>CM076965.1:26766090-27011090 GCA_039105355.1 Benthosema pterotum | reverse complement strand
GCACACACATGCGCAAATGGCTGACTGACTGACCTAGTCTAAGCACCATCAGTCAACCATTGTGTGTTGGTCATCTGACCCTCAGGAGCAAAGTTTGTTCAATTTCGTAAAATATCACATAAGTTGAATGGCATCATCACCTGCCACGGCCAGTCGGCCATAAAGACAGGTCAGGGTCATATGACAATGGCTCACACAACCTTAAGCGCTGTGTGCAAAGGGAAATGTGTTACTTGCACAATAGAGCCATCATTGTGCAACGTTGTTATATACAGTCGACCCATGATAATTCTTCAGTTTGCTCATCCTAGCCATTGGATTATAGTTTAATTTATATGATAGCTAAATGTAAAATAGTGTAATGTATGATACAGTACAGGTTTAATTACTGTAAATCAGTAAGTCAGATCACAAGGTAGAATGACAGCAAAGTCAGTCACTGGTATATTTGATGTGAAGGATGATGGAATATTTCAACACAATGGGTTTTGCAGGCTAGTAGTAAACAATGAGTATGTGAAAAGCCATCACCGCATGATTATATGTACATTTGAGAAATATCTGCATACACAAGTATTCCATATACTGTAGTACTTACTGCCATATTGTACTTAATTGGCCAACATTCTCAAGTGGTTGTCTTGAAGCTAGGCTTCAAGACATTAAGAGTATAGCCCTACCGCAAATGTACTGATGCACAGAAAGTCATTCATCAAAAAATAAGCCCATGGTTTTACTGATAACAAAAGCCGCGGCCCTTGCAGTTCAATCTTTAGTTGATTTAGCCAAATTCAGGAACATTCCCCCATGACAGAGCCAAGCCTCCTGTGTGATACTTTTACTCGTCACCATTTAAATAGTAACTCTTGTTTTACTAAACACTTGTCACATCTTGGTTGGATGCTATGTGGATACAGTTACCAGACCAAACCAGTGGAACCACAGAATTGCACAATAAAGAGTGCTGTGGCTGCAGTATATCTTTCATGATCACAAAAGCATTTTCAAAAACACCTGCTGAATAAACAGCCTGAATAAGACAGGCACACACAGAGACACGCTCCCTTTCCTGGAGCTCATCATTGCAGCTATCTTTTATCTTTGACATTAATCAGGGACTAACGACTTTAAGGACATCTCTATAGGACTAGTAATACAATTATTAGTTTATTATGGTGCCGCTATCACCACCACATCTACCGTTACAGCGGAGAACTAACTGGACACCACCGCAGAAATACATGTATTACAAATGAATGAGCCAGGACTAACTGCACGTGAATTCTGTAAAGTGCAAGTGAATGAGAGGGCCATGGTGATTTTACGGAAATAAACCATGACTGAATGTTTTATTATAGGTCCATGCTGCCTGCACAGAGAAGTATATGTAAATATTTGTATTCTTCTTTTGTTTTTCTCATCATCATTATCGTTTTATTTTTTTTTAAACTGAATTGGTAATGTGCTTTGTAATAATCACAATAATGTCAGCTGGTGAGCAAAGACTGGCAGTCTGCCCTGAGAAACAAGAGAAGCTGCCTCAAATGAACCAGGGGGGAAAAGGCTAGGACACCACAGACCCATATTAATCTGCCTACAGGAAACATACACTATAATGAGATTCACATGGATGTCATCTCTGCTGTTGAATGACATAAACCAAATGACATGGGGAAACAAACACTTGTGTAGATTCCTTTGTGGGCTGTTAATCTCTGAGTAACTGCGCAGTGTGAGCCTACTGGTGAACAGGCCTGTTTGTGAAGACTGCACTTGTCCTGGTAATGTCCCAAATCAATGCTGAAAACTGCTGTGATAGTCAAAATCCACCAGGGACACGACACCTGGATACAATGGAGGCTGTCCAGTATTTCAGGGAAAGGCACTGTCTCTTGCAGAGACAGCATAGTTGTAGAGTTCATCTGTGCTAAGTTCTCCTCGCCATTAACACCCAGATGTACTATTCCAAAAAGCAAGGCATGTCTTTTTGCGGTCTGGAATCCTCAACGCTTTACAGTATGCAGTGAAAGCAAGAGAGAAGAGAGAGAGGGAGAGAGAGAGCACGCAAGAGGGAGAGAGAGAGATCAATTTCTTTGGATAATGGCTCTCCGATTCTGTCCAGCTGGCCTGCTCATGTATACACAGTAACTAAAATCACTGATTCTCACGCTCATTCGCTCAATGCACCACACTCCCCTAAACCCCAATCCTGACCTCATTCAAGGTGACAGGTGCTCCATGTCATCTCCAGACAACACACCCATGAGGACACATGCATACATCATGTACAGCAGGATACTCTCCAACTGCCATGATTCATATGGAAAAGGTATGCATAAACAGGGGCAGCAGAACAATACCGTTTGGCAGTGTAAACGGTCTAGGGCGTTTCCTTGGACCCATATTCAAGCATCCTTGTTCTGAATCCGAACTACAATATTATGATGCATTGACTCTGGGGCGAATATACAAGCTAAAGGCTGCAGCACACTTCTTGCGGAAATTAAGTTTGATGAGGTCGTGGAAACAAGAGACGCAATTACGGATAAAAGCGAATGGACGCATTCACTTGCCAAAGTTCTTTTCAGCACTTCCTGCAACCCCAAGATGTTCTGACTAGCTGAACACCACCGCAGATTAAACCAATGAGGGAAGAGTAAATAAGGCAATAAAGGGAATAATGGGGACGGGGTCATTCAGTGCTCAAAGTGAAGTACCAGTTTGTACACTATAGCATGTTTGTCCGCAGAGAACTTGTTGGTTTTGTTCAAACAGAAAAAAACAACATTTTTTCTATTCTCACTATGGAATCATTCAATTCAGTGGATCTTTTTTTAAAGTGTGTTCAAACTTGGAAGCAGCACAAGCATGTGAAAACACATATTACGCGAGTGTCACTCTGGAAACACATCGCGGCACTAACGTCTGTAAACACATATATCTGAACGGACTTTTAGAGTGTCACAAAGTAGCTGAATGGATGTTGATGTTATGTGCATCCTTGTACAATATATTGTGCTGTCCTATTTGTTCGCCATTACATACCTGCAGCAGCGTGGATGAGAATGCTCTGATTGGGCCGGAGGTTGCCAAAGTCAAACAGCATCAAGTAGGCGGTGACATAGTTGACAGGCATAGCAGCTGCCTCCTCAAAACTCATTCCCTCTGGGATGAGGAAGGTGTGTGTAGCCGGCACCACCGCCACCTCCTGCCACAGCCCACTGCGGTTCAGCACCATCACTTTGTCGCCCACCTGGGGGGGAAAAAAGGATAGTGGAGCCTGTTAGAAAATAGCCATAACACTGCAAGTAATGTATTGGTGCAATAATGCATCAACGCAAACAGGAGCCAATTTCTATGTTTTCATAGAGTACGTCATTGTTGTTTTTGTTTTGTCAAAGCACAGAGGAAGATGTTACATAATCTCAATTCCACATTATTGCATTGTACATTCCAAACCACTGTTGTCACAAGGGGCAAGCCACCAATGAAGCCAATAAACATCACAGTAACAAGATTGCGTGCAGCGGTTAAGCAAACCAATTGTGCACTTTATGACTAAAGCATGAAACTTTCCACAGTGTTTCTATACACCATGAAGTTTGTTTTCAGATGTGGAAGCACTTCTGAGCATAAATGTTTCTACGTGCCAGAGGCTTTACAAATATCGGGTTGTCAAAAACATGTATTTTTCACTTTTTTGCAGACACAAAGACAATATATCAACAAGAAGAGTTCTGGAACCCACTAATCATCATCAAATGTCTTTAATGGGTTATATCAGCAGTATAAGATGTGTCATTTGGGTTTCAGGGTCTATTAGGTAACACAAACTTACCTCAAATGACCAAAGACAAAAAACGGATTTTCAACAATTTGTGTTAAATTGGATTAAGCATTTCACATCTCTTCTAGACATTTCCTAGTTACAGTAAAGTGTCTCCTAGTTGCAGTAAAGAGTATCTACAATGCAGTGACACTATTAGTGAGGCCTAACAGTCCCCTGAGTAGGGATGACACGGTATGAGATTTTGGAAACCTATACCTCATTATTTCATGGCATTTAAAATAAATTCTATATGTGCTAATTCTATATGTGCGGAACTGTCAACACTGTCAAACTGACATCTGGAGACCTTGAGTCACTGAGAGTCATTGACCTCAGAATTGCATTTTGGCATGTTCCAGTCTCCACTATAATATATTATGTTTGTTAAGGAGGTTTTGTTCTAAGGGATCACAACAAGCAATAAAATATAGAAGAAAAAAAAAAACATAATTGGCAGGTGCTCTTCATACAGCTCCAAAGGGGTCTGTATGAAGAGGTAAGGAGGTAAGATAATTGAATTGAATTATCTGGTCATTCCTACTGAATTGGTGGAGATGGTCAAAGCCAAGAAGCTTGGTTTCACTATCGTGACCAGAAGGTCTACGAGACACCCTGGGGAACCCTGTATCAACCAGCATCGGGGCATTACTGCATGTACCAAAGAAGATAGTGGATGAGACAAGCTGGACACTGACACCGATACCAAGACCAACCAATCAAAGGTACTGTGGGAACCAACACACGGGCATGGAGAGGACGTCCCACACCTACGTATTTGGATGTACAAAAGAAAATGAACCAACGCACAGGCATGATGGAGAGGACGCCCCACACCTACCTATGTGGACGTACTAAAGGAAGATGGACCAACACACACAGGCATGGATGGAGAGGACGTCGCAGATCTATCTACCGTAAAATACCAAATAACAGCCCTTACTCAAACAACCGCCCACTACCGTATAACGGCCCATGTACCCACACCATTTTGCGTAATAACCGCCTCGTCCAAATAACCGCCCTCGTCCAAATAAGCGCCCATGAGCTGTTATTTGCAAACATATTAAATACTATTTGTATGGCGTTTGCAGAGTTGCAGACCTCCTCATTTCTGCCTGATGCGCACCATGCCGTCAGCATATCGCATGTCACAATGCGACAGCAGTTCTCCACATCCCCAAAATACATGTTTAATTCTGCCATACATAGCCACAATACAACGATTTTTTTAAAACTCAGACAGCGTATTCTGCCAAACGTTTAGGTCTACTAGCCTACTGTCATTTTGTGCATGGATCTACGTTTGCGCACACGCACTCACCATACTGAATCCAAGCGTCAGCGCAGCGCATTGGCTCCGATGCGCTGTTGAGGTGAGATGAAAGTTGAGATTACAAATGTCCCTTCCTCACTCGGTTTTCAAGCGATTGCTGTAATTCCAACTCTTCAACACAGTGTATATTTTATATATTTTATATTTCCATTGGGTATAGCTATAGGTCACGTTTTATATGACTTCATCAAACAATGAAGAGAGAATCGTCTTGTACGCAGTTTAGAGCGAGCACATGTATACGGCCCTACTCTTGTCTTAATTATTAGGTGCTTCCCAGGCGGTTCATTTGATTGATTTGATTGAAAAACTGACCACCATGTATTCTGTAAGGCCAAACCTCATTTGAAAGAATATACTGAGGCTATACATTACAATATTCTAAAATGTGAAAAGTTACACAGCTGTGCAGTGTGCAACCAATTAAGTAATTACAGTCAATCATGCCAGTCTGAATCTGGGTCAGATCTATTAAGCAATGCTGCCTATAAGGTCTTCTATTCTAAATATTAAATCAAAAAGTCAATAACTTTGCCTGCTATACATAGGTTTATTATACCTTTTAATTTTGCACTAAAAACATGTTCAACAGAAACTGTAATGAAATAATGGCCCTGTGCAGGACGGTGCAAAAATAAATAACAGCCTACTGCAAATAACAGCCCACTACCTTATAAGCGCCCGGGGTCCGAATGGATTTTGCATAATAACAGCCCGGGCTACTATTTGGTATTTTACGGTATGTGGACGTACTAAAGGAAGATGGACCAACACACACAGGCATGGATGGAGAGGACGTCCCAGACCTATCTATGTGGACGTACTAAAGGAAGATGGACCGACACAAACAGGCATGGATGAAGAGGACGTCCCAGACCTATCTATGTGGACGTACTAAAGGAAGATGGACCAACACACACAGGCATGGATGGAGAGGACGTCCCACACCTACCTATGTGGACGTACTAAAGGAAGATGAATCAACACAGAAGAATGGATGGAGAGGACGTCCCACACCTACCTATGTGGACGTACTAAAGGAAGATGAATCAACACAGAAGAATGGATGGAGAGGACGTCCCACACCTACCTATGTGGACGTACTAAAGGAAGATGAATCAACACAGAAGAATGGATGGAGAGGACGTCCCACACCTACCTATGTGGACGTACTAAAGGAAGATGAATCAACACAGAAGAATGGATGGAGAGGACGTCCCACACCTACCTATGTGGACGTACTAAAGGAAGATGAATCAACACAGAAGAATGGATGGAGAGGACGTCCCACACCTACCTATGTGGACATATTAAAAAAGATGCTGGTGCAGAGAGGACAAATGAGCTGGACAGATGTATGGAGAACCAAGATGACTAGAGACACCGATGGAGGGCTCGATTGAGGACTGTATGAAGAGATAAAGGTGTGGGACGTTCTCTCCATCCATGCCCGTGTGTTGGTTCCCACAGTACTCTTTAGCTGGTTGTTCTTAGTATTGGTGTCAGTGTCCAGCTAGTCTCATCTGTACTCTGTACTGTGATCTTTGGTACATGCAGCAATGCCCTGATGCTGGTTGATACAGATGCCGGTTGGTGATGTGCTCATCCTGGTTGATGTTCAGTACCACATGCAGCCTTCTGGTGTAGCACCCATCTGTGGAATTCTATAGGGCTTGTGTTAGTGTCCAGCATTTACAGGTATAGAACATGATACTAATGTTGATGTGCTGGGGTAGGTTGGATTTCCACACATTGGTCATCCCATTAGCCATTGATCTTATTCAGAATTGCAGCCTCTATTGTTGTTAGGGGCAGATGTCCTTGGGGAAGTTAGAGGTCATAACCTCAGTCTCAGCAGGCAGATGTCATCAGTGTAGTCCAGGTCTGTGTGGGTTTCCACAGGGCGTCTTGTAGACCTTCTGGGCACGATAGTGTTGAGTTTCTCTGCTTTGACCATCACTACCAATTCCTTATATCTCTTCATACAGTCCTGTTTGGAGCTGTATAAGAGCTACACAAACACTTACCTATGATTGTTCTGTCTTTATTTTATTGCTAATGCTTGCTCTGTCAAAGAATGTGTATCATAAACACAACTCATTTCTGTAGGCTATTGTTTTAAGTTATCATTAGAATGAAACTTTCACTTAACAAACGCAACATATTATTATAATAGACAGAATTGTCAAAATGCAATTCTGAGGTCAATGATGCCTCAAGGTCATCAGAGGTCAGTCTGAAAGTGGGGACAGTTCTGGGCATGCAGATCTGAACATGCACTGTGCACTTCTGCTGTAAGTATAGCAATAGCAAATACAGTATTTTAGTTTTAAATGCCATGAAACACCTCGGTATAGGTTTCCAATAGCATAACAATGCTGTAAAATCTCATACCGTGTCATTCCCAGAGCCTTCTAGAGGGAGTTAGGATATTCCCGTTAACTCCTATGCGCCAGGTAGCGCATGCTGCTGGAGGAGCATGGAGCTAACAGCACCCCATTCACACACACTGTCAGAAACTGACAATCACACGATACAGGGCGTCTTACGAGCTGAGTCCAATGTAGCAGTTGTATGCAGAGATGTGTTGGACTCAGATATTTAATCCAGCTTTAATGACTTTAATTCCTAGTTGCATTGTAGACACTGCAACTAGGAAATGTCTAGAAGAGATGTGAAATGCTCAATCCAATTTAACACAAATTATGGAAAATCCGATTTTTTTGTCTTTCTTTATGTGAGATGTTTGGTGACCTAATGGACCCTGAAACCCAAATGACACATCTTATACTGCTGATTTAACCCACTAAAGCAATTTTATAGTGATTAGTGTGTTCCAGAACTCTTCTTGTTGATATACTGTCTATATGCCTGCAAAAAAGTGAAAAATCCATGTTTTTGAGCACCTTACATTTGTACAGCCTCTAACACATGAAAGCACTTCAACTGAGAAGTGCTTCCACATCTGAAAATAAACTTCATGGTGTATAGAAACACTGTAGAAAGTTTCATGCTTTAGTCATAAAATGCACAATACCTTCCATTTAATGAGCTTAACCGCTGCACTACAGCAACAAGATTGCATGCTGAGGACATGAATGGGCTATATCAGGACACAATCCTCCAATCTTGAGGTCGAGCCAGTATTGTCGCCTCCCACCCCACTGCAGCACTGTCCAATCAAAAGATAGCACTTTGAGGGATACAGGAAACAGAAACGACCACAGCATTATAATTCACTTCCTGTTTTCTTTCACCCTTCTGCTGCTCATCCTCCAGCCCAACCCGCTCCTAAATCTCTGTCCATTATTTTATTTTTACATCCTGACTCCGCTCCGCGGCAGTGCGTTAGGTCTTCCTTTCCTTTCTCCGTTCCACGGTCTCATCCTGTCTGCGTTCGTTTCCCGTCCCCTCCTTCCCCCGCCCTTCACCTTCTCCGATTTGGTCACTCTCCCCTCTCCCCTCATCCCCTTCCTTCTCTTTCCCTCTCTGTGTCTCACTTTCTACACTACATAGAGCCGACTACTCCCAGCTCTGTCCATCCATCCATCCATCCCTCAGTGAGTGTCCTGTATCCCCTCTTTCTCATCAGTGAGACAGGACAATGGGGGACCATCCTCTCCCCCTGGCTGCTCTCCACTCATCAGTGGCCCTGCCAGATTCTTCCCCATGGCTGAGCACAAGACAAGCCCTCTCCTCCTGGGAACATACCCACTCCACCCGGGTCTCCCTAATGGCCCGGAGGGAGGGAGCCATGCGCCTCACTGTCTATCCACTCCAATTAGAGATCTCCCTCCCTTTCTTTCTCACTCTTCCCCGTTTTTACCCCCCCCCCCCCCCCCCCCCCCCAATGAGGTGGATTAATTTTATTTACTTTCACTCCAAAACTTCTCCTTTTTGTGTGTGTTGCAGCATTTTGACCCGTCTGCCAGGCGCTGTCCAGCCTGTTTCCTTCCTTTTATTATTTATGCTGTTTGTTGGCTTTTCCTTTGCTTTTCTTTCCTCAGAGCTTTCAGAACTCACCCAGCCTCACCAGTGTAATTTGAGGTACAATGTGGCACAATCAATAGTTGGGCCTTCACAGGAAACACACGCTGTATGACGCACGGATCGCATTCACATGCATCGGCATTTTATTCTTCTCTGCCTACTGCCCACGGAAGCCATGTGAGATGCTGTCATGAACACACACACACACACACACACACACACACACACACACACACACACACACACACACACACACACACACACACACACACACACACACACACACACACACACACACACACACGTCAAGGCCAGACGATCAAGCCTTGTGATACTTTTGTTACAACATATTTGCCGTGTGACCCCGCCCCTCTCCTCCTATTTCCTGCATGTCCTTTCGTAACCCTTGCATCCCGATTTTGGCCATTTCAGCCTTCCAATAGACAGATCATTCATTTTATTTTTATTTTTTGATGACATGTAAATCAGCTATTTTTGGTAGTTGAGGGAGAGATTAGCCTTCAGCCTACTGCATGAACTACATACACAGTAAACCCTTAGTGTTCATTTAACTCTGACAAGCTGAAACAGAACCAGAATCGATTTGTAAGGGTCTTTTGTTTTCATTTCTTCTTTTAACTAGCGCTGTTTGGTATGGTGTGGCAAGAGGAGAACAAAGACATGTCCAGTTAGCATGCACGCAAAAGGAATTCATCAGATGGTGATTCAGGTTTTGGGCATGTTGAACACAAGTGAGTAGATGTGCGGTTTTGATGACCTTAGTGAAATGATCTTGGAGGAGGGGATTTTTCTTTTTAATTCAGCAAAATATCTGTTTAGGTATTCTCAGGGGAGACAAGGTTCAAGATAAGGCCTAATGTGACTCCAACAATGCCCTTGTGGGTCCCACAAATGTAATTAAAAGGCAGCATAACATTGTCCTGGTGTCACTGCGGTGTTGTCCCTCATCACACTAACTGGGTTAGTGTGATGAGGACGTGGACACGCAGCCCCAAAGCCACGCCCTGTTCATGCATCTGTCATAGTATCCTGGCAATAAATATGGGGACATTTTCTTATGCAAATAGTTTTACTTTCGAGGTGATTCAGCAACT
Source organism: Benthosema pterotum (assembly GCA_039105355.1). Taxonomy (NCBI): domain Eukaryota; kingdom Metazoa; phylum Chordata; class Actinopteri; order Myctophiformes; family Myctophidae; genus Benthosema; species Benthosema pterotum. The sequence goes on along the minus strand of CM076965.1, from coordinate 27,000,823 downwards.
GTATTTTCAAACTTAAAAGTTTCCATGATTCATCAAGCTAACCCCCTCTGTATGGGCCAAAAAAGGACAAAATAAAACACAGAGCTTTCGGAATATTTCAAAGCCTGTTTGTCTTCAAGTTTGTCAGGGTCTGATTTTCTCCTAGTTTATGGTCTACCGTCATCAGGCTCTGTAAAGTGAAGCTATCAGTGTAATCTTGTGGTAAAAGAAAAGAACAAGTACGAAACCAGAGATGGTAGGCCTGTGGGATGAAAGGAATAGGATAGACACCAGCCGTCAGGCACTTACGGATGAAGGATGAGGGATGAGGGGACGAGGGTCGAGATGAAGATAATGAGAGGGAGGGATGGAAGGGAAGGGAAAATTAAGATAAAAGAAAGCTGAGTGGAATATTTGAAAAGGTGGAATTGAAAGAGAAAGGGGGGGGGGGGGTAAAAATAATAAAGGGATCAAGTGATGGTAGACGGATAGGTGTGGAGGGATGGAAGTAAGAAGAGGTGGTGGGATGTTGGGAAGGGAGGAGGAAATACCAGACAGACAATGTTGGCCAGAGGAAGATAATTGACAACATATGGGTCAGATATACTAAGACGTATGGGAGGTTGGAGGGGCAGCAGAAAAAGTGCTGATGTATAGTGTGAAGGGTGTGAACTGTGGTGTGAACTCTTTAGGTCATTTAGGGTGATGTCACTTATACTGCTGTATCGCTCTGGGCTCTTTTAAACTATACGAGCAAACTCTAAGCATTATCAGAGTATAGAGAACAGCCGAAGTCGGCTACTTGGTAGTGTCTCACATGGGTGATTGTTGCTGGTCAGAAAAAACTGTTATATGTCATCAATTCCAGTAACTGAGGGTCTAACTCATAAATCAGCATTTCCGGGTTTCCGGGTCAGGCGAGCCTCGGGTTCGCTGTATGGGCTGTTAACGGAATTGTTTGGTTGGTTCTTTGGTCTAAGAACCTCCATGGTTGGTCAATGATATGTCTTAGGTGGAGGTACTTCGTATGCCTTTATTGATAGGTAGACAGTTGACAGGAAATGGGGTATAGGGAGATGAGGAGGGGGTGATCTCTGGACTCGAACACACAACACGCTGTCAGGCTGGCTTAGCCAGCCTATAGGTCCCCAGACTGCTAGGCCAGCCCAGGGACTATATCACTTTTTATTAGCTTGGCCCCAGACGTTTGATATCTGTATAGTCAGATGAGAATAAATACTGTGTAAATAGACAGTCAGACAGACAGAAACATAGAGAGAGAGAACTGCAGAGCTGCTGTCTCCCAAAAACTCTCTGCCACCAAGCCAGGGTCAGCACATTCCCTCTGTGATTGCTGCCAAAACACAGAGATCTCAGAGGTCTCTATCCATTAGGAAGATTGGCTCTTTATTTCTGTGAACCAGGGACTGAGGGAAGTGTATAAGTCTTGAGAGGATAAGATGCCTGTGTGTTTGTGTATGTGTGCATGTGTGCGTGCCTGCGTGTTTGTGCACACTTTGTGTGTGTGTGTGTGTGTGTGTGTGTGTGTGTGTGTGTGTGTGTGTGTGTGTGTGTGTGTGTGTGTGTGTGTGTGTGTGTGTGTGTGTGTGTGTGTGCATGCGTGTTCACGCATGCATGCCACGAGTGTCAGTGAATGTGTCTGACCTTTAAATCCAATCTACATGACTGACAAACTGAAAAGAGGTTATAAAGCATTTAATAAGGCTGGGTCAGAGGGTTTATACGGCACTGGGCCATTGACGACCAGTGTCCTTCTCAATTAAAGTCCACTCAATATTATACTCCAATGAATGTATTCCGATTTATGCATTGTTGTTCGAAATAACAGGTTTTCTTTTAGAAGGCACACAAAGCCCCACCATGAGTCCCTTAAGTAATCAACCAACAAAGTACCGGTCGGATGTACTATTAGCATATGGGCCTGAGCCAGCCGAGAGCCACTCCCCAGCTGGACAGCCTTAGCCTACAGACTCACCTAAATCATAGGTGATCAGCATGAAATTACCCACCGATTATTTCATTGCCGTTTGGTAAAAAAAAAAAAAAAAAAAAGGTGGCACAACTGTATTCCAGAAAACATTGTATGACTCATCCTTGACTGGTGTGTAGCAGAATATTATGCTGTCACATTCCCGTTGCATTGTAAAAAGCGGTTACCGTGGTGATGCCATCATCACCACCATCATCAAGCTGTGGTCATAGGCTACATGACTCATCATGCCATTTGTATAGAAGTGAGAGGTAAGTAGGTATAACAATTTTCAATCATCATTTCAGGAACAGGTTCATCATTGTCAATGATGTATTCTACATCATTTCCAATTAGAAACCTATCCTATTTAGGCTATGAACAAATAATAATCCATATGGGGATATGCTTTATGCCATTTCATTTTGTCTGTGGCATGAAAGAGTCTAATTGCAGTAACATGCATTGCTTCAGCGAGGGTGTGTGCGCTGAACTTAAACACTTTTAAGGCTATTGATTTCAGCATTGCCACATTCATAATGAGCAACAAAGAAGCAATATCTGTTGACAAAGAGGCAGCGCGGCGCGTGTGATGGTCTGATCACATTTCTCATATGCTGTAGCGCCTCGCCCTTTCCGTTCGGTGCGTGCGTGTGCGCCACTGTCGCGCTCTGGATAACAAAGGCATCCGTGACTTCACTGTCTCCCGGTGCCGTTTGCTTGCACACATCGCATCTACGCACAACAGCAGAGTGCGCCGTAAAAGGAGTGTATAGTGCAGTAGTTAAATCCACACATTAGCAATTTTGCATGCGTCACTCTGGGTAATAACACTTAACTCTAAAATTCTGCTTGCGAAATTAATGGATCCATCATCACAATCCATCTGATCTGCAACGCCCCTCATGGCAGGTAGCGCGGCGGCGGCTCCAATAAAACTTGGAGCTGTCAATCTCGTGCGCAGAGGGAACGCATTTTGATCAAGACGATGGAGGGGCGCTGCCTGCCGCCTCACTGACTGAACTCACTGAACTCAACTCACTGTCACCCAGCCAATGAAAGACTTTTCTAATCAATAACAAGTCGAGTAGGAAAAAAAGAAAAGAATAACATACTACCTGGCTTAATTATTATTGTTCTTTGGCCGGGCAGGACAGGCAGCTGAGATTACGCACCTGCACGTGAATGAATGGCTGAGTGAGTTAACCGAAGAGTCATTATAAAACGCAGCCTTACCTAGATTAACTCAGGCATACCTTTTTTTTTTTATAATTGTTCAGTGGAATCTTAAAGTGGTATGCTTAATACAGTTTAAATCGCGAAAAGTGTGAAAATAATCAGTGTTCAATCACCATCCGTTCCCAAAATTGGGCAGCCTGCTCCATAACCAAGCTAATGACACGCCCATGGTGTCTGTAGTAGCACCAGCATAATGACACATTTTGAAAGTACTGTGAAAACACCATGAATGAAACGGGGCTTTGAATGGCACATGAACAAAATGATGATGATGGGTGGGATTCAACGGGAGAGCTTTTGCTTACTTTTCTCTCCGTCACCTCTTCGCCCACAGCCTCCACCACGCCGGAGCACTCCATCCCGGGCGTGACGGGCGGAGACGGCAGCCGGTCGTACAGACCCTGGCGGGCCAGCAGGTCGGCGAAGTTCAGCCCGCACGCCTTGACCCGCACCTGGACCTCTCCGGCTTTCAGCGCCGGCTTGCCCTTTTTCACCTGCAGCTTCACTTTGTCGTAGCCGCCGTAGCCGGTGAGCACAAGGGAGCGGTAGGTGAACGTGTCCTCCTCCGCGGGGGCCTTCTCGCTCGCCGCGGGCGCCGGAGCGGCGTCAGCCTCGGCGGCGGCGGCAGGTGGTGGTGACTCCGGCTTGGCATCGGTTTTGGGCTCTTCACTGGGTTTGGTGTCTGTCTTCTGTTCCACGTCGTTCTGCTGCTGCTGGGCAGGTGCGTCTTCTCCAGACATTGTTGTTGTGCAGTGTTACAGACAGTGATGTAGTCTTGAAAATGTAAACTTTTTTACAACGTTTTTGTTGTTGTTTTACTGCCTAAAGAACCAAGCCTTTTGCAGAGCGAGAAGCAAATGAAGAGGAGAATGTTACAAAGTCGGCGCCTATTCACTATTCTTGCATGGAGACACTACACCCCAGACAGTGGAGAAAGAGAGAGAGGGAGAGGAGACTGCCTCACAACGCCTTCAGTGGCTGTAGCTGAGAGTGAGCTGACAAAGGCTGTGGTGGTGGTGAGTGGGACGAGACATAGGCGGGCTGGAAAACATGGAGTGAGAGTTTGAATGGAAGGGTTAGTATATCTATGTCTATGATTGGACGATTTAGGTTTTTAGGGTGGGTCTGGGTAGGTCTATATATTAATCAATAACATTAGCCCCCACCGCACACAAAGATGTTTATCTGATGGAGTTGTCGGCTATAGATGCCAGATTTAAGGACACACACACACACACACACACACACACACACACACACACACACACACACACACACACACACACACACACACACACACACACACACACACACGATAAATATACATATGTTTATCCGACCACCTTTTAATCAAACCACAGGCCTGCTGGAAATATAAGAAAGCTGTTTTGTGAAACATTCAATGAAGTCATCAAATTGAACAAATGTGACAAACGCTATTGGGGATCATGGGTTGATAGCTATGGTGAAAAGCAATCTTCATTTCGAAAGCATGCAGTGAGACAGATTTACTCTCAATGCTCTTGCTGTCAGAGTCTCTGACGGCATGACATGAGAACTCTCTGACTCAGAGATGGTCCAGTATGTGGAACTGAGAGATGAATTCAGTCACATTGGGAGATGACCACAACAGAGAGTGGTGAGACACCTTGTGGCTAGGAAGTGGTGCTCAGCACTTCTGAGAGGAAAGCCAGCAATATAGCAGATCAATACCCCACTGGGACTTAATGCTGTATAAGACAAGCATTATTAACCATCAGCTTTGACAGTGACAAATTGTTCCAAGGCATCAACCTGGGGACCACCACCCTGAATAAGAATCAACTTTTATCCAACTTTTCATTAAAACTGTGAGTGAAGTGATACAGTGCTGATAGGGTACTAGACACATGATGACATTAGTATATTATGAGCACACGGTTTACAGAGAAGGATGACTCGGCAAGCTTTTTTCTACCTCCCCTTTCTGTGGAATTTCTTAAACTTCACTTTCTTAGTTTGCTACATTACTAAAGGCATGTTCAGGGACCACATAGAATACCTTCACAGACCTCCTGTTGAAACCCCTGACCTACAGTATAGGTTTACTACACATAGCTACTCTCTGTGTATTTGTGTGACTAATGCCTATACCTATACCCTGAACCCTTGCCATCCCAGTTCAATTAAAGTATTGACATTTGCCTGATGAAGAACTACTAGGTCAAAATGTTGCAATTTGTTGCCTCCAAATAAAGTCTCTTGGAGATCTAGAAAGTAGTGTGTGTCCCTCAATTTAATTATCCCACTTATAGAGTCCATTCCCATTATGCTTAATGAATTGGTCTTGCCTCCACTTGCTTTTTGTTGAGTATTGTTTTACTGCCATAGCATTCTTTCTAGACTGCTTGCTATTACTGTTAGACAAATGTCCATGGCACTTTATAAACTTGCACAAGGTTGCTTTGATTTAGAGTGTCTGATAAATTATAATAAAAAGATAATTGTAAATTGTACATTAGCACTGGCATGGGCACATTAAGCAGGGTCATTTTAAACTAGATCATCTCTCTGTAGAGTGCAAAGTGCCCATAGGCCATGGTCTACTTGTGCGTAGGCCGTGTGAGCTAATACTCATGACCTTAGCTATAAAGGTCTCTTATGTCACCATTACGTCATCACTTAAAACAGCCAACCGGAGTACCTTAAGGGACCACGGACCATGCACTGACCGCACACCGATCACTTAACTAGCCCCCGCTTGAAGATTGAACTGTCCTTATTAGGAGGATTAGACTTGAGGATCGACTCAAGTAATTAAGTAAGATACATCTTTTGATAATCCATCTGAATTGATTGAATCATCTGAATTGTCAAAAGAACACATGACTCCCATGTACCAGTATGCACTCCCACTGGCACCTTGAAATGGTGTTTATATCATGTGTTATATCATTTGTGTATTTAATTTTGTACCAACCATTGCCAATTTCCAATCATCACAGAAGCAGGACGCATTGTGAGAGAGCTTGTAGATGTGGTAGATCTGCCATCTTCAGTGCGTGACACCCTACACAGTGGAAGTATATCAAGCCCTTTAGGAGAGCTCTTGTATTTTCTAAGTAGGTTACTGAATACACAACATTGTATGCTGTAATTTGGCCTGGATAAAGCACTGTGCCCCGAGAGCTGTCTGCAAGGTAAATTGGCTGAGTCTGCAAGGAGGTTAGAAGGCTGGTCTCTGTAGGTTTGAGTCTGACAGTACAGGTCAGAGACACACACACACACACACACACACACACACGCACGCACGCACGCACGCACGCACGCACGCACGCACACACACACACACACACACACACACACACACACACACACACACACACACACACACACACAGTATACAAGTACACAGTATGTATGCACAACTACATGCAAGAAGAATGTTTTTTTGTTAAATCTGTTGAACCACTCAATAATGGAAAGTATATGAAGAATATATCATAACTCTTCGACTGTGGAAGGGTTATCAAATATTAATTTCCTTATTGTTACCCTATAATCAGTTTAATATACAGTAGGTATGGTTTTGCCCACTCAATTCAGAACTGAACCCATTCAACCCAGTAGAAAAAGAAGCCTTCTGACTCCTGTCTCTCCCTGGCTGTCCTGTTCTCACAAAGCATGTAATACTGCCCTCCAGTGGCTGGTAGTGGTCATACGCTCCCAATGTTTTAACCACTGTATTATATCAGAATGAATTGCAATATGTTGAAAATATTTAAAATAAATCTCATTGTATACAATGCAATACTACGGAGCCCCTAATAGGACATAGACGAGTAAATTAAAACCCAAAGGTTTCTCGTGCGCACGAGAAAGTATCTCGTGCGCACGAGAAACTTTCATTGGGATCATTAGACATTCCTACTGCATATCACCTGTTTTTAAATATTACATAATGCAGGAGGCAGCAATACGTTATTGAAAACAATCACATCACTCTGCATATGTGTGTGTGTGTGTGTGTGTGTGTGTGTGTGTGTGTGTGTGTGTGTGTGTGTGTGTGTGTGTGTGTGTGTGTGTGTGTGTGTGTGTGTGTGTGTGTGTGTGTGTGTGTGTGTGAGTACACTTTCACACAATGTAAAGTAATCACTGTAGGCTACAGCTTGGATAAACACAGCCATTAATGTCTAAACTGCTGGCAACAAAAATGTGTACTGAAAATGTCCAAATTGGGCAGTAGACACTTTCCTTCCCCAGTTTCATGTGACTTGTTAGCGTTAAAAGGTCTCAGGTGTGAAAGGTGAGCAAGTGTGTTAAATTTGGTAATATCACCCTCACATAAGTTCAACATGGCACCTCATGGCTCAAAGAACTCTCTGAGGATCTGAGAAAATGGATTATTGTTCTACATAAGAACACAATATAAGAACACAATAAAGCCCACAAACAGTTTGCTGAAGACAATTAAGCTTAGTCTTGCTGAAGACAAGACTAAGGACATTAGTGGAACCATTTCCTGTGGTCTGGTGAGACCAAGATAAGCTTATATGGTTCAGTGTCAAGTATGTGTGGCAGCAGCCAGGTGAGAAGTACAAAGACAAACGTGTCTTGCCTACAGTCAGGCATGGTGGCGGCTGGTGGGAGTGCCATAGTCTGGGGCTGTATGAGTGCTGCTATCACTGGAAATCTACAGTTCATTGAGGGAACCATGAATGCCAAAATGTACTATGACATACTGAAGCAGAGCATGATACCCTCCCTTCAGAAACTGGGCCGCAGGGCAGTATTCCAACATGATAATGGTCCCCAAACACTCCTCCAAGATGACCACTGCCTTGCCAAAGCAGCTGAACAGATAAAGGTGGTGGAGTTCCAAGCATGTCTCCAGACCTAAACCCAATTGAGCATCTGTGGAGCATCCTTAAACAGAACCCTGGTGGAGGACCGTAAGGTCTCCAACATCCAACAGCTCTGTGATGTTATGCTGCATCATGGAGGAGTGGGAGATGATTCCAGTGGCAACCTGTGAAACTCTGATGAACTCCATGCCCAGGCCAGGAGGATAAAGGCAGTGCTGGAAAATAATGGTGGCCACACAAAACATTGACACTTAGGACCAATTTGGACATTTTCAGTTAGGGGTGTACTAACCTTTGTTGCCCGCAGTTTAGACATTAATAGCTGTGTTAGTTATTTTGATGAAAAAATGAAATGTACACTATTATCCAAGCTGTACAGTGATGTATACCTTATGAACGTTTAATTTCATCACTGTTGTCCCATGAATTTATATAATTAAATTGTGTGCGTGTGTGTGAGAAAACATATAGCAAAAACGGTGAAATGTTACTTTAACCCCATCCTTGCACACATACCACTCCCACAACACCAAAGGGAGTGCCACTAACCATGTTCAACCCAGATTTGGAACAAACAAGGGACTTAATTCCTTCCGCTCATGCAACCAAAATGTGGAACGCCCTACCAACAGTCATTAAGACTTGTGAATCCCTTGACTCCTTCAAAACCTCTCTCAAGGGGCACCTACAGATGGCTGCAATTCGAAACTGGCCTCTGTAAAACAAAAATTGTATATAACCCCCACCCACCCACCCCCTCTCCTCTTTGTACATTTCTGTTTTCCCTTTTTACCAGCACTATGATTTTACCTCCATGATTTGCTGCTGTTTTGTCTGTATTTGAATGCCTTAATGAAATGAACATGTCATGGCCACTATTGGAATTTGAAAACAAGTGTATGCTTACTAGTGTGTCCAATCAGCTTTGTCAGATTTGATGTAGTTGTACTTGAATTGTACTGTAATTCTCCAAGCTGTTATCAGTTTTGTTGCAGTGTGTACTTGACTTGTATACTGTAACTCTCATCTCTGTCAATAAAAAATTCATTCATTCATTCATGGATGTAGCGGTATACACTGAACAGAAGGAGGCAGTGTTGGCTTTCAGTAAGAAGTCTCTGCGCTCGGATGGGATCTGTTTGCACCGCTGGCATTGGACTCAGTAGAATCAGAAGAACACCGATTAGCGCTAATGGATAGTTAATTTGCTATCAATTCCTGCTGTATGACTCACACATAGAGAAGCCTACCCGTACCCCCTAGTGCTCTGCAAGATGTTTGAAGAGGCAGCCTGATCAAATAATCATGCAGATGATGCAGGGCAGGCAATCAGTCAGACCCACAAAGTGTGCTTAAAGGGGAATTCAACATTTTACTATGTCATTAATATACTTTAGGGATGTTGTGTGGACATAAAAAATGTCCCCCATTCTGTGTTTCCTAGAAATGGAGGTCTGAAGAAAATCATTAACATGGTGAAACACAACTTGATAACATCATCAAGTTTTGTATCATCATGTTATGTTAATGATTTTTCTCTTAGGATTTTGGTGAGTATACAAACAGGTCCATTTGGTTCATATCACATTTGTGCACTCTCAGCAAAAACAATGAAAATGGGTGGAATTCCCCTTTAACGCATCTATGATTGCATCTACCGGTAGTTTATCCTATGCCTATAGTTGCCTAAATACTACCTACGTGCAGACAATTATACATTAATCTGGTGGTATCTTATCTGGTCTGATATTCTAGGCTACTATCAAGAGGAGAACCCCTGTAAATCATCATGTGGGATTTGACAAAGGAGTGGACGTCAATATTGGGAAGGCGTGGCTAATAAAAGTACGGGAGTTTTCAGGCAGGGCATGGGTCCGCTTTTGCTGCTGTGATTGGGGTTAACAGGCTGTGTCACAACTCACAAGGCAGGAGCCTCGCTGTTATCGTGGGAGTCAGTCAGTCAGTGTTGCGCCTGGCTGGGACAAGAGAAGAGAGAGGAGCGCTTTTTCATCCATTCTGTTCCTCCTGAATCGTTAAACTCGAGTCTTACCGGATGGTGAATGAAACCTGTCCCCGTCCGCCTCAAGATTAGATTCTGTCGGACAAAAAATATGGATAGTCAAGGAGGCAGCCGCTGTAAAATTGTTGTGGTTGGAGATACACAATGTGGTAAAACGGCATTGCTGCACGTTTTTGCGAAGGACTGCTATCCTGAGGTAGGTGTCCTGAAAGTGTAAAGCTTTGTTTATGCTTTAATAATGTAGACGATTTTTTCTATGTCTGGAAAGTGTAAATCGAGATCACACACCACGAGCTTGTGATTGACTGCAGTAATGCTGCAGTATAGGGCAGTAGTGTGAACAGTAACTTTTAGAGTTTTTTTTCCCCAAATATGCATTCCACCTGTCGAGGTGTTTTTATTGTTTAAGCGTATGGTGATGAAAACAGGTGTAAATATGTTATTCATTCGTAGCCTGTAATGCATATAATGTTTCTCAGTCCATTTAAACGCCCAGAAGTATTGAGGATAGAGCAGTCTAAAACAATCCAAAAATCTATTGTGTCTCTTTTTCAGAACTATGTGCCCACGGTATTTGAAAACTACACAGCCAGCTTTGAAATTGACAAGCAACGGATTGAGCTGAACATGTGGGATACATCAGGTAAGAAGACGTGACAAGTCATGCAACATCTCTCCCAATGATCGAATTCATTCTGGGGTTGGGGGGGGGGGGGCTCTCAACCCCATTAAAATTTTACATTTTGGGTCATCCCATCTCTGACGAATTGCTTTAACCTTGGCAAATTATGATGACAGATATATTTCTCCTCTGGGCATGTATGCAATTTATGACTGCTGTCTTTGCTGTGGAAACTGCTGTGGCAGTCTCACACAGACACAGCACTCTGTTAGTCTGTTTGCATTCCTCTGTCTGGCACAGAGCGCTGGTTATTCCCATGATCTGCCTGGGGTCAGGAGTCTGTAGGGTGGGTCAGTCAGTCACCGGATGGCGGATGGTAACCGCAAGGTTGTCGGTTCAAACCCCAGAGGCTCCCCCAGAGTTAATCTTGATGTGTCCCTGTGCAAGACAAATAACCCCTAATCACTCGATGTGCTGGTTTGCATTAGTGTGTGAATGGAATCTACAATCTATGTAAAGCGTCTTGGATAAAGGCATTATATAAATGCACGATTTACCTTTTATTGGAAACTAATAGTATAATGACAACAACAACAACAGCCCTATTGTCTGGCAACTTGCTGAATTCCCATTTAAATACATTTTTATATGGATATGATTCTCGGGCTCAGTCAGTGGGAAAATCATTTTTGGATGCCTCCCATTAACTTGCTCCCAAGAGACACATTATAGGCCTACTTGCAAAGCTCAGCTTGGTGGAATGCCATGCACTACCTTCAATTGTCAGGATGGATTGTTTTACTGAGATCTGCATCTCTCATGTCATGCATATCTTTACCCAGTGGTATTAGCTTGCTATCTGACCATACATGTCCGGACTGAGCAGGCTCAGGATCTGTATCTCATCTTTCCCATAGATCTTTGACTAAAGGCCAGAGCAAGCGACTTGCCCAAGGAAGAAATTCCTAAAATTGACATAAACATTCCCAAACCTAAATTTCCAGTAGATGATCTGGCGTATTTTTGTTTTAGTTATATGGTCTTATAAGCCCTCAGAGGAATGTTGTTTTTGCGTGCACCTTGTGCTGACCCAGAGAGTAAATCTACTTTGTCTGTCATTCTGGGGCCAGAGGTCAGTGTGCTTTGGGCTTGGAGACACCAGTCAGATGGGATCCTTTTCTTTGGGCTAATTATGCACTGCGAGTCCATCTTTAAATCCCTACCCTGTATACCACCTTGGGCAATGCTAGACTTTTATTTTCAACCCCAAGAACTACTATAAAGCATGATGATCAACCCACCCATAGGGTACTTTTGATTGTTCCTGCCGGCCTGTGTGTGTGTGTGCGTGTGCGTGTGCGTGTGTGTGTGTGTGTGTGTGTGTGTGTGTGTGTGTGCGCGCGCGCGTGTGCGTGCATAGCTTCTTAATTCAGTGATTCATATCAAACGCAGATGTTCATATTTTCTTTCTACGTGAACATTAATTGGCTCACATTTAGTGGCTTTCATCTGAGCAAAAAAGGCAAGCCTCCTATCTCTCCTCTTTGCATTTTTTAGCACACACCATTCACTTCCTCTGTGTTTCCATGTCTCTCATGCACGGTGGCGGCAGCAGCAATTTACTGCCCTGGGCCACTTCAGCTGCTGGTGCTCTATCTCTGAACCCACTACTGCCGTCTCTGTGGAGACACATTTGCATTACTCAATCCCCCACTGACCTTCAGAAGACAAAACCATAACCACCACAATTGTGTATGTTTTCAAACATAATAACACATATCCAAGCCACTTCGAATGCCAAGAAAAGTTATATAAAGTTATATGTCATAAAGCATATGTCATAAAGCAGTGGCTTTGGACCAGTGATCCTTGAGAGGGTTCCAGGTGATCCCAGCTCAGTTGGTTACCCTGATGAAAAGTTGGTTAGCCAGATGTAACTCTTGAGAGCGTAAAGTAAACATGAAACCAAATGGATCCGCAAGGGAATATATTCATCATCTAAATTAGCCCACTTAGTCTACACAACTAGAGAATGTAGAAGATTAATTAGTCATTTTGATCTGTATGTTTGCCTGTTCTGTTCCCAACAATCCAGCCTGGAATTGTGGACAAAAACTAAAGTTTTGGGGTCTGTGGGGTGAAAATGTTGTCAGATGGTGGTCCGTGGCTCAACTGCTGAATAAATAGTGTATAGTGTATAATAGCCCTGGTATCAAAAAGGTTAAAAACCCCTGTCGTAAAGTGCTATGTATTATTATTATTATTATTATTATTATTATTATTATTATTACTATTACTATTATAAACACAGTATTTCACAGTATGATGATAACTTTCATCCTCTTTATGGATTTTTCCCTGGGCATTTCTAGGAGTAATTGGCGATGATGGCCTGCTGTGAGGTTAACTCCCGTTTAGAAAGCATTATTATAGTGAGGTGAGATTATTTCAGCAACTCGTACTCAGCGCCACTCATATCCCTGGTGTGGAAAGAATCGAAAGATATATGTATTGCCATTACCAAAGCCTTTGGCTTATTGTCTCAGCAAGGAAGCAGACCATTGATTAGTTTAGGCTCATTGATTGTGTTTACTTCTGAGGTGTAGCTCTCTCTGGACAGGCGAGGAGAAGGGTGTCATGTTGATCTAATTGAGGTCATTTTGAGGGGCTTAAAGGGCCTGTCTATACAGGGCCTTTAACTCTGTGTGTGTGTTTATGTTTGTGGGACAAATGAACGGAATGTTTATTTTGAGAAGCATTAACACGGACAAAGGCCCTATGGCTTCTAGGGACCCGAGGGCAACTTTCAGTACTATTTTGTATTCTGCTCTGCATTCAGCTTTGGACCACCTGGAGAATTAAGTCAATTAGAAACTGATTGAATGGAATTTAAATTAGAAAGGGTGTGTGTGTGTGTGTGTGTGTGTGTGTGTGTGTGTGTGTGTGTGTGTGTGTGTGTGTGTGTGTGTGTGTGTGTGTGTGTGTGTGTGTGTGTGTGTGTGTGTGTGTGTGTGTGTGAGAAATAGTGTGTTGTTATAGATGAGGTAATCTATTTCTGTGCTGCACAACTATCTTTTAAATTTAGTAACAAATTAAGGCAGCTCCTGTGCTGCTGATCTTATATACAACATTTGCTGATCCAAATGTTGTATAGGTTTTGTCAGTATCAACATATTCAAGCTACAATCACAGTATGGCCTACCAGCCATATTTGGTGCTCATTTGGTGTCACTAGCTAGTCTAGATATTTACCAGAGCCACAATGTACTGTACCTACTTTCTCTCTTCCAAAAATGGCTATTTTCCGGAAGATATTTCCACTGACGATGGCTCTGTTAAGCTCCCACTGACCTGTGGGAGGGATGTCTCAACTCTCAAGTCCTGACAGGCTGGATTTGTGCAAGGTCCCGACAGCAATTCCATCATCTCTCCTGTTTCTGATATCCTGTTTACTCATGCCTGGGCCCATTGTTATTTTCTCTGCCGGGCTGAAAGGCATGACCGAGACTATGTTTAGCATCCTGTCCATCCATCCGTGTGTCTGTCCATCCATGTGTCTGTGGACAGCTAATCTCCAGCACCATTGGCATGACGGCCCCCAATGTTTTCACACCTGTTATGTGTTATAGTGTCTTTATTATAATGTTTTTTTTGCAAAACATGTTACATAGCCAGAGAGTAGTTGGGTGTGACATGTCAATACACAAGAAATAAAATCACACCATAATGTGAAGTGAGCGGTGGCTTTGGGTGTAGTCCTCATTTTTAGTGTGTGTGTGTGTGTGTGTGTGTGTGTGTGTGTGTGTGTGTGTGTGTGTGTGTGTGTGTGTGTGTGTGTGTGTGTGTGTGTGTGTGTGTGTTCTAACAGTGATTGCTCAACATCTCGCTTCAGAGATAGCACTTACCCTGTAGCTATTAGACATTTGAACTTTAGACGCTAGTTTACAGTTGTAATAATGCATGTATGTAGCAATATGCAATGCATATTGCACTTTAAACACCATATGTAATTTCTCTGCTGCTGGTCTTTGCACTGTACTGCCTTGTTGTCTTCTTGTATGTATGTTTTCTGTACATGTTGAGCATGAACCAAGACAAATTCCTATCAGCAACTTGTTGACATGGTAATAAAGTCCTTGAATCTTGAATTCCCACAACAGTATTTCCATACAGAAGCAGACACACATATAAAGACTTTTGCGGAGACATAGAAGTTATTTGGAAATAGGTTTAGGTTTCTTTCTAAACAGCCCTCTTTATTCTATGCTTTCCACCTTGCAAGTGGCAGAACTGTGTGCATCTTCATAGGCAGGGGGATTGTTGTTTTCACTTGAGATAATGACAAGACTTAGTGCTGTTTCATACCACATGCTAGAGTCTTTTAATGCACATGCGCGCTCACACACAGACACACACACACACACACACACACGCACGCACGGGGGCACTTTTCAACATTCCTTTGGTGTCTATGTGTTCATTAAACTCAACATTCTGAGTGCACTGGACCAGTAGGACCATCCATGGGGCTGTAAAAACAAGCTTTAGTTTGGAAGGCCTTCCATTCCTCAACCCTTTCCACTTGATTAATCTTTAATGGAGAGCGGGTGAACTACAACCGCTATGCAGGGATGAAATAAAACCAACAGACACCCCCCCTCCTCTCCTACCTCATTTCAACCCATAACTCTAGTCTGTATCCCGTTGGGGTGGAGGGGGACACGTTGCTCAGCGCAGAAACTACGTTCAGGCTTGATATCATCTGAGCAGCAAACATGCTGATCAGAGGAGATCAGGTGGGATTATACCATTATTGACTAGCTGCAGCAATTGGCACATTTATTTTCTCTCTCTAGTATTTCTGGATCCCTGCCTAGATATTCTTTAGAATTCTTAAAAGCACAGGAGTTTAATATACCCAAGGTTTACTTTTTTCATTTTGCCATTCCCTGAAGAAGACCTTACAGGTCGAAACGCAGGTTTCATCTTTTTTATTAAACTTTCAGCATCGTGGCTATGGCTGTGCTGCTTTTTTATTCATTTTGTACTTTTTGTGGGGAACATGAATGGGTGCAGTTGTAAGCAACGGTGACAAGAAAAGAGGTTAATGTCATCTATTCCTATGAGCTGATGTTTATGGTTAATAATACACTATATAGTTAATAATACGCATTGTTTGCAAGCCATACACTAACTGTAAATAATACCATCCTCTGACCATGTTAGGAAGGAGCGTCAGGATGTTTTGGGGTCATTTGTAAGAGAGAATATTTTCAGAATATGACCCCTGGACCTCAATTGATCAGTATTGAGATAAAACCTATTTTGTAGAAAGCGTCTTTGTACCCACAGAAGCCGAATAGGTGATAAGATAATGTCCTTTGTACTGTCATTGTAGCACCATTGGAGTGTTTCATTGGGAACAAAAATATATTAAAGTGGCTTTATATATTTATATTTCAATACAACTTATCAGCAGGCTCATTACTGATAATGTAAAGGATGCAACCAATACTGTTTTTAGGGCTTGTCAAGCATAATATTGAGAGCACTACGCAGGATTCAAGGGGCAGGGGCCTGCTATATAAAATGTATGTATGTGGGCTGGTGACTGGGTTCGTTGGCCAACAAGCGCTTGTTGAATTGTGTTTAAACACAGGAAAAGTGAAGACAGGAGACGGTCTCTCCCTGTCAGTCACTGCCATGCTGGCTTTTAGCAGGGGTTGGCAATAAACCAATGCTGTTGTCAGGTCTCCAGTCTCCATAGACAGTATTAGGATGCCTGTGGTGATATTTTTGGACACAGAGGGTTGACCGTGTTCTCTGCTGTGTGGACTATAGGCTCAGCTATAATGGGGAATGTGTAGTAGTATACCATCTCTCCCTCAAAGCTCTCAGCCCACTGCCTGGCAGATTTGGGATAAGCATGTAATGCTAGTAGAAAAATACAGATACACACTCTATAGGTATCTATAGGTATGCCCCAAATTTTTAATTTGGGGCATTTCCTCCTTACGGAAACCAATGACATTCCTATATTGGGCATGTCATCATTATAACAAGCCATGTTCACTCTTCGCATGGCAAAGTATATAGGGCATAAGTGGTAAATTGCCAGCCATTCTAACATACATTGTTATACCCACTCCACTGCACCACGCTCTGGTGAGCAGCACCTGCGGCTTTGAAGAAAAGCCGTAATCCAGGCTGCCGGGGCTGGGCGACTTTACTGCTCAGAGACATCCTGGGTGGCAACCCGCTACGCTGTGTCCCTGAAGCCCTCAAAGGCTCTCTGATTCATACACTATTTATTACAAGAAGGTCATCACGGTGCTCAAGGGACACGACTACTGAATTATTCTGTATAAGAGAGAGAATACCAGCACCAGTAGCAGTAGTCTTGTACCCTTTGTGTAAAGAACGACCACATAGCATACGTTCCTGGACATGAAAGTGGCAAAGGGTTCAACAAAGAGCATTGCACTGCTGCAGAAATCCTGAGTGTTAATTTATCTCCTGGCCTAGCAGTGTAGAAGTGGAGTGTTAAAGGGATAGTTCAGATTTTTGGAACTTAAGTTGTATGAAATACTATCCATTAAACCATTCTGTACTGTACGTTTGGTGTAAGTTTTATTAAAAAATAGCAGTTGTGCGCGCCTCATAGTGCACCACTTCGTTCATTTTTGACCAACATATTTTAGAAATGGGTCAACAATAGAAAGGAAGTTAGTTTTTTGAATTAATTTACTTTTACTGCGTGACCCCAGTGACCCTCAAAAAATGAGCAGAACTATGTCATATTTCACCAAGACCAGAGCAGAACTCCCTTGAATTAATACAGTTGCAACCACTGTATTAATGGCTGGCAACTATTTCATATAGCTTAACTAAAAAAAACTGAACTATCCCTTTAAATGAACTACGGTTAAAGTACTGCACCAAGAGATTTCTATCAGGCTGCAGTTTGCCAGGCTGTGGGCAGTGGCAAAAAGTCTCTCTCTCTCTCTCTCTCTCTCTCTCTCTCCCTCTCTCCCTCTCTCTCTCTCTATCTCTTTTATCTCCTGTACTTTTTCTTCATCCGTGTTCCCCGTCACTGTGATAGCTCATTAGTCAGGGTGGCTGTGCTGACCTGGAGTCAGGGTCAGGGACAAAGTGAAGCGGAGGAAGGTGTGGGTAGGAGCTCTAGATGTGTGAGAGACCTAACACACACATACTGTACACACACAAGCTATAATTGCCACACCAACTCTCAGAGGCACCTAAAAAGCACGTATATAGACACACACAAACACTTGCACATCTATGTTTGACGTGCATGCTGACACAACCATGCAAAGCTGCTTGCTGCCACCTGGTCCACGCAGGGCACACACCCAAAGGTTCTGCTCGCCTCCATGTGTCTACAAAGCATTGCACATGCTGTTTACCCGCCTGTAATATACTGTAACTACGATTCAGGGTGGATCATCTCTCAAAATCTTTAATTTGTAAGAATTCTTATATCCATACATACATGCTAAATAAATATATATGTAATACATTATAATATATTATTTTATATTATATATAATATAAAATACATCATAAAAACGCGACTGACAACTTGAAACCCAATTTTGAGCATATGTAGAGAATGTCTAATTCTCTCACATTTCTTAAAAAAGACATGTGAACTGAATGGTGCTGTGTGTGCTCTGTATTGGTGAAACAGCTCCGCACTGTTGGTACCTTAGTGATAGGGCCAGGGACACAGCTGGGCGTTTGGAGCGGTTGCACCACTCAAGAAGGGGGAAACTATCGTGAAACTATCATATGACACACAATAGAATAGAGCAGTGGTTTTCAACCTTTTTCATGCCAGGGCCCACTATTTAGTCTGAATCTTCGCTACGGACCACCATTTGATGTTGAGTTTTGTCTCTGGGACCCAAAACTAATGATAAAAGGATAGTTTTTGTACACATGTTAGGAGATATAAATGGCAAAGTGGTCAAAATAACAATTTTCTAAATGTGTATGTTCTTGAAAATTAAGTAATTTAGATGTTTAAATATATTTAACTCTAAAAAGCGTAAAATAATACCTGGTTTCATTTTACGATCTCAAGGGTCACAGATCTATGAGGGTCCATTGGATTACCAACTGTCCATCATTTAGCCAGCTATGGCTTAATTCTTCTCATTGGCTGGTCTGTGGCCTTGTGGTGGGCCGAAAGCCTATACCACCAGGCCTGGGCCTACCAAATAATTATCCATAATAATTAAAACCAGTCATCAAGAGCTTCAACTCATGATGAACAAAGCAGGGAGTACAGCAACATTTTTAATTGGGTGTGTGTGTGTGTGGGGGGGGGGGGGGGGGGGGGGGGGCAGGTGATTTCTGGACCTTTTGAATTGCAGGTTTTAATTATTCTGGGTAATTATTTGGTAAGCCCAGCTCCAGAGCTGGTGGTATAGGCTTTCGGCCTACCACAAGGCCACAGACCTGATTTGCTGCCATGCAGCCAATGAGGAGACTTTAGCCATGGCTGGCTACACCACAGCGATTGAGAATTGCACCCAATATCTGGTGGAGATGGTATGGCAGAGAGCCTCATGCTGCATGATGCAGCTCCATCATGCCATAGTGTCGCTCGCTGAGAATATCAGACCCTCAAGCCCAAGTGTGCTGTGAGCCTGGAGGTCGGCTATTCTCGGCGTGACACACACTGCCGAGCGATGAAGTATCAATCGGGCCTTGCCTCACAACTGCACCTCGCTGAGCACCAGCCAAATCCGGGTAATTTGTTTTAATACCATGTCCAGTGCTGAACGGTTCTGCACACTGCTGATAGCGAGGAGTAATCGTATAACAAGTAGTTATTAGCGATTGAACATTTGGCAGCCATTGCTGTGAGGCGCACTTGGGTTTTGTAATGTTGAGAAAAAGAGTACTTAAGGGGTTTTAATTAGCTCTCATTGACGGAGACTGGCGGAGCTCTGCGGTAGAATAGAACTATTATTATGAGTGACAGACAGTAATTAAAGTTGTTACAGGGGAATCCAGAGTGTTCATTTAACTCTGAAACACTAGTATAAGAGTACATTTCTCAGAGTAAAAATGGATGAATGAACACTGAGGATTTTACTGTGTATGGGGGATGCCACATGCTCCTGTTGGGTTGTGAGGACCCATGTTTGAATCTGCCTCCCGCAGTGTCATTTTCTTCATCTTTGTCTACCTTCCTTCTCTCTGTAGAATATGCTAAAAGTTGTTATAAAGACATGTGTTTCATTGACAAGCGAGAGGAAAGGGGCAGAAAAAAACAAAATAGACATACAACCTAGTATGGATTGTAATCTGTCAATAATATTCAGACAGAGAACACAGATGAATATGTGAAAATATATCTCTATTGTTGCACAGAAAACAGCTATCTTTTAAACAACATACAGGCGTTGTTATGTGTTTGATACGAGGCATAGCTTGGAATTATGGGATAAGAATGAAAAGTTGTGTTGTCTGGTTATTGCTGGACAGTGACGATCAGATCCTGTGTGTGGTCATTAGACCGACAACCTACACCAAACACCAACCTAAACATAACCGCAAGCATGGGAGCAGCTTATGTTTGAGCGCTAGCGAGTGTTGTTCCCACATGTTGGAGTAATGCTCCGTTGGATCGGATCGTTGTGTGTGTCTGTGTGTGTGTGTGCACGTGCATGTGTGTGCTTAAGCATGCCAGTGTATGGGAAAACAGCCCTGACCCCCTCCTCACACAGCCCCCTCCCTATTGTGCCTCAGCTGACCAGAGAGCAGGATGGGGGGTTGATGAGGAGCTCTTGGATTTTATTTTGTTTCGTTTTGTTTTTGTTGGAAGGGGGCCCAGTGATGTTGGGAAGCACAACAGCTGCCTGGACCAGTAGGCAGGGATATAAAGGGGTGGAACAGGGTGGGAGTAGGTGGATGGGATGATGGGGAGGGGATGGTGGGAGGGCATGTAAACCACGCTATAAGAGGAGCTTGTGTTCCAGCCCATTGACAAGTTGGAAACGGAGACAGAATGGAGAGGTGTACATCGGTGCCTATTCCCTTACAGCCTGGCTGAACCCGAGCCCCCAGGCTTTGTGTTGCATTGTGGGTCAGGTTTGATGGTGGCACCTGGGAGACTTGACCCACTCGGGTCCCTCCGGGAACACGGAACCACACAAAAAACTGACTGTGATGTTTTACCCCCCCTAACCCTAACCCAACACTCAGACCTTACAATACACATTAGCTTGTTTGAAACGACAAAACCTGCCTTACTGTTGATCATGCCACTGAACTGCCAACAGTCCTGGCCTCCTCTCAGACACAAAGTCAGGAGACCGAAATGATGCCATCTTATAGTGAACACTAGTGAGGACCCATTATACGAAGCTACGGTTAAAATAGACATAGTGGTACTTTAATTTCCACTTTAAGTTTCTGTTGGTTCACTTGGGGGAACCAGAAGGTTACCAGTTCCCAGACTCCCCCAGAGTAGGTGCCAGAAGTGTCCATGAGCAAGGCCCTGGCCTGAACCCCTAATTTCTCCCGATGAGCAGTGGTTTAATGGTTCCTTCTGCCATCTGTGTGTGAAAGAGTGAATGTGATGCACAGTAAAATGTCTTCCCTATGTCTTGGTTAAAGGCACTATATAATCGCACCATTTACAGTTCTCACTTATATTTTGTTGAAGGCTGTCAGGTGGTTAGCTCCCACTCAAAGGCATTTATTTCCATGCAGCACCAAGCAACCATCCAGTGATTGAGTCATGATGCTGTCAGGTTGATCGGTGTGCTGGAGACTCACACAGGGAACTATGGAAATATCTCTCTCTCTCACCATCCCTCCCTTTGGACCGGTCCCTTTAATGGCGAGTCGCAGCAGAACCCACAGCTGTGGCCAACTTCGATCAGCCCCACTTCAAACATGCTGGCTGTGTCTGTAACACGGCTCCCCAGGGGCCGGTGTCTCAATCCGTCCCGCCTCCCTCCACCTCCACGAGAGCGAATCCCCCTCCCTGCATTCGCCCAGCCGACCGTAAGGGGATCGGGGCTGACTGGTCTCTCACCTCCTCTCCCTCAATCTACTCCCCTCTGCCTGCGATGTCCCCGGTGAAACCACAGCTTCAATCATTAATGAATGTCTTTATTTATATACAACGTACGTTCTTCTCTCCGCCTTTGCTTTTGAGGAAGTACGACTGCACTTGGATGTAGTGCCGTGTTCCTCCTGAGGGCCTCCCCGGGGGGATGCACAGTGGGCTTGGGATGGATATGGCTATGATAGGGAAGTGTCTGGAATGGATTGTGAGTTTTATGATGGGTGTGGGTTGGGGCGTCGTGGATGGACCAGGGGGAATGTACATTTTCAATCTTCACAATTTCTCTCTATTAATTTGCTCATAACAAGTTGCCTGAGGACGCTACTCCACTGTCATGATAGAGATACTGTAGCCGGAGACCGGAATGTCTCTTTCAATGTCACTACTCTAATGAAAGTCCTCAGCCAGGGACATGAGATTAAAAAAAGAGCGAGGGAGAAAATTAATGAGAGTCAGGCGACCGTGAAAGTAAAGCATCCGATCTCTGCTGTTTTTATAGGCGAAAGAAAATGTAAAAAGGACGTGAAAATGTTTCGTTAGTGTGTGTGTGTGTGTGTGTGTGTGTGTGTGTGTGTGTGTGTGTGTGTGCGTGTGCGTGTGCGCGTGTGTGCGCAAGGACCTTTTCAGAACAAAACTGAATCAAGTGTTGCACAGTAATCCACCTCCTTCTCAGATGGCTACACAGCATGCACGTTAAGGTCCCTTAACTTTAAATGTCACGTTTTTACATATCTTTGGGATTCCCTGAATCCTTAGAAAGAGGAAAAAGAAAATAATTCTTTACACAAACACTCATTTTTGTGGTATGGTCATTTCTTATAATCTGTACATGAACAGGCAGTTTGATTTGCTGACCCCTAGCTGCAGTGCGTAACTAGGGACTGCTTGTAAAACATCCCATCCACTAGGAACATTGTCTCCCCATCCATCCAGCATGTTTTCTTGCAAAACATTACAAGGAAATACTCTGCCATGAATCTGTACTTTTAGTTGATCTGGGAGTGTGATATTTTCGGTGAATCTCTCAATGTTGTAAAGCAGTTCATTTTTGCTTAATGATGAAAACGATAAAGATTGCTGTGTATATTTGGAATAGGGTACATTTTGAAACGTTTCACACTGAGTCAAAAGTTTCAATGAACACACAATGAAGCCTTGCCCACAGATTCAGGCACGCTGCGAGAAGAGCTTTATCGTACTTGGAAAAGCTCTTCCTATGGCGTGGGAAAAGCAAAAATGAATAAATAAACAAAGTCTCTGCATTGAAAATTCCGTTAACAGCTCTCAGCCAAGAACAGTTTGTTTATCTTTGCACTACGCTGGTGCTGCTTTTCTTTTAAGCTTTATAAGTTTTAGTTTTTTTACAGTATAAAATATGCCGACACTGGAGAGACATTGTCAAATTTGACCCCTGTGTTTTATACTGCAGATTTCACTGGGTAATCCTTTTATAGACACACTTCTGTTAATCTCCTGGGAGGCAAGATGATATCCTTTAGTTCTATTAAGCTTTCCTAAAACACACAAATGCATACTTATTTCACTTTGTTGTTCCAAAATGTGCTGGAATTGGCCATATTTGGGAATACACCTTTGCAGATAAGGTTTAGATTTTAGAAACAAAATATATAATTTTACATATCTGAGTATGCAAAGTATGTAGTATTTCTTTCCATTTGTTATGCATTTTATAGAATATAAAAACGATGAAACTGGATATTACACTTCTCATGACCGCCAGTGAATAGTGTAGCTTATTTGAGGAAAGCGATCTGGAAAATGAACTTAATGATATGACTTTTTAGTCTAAATTGGGAACGTTTCAATGATCCAAAATCCTGACAAGTTGAAGTTGTCTGTGTGCAAAAGAACAATTTAGTGCTTGTCATCTTTTTTAATGGTGGTATTCTGTGTATCTTTTCTTGTCTAAACATTTTGATTCTGCAGCTGCTTTCAGTAGTCTGGGTTTCAAGGGTGCTGTGCTGAGAGGAAACACGGACAAAAAGAAGGAAAAAAACAAAATATAATTGGCTTGTGTTCCGTAGAGTTGACCGCAAGCCAGCCATTCACACAGCTATTTGATTTCCTCACACGAAGAATGAGAGTGTATTCTTCTACACTAAGTGTCCCTTTGTACAAATGCCTTCAGTGTGCCTGTCGATCTGTAATGCTTTTGATGATTGCGAAATTGACAGATGCTTTCCTGGTTTTACTTTTTACTGTTTTGGTTCATGGATTGCAACCCAAACCCTAAACCTAACCTTAACCAAACCCTTACCCTAAACCAGAAGCATGCAGAACCGCCGCAACACAGAACTGCCACGTGGGCGCTGGTCCCTAGCCGGCAGCCGCCGGTATGTCCTGATTGCCAGGGGGGAGGCAATGCGACAGCTAAGCCGGCAATCCAATGCCAATACCGGTGGCAATGTCGACGCCGGTAAATGCATCAATGAAATAACTGTTAGAATGAGAAACATAGATCTACACAAACATCTCGTTGGAATATCATCATCTTGGAATTAATCAGTGCACCATCAAACCATAGCTACTAATTGTATAAAAAAGCTGCAAGAAGCAAACCAATGAACAGAGGATTGGTTTGTGTGTGTTCAGAACAAGGAACATAAAGTTGTGGACAGGGTCGGGAGCATGACAACAGAAACAGCATGGTGATATTTAAAGGAAGTGAGTCACAGCGTGAGTGAGCCTGAGCCTGAGACAGACACACGGATCAAACGGCAGGGGATGAAATGCATATAGCAATCTCTCAGGTGAAATAGCGGGTAGTGGGGGGAGGGTGGGGTTCAGCAAAGAGGAAGGAGACAGACACACACACACACACACACACACACACACAGAGACAGACACACACACACACACACACACTCCATCATCACAATATCCCCAGGGGCAGCTGGAGACGGGCAGTAACGGGCCGTGTCTCCCCTCCCTGTGTTGTCGGAGGTGGGTGGGTCGTCGGTGGGTGGGTGTGTGGGCCGGCTGGCTTCTTTTCAACCTGCACACGGAGGAGATGTGCAGGACGGGTATTAACTCCTCTACAGTAACGTTAGGCCACTGAGAAGATCCGTGCAAGCTGCCTGCTGTCTCGCCCCTTCAAAGGCTGCGTTTTGTGAACTGAAGCGAAGGGGGTGGGGAGGGGTGGGGACGGTTGGCTCGGCTTGGCTTTGATCGATATCCCCAGTGAGGAAGCTGCCAGATATGGGAGGTTAAATGCCATTTAACCCGCTGTCACCCCTGCTGTCCCACCTGTGTGCTGATGCCTTTGAAAACTTGACATAGCCATCTCTATTACAGATCAGTGACTTTATCTCTATCTCTGCGAGTGTGTGCGTGCGTGCGTGTGTGTGTGTGTGTGTGTGTGTGTGTGTTTGAATGTGTCTGTGTGATGCATATCCTCTTATATTTGACAGCAGGCCCGGATGTAACATTTCCCAATTGGGGGGCAGATGAAAATGGTATGGGTGCGGATTATTTAGTTCTGTGACCGACAAGATTTATATCTTGTACAGGACTTACTGTATATTAGGCAAGTAAGCATCAATAATAAAATCAGTTGTTGTTGAAGTTGCAACAGGCACACAGCATGCATAAAGCTAAAGGTCTGACATTTTAAATACAATTGGGGGGGCATTGCCCCTCCAAGCCCATGCCTAGATCCGACATGCACTGCTCCATGCTTATGGTCATGGTTAGGGGTTAGCCTGTACCCGTTTTATCCAATAGCACTAATCTTAAGCATGTTCTTATATTTGATTAAAATAGTATTTCTCTGGGTGAAGGAGGGCTTATTTGATGTGCATTTGCAACTACTTGGAATGGAACTCAACTGACAACTGACTGAGTTTGTGTGTATGAATATTTTGGAAGTTGCAAATTTCCTACACCTTTATTTGTGTTCGAATCATCAAAGCCAGATGAAAACTGGGCTGTGTTGACAGTCAGATCTGAAAGTTGTCCGCCTGTCAACAACATGCTTATGCTTTTGGGTGAAGCAAGTGTGAAAGAGGTCTGGTTTATGGCATTATAGCACGCATATCATTTACTTATGACTTAATACACTGTTTTATATGCCAGTGCGGTCGCAGACAGGGCAGCAGCAGTAACTACTGCACATTCTCACTGATGGTGTTTTGGCAGCACATTCTTGTTTTCTACCTCTGGCTTTGTCTTTGTATAATCACACTTTGCGATTTGTTTCAGTGTTGACCTGAAAGAGTAACAGTCTTTACAGATTCACAACAAAGTTCCTCCTCTGTTCCAAAACGGATCGTTGTTGTTGGTAATGAAAGGCTTCCATAGCCTGTTAAAGGTTGGAGCCCCGATTCCTCTCTCTCTCTCCCTCTCTACCCTTTTTCAGTGGCCTCTTAACCATCAATACACCAGAGTCATTACTGGACACGTTTTCTCCTAACTCGGGTTCCCCCACTCCTTCGCTCTCGCGGTGGCTCTGTTGCTCTCTTCCTCCTTCACTTCCTTTCATTGCCGCACAAAGGAACCATTTGCACCCCTCCAGGTTGCTACGATACTCGGCCACCGCAACCTGAAATGTTGTACTGCTCTTTGAAGGTGGATTTCAAGGAGCAAACAGCTGCAGGGGCAGAAAAAGCGCCAAGATACGGTGTATATATATATAGTATGCACACAGTATGGCGGCGTTAAATGTGTTTGTGTTTATAGGCCGGGGCTAACTCAATTGCCTGTCACCATTCCATCCCTTTATTTGCCGCTTGTATGAGAGTTTTCTTCTTTATGCCACGTCTTTACGTGGTTGTTTTTGTGTGCGCATGAGTGTGTATTTGGCCTAATGAGGCTGTTTGTTGCCATGGACTCCCTGCCATATGTGCATGAACACATTAGAGAGCCTCTGGGCTTCTCCCTCACAATGGTCTGCTGTTCAGCTGCTCCTGTAGTGCACTAAGGCTAGGCATTCTTACATATTCTTACGGCAAAAAATATGGTGACAAAAGAATCGTAAATAGACGCAAACACTGCACTGCTCCATTTTGGCAGCAGGTTCTTTTCACTTTCGTAATCCATAGGAGGCCGAACTCGATGCAGGGCACTTCCCGACAAGTGTCGCAACCCGTTGAGCATAAATGACATATTCTCGAGTTGTTTCTCAGAACGGCTGTGTGATGTCAAGTACTGTGTAGGAGTGGACTTTATCTGGCTTAAATAAAGTCGCATGATGGCACGCAGACTCCCTCAAGCCTTATTACCTTTACATGACACGCCATTAAGTTTGTTCTTCTCCATCTCAGCATCGTGTGGGATATTTGTGTCCTTTGACGTAGCTCCGCTGACTTTTTGTGGGCATAGAAAGCACTTTACTGCCACCTTTGTTCAGAGAACCTCCCACGCGACACCTAATTAGCAGAGTGGAAATATGATGGCCTGGCTGCCACCCCCTCTCACTGGCCTACTGCAAATCAGGCAAAAAATGAGTTATCGTTATTATTTCTTTTTGGATTTTATGTGCTTGTCCTTGGTCCTTGTATAACAGTAGGGCAGGAACCAACTTGGTGGTCAGTTTAGTGGAACTGCCAGGCTCCTCCTCCTCTTCTTTTTCGTCCACCTCCTTCTCGCTGTGTGTCCCCATCCTGGCCTATCCATCTCATCCTGTCTCTGTCTGGAATTCAATTGACCTTTTGTTCTAGTGCACAGTGAATGGGGCGCAAGCCAAATCCATCCATAGCCAAGACAGAGCCTTCATACCTCTTTATTTGATCTGTCGTGCTGAGCCTGGGCCTTTCATTACCTACCCAAACACACACTGCCCACCATGTCTGCACCACTCCCCCATAGCCTTGCCCAGCTTTTATCGTTTGTGGGGAGGGGAGGGGGGTTTGCTTTATCTCCTTCTTGATGGTTGTGGTGATTGGCTTTTATTTGTGCTTGCTTGGCTTGTTTTACACGCAGCACTTTTCTCCTCCGCTCTTTCATTCCCTCAGAGGACTTTCTCTCTCTTTTTTTTTACTTTGCAGAAGTGCTGAGATGGCCACTCTGTCGCTCAGGGCAGAGGAGCTGTAAATTGCTGTGCTGTGACATGGCCCACTGTGCACGTGGCCTGCCAATCATTTTGATCTGTAGGATTGACAAATTGATCCCACTGGCCCCTTTATTTTGTCTTAATTGCGCATATAAAGTCTGAAATGATATTCTCACAACGTCTCTCAGTTCCTTGGTCACTGAAATGATGTGCCTCAATTATTATCCTGTCTCTTCTCTTACCTGATCTCTCTCTCTCTCTCCACCCTGTCCTTGGCACCGTAGTCAAAGTCATTCAGTGTTCACACACTTTCTTCTCCCATGCTCCCAGGCCAGGTCTGCTGCACTGTGATACATAGTAGTGGTGAAAGAGTAGCGCCACTTTCAGCAGCATCAGCTGGCCCACGTGTGACCACTTCTAATCAGGGCCTGTTGTTGTACTGGCATACGTGAGATTGCAATTTTGTGGCTGTCTTTGTGTCTATATACACAAAGACAGCAATATCGATAAAGTTATAGAAAAAAGACAACCAGGTGCTCAACAGAGAATAAAGTAATAAATAAAAGTATTGATGTTCACGTTGCTCCTGGATCAACAAAACAATAGAAAGAACCAAGGAAAGGATCTGTGCACACAAAAAGCAGGAGATAAGATGAATGAAACCCAACATGTGTTCATCAGGGTAGACTGCTTGTTTTAATCCTACAGAGAAATCGACTATATATTGTGAATCTGGGTTGTTTCAATGTTGATGGTCTCCTTTCTGGGTGAGGAAAAAAGTTTTAGTTTCTTTTATTTGGGCTAGAATAGATTTTTCTTCGTGTGTCTCCCCCAAGAACGAAGGAATCGATACTTGCTCTCGCCGGACAAGTAAATGAACAAACAAGTATAACAGATAGCTTCTTGACAGATATTGCTGTACTTGTTGGAGATTCGATTACTCTGACAAATCCTTTCATTCTGTTCAGATGAACAAAAGCCATCCATCTTCAAATATGCAGCCCTGGGACGCTCGCAGAGGACGCCTGTTGCATTGTTCTCACTTGGGGCGGGCGTTGGCAGGGGGGTCAGGATGGGACCGCCAGCTCAATGACCGGGGCTACGGCCGCGTGCAGCCATTGTTGCAGCCCATTCCTATTATTAACAAAGGGAACATAGTGATGCTAGAACGGGCAGGCCGTGTGGCCATTGTGTAGACTCCATTGCCCCTGCCAGACAAAAATATATGGGGCACTTTTGCCTGGCTGCTCTGCCTTTGTGTCAGATATGGCTCTAAGCGTGGTAATAGCAAATAGTGTGAGAATAATTTATGGCTGTTATAGTCATAATCCGCAGCTGAAATAACTGTAAAAAGTATAAGGCCATCTATTCGGTTCACATATTTCTGCCCCATTCCAGCAGTCATAAGTGCTACTTTGTTGCAGTTCCCTGAGAGTTTTCATGCCACTAAGTTGACGTGGGGAGGGTGTACTTCTCCATCCAACTGTAAGAGCCGTGCTTCAGACATCTCTCAGGGAGCCCCCCCCCCACTCCCACCCCCTGCCATGTTCCCACAGAGAGCCCAGATATTTTTACGAGCCTCCTAATGAGAGCAGCGGGGAAACGCGGTTAAGACGGAGAGGCTCGTGAATGCGCCATGGCACAGAAATGACACCGAAATTAAAAGCAGGGACGAATGTCGTGTGCAGAGAGAGAGAGAGAGACGTGTGAGTGCAAGGCACTGGCTTCTAAATGAAACAAGGAAGGCTTTAAAGTTAAAGGGACAGATCGTGGAAGCTAGAGAATCAGGAATGAATTTGACCTTTTGTTTGGCCTTTGCGCTGACACTTGTCGTTTGACGATTATAGATTGTGCTGTGCACAACTCCTATTTGTCAGCTTGTGTGTGTGTGTGTGTGTGTGTGTGTGTGTGTGTGTGTGTGTGTGTGTGTGTGTGTGTGTGTGTGTGTGTGTGTGTGTGTGTGTGTGTGTGTGTGTGTGCATGTGTGTGTGTGCATGTGTGTGTTTGAGGGGTTTGAGGGGGTGTATAGGTACTTGTCCGGGATCTGTTGACTGTATTCTGTACAGTAAATATTTGTGTCCTTGTATTGTATCTCCTATGTGTACATAAATAAATGATTAAGATGTGGGCATCTACTGTACGTGTGTATGTACTCTGAGGAGAACCCCCTCCTCTCCTCCTATAAGCTCTGACTGAAGAGCAGCCGGCCCACAGCTGTATGCATGTGTAAAAACCCAAGAGACCAACATGCTCCAACATTCACCACAGCTGCTGAAATCAACACAGGTTTAATTATATCAGCACAACACATTCTCGTCAGACCCTGTTGTAATGGCGTGAAAATCTCCTCAGATTTCTCAATAGCTATAGAGCGCACAGATATAACCAAATGGATAGGTTAAACCTGTGATCTTGTATAAACAGGATTGAAGTTAAAATGAGGTTCACACAAAGTTCTTCAAGGAGAACATTACTGGGTATGTCACAACCATTAAACTTTAACAACTAATTGCCAATTTTAAGAAATAACACTTTTCTGAAGTGATGGGCACTCTCATCATCATACATCATCATATGAGTACCGCCAATTGCATTTATGTGCTAAAATAAACACGTCCTACAAACATGTGTTCAAACACACCTGCAAGGAAGGTTGTGCATAGGAGAAGAATTGTGATTGATTGTGTTTTTGGCATTGAACATCGTAATATATAAATAGAAATTACTTTTCTGTTTGGCTTTTAGTGTTTATGAAACAATGTCAGCATGGAAACAATGATGATTCGTACAATTATGGAAGATGGTGATCATTTCAAATGAAGTGTGATTAGGCAAGGAGGTAATGATCATGATTCGTGACAGGCCTAAACATGACCTCATTGCTATAATGTTTTCTGTTGTGTATCCACAGGTTCCTCCTACTATGACAACGTGCGGCCGCTGGCGTATCCAGACTCTGATGCGGTTCTCATCTGTTTCGACATCAGCCGCCCAGAGACTTTGGACAGCGTCATGAAAAAGGTTGGTGCTTTTTTCTTTTCTTTTTTCTTTCTACTGAAAATGTTACATTGATTGATTATATTTTCCTTTATGCCAGGGTATTTCAGCCCAGATCAAACACACATTATCCTAACATTTTGTTATGACATGGGAAAGGTAACCAACAAATTAAATAAAAGCATTTTGGCCCGGGCAGCTGGCGTAGCCGTCTGGGCACCTGTGCTGGTAATCCAGCCTTGCAGCACGTCGATTCCCCCATCTCTCTTCCTGTTTCCTGTGAAATTGCTGTTCATCTAAAGGCAAAAAAAACAAAGTATTTTTTCGTTGCTGTCGGGCAGAGATCACGTACCAGCACTGAAACTCCACTTCAACTTTCATGTCAGTGTGTCACCCAGTAACTTGTAAACTTGTAGCTCTGATATTATTGCTATTGTTAACACAATCTCTTTAAAGACAACTTGCGACAATATGCTGTGGTGGATTAGGATCTATAAACTACAGTGCATCTCTGTTATTATCTCTTGATAGCTTGTAAATCAGTAATGAGGCATGTTTTGGCAGATTAACATATTAGTGATCAAAGATTTCCGGCACGGTGCCGGAAATCAGGCTTGGGGGGGGAAAAAAAAACGAGACCAATGTTGCCAACTGCCAAAATCCAAAATGCAGTGGCACTTCGAAAATGCACTAGAAGGAGGAGCCTGAGCATTGGTTTAATGGTTTTCAACCCAACTCACCAGCAAAAAGCACTAGATTTTCTACCAGGAGTTTTTCAACGCTAGGGGGTCTGGAAAAAAAGCTAAACATAGTGACAAGTTCGCCAAGTTGGCAACACTGACAGAGACACGTGGAGATAGAGAGTGATCAGCGAACCGCGACATTTCAGCGTGTGAGGAGTCGGGACGCTGCAGTTCATGAAGCCAGGTGAAAATACCCTCACCATGATAGATAAAGGCATCAAA
The DNA here is from genome assembly GCA_039105355.1 of Benthosema pterotum. Classification (NCBI taxonomy): domain Eukaryota; kingdom Metazoa; phylum Chordata; class Actinopteri; order Myctophiformes; family Myctophidae; genus Benthosema; species Benthosema pterotum. The sequence goes on along the minus strand of CM076965.1, from coordinate 26,969,047 downwards.
AATAAATGGCACTGGGCATGGCTAGATGAGACTGGGCGAGATGGGAAGGCATTTTGATTTTGCAGTTGGTGCAGGAAGCTAAGGGATCGAGTCAGGTGCTTGCTCTTCTACACGCTGTGCTCACGAAGCTATGGTCCTCAACTGGCGGTCCACGACCGGACGGCCGCACATCTCTGTCTGGACCCTTAAAAATGGTCGAAAGAGAAGGAAAGAAAAAAAGGCGCCGCGTAATTCCCGGAATAATTGCATAAATAAATGCAAATATGCATGCCTCGCTTGATTTCACAATCCCCACATATTTTCGCATAAGGTTTATAAAGTTACAACCTCACCCATTTGGTCACTTTCACCCAGAATCGCGGTGGGGGTAAGCGCGTCTAAAAAGTCTCTCTCTCTCTCTCTCTCTCTCTCTCTCTCTCTCTCTCTCTCTCTCTCTCTCTCTCTCTCTCTCTCTCTCTCTCTCTCTCTCCACCTAACAAAACGTCGTGCGCCGTGTGTGGGTGGGGGGGCGCGCCGCGCCAGCCGCTGCTGGTTAAAGTTGTTGCGTGGCGGTGCTGTACACACATCCAGCTTATATTACTGTCGGGACTCGGTCGGAAGGGGTACTCACCCCAGGTAATGGCAATACTAATCAGTGTTCTTAAACTCCGTCGAACGGACAGTTGTTGTAAAGTTGACAGGTCTTGCACATGTGTCCAGTGCGTAGTCACCTCTATGTCTGGTTGAACTGATTTAGAAGCATACTGAAATGATTGATTATTTACTCTATTAGAGAAATCAGTCATTTTACATGTATCTCAATCGCAGTTTGTGCAGGACCGGATCTAGGCATGGGGGGGCAACGCCACCCTAAATGCCCAGACTGCTCCACCAAACATGATGGCATGCAAAACAACCCAAATTTCAACGATAATTTTTCAGTCGCAGTTTGTGCAGGACCGGATCTAGGCATGGGGAGGGGGGGCAACGCCACCCTAAATGCCCAGACTGCTCCACCAAACATGATGGCATGCAAAACAACCCAAATTTCAACGATATATATATATATATATATATATATATATATATATATATATATATATATATATATATATATTATATATATATATATATATATATATATATATATATATATATATATATATATATATATATGGGTTTGGAAAGTTCAGGCTCAGGATTTTTTTTTGCTTTAATCCCTGCATATTACTTATTACACATTTTGTCAGAGTAAACCTTTGTTGGAAAAAGCAATAATATTACTGTAATATGTGATATTTAATTAGTAACTGCCCACCACTGCACATAAGTAAGGCCTGCACAAAGCACTTACTGTACATTTTTTACACCATGACTTCCATCCAGCTTTTTTTCTTTCTTTGAGCTTCCTATTATTTGTTTCCCTTCTGATGCCCTTGCCATTGCTACTGCATGTTCATGCAGTTATTGGAAGATACTGGACACATGCAATGGCAGGACCACACCATCTATGCAGCATCACTTCTCACTCACCAGCTTCATCTCTGCTCTTTCTAGCAGCTCTCAGTCTCAGTACTGACGTATACTGGGGTATACAGAGTATCCTTCACAGGCATCTATTATGGATCACTTCAACTGCCTCGTTGTTTGCTGCCTCAGTCAGTTCTAATGGAATACAGTATTTTGTTTGTTTGTTTGGAAAAGGTAAAAAAATAACCTCAACCTATTGGAACATTTTATAAAAAGTAACCGTTATGGACAAGTTCTGCACCTGACAGTGACAATATTCTTCTGAGCCAGGCCAACAGAGAGCATTATAATGGCTCAACAATGAAGTAAGTCACCACAAAGGAGGTTTGAACCTTCCATTCCTTTATCCCGTCAAAACATCCATGGATACTTGACCCTGGCTCTCTGGGGAGTGGAAGGTCAGAGGCAAGAATGAAGGGAAGGACCGTGGAGCCTGGAGTGGAATATCGTGGCAAATTAGCCACGCCAACTCAATCAAAGACCAGCTGTTGCAGGTCTTTGTTTATGGGTACACACACAGAATGAAATCCCTCAGTTTTCATTTAACTCAGAGAGAGTACAAATGTACACACTGACCCTTTCAGGTCCATTTGGTTACATTTGTGCCCTCTCTCACAGTTAGGAGTATTAATTAGCACTGAGGATTTTACTGTGTACCGTTACACCTCATATATCTCTAAACCTGCGGATTAAAACAAATGTTTAAATGTGAGTTTCACTCATACCGGGAGGACAGACGATGCTCATTGACCTATGTAATGGTGGTTTCGGTGTTTTGATGGTGCTAGAGTTAGGGGAGTGGTGTCCAAAGTGTGGTAAGGTACTGGAGGGTTGGGTGATTAAATGTGGTCTGGTCATTATGTGCACTAGCAGACTGTGTGTGTGCACCGACTGCACACACACACATTCAATTTCGAGCAGCAGCATTGTGAAATATCTATTGTACAGTATGCGAGGAAACACCCTTCTTAATTAGTTTGTTTATGCGTGCATGCCACGCTGAGCAGCCTGTGCGCGGCTCGGCGCTCTCTCATCTTGAGGCCATGTGTGTCGGTCGTTCCCTTTGAACCGTCGCGTCTTACGAGTCGGAGACATTCCCACGGCAGGCCTGTTGACGTGTTTAGTGGTAAGAGGGGAGCCGCTAAAACGCTCCCACAGGCTTTATGGACATAACCCTGGACACCTTCTTTTTTTTATTTCGTACCCACGAGTCTCTCGCAAGCCTGGCTGCACCCTGTCAACAGAGGGATGGCGTTCTGCCATCAGGCTCTTGGTTTTCCCATGATTCCCCTGGCAGGGGGCTGCGGTGACCTTTGCCCACTGGCTGTCACCCTGGTAATCTTTGAAAACTCGGGGGCACATGGAAAACCTGTTGCACAATCACCGTCCCGAATTAGACTGTTGACCCCGAGGGGCTGGCGTGTCACCGGGGTCACTGGATGACAGCTGGGGGAGGGGGCAGAGAGGAGAGGGTTAAACAATCAAGGTTTTTTGAATGGGTAATTTAGAATGAACAGGGACGGGATTGAAGGGTCAGAGGTGTTTCGCCACTTGAGGGATGATGAATGAATGCATGAATGTGCCAGCATTCTGCACATGGCATCTGGAGTATTTGAAGCATTTGCAGTTGTTGTCTGTTGTTGTTAATTGTTTGCGTGGTGTTGTTGGGGAAAATATGACTTGTCCATGCAGCTGAGTTTCAGTGGTGATGCCGACCGAGCCTCAGGTGGAGACATGCAACCTTTTCGTGTACACAACTTTAAATAGAGTTGTTGATGCCTGACCTAAATGCGGCAAGAATAGCCTTAATTATCACATTTTCTTGTTCAAAACGCACACACCTGCAAAACACATTGTTTGACACAGCAAAGCAAACTCACCCCATACAAAATATAAAGGAGTGAACATCAGCTATTCTTAGAAATGGCCGGAACACAATAATATTGTGAGGATCTTATTGGCACTTGAACTACTTTCAACCTGGCATGCCTATTTTTGGGTATCTCATATGTAAGTGAAAATCTTTCAACATTTTTCTAATCAATCTACAAGCTCAATTTGTCACAATGCATCATATGACAAAGTATACAGGGCTTGAGTTGTTTGGTAAATTGCACTAGTACTGTATTTTATGTAATGACCATCAGTGTTGGGCAATATTACTTAGGAGAGTAATATTTTTACATTACTTATGACCCCTTAGAAAAAGTAACATTGTATTACATATTACTTGCATCAAAAAGTATTTCTTTATTACTTTCCCAAGTTCCCCCCTCCCACCCACAAAAGAATAGAGATGTACAATACATATTTTTAGTGACAACATGTAGTGTATGTCACGTGTGCAAAATGCTGCAGAATCTACAAACTACTGCGCCTCTCTGTTGTTGTCTATTGATATTTTGTACGTTGTAAATCGGTTCTATTTTTGCAAGAAAATGATTAAGGAAGCACGTTTTGACAGAGCAACATATTGCATTTTCCCACTTTTCACAGAGTAATATTGTTACACTACTTTTCCTGGAAAACATAATAATCTGTATGGACTCAGGGTGTCCTTGGTCAGGGAGGGAAAACTTATTCTCAATGTCGCCTTTTTTCACTGGTCAACACAACAACCCCAACCCACCTCAACCCCCGCAATGGATTACAGCATGGCAACTATGTGGGTGAAAAACACTAATGTTGTCCTTTCTGTCTGTTCGTCTATCCATCCACAGTGGCAGGGGGAGACCCAGGAGTTTTGTCCCAATGCCAAAGTGGTCCTGGTGGGCTGCAAGCTGGACATGAGGACTGATGTCAGCACACTGAGAGAACTGTCCAAGCAGCGCCTCATCCCCGTCACACATGAGCAGGTGAGTGGTGGTGGTGGGAGCGCCTGATGGATATCAGACAGTGAGGACGGAGGGTGATAAATAATGAGAAAGACACACGGTGTGGAGGGGACTGAGAGGGAAACCGAGAAGCCAGTCGGAAAGGGAAACGGCGATAGAAGAACAACAACAAGGGACAGACATAAAATAGGAAATTAGGAGCCAATCCAGCAATAATATGCAGTTTTTCTTCCAATGTGGATCAGCAGTGCCATTGCCTCCCTCAGGAGGGGAGCGTGAGAGAAGGCTCTGGCAAAATACAATCAGCTACAGTAGAGTAAGAGCTGCATGAAACCCCTCTGGACATATTGCTGGGGTTGGCGTTTTGACTGCTATTTGCTGACAGTGACGTAAGGTTGCCTGTGTCGAGGGCCACTGAAACTAGGTGTGTGTGTGTGTGGCTGTGCTCGCACGTGCCACATTTCCCCCCCTTCTCTGAAATGAAATATTCATGCAGATTTAGGGATTTTCTAAATGCGTGTTGAATGGAAAAACGGACGTTGATAAATGAATGAGCTCTTTTATCACGTGCCGCCGTGACCTTAAGCCACAGAAATAGAGCGAGAAGAGGGCTTGGGAGGTTGATAAACGGTCCTGTAAATCCCTGAATTTTAATCAGCTTTTCGCATGTTCATTTTGTCCACTCCCGTGTATGACACACAAAAAGTGCAGGGGCTTATTCGCCCCCCTCCGAACAAAAGGCCTGCTGCAGAACAAAGAGGTCTATTTTTTCCATGGCTGTCTCTTCAGCTTGCCCGGAGGCTATATGAACACACAGCCTCCCAAAAAATCAGCTGCTGGGAAAAAGCCACTTACTGTAAATAAGATACATAAACAAAAGATAGAGTTGCAATGCATGAAGCTAATGTTAAATCGCCAGGGACAGGACTGGTTTTGCAACAAGGCTTATTATAAGGCCATTGTTTTGTCAGACTCTTTGTCTAAGGCAGCTACTCAAATGGTACCCACTAATACGGGCTGGCAATATGTGTCACACACACCAGACGCCGGAGCTTTGGCCAATAAACTGCCTGGGCGTTCCAATCCAATAGCTTGCATCCTTCCTTATCCTATAGGCAATCTCAAATTGAATTCCACACCAGAGCCAGGAGTCATGGGCAAGAGTGACCACCCTGTGAACTCCGGACGTGAGATCTGAAAGAGCTTTTTTTCTGCTTGTCACTACAGTTTCTCTTCTTACCCCCCAACCCAGTCACCCCCCCCCCCTTCCCCACACACACACACACACACACACACACACACACACCACCACCACCACCACTGCAAACTGAATCTAAATCCACCGTTCCACCTAATGAAAACTATGCTTCTCATACGTATATGTAACCCTCGATAAAAATCAAACCAGGCCCCAGGGGTATGAAAAGCTCTCTGTGTGTTTGAGTGCATGCAATCCCAGGAGAGGGGGTCATGGGAAATGGTGTCCCTGTCTCATCTGTCACTGCATTAGTGCATGTTGATGCAGTGTGAATAAAGACTAAAGTCAAATAGTGAAACGAGAGATGAAGGTTTGCTGTAGAAAATGGAAGGGGAGAGACGGGGGGTCTGGAAATTACATTTTCCTCGCTGATTTCATCTCCAGCAAACATTTTACAGCCTCAATTAAGCTGCTATTGTGACTTTGCCCCTAGGTAATTCTTGTGGAGGTTTGTCTGCTCTCCCTAAAGAGCCGTATAGATAATGTTTTTCCCGACTGGCAAGACTCCTACGCCCCTCCGGATCCTCTTTAATACCACAGTCAGTCAGCACTGGACTGAAGAGCCAGGGGTTCTGCATTATTCATGCCTCAGATAGAGTGGCTTCATTTGTCTCTTGACATGTTTAGATTAACATCTTGCTCTCTGAATCGCTGCCTCTCCCGGTGTCCTTATGGGCTTTCACTGAAGCTACAGTGAGTACATGTGATCCGGCATAAGGTTTAAGATACAGAGAAGGTCGCTATGTGTCTGTGTCAAGAAATGTGGCGTCCTTTAGAAAGGTATGCATACTGCACTTTAACACGCACACACACGCGCACGTATGTGCGCGACAGGGCGGCTAAAAGCCAGAGAGAGCAGGAGAAAAGTGCACCATGGATGCTGTCAAAACTAATGTTATGAGTCGACATTGGTCTGTCAAGGTCAGAGATGTCTGTCATCTGTGGGTGTCAGAGTGGGAGCAATACATGCAAATAAAGATCATAAAGACCAAAAAGTGAAGCTGGCAGACAGGCATGAGATGATATCAACACATCTAACATACATACAACGTACATCAATAATGTAATTGATTAGTTGTTGTTTTTTTTAATTTAAATTTCTAAATTTACACTGATATCATCTCTGTCCGGTGAAAATCTCTTATGCCCAAAAAAGTAGGTTTCAAATAAATAAAAAATGCAAAAGTTGCAGATCTGCAAAGTCACGTTTCCATCTGTTACCTTTGCTACTTTTGTGTGATGCAGCACTGTAGTATGATTAAGTAGGACATGAATTCCCGAGAAACAAAATTACAATATGGAGATAAGGGTTTTTTGCCCTACAGCAACGATATGGAGATCCATTGGCGTACATCGGTTCTGGACAGCCGCCGATCTGACCCACTTCCCACTTGGCACATCACTCCCTCAGGCACGTTTGAAGTTGATTAGTCAGCCGTTACTCACTCACTCACTCACTGATGCCCAGTGGGAACGATGCCTGTTGTGAATGCATTTGGAAAATGTTCACCCAATGATATGGCAATTTTCTCTTAATTTATTGACATATCCAAGACGGAAAGACCAGTACAGGTTGAAAGAGGTTAAAAAACAGGACACATTGGCTGCATAATTGACAATAAATGTCAAATAATGACCACACAATATTGGACAAACATATAGATGCCGTTTGGACTTTACTGATGGGTATCATGGACGTCGTTCATGACTAATCCCCTCGTTTTTGCTCCATCTGTCCGTTACAGGGCAGTACGATAGCTCGACAGATGGGAGCGGTGGCCTACGTGGAGTGCACCTCCAAGGTTTCGGAGAACAGCGTGCGGGACGTGTTCCATATCACCACGCTGGCGTCGGTGAGGCGGCCGCACAAGCCCCAGCTGAAACGCAGCAGCTCTCGGAGGGGGCTGAAGAGAGTGTCCCAGCTGACCTTACCACCCCTACCAGGCAGGACTGAACACATGGAGCCGGCCCCGGCCATGCGGAAGGACCGGGCCAAGAGCTGTGTGCTCATGTAGAGACCAGATCAATATGAAGATATATACAGTATATATATGGAAATATATAACAGAGAACTCTATTTATTGTTTTTCTTTTTTTTTTATCTCTTTCTCATTTTTTGCACTGCTGAGGACAAAGGAAAATTAAGAAAAAACGCATTGTGGAAGCAAATGCTTTGTGTGTGTGAGTGTGTGTGGGTGGGTGGGTGGGGGGGGTGCAAGTGTGTGTGTGTTATTTTCTAAGCCGTTTTCATGTTTGTTTTGTTTTGAAACGGTGGCAAAGCGGACTAACCCAGTGGACGAGAAGATACCGGCATTGTGCTGCAGAGTTCTGGATGTGAGCAAAGAAATTACTTCCCAAAATCCTCTGCAGCAACCAGGACTGTGACGAGGAGAGCGACGTGGAAGAATATATTGACTTTGGGTGTTTGAGGATAAAACTCAGACAAAATTTCAGCGAACACTGGTTACTGTTGCCTAGCTGTACTGTGCTCTGTCAAGTCAATTCCTGTTGACATATTTCGGAGGCAAACCTGTGCCACTATGTACCATAGTGCTGAAAAGGGATCTTATTTAGAAGGCCTAAAATGTGGCAAACTGACATAGGAAAGTAAGCCAAGGGCCCGGAATTGCATTTTGTGAGCAATGAGCATTGAAATGAATATTGTTAAGTCTTTGTGATGTTTTTGGAGTATTACAACCACAAGTGCATTTTAGCAAAAGAAAAAAGCCACAACATATCTTTTTTTCTAACTTAATTATACCTTCTCATCAACTCAAATCACCTTGATGTTGACTTTACTGAAATTACTGCAGTTATTGCTATATTAATAGCAGCAACAGTTTTTATTTATTTTGTGGAAAATATAGCATTCAAATATTAGGGCTATTTTGCTGTATTTTCACTTATGCTGAGTCTAAAATAAAGCAACAGCTTGTCTGCATAGGGGGATGACAATTCACGCCTGAAGTTTTTTGATTAATTGTACTTTTTGCATTCCACCAGTGTGGCCATGCCAATGCACACATAGTTGTTGCAGTCTGTGGCTAATTGTCTCATTATTACCGAATTGATACAAACCAGCATCCATCTTATTCCTCACAGCTACACGTTGGATGTATTTATCTGGTGTGCGTGTTCCGTCAGCCATCCTGCTAATGTCACGCCTATAAGCTTCACTTGGCAGTTTCCAAGGTTACCACTAACCCTGTGTCCACATAGGCATAGAGATGTGCGGCTGCTGCTAATAAACAGACCTGTTTTCGCTAAAGTGACTTTAGATTCTGTGCAACAACAACAACACCAGTACAAAACATGTTCCTTTTTTATTATTTAATGCAGTGGTTTTCAACCAGTGGTCCCTGAGATGATTCCAGGTGGTCCCCAGCTAAATGATGGACAGTTGGTACCCAAATGGACCCTTATAGATCTGTAACTCTTGAGATCATAAAATAAGTAGTCTACTCAAATTATATTTAAATTATATATAAACATCTTAATTACTACTTACAAGAATGTACACATTTAGAAAATGAAGAAGAGTTGTTATCTTGACCAATGTTTTGCCAGCTATCTCTCCTTAAATTGTGGAGACAAACTTGAAAATCTTTGGTTTGGGGTTCGAGAGACTAGACTCAGCATCAAATGGTGGTCTGTGGCTAAAATGCAGAATAAATAGTGGGCCCTGGTATGAAAAAAGTTGAAAACCACCGAATTAATGCATGTCATATCATAATATTATACTTTGTCCTGTGACAATCTTGTGTAAAACTAGCAAAAATAACTGATCAACGAGCCCAAAATAATGTTCTCGGCTGCAATGACATTCCCCAAATAGTTTTTACAATTACTTAACAAATAAAAAGTAGTGAAAGCCTGAGACTAAATAATAATAACTATGTTGTACATTGGATCCATGGAAACACAACAGGTTCTTTTTTTCTGTCCTCCTCACACACTGGATCTTGGAATTCTTACAGCTTTCGCCCCCACAAATACCAAATGGCATTGACAATGAAGGGCACACATGTCTCATATTTGCTACCCAACAATGAAAGGAGAAATTGGGTCAAATGTCTGCTAAATATTATGTAAATCTGTCCACAACACACTTTTAAATGTTCATTGACAATTAAGGGAAATTTTAAGTCATCTTGTCATCCACATGTCTTGTATTGGGATTGACAATGACAATGAAAGGAGAAATTAGGTCAAATGTTTGCCAAATAAGAACACTCTCACTTCACACGGGTGTTTTATTGTCTCAGCTGCATGTGTAAAGCAAGCTGTTGGTTAGTCAGCCAGCCCATTGGTTAGTACGCCAACCTGATGGTTAGTCAGCTATGTTGGTTAGTCAGCCAACCAGGTGGTTAATAGTCAGTTAGCCCATTAGTTAGTCAGCCAACCTTACACTACCCACTTAAGCCGTGAGCACACCAGACACCAGGCAGCGTCTTGAGGTCAACGTGGCGTGTTTTATACAGGCGCTGTATGTGCTTACAACCTTAGTCTGTGTGGTATCACAGACATTTGATGTGGTCTGTCAGTCCAGCATATGAGTGGAGGTGGGAGGTGGACGTACAGCACTACTTATGCCTGTAGCATCTGAATTCTGAACGCATCACCCACTCAGATGTGATCCAATCTGTGATTGTTGTCACACCCAAGTGAGGAGCTCTCTTATCATCGTATACATCATCATGACGTAAAATAAGACACTATGCCTATTTGCACTATGCCTAAACCAGGGGTGCCCAACCTTTTTTGACCCGAGATCTACTTTTCAGCAGCCAACCCCTCCGGGATCTACCAGTCCAATATCAACATTTAAAACCACACGCATCGTTGCCAGCCTGCAGTAACTTCACAACAACACAACACTACTTTGTTTTACCACTTTACTTTATGTCCATATAAACATGAAGTACAACAGACTTGTCATAAATAGGCCTACAACAGTACAACATAAGTACAACAGACATGGACAAACACTGCCATTGCAAATGCATCACACACACAGACGAAAATCGCTCTTTTTTCTTTTCCACCCCATTTTTTTTCTTTCCCCCCCACATCTCCCGAGATCTACTTGAGATCAGGCCGAGATCTACCGGTAGATCCCGATGTACTGGTTGGGCTCCCCTGGCCTAAACCAAAGTTTGTGGGCAGTAACCAAAAGCTGGCTCTAGAAGGGCTTAGCGCCAATAGATTTTCAGTGCATCTAGATCTGAAGGGCAGGTCCTTGTAGCCTTCACATCTACATTGTATGTTCAAATAATTAATAACAAAACACAATAAAGCCAAAAATACTCTCAGGGTGACATTAAAATGGATTTTACACTGGATCCTCTGAGACGGAAATACATCATTTGGAAAGGTCATGGACGGACTGTTATACAATAGCCTATTTATTCTGGAGAAACAAACACACAACGTATAAAAATGAACACAAAGTATGCAGGATTCTAGTGAAGAAGTTCAAGAATTCAGGATTCATGAGGAAGCAAAAAGCAAGACGGTGAAAGACAGAAGGTATCTAGAGGGGTATCAGCAGAGGAAAACTGTGGGTGATTTTTGGACTTGAGAGAAACTGGGACGTGTCACCGCGGCCAGGAAATGAACAGTCACCATGAGGTGGACCCCACAGCAGGGCCTTGAGACCCACTGTGGCCATACACCCACAGTTAGGACTGACACTTAAGAGGATTAGCCCTGCTGTGTAAGTGTGTGTGCACACATGTGCGTGCATGTGTGGGTGCGTGTGTTTGTGAGAGCGAGAAAGAGAGAAATAATTGAATGTTTACATGACCTTTTATTTTGCCTGTGTGCATGTCTTATTATGTTTCTTAACAATGAACCTCTGTGTCGCTGTGGGGGTGTTCAGCGCACATAGACTGGAAACAACCTGCCGTTCTTTTGTCTTTCCTTTGATTTGAACATTTATTGACCAACGTTTTCTCTCTCTCTCAAGTAACTGGCCATCTTAAAAGCAGGTTTATTAATGTTAACCTAGCCTCTATCTAAGTAAACCGATCAGCATTTTGCCCTTTTCCATCAGGAAACTAAGGATTAGAGATACCTTTGTGAGTTCATCGCGGGTTTCTGCATTCTCAAGTTCCATCCACTTCTGTGATCTTATACCAGCACTGTGACAAACAAAGACAGGCCTGGCAGTATCACTTAATGGCCATAGCTGACATTGTTACCACAGGAAATGCTTAGTCACAACCATCCAAGGAAGGCCAAGCAGAATTTGTTGATATTATGAATGGAGCTTCTGTTCTCAGAAATGTCTGGGATGTAAAATAAACGCATGCATCCATGGAGTAGTCTACAAATACATGCATGTACAGAGAGAGAGGGAGAGAGAGAGAGAGAATTCAACAGTCTGCTTACAAAAGGCTATTGAGGGAACACAAATCGCATACAGTCATGAGATGATTTGTAATGAGAAGCAGCGTGTGACCACTGACCAACTTCCCCGCATACATGCACACATACACAGACAAACATATACACACACAGCTAAACCAATATTACAGATAACGATTAGCATTCCACATTCTGGTTCTGGGAATTAACCACTAATGTACTGCACAGTCAATCGACTGTCTCCAGCAGCGTATTAATTTGAGTTTCCCCCTGCCACCTATAAGATTTCTAACTTTATTGTTTCCTGTCTGCCTGTAGATAAACTCAGCCAAGTGGAGACTGACCAGGGCCTCTCCCTGAGGTGGACTAGCGAAAGAAACACACTCACTGTGGAGATTAATTAACCCACAGTTTAGCACATTCCCCCACTATGAAACAGTACAGCCAATTAAAATGAGAGTGAGGGAGTGCGTTCACGTTTATGGGTTGTGTCCGTGTCTGTATGTCTCCATGCACTTGTGAGGACTGGGAGGAGGATTGGTTGATGATGATGAGGTTAATATTGTAGCATTTTTATTTTCTCCATTTGTCAATGCATTACCCACAGGCATTTCTCAAAGAGATTAGGGTTATTCCTCATGAGATGTTAAGAGAAGAGTGGATGTTCTCTGAGACGTTCTGATAAGAGGGGAGGGGGTGGGATTATTGGACAAGGTATTCAATGGCTTTGTACCAGTACATCGGCGGAGGGATTGCAGAGGATGCAATGAGAATTAAATGACTTCATCTGTCTTTCTGGAGTCCTGTTGAAAGACAGGGAGCAGTGCAAACATTTACACACCCACACCTGGGAGTTCCCCGTTACCGGCTCCAGTTTTGTGCCAGTGGCAATAGAGTTGTTCTATTACAGCAGCGATGGTTCAGTGGCTTGATCTATTCAGGGCACTGTTGCTCTATGAGGGGAAGGTAAGACAATACCGAATCAAAACTCATGCAGATTTTCTTATCGACGCTAGTGTTCAAAGAATTACACCTGAGGAAGCATCAGCGCAACATCCTACTGAGAAAGAACATCATTCTAATAGTTTGAATATGTTGGGGAACAATCCTGCTGATACGTACAATTGAAGCAGAATGAGCCATTGTTTAAAAAGAGAGATGAAGACTCTGGTCTCTCTGAAGGTGTTTGTGATTGCTCCAAACCGTACCCCCCCTCAGGTAGTGACTATAGTGAATCTCTCGGGTTTTGCATCTCTGTAGGGGTGATTACTGTGTAATTAAAACCATGTCAGTTCTTGTATTACCCTCCAGGCCTGTCTGGCTGGCTAATACAAATCCCAGCTGAAATCCCCACTATGCCTCTCATAATACATTAGGTTCTCTGCTGTGCAATAAAGAGCTCGGTCTGACCAATTAAACACATATTAGTGAGCCAATCAAGTGTTTCTCTTTCCTTTTTTCACTGCGGTTGGGTTTTAATTTCCAAATGCATATGGTCGTGTCCCACGGGGGTGCAGTATGTGAACCTGTTTAAGCAGTTTAGATTATTACATTATGCATCCGACAGAGGGTAACATTAATAGGATTTTCCATCAAGGTCATTATCAGGCTAGGATGCAGACCAAATATTAAAATAGCATTGTCTAATAAATAGGATGGGATGAATGGTAATATGATGCCAGCGGAATGAGAATCTGACCCTGGTGCCTGAATGAGTTTCCACAGAAACACTGACGTCACGGTAGCCATCGGGGGAACGTTGCAGAATGTTAATGAACTTGCCGATGTCCAAAAGTCGCGCTGCCAGTTAACAGATACATATGACAGCAGGTCTTAGACGTCACATCAGCAGTGAGCTAACTGTTAACTCACTGTCAGTGCGTTGAGTCACGGAGGGTGGGGTTCATTACAGGGCCAGCAGGATGAAAGACAGAAACAAGGAACAGCATGAAAAGAATAGGAGAGATGGAGAGTGGGAGAGCGATGCTGAATAGCATGCTTTCTCATACAACGAGGTGTAAAACAGGCTAGAGCCCAAATCACATTCCTGGTCTATCCAGATGGACTCTGATTGATTCATCAAGTCTGAACAACAACAACAAAAAAGATCACACTGAAACTGCTCTTGTCACAATCCTAGTTTTGGTTAGTTTGTGTAGTGCCCTTATTTTGTCATATTGCGTGTCCTGGTTTCCTTTGTGGTTTTGCTCCCTGTCTTGTCTACCTCCCTGTGATTGCTAGTTTTCTGTTCCTGTGTCATGTATGTTCTCAGCCAATCATGTAGTGTTTAGTTGATGTTTCACCTGTGTGTAGTTGGTCTGTGTCTACTTATACCCTCAGTTCCTAGTATTCCTTGCCAGATCTTAGATGTTGTTACGGTGTTTGTTCCAGTTCTAGTCCCTGTTCCTGTGTTGTTAAATAAATTAAATAATGTTAATTTGACCTGCAACTGGGTCCTACATCTCCTGAGTCTCACTGTGACTCTTTAGAAATCAGATTTCTAAAGATGTGTCTCAGTTTGAACGAGGTGTCAAATTGCCACACTTTGTCTCTCTAAGTGAGTGATTTTCAACCATTTTCATAGCACGGCCCACATGTTCTGCATTTTAGCCACGGACCACCATTTGATGTTGAGTTTAGTCTCTCAGAGCCAAAACTAAGGATTTTCAAGTTTTGTCCTCAATGTGGGAGAGATAACTCTCAAAACCTTGGTCAAAATAACAATTCTTCTATATTATCTAATTGAGTAAATTCTTGAAACGTAAAGATGTTCAGTGCCCTCCATGCAAGTGCTTTCTTCACTTTTAAGATCTTGCTCTGTTGAGTTGACCCTTGAGCCCAGGTACTTGAAGTCCCTGACTTTCTTCTGAGCAGTGCCTTCTGTTGTTGTCAGAGGTGGATGTTTCCGAAGAGATGTTATAGGACAAGTAATAACTTCAACTGACAGGACAGTAGTTTTCAGGAACAGCTAGGAGAAACTCAAGCTATTCCGACCTAATCACACCCATGTAGCCTTGAGCACAGTAACATATTCCAAATGAAGGCAGGACTGCCTACCGCTTAATTGTCCTAATTGTCTGTGATAGTGTTTTACTCTTGTCAGTTGCCACTTGTAGTAAATGATCCATCTTGCTCCAACATGATGAAAGGGCACTGCTGTTGTCCTTTCTCTTCTTGTTGGTATTCAGAACACTGTCACGCCAAAGGGACAGGCTTCAATCTAGAAGCACCTAGTCTCTGAAGACCGGAGCTTTGAGCTGTGTGTGTGCGTGCATCATGTGTGTGTGCATGCGTGCGGGCGTGCTGCCTGCCTGCGTGTGTGTGTGAGTGTTTGTGTGTGCTATATATATATTTACTATAAGTATGTGGTTGGCTGTGCCTGGTCTGGTGTGCACTGACTACAGTATACTATATGTGCACATCCATAGTGTACTGTATAGTTCATACATAAATGCATACTGTATGTATGCCTACTATGCATAACGCTTGAAAGTCAAGCTGTGCTTTGCTCAGTGAAGGTAGAATAAGAGAATATGTTGGTTAGGATCAGTTCTACATTATGTATTACCATGCAGTTAGAAGTTAGGGCATGCTAAACTCCATTGCATTTTTTTTTTTTTTTTTCATTTTTGAATAGCTAAAACAGTCAATTTACAAGCTCACAATGTGTCAATGGTGGGCGATGGTCTGTTCAACGTGGACGAAAATGGAGCCCTAAAACAAATTCCCACTGCCTGTAACATTGTATTGTAATGATTCAAGAATGTAAAGACAAGACTTGACAGCTTTTAAGACAATGAGCGCCACAGAAAAACATTTTATACAGTCCTATGCACAAACCAATTCACACAGCATGTCCATTAAGAGCTCTGCTTCACTCTGTTTGGAATGACAGTCCCCCGCCAGCTCCCCTGAAGTCTGCGTCTTTCTGATAAGGACGGATGTAAACAACATTAATTCACAAGAAATACTGTATAGTTTTCATAGTCTCCTAATAAGTGACGCAATGTATTGCTAATTATTTCATTTACTCCCATTAAAGTGGACATTGATGTCTGTTTTATTGTGATAAACTGCTCACAAGGGTAGGGGGTTCTTCTGATGGACTGCTTGTTTGCCTGAGCATTCATATTTATGCTCTGGTATACGTGTATAGGCTTCCATGTTTATTTATGCTCTGTGGAAATGCATACTACTCTTCCCGGAAAAAGATGGGTTTGAAGTGAGATAGGAGGGAATATGTGCCTGATGGCAATTGCTTGCTTGTGTGCATGTGTGTGTGTTCATGTGTGTGTTCTTGTGGTAATGACCCTAACCTAGTTTATGCGTTGCTTTGGTACACCTTCAAAGTGAGCGTGGTGTTTGGGCGGACATGCAGTAACTCCTGTTGATAGTGTCAGCAAGTTGTGTAGCCTCCTTCCTGCACGGCACATAAATCACCTCCTCCACCAGAGGAGTCTTAAAGCCCACGGCCTCACCCACAAAACAAACAAAACAGCATTCATAAATGTATTTTATAACAATTTCCTTTGACCAAAATTAAATTTTCACTAAGTGAATTAACAACTATGCAGTTGACAGTTTGAATGGAATAACTAAATTAAGCCCACTGTACGGCGCTAAATTCTGAATATCTGAGTGAGAGTGAGTGCATTTTCCTGCAATGGCGTCGTAACATCTTTCCAAGTTGGTCATCCGACCCCGGGCCATGACCCAAAATGTAATTTTATAAAACAAAATAAGAAACAAGAGGAATTGCCACATGATCTGGACAAAGGAATTGAGCTCGTGTCAGGAGTGTGCCATTCGTTGACATATAGGACACATTTATCTGAACACAGTCGTGGACATGACTCATGTTGCAAAGAGACAAGACAATCTGTCACTGACAGTGTTTGTTGTGACTTCATCGACTAGTTAAAGCTAACAGATGGCCAAAGACGTTTTTTTTTAATTCAGCAGAACGTCATGGGTGGAATGCTCATTGTCAGTTTGAAACGATTTAGCTTAAACAGTACATCATCATCATCACCACAATTCTAAGCTAATACCCTATTTTGAGGGGTGCTAGCCCCTCATATGCCCAGGTTTGTGTGTGTACTTCATGATTTGATTGGCTGATTGAGAATAAAACATCACACTCAACAAGGCAACTTGTACAGTCAGTGTGTACACTTTAGTGTGCTCGGTGGTGTCTCTCGTGGCTCAAGTTCGGTCATGTTGATCCAACCTCACGCTCCATACTGTATAAGGCCAGTACTGAATTCATTCCATGTGTTGATCTGACCAGTACACATGCAAAAGTGCCAGTCCTGCAGTCCCCTGTCACCCAGGTGGATGTGTGAATGGGTCGCTTCTCGTCCTCAGTGTTTCTTATTGGTAATTCTTACTTTGGCAGCTCAGCAGCTGACATGCCAGAAAGTGACTGGCGAGACTGTTCCTCCTTTTGGTAAATACCCACTGGATCCCAGCCCTCTTTGGGAACCATACGACTCTTTCTTCACAAATCTTTGGGTGTGCTGCATTGGCACCTGCACAAATTATGGTTGCTATTCTGCCATGCATGGCAATGGTTTGTCTTGTGTGTAACATCCAGACCATACATCCAGACCATACCTATGCTCAACGTAAATAAAGAGTAAACATTTTTTAGGAATCTGCGTTTTCACATGACGAGGAGCGATGCGTACCCAGAAAGAGTTGGATAAATGTATAGGTCAGAGAGTCAACCACAGATAGAGACAGAGACGAGAAAGAATAAAGAAAGGATTGTCTTCTCTGGTCCTCTGTTCTTTATTGGTCATCAGTCTTCTTGTCTCAGGCCTTCAATCTTCAAAACGTGCAGAGCAACCACTGTGACGTCATCCACTGTCAAACAATGGCTGTACATCAAAAGATGAATGTACAAACCCGCCCTAGCTCGATGGCCGGACAAAAAGACGCAAATGGCCAAAGATCTCATCAAGACTTTACCAAGACTTATGTGGGGGGAGGAACAAAGATGCAGCGCCTGACCTACAGAGGGAAGATCTACATCTGCAAACCGGACGAGAAGAGCGTCCAACATTTAGATCTCAAGCTCCACCAGTGCCTCCACACTGGCGGAAGACACTTCCATTGCAACAAGTGCGGCAAAAGCTTTGGTCAGCCGTACGGTCTAAAGCGGCACCTGAAAACCCACTCCGGGGAGAAACCCTTCCACTGCGATCAGTGTGACAAACGCTTCAACGACGTGGGCAACCTCAGGAGACACAAGAACATCCACACCGGCATTAAACCCTTCCGCTGTACGGATTGTGGCAAGAGCTTCGTACAGACGGACCACCTGAAGGTGCACCAACGCACCCACACGGGAGAGAAGCCCTACCACTGCAAGCTCTGCGACAGGAGCTTCAGCGACATGGCCAACCTCAAGCGCCACCAACACATCCACACGGGAATCAAACCGTTCCAATGCACGCAGTGCAACAAGAGCTTCATCCAGTCGGACCACCTCAAGGTGCACCTGCGGCTCCACACCGGGGAGAAGCCGTACCGCTGCCAGCGCTGCGACAAAAGCTTCAACGACAACTGCAACCTCAAGAGGCATCAGCACGTCCATACCGGGGAGCGGCCGTACCGCTGCCAGCTCTGTGACAAGTGTTTCAGTCACCCGGTGGACCTGAAGATACATACGCGTGTCCACACGGGTGAGAAGCCCAACTACTGTAAGCCATGCGACAAGAGTTTTGGTCGCCCGTTTGACTTGAGGGTCCACCAGCGCCGCCACCATGGACTGTCTGAGAGCTGACCACTGTAAACACTTCTGACCAGAGGTTTGGTTGTTGTCAACAAATCATGAAAGCAAAACATTTGTCTGGCTCAGGAAAGGCGGTGCTAATTTGTGCAGATTCGCAGATTCATAACAAGCCATTAGAGTGGATGGAGGTGATGTTAGATTCTGTTTTTAAGCAAATCTGTTTACAAACACAGTGTTTGTACAGACTAAAGTTGCCTTTATTACCCTTAAGTGTCATGCTTCCAAAGGATCCTAACCCATGTGGACTTACAGGGCTCTTTTTACAAACATTGACAATAAATGTTAAAACAATTAAGACGTGCAAACGTGCAAGGCGAACGCAGTGTATTTGTATTTGACCACCCTTGGTGGTCAGTTGGTGTCAGCGTGACACAGACAAACGCACAGACGGGCTTGTTCTGGCTTCCATAGTAAGGGCTCGCTGCATTCGCAATTACCATTGTAACCAATGTGATATGGTGGATATATCTATTGCATAGTCTGATGCGAGGTTACTCCATGGTGGGAAACAATACAAGTACACGATGATACAAGAGAACTGTATCTTGTAACTTTCATTTGTGTAAGAGGCAAAATAATATAGTTCTTGCTGTTTGTTTTGATGTAATAATTAATTGAACATGTACGCTTTGTGATTTGATTTGGCTGTGTTCGAACTTGTAAATAAAGTGTTTGTGTTGATTATTGGGTAGTTTATTTGAACTTGAAACGTTATTATACTGTAAAATGTCTCTTTTGCCTTCATCTTTATTCCCTTCATCTTCATTCCTTATTATCTTCTAGCTAAGCACATGTCAAACTGTCCTGTCCTTTATCTTGCATTATTTCTCACCACAGTAACCTTGTGTCTCAGAGGATGTTGTCAGTAGGCCAATCAGAGGCCTAATGTTTGGTTCCTGAAATGAAAAATGAGGACTTGTGATTGGCCAGAATGTAATGATGTATGACGATAAGAGTGTCCCTCACTTCACACAAGTGTGATTCTTTACAGTACGTTGTATTTTGAATTTTCACACGACTCTGTGGTACTATATACAAAGGACATTACTGTATCCCCAACTAAAAAGCAGATATTTTTTATTATGCATCCAGCACATAATCTCTCCCAGTCCGAGCCAGATAATGCAAGCAAGGGCAGAGAGAGCCCTAACTCATTCCTCAGCACAGCATGTTCTTACCAAGGGAAATCGAGGTGTTTAAAAATAAATTGCCTGTTTAAAAAGTTGTAAGATACCAAACTCCCCGATCTCCATGAGCCTGATTAGAAAAATCAATGGTAACTTCAGAGGAGGTTCATTATGATCCGACTTCTACTCTCAAATAGCCATGTCTGCCCCTGCAACTATTAAAACAATTTCCACAACGCACAACTTCATGGGAATGATAAATTATGACATGGGCACTGGTTTATTTTTTTCCTTCACATTAATAGGATTTTCCTCTTTTAAAATAACCAGTGACAATGGTCATGTCTTTGCGGTTCAAGGACGAACTGTGTGTCTGCATTCTGCAGACATGGAGCAGGCAGATCTATGGCCCAGGCAGTTCCACCACCATGTATGGTGGTGGAACTGCCTGATGATGATGTATGTATTAGCCAGCAGACCTATAGGAGAAATAGGGCAATAAGGGCATTCCTGTACTAGGCAGGCTACAGTTGCAAGACCCAGTGCAATGTATTGCACCAGTCTCAAGCAATGCATACAGTACAACATGTTTTCAGAGTGGAAGTAAGATCCGTAGGCTGCGACCAACAAACTTTTAATTGGTTTTGAATTGTTTACAGTAAGGCTGTATTGAAAATAACGAGTTAATGGCATTAATTAATTTTGTTGATTTATCTGATTACATTTCTAACGCAATTAACATATGTGCACACTGACTCAACCCACTGAGCATTCTCATTGGAAAAAAAAAATGGTAGAACACGTTTTTCATGGAGACATAGCAGCTGTGTGTTTCCCTGTAACCAAAGCCATAGAGTATAGCTTGATGGATCTACAAGCATTACATTAGACTCTTTCTTTTTTAAATGTTCAAATCCTGTACAGGAAAACATGGCATATTTTGGACATAGTTTGAAAGGTGATTAATCATGATTAGACTAATTTGGAAGATGTGATTAATCTGATAAAAAATGTAATCATTCAACAGCCCTAGTTTACAAATGTGTGTCACATCTTTTTTGGTAACCTGCAGCGCTGCACATTTATTTTACACTCTCTCATTCAGCCATGGCATTTTTAAATACAGTATATAAACAAGACAAGTGCATGTGTCCACATCGTAAGGCTTAAACAATTCAGGTATAAGCAAATATACATATTGGCAATATGCATATAAAGTAGCCTATACTGTGCTAACATAAAATTAAATTACCGGAGACGCACAGACTCACACACGCACATGTGCACGGGCACAGGAGCTAGTGAATCTCTGGGAAACACTCACAGCTGACATATGTGCCTGGATATTGACTGGCTAAAGCAGTTGTCGATCATTATGACACTTATTATAATGTGTGAGTTGTAACTTGCAATGTGGCTGAATGGTCCACATGTGGACACAAGCCTGCTTACTTATATCCTGCGAACAGACTTGTATCAGAGAGACCCAGACAGACACCATCAGGACCATCGCTCACCTTCGAAAGCACAACAACCAACCAGGGAGGCAGAGAGACAGAGACAGAAGGAGAGTGACAATGCAGCAATGATACAAGTGCGCCTTAAGCTTGACATCAATATTTTCTATTGATTTCCCTCTTGTCCTCACACAGAACAACACGTTTCACAGCAGACAGACAGGCCCTTTCCATCTTCCACTCCTATTTCCTCCCGTCCCTTATAGCTCTACATTCTCGATGTGCTGAGTATTTGGGAATAATAGACATGCATTAATAGCTGCAGGTCCTCTGGGGTAATTTCCTTTCCCTGGGTCACATCCTTTGCAGAGCCAGAGGTCAATCGGGATCAAGGACAAGAGTCCAAAGGAGCCAAGTACAAGGCAGGATATTTTCATGACAGATGATACCAATGTGTTATTCTTTCCCCAAGTTGAAGTAAATGCACGGTATATGAATTGCTTCTAAAGCAAATGCATCCACAAATACATACTGTATATGCCTGCTATACAAGCCTGAAGGGTTCTATCGTTATATCATTGACACAGTGTAATGAAGTTCCTAGATTGGACACAGTGCAACGTCTGCTGCCTGGAGCTGTCAGTATGAATCGCAACAGTGGAGATATGCAGTTTTTACATCATGTCCATGCATGCTCTACAAAAACCCATTAAGTGTCATAAGGGAGTATATATAGTTATAACATGCCTGTGAAAAAGGGTTCAGAGGAACATAGCGTTTATGGTCTATTAAATATGCATTTGCACCTTAGTTGTCAATTCAAAATCTCTGAAATGATAGAAAAAATGCTTTGTTTATCCTCAATAACACAGTAGAGCGCATGAAGATGTCACAATGATAAGCAGTCACAGTGGCCAAATATTTATTCTGGATTGCCAGTGTACACCCAAGGGTCAAGATGAAGAGGCAGTGGCTCTGGGAGTGTGGTTACGGGATGTTTTATTCAGTGGGTGTTTTATTGGTATTCCGAAGCCAAAGAGGCAGCACACTTCTAATGGGCCTCCCCGAGAGCCCCGGAGAGATTAAAGACGCGAGAATTAAATCAAATTAGGCGATAAACAAAAGAGGCACACAGACGGGATCTGAAAAGTGAAGGCAGCATCCAATCTTTGGTTTATTGGCAAACTTACAACTTTTCCTGTGGAGGAGGAGGACGAGGCGGAGGGTGGGGGGAAGTGGGGCTTCTTCGGTCCTCTCGTGGTCACAACAAAAACAAGTTGAACCAAGGACTTCAAAGCACTCAAACACGCACATGCACACACACATGCGTGTGCGTGCATGTGTGCACACAGACAGAGGCACAAAGGTTCTGTCAGTCTGAGACATCTCCGGTCATGTGACAGCGGACCAGGTGCACCCTGACTGGGTCCTTGGCAGAGGCTCCTTGCTCGTTGCCCCTGTCCATCTCTGAGCCTCAGCCAATCAGAGCCTCTCCCTCCGCTGGGACGTCTGCGTCGGGGTGCGCAGGCAGCCTCCCAGATTGGCTGGGCACCCGCTGCTTTCCAATATGCCCACCCGCTCCCCACAGTGTCACAACAGGCCTCTCATTCACACTCGCTCTGCCCCTGCAATCCACTCCCCCCCATCCTCTATCTCCCCCTGCCAGGTGGGACCAAACACATGCCCGCTGTCTCATAAACACCAAGACGTGCCAACATCGGACTCCTGAGAGACATCCAACTACTATCACAGGAACCTACGGTATAGAGCCAAATGCTTCTGGGGGAACCAGACAGGCAATAAACAGAACAATTCCTCACACAACTTTGACGAAAAACAACAGCAAGACAGTCAGGAGGCCCTGTGCAAATGTGTGCACTCACTCTCTCTCTCACACACACACACACACACACACACACACACACACACACACACACACACACACACACACACACACACACACACTTACTTGCTTACTTACTTGCTTATGATAACAAAAAAGAACACACCAGCAAGAAGAACCATGATGAAACCGAGAAGACGGAGCACTGGCAGGCAGTCAACATCCAAACACATCGGAAAAGCAAAGAGCTCTAATGAAGGATTTTCAGCATGAATAAACATAATAGAGGAAATCTTCACCCTGTGTTTCTAGGCAAGAGGGCAGGGGTGATAGTGGTGGTGGGGAGTTTGCATGGAGGGCGGGGGGGAAAGCAAATAAGAAATTGCCTTCTCCCCGAGCCACTCTGCGCTTCTCCACACATTCATTTCCTCTGAGAAGGCAATGATGACCGGTAATCTTTGTCCATAAGTTGAGGCGCCTTTCTGCGAATCAAAATGTGATGCATTTGAAAACAGCATTAGGAGCTCTACCTGATCCCTGACAGAGCCAGACTCAGCCAGACCACCCCCCTCCCCCCAACCCAACATGCAAGACACACAGGGGAAATCAAGCCCATCACACACACTCTCACACTTCTCCTCTCCTACCACATCTTAAATATCCACTCCCATTTCCCCTCTGTATGTTTTTGTCTGGTCCTTCCTCTTGACTCTCCCTTTTTTGCTCTCAGAACAGCTAGACAGCCTGTATTACACTACACTCTCCACTTCCACTAAGCTCTGATTGGGGCAGTCACTCTGGAAAATGATATTCTAAGACTGAATGTAATGTCAGTTTTAATGGGTTGAATGGGTGGAAATTCTGCTGAAAACACCAGTTACATTCTAAGCCAACGGAGAAAATCTAGCAGACCCAAAAATCTTAACACCATTTTGCTTGTGACGCTGACAGCTGCAATTTGTAATGGCAAATGGCAAAAGCTCAAGTATTGGTTTGTTACGCACACCCAGTCCACCTCACGCCTCCTGCTGTCTATGTATACTCTTTTGAATACTTGGACCAGTGTTTCATGAAATGGAGAGTAAAAACGGAATTGAAACTATAAGTGAGAGAAGATACACTCATGTGTACACGTGAAATGAAGAGACAGACAACCACCGATCCAGAGCCCTATACACGAGTCACGACACAGAAGAGCAGACTCAGCAGGGGGAAGTGGCTGAGAAAGGAGAAGGTTGGAGGAGCTGAGGGAGAACAAGGCAGCTACTGCCCATGGGCTGAGGGCCAAGACGGCAGCTGGGAGCCAGTTGTAGCCACGACCGCTGACAGCACTAAGGGCCATAAGTGCCACGAACACAACCCCCTGTAGGGGGCCTGCATGTTGTAGCCCTGCCCTTCCAACACTGTGTCACAACCATGACCCCCCAGTCCAGAGCCTGTATATCACTTGCCATAGGGGGCTTCCCTTGCAGTGACTGATGCAGCCAGTTAACCAAGGCTGAATTCATATGCACAGGCGGGGGGCCAAGATGGGAGACAATGATGGAGAGACTCGAGAGAGGTGTTTGCAAATCATAATCAATCAATGCATAACCAGTGTTCGGACCCTGCCTCCATCGAAAGTATGAGCCTAAGACAACACATGCTTCCTTACACCTGTCAAACCCATATGTAGCTGTAGAATCTGTAGATTGATGGGTTGGAGTAGTGAGTCTGGCACCCATCGGTGATGATGACAACAAAATAGATGTTCCAGAGTTCCTTGGCTTGGTCTGCTTCTCAGCACTCCCCCCCTACTATTTGCATTGCCACTTTATTTGAGAACAGTAGAGACTACTGTCTGCATTTGGCGTTGAGGAGAACACCGAAAAGGTCAACTGGGGTATAATAGGCCTTAATGCGCTTCTTAATGTTTCTACACAAAATGAGGTACAAAAGATCTTTGTACCTTTGTAAACCCATGACTTGCACAGCACAGCCTTGGCTAGGAAACCCAGCCTTAGCAGAGATACATACTCCAAGGAGGAGTGCCCTTTTGTTGCCATCCCAGTCAGCCAGCAGTGGTATTTTATTTTGTTTTGGGTAACGTGGTTGTGTTTGTGGTGTAGTGCCATCTACTGCTGTTCTACATGACCTGTTGTAAAGGCACGCAGAGACAGGTCTTAATTAGTGAGGCAGCATTGATTGCAGCTTTGCACCGGTGTAAGCTGGGCTGAGTAGGCTCAGAACTGGGTTTCAATGAGAAAAGGAGCTCTTTGTAAGCCAGACAATTGTGTCCTTTAAAATAAAGAAATATAAAAGAATAAATAAAAAAGAAAAACATAACTCTCCTAAAAACATCGGCAGAAGGCACACATGATATGTTACCTGTTGTTATTTTTGTTTGTGTTAATTATTTTATTTGGTTGTGATGTGATCATACATTTCATGGTGTTTGTGTATTGTGAATAAAGGCATTTCATTATCATGGACACTAAAAAAGACTGTTAAAAGACATTCATATTTCATGTGTATACAATTCATTGTCATAAAAAATGGATGTATTTATTTTGTTTGCAGTTTTTCACATTGTCTGGGGAAAAATGAAAACCAGTTGGTGTGTCTGTCTATCTGCTGGTTAAGAAAGCAGAAACACCTTTTAGTCCCTTGGGCATGTTTTATGATAAAGATATGATAAAGATAAAATAGTTGCCCATCAATCTTTTCTATAAAGTAAAACCTTCGGTTTTGTGTATACATGTGTATACATATACATGTGCACCTGCTGAATAAGAGGGCTCGGGTTAGTGTGTGGCAGTGTGTTGCACATTGAAATTAGAGCGAATAAAAAATCACACTTTGTAACATCTGAGTATCACAACAAGAGTAGTGTAATTTCCAGTGACCCACAGCTGTCAGAGACACCATCTGCCAGCCTGCCTCACAAACAGTTTGCCAGCTTTCTGCTCTGAGATCACTACACTGCAGAGGTCTTCCACGTCTTTCAGGCCAAGCACCCCCATAGCTGAGAGTGCCCTCCCTATATATTGCATGTAATATGTACAGTAATTAAGTGTTGCAGCTTCAACTATTCAGATAGTTGTATTCATGTTAATGGGATGGATTTTCACTTCAGATTGCTCTTTTTTGAGTGGAGCACACATGTCAAGGAACAGCAATATCAGTCCCTACTGTCTATCTGTCTATGTCTATCTCTATGTCCGTAATTCTTCTCCTGTAGAGCAACTCTGCTGTGAGGTGTTGTAGATCTGATTTTGCGTAACCGTTAAATAAATAAATATGAGGACTCCTTAAGTGGGCTGGGCTGCTTGTTGAATACCGTTGCTGTACCGTTCCTGCACTTAATGGGATTCTAGTGTGTGTGTGTGTGTGTGTGTGTGTGTGTGTGTGTGTGTGTGTGTGTGTGTGTGTGTGTGTGTGTGTGTGTGTGTGTGTGTGTGTGTGTGTGTGTGGCCTCGGAAACTGGCCCGGCCTGGTGCTGGCACAAAAAAGCAGTGGATCCTATTGATTACTCAATCAACTCAGAGCACAACTTTAAGTTTAAAGGGATCAATTAAGAGCTGTCCTCCTCCTCTCACAGACACACATCCCAGCAAGGGCACATGTATGGTTGGACCCCAATTCAAAAGACCCTGGACAAAAGATCCTCATAGAAGATTTGTGTTGTTGAATATGTTCATAAATATTCAAAAGTATGTTGGTATCCAGGGTGCAATTCTCCTTTAACATAATTAGGATGTTCTGTCGTGCTACAACATAATGGTTAAACAGAAATTCCACCATTATTGTGTTTGTTTACACTAACCCCAAAGTCAGGTGAACAAATAAATAAGAAAATAGTTAAATCACAAAATGTTGCACTTGTTATCTTGATTCTTGAGGCATTAACAGAGCACTGGAGTATGTGAAAGAGCAAGCAAACGGACCTTATTGTCTGGTGGCTCATTTCTGGCGGCTGTGCTGTGGATTTGCACAGCTCATTAAAACGAGGCACTGATAATGCAAAGAAGTTTGATTATCTGGCTAATGACATGTCTCGTAGAGAAACCGGGGGAGCTGAGCAATAAGCCTGTCACAGCATGGGGATTAACTATAGTTTAACACTGGGCTGCCAAATATATTTTAAGATTGACTTGTAAGATTATATTGTTCCATTTCAAGCCAATGGCCAATGGTAATACACTTCACCATAAGCCAGGCGCTGAGCTAGAATACTGTATCACTGTATCAGTGCAGTATTGTGCAGCATTTTGTGTAAAGGCCCTAAAGCCACTGCTTGGATCAAACCCTTTTTGATACAAAACAACTTTCCCCCCAGTCGGTTTGTTTTGTTTCACCACATAACACCACCACAGGTTACTACCGCTGGTTCCTGTTGTAGGGGCCATAATACGCTTCCATTGACTGAAAGGCTGCAGTGGCTGCGTGCCCAGGAGCAGAGGTGATGTTTGCATGCACCCACGAGTGTGCATTTGTGTGTTTGTGAGTGTGCGTGCGTACAACCGTGCGAATCCACACATGTGTCCATGTGTCTGTTGGTGTGTGGTTTCTCTTTCTCTAACACAGATCCACTATTGTGCTGCTCTTGGCAGTCTGCAATAACATTTGACTGGGGTCTTTTGCCAGTTTCCAGGCTGGGTCTAAAAAGACAGACAGGTGAAAAAGCACACAGTGAAGTAAGTAAAACAAGGTTTCCTGACGCACAATTTCACTTTGTTCTATTAACTGCACAGCAGGAACATGGTTTTCAATTGTGCATACATTACTACTACTATCGTGAATCAAGTTGGAAGATGTTTTATTGTCACATAGGTACTGTAAACAAAACTCATTCGTCCACCTAATACATTGTACCCTGATTTGTGATTGTCCAGTGAGTCGTGTCTGAACCTGGGATTTTCTGGCTGCCATACTCCAGGTTAACAAGGTGGGCAGACACACACTGTCACCCTCAACAGTGGAAGGTCTTCAACACACACGACTGCATTGCCAAGCATAGCTCCAAAATCCATCATCAACCTTATAATAATAATAATAATGCCATCAGTAATCATATTAATCACAGTAATACATTATTATTACATAATTAGATATCATTATTACTACATACTAGTATATTCCACTTTACATTTTAAGCAAATCATAGTGTTTTATCTGAGTATACAAGGAGGAAAATGGAAGTTGGGAACTATTAGGAATGGAAAGATGTGGGGGCGTACAACGTACGTTCTATGATCTGTAGACTGAGATGATGATGATGTGTTTTTGTTTTCTCTTTCTGTTTTTTCAACTTTTTTGAAAGAAAAAAAAATCTAAATTAAAAATAATAATAATAAATGTATTAACAAATGGAAATGTATCAATATCTTGTATATCAACTGTAGGTAAGATCATACAAATAATAAAATATTAGACTTGACTGACCATTCACAGGTTATGCAGACTTTACAGTAATGTAGTTTTTCACTAAAGTGAACATTGAATCTTTAATGCATAAGGAAAATGTAGGCTACATTGTGGCTGTGTTTGTCGATGTCGCCCTGGGCGAGGCAGGCACAGATGCCACAACTTAAACTTCATGCAGTCAATAATTTAACCACTTAATCCGGCTGAGCGGATAGTGTCTTTTCTGATTTCCGAGTTATTGTAGGTAGGGAAAGCATCCGCTGAGACGCTGAAAACAGCAGGTCAACAAGCTCACAGCCGACGGCTACACTATGATGATGATGTTTAGATGATCATGCCAGTGATTATTTGTTATTTGCGATTTGGGCATTCATGCCCAATCATGCAGCGTGTGTTTTAGATGAGCACCTTGTATTTTCAGCTGTGAGAATATGCTTTGGTGGACACACAAAGCCTTGAGGTACAGTATAATCATCAGCATATAACATCTCCGGTGTGTGTGATGGAACTGTTTCACATTTTGGGGGATGTTTTTCCTGCAGCCCAAGCATTTTGTTTGGAGAGCATTCCATGGAGAGGCACCAAGCCAAAAGATCAAATGTCAGCCAAGGTGAATTTCCTTCCTGTTCATGGCTGCCCGCCAGCCAGTGGCACCCTCGCGCGTCAGTCATCCTCACTTCCAGCTGAGTGACAGCTCTGTCGACAAGTGTGGAGCGAAGAGCATGAGTGAGTCCAGTCACATCTGTTGTTTTACAGGCAGCTTGCGTTCAGCCCCAGGGATCTCATTATAACCCGGTCTGTTGAGAGTATATCGCTCACAAAACACTCAGATACACACTGTTACACACACGCGGGCATCTTTGCTTTTAGATAAAAAAGGCAGGCATGAATGAACATCAACACATCAGCATGACCGGCTGAAAACACGCATACAGATCCCTGGCACACAGTGGTACAAACACATGCACGCTGCCACGCACACATACTCTCTCTCTCTATCTCTCACAGCCCTTCAATGCAGGAACATTTACAAGTTTGAATGCAACATGCAAGCCAAGTATCACGGCTATATCAATGCACACATATGTGACTGCGATTTAAATTGCAACAGTATTAATACATCACTCCAACACTGAAGCAAGATTGATCCTGGATTTCATGTGTCCACTTTGTGCCCATGGCGGTCAGTCACCTATGACATACTGTATGATGAATGGCTACATATTCTATGAAAATAATGTACATTTCTAGCTTGCTAGAGTGCCAGTGCTCTGCCTTGTCTTTAGAGGTGAATAAACCTACAGCATTATGTTGCAAATGCATGCTGTCATGTGCATGCATGAATTGCATGTGTATGTTCCCCTTCAACTGGAATACTATGAAAGTGCAGAGTAAGTAGCCGTGTATTGAGCCAGTCTGCAATAAAAACGTATTAGTAGAAATACAGAGTAGACAAATGTAGACAAACAAATGAACCACAGCTCCCCTGCATGTTCAGTGAATTGCAACGTATGCAATCCAGCATGACATTAAAAGTGCCGCAAGGTCAGGCCCAATAAGTGCCGCCAGGTACTTGCAGGTCAGACGAATTCATCATTCCCTACTATAGTCTGCATGAGTTTGTGTTTACAGTATCTTGACCTGCTGGTCATTCTGTGTTGGCTTATGCATGGAAGGGGCTGTTGCCATAACTGGTTGGTCATAAGCTGTCAATAGGCCTGTCTGACACATACAGTTATGTCATGGACCTTGATTTATAGAGGCCAGGCCACTATACCTTAAAAAAGGTTATGTTTAATTACGTTTAATAATAATCGGCATAAAAGACATCAGTAGGTCCTATCCCTGGAAATGTTATTACTATGGTCGATTCTCTTACCATTGTTACATTATGGCAGCATCCCATCGCTTCCCTGGCTTTTAGTAAACAGAGCCAGTCTTGCTACCCTGTGCCTATTTTGTCATGCCCTAGGGGTGGCACAACAAATGAGGAAGGTCCACACAAGAGAAAACGTTTTAAATATTTATTAAATCATGTTTTTAAAGTAATTTATAGTCAAAAATCAAGGAATTAATCAAATAATGAAATAATGAAGTATGAGATGTGAGATGGTCAGTAATCAGTAATGTTTGCAGTGTATGGATGTGTGTAGTGTGCTGTGTGTGGTTGTGTTGTAAAGGTGTGAAAACGTAACTTAAAGTCAAAAAGGTGTTAGGCCCTGTGGGCCAGGTAGCAACCCTGGTGTTGCTCTGAGGGAGGACAGGAGAGAGTGAGCCTGTGGAGGAGAGCTCCCTTATATACCCTCCACAGGCCACACCCATGGACCAAACCATTCTGGCTGACGGCCTGCTCCACTCTGCCAGCACAGAGCCTGCATGCCTGACTGCAGTGAGGCAGAGGGAGCAGGGCCGTCACACCCCCCTCCATAAAAATGGGGTTCCACCACATTATCTATAAGGAAAAACAAATACAAACTAGAAACAAAATTTCTAAGAAATTTTACTGTGTGCCTGCCACTCGCCAAGTGTGTGTAAACTTTCGCGGGAGTTGGCATGCTAACATGCTATGCTAACGTAGTAGCAAACCCTAAATAGTATCGACCAATCAGAATAGGGGGCGGGGCAAAGTTACACCAATCAACGTCAGGGACTCATTACCCGAGTCCAATGATGCCACCTATATGTCTCTATGACATAGCATTGAGGAGTTATGGCAGGAAATAGTATCGACCAATCAGAATAGGGGGCGGGGCTAAGGTACACCAATCAACGACAGGGACTCATTACCCGAGTCCAATGATGCCACCCATATGTCTCTATCACATAGCATTGAGAAGTTATGGCAGGAAATAGTATCGACCAATCAGAATAGGGGGCGGGGCTAAGTTACACCAATCAACGTCAGGGACTCATTACCCAAGTTTAATGATGCCACCCATATGTCTCTATCACATTGAGGAGTTATGGCAGGAAATAGATGATACAGGAGAGAGAGGATGTTTGACTTGCCAATGTGTGTGTGCGTGAGTGTGCGTGAGTGTGCATGTGTGCTTGCGTGTGTGTGTGTGTGTATATGTGTGTGCGTGTGTATATGTGTGTGCGTGTGTTGCTGCATGCATGAATAACCAGTCGTGGCCCATCAGGTGACCTCAGAGAGGACCCGGACTGTGTGTGTGCATGCGTATGCGTGTGTGTGTGTGTGTGTGTGTGTGTGTGTGTGTGTGTGTGTGTGTGTGTGTGTGTGTGTGTGTGCGCGCACACACACTCCATATTTGGTATGTCTAACCCCATGGAGAACTCCATGAGCAAGTACACTATGCAGCAAAGCATAGACTGGAGAGGAGAGCATGTGTGTGCGTGTCTCTGCGCGCGTGTGGCTAGTGGCAGCCATCTAATTAGGGCCTAATCTGTTACACCTGTGTTCAGTGAGTCAGTACAGATACTATTGTCCATTAGTTTAAACAGAGAGTCAATGGGTTGTACTGTCTTGGAACGAAGGCCTCTCACGCAAAATCTAAAACTCGTAAGCGATTACTTTTTTCGATGTGGGCGTTACGACTTCGCAAGCTATGTTGTGTGCGATCGTGGTATTGGTACAATAAAAGACGTGGTCGTGAGAGCGATTTAAGAATTTGCGTTTGAAAAGAAACGTCAGACGCCAAAATGGAGCACATTACAATGTAATTAATATGGAGACGGGAGGTTACGTCATCTCGCTCTGAGGCCCGTAGGACCGGTTCTGTACCTGACTGGGCTTTGTTGGTCACATTGGGTGAAAGGCGAGAAGTTTGTCTACAAAATGTCCGAAAACCACGCGTGTAAAGCAAATATTGTGGCCGTGAGGAAGATTTGTTCGGTCATGACCGGAACCTTGAGACACTGCATCTCGCACTCTGGTTTCACTCTCTCACTGGGCGTGCGAGCCTCTATGCTCCGCTAAATTCTCGAACCATGCACACTTTGAACTGCGATAGCAGACAAACCACGCAACATATTCGAATACCGTCTGAACCGTGACGAAGTCGAGAGCCGCGTCTGCTGTTTAAAGTTAAATCGTGTTTCTACGCCACAGTGTGCCAGAGTAATGTGGCTCCAAATAAGCGCTTCTTTTTCTGATGTTTTCGGTGTGCACCCATTCATTTCGAATGGGGATTTTTTGCGTTGTTTATTGCGAATTACGTTGGCACGGTAACGCGTATCGGAAAGAAAAGCACAAGCACATCTTTCCCGGCCGAGCCGCACGTTTCGATGTATATATTGCGGGGATTGTGCAAACCGTGCGGCCGGCCATAGCGGTCAAAATTTCGGATATAAATATGAGTGATTATGGATTAAGTTGACGAATCTCAAACTGTGTGCTTCTGCCATACTGGCAGGCACACAGAATTAGCAACTAATAAACAATATTGTCCAAAATTTAGTCATGATCAAGCAAGCAAGTTAAATAGCTACCTTATTTAACTTGATAATATTTAATATTTACAAATAAGGCCCGTACAGCCAAATACTATTTACATCTTCACCAAGCCAAAGTTCTCCAACAATATCAATGTATAACTGTACCCCACAAACCCATACTACCTGCCTCCCCACCTCGCCACACCATCCTGCCCCCAGCCTCAGCAACCTCGGTACCAGGAGCAAAATTAAGAGAGCCGGAGACAGGACAGTCTATAATGGGAATGACAAGAAAAACAGGAATGTGAGTAAACAGTTAAACACATCAATGTACACGTGAAAGTGCATCTGCGATCACGTTCTGAGAACCTTTAATATGGCGAATTTCCATATTGTATGGCTGCAAAAATAATGCCCAACGCATTAATCTCTGATTTGGGTTTTGAAGAGACTTCAAAAATGTCAACGGGTTGTGGTCTGTGTAAACCACCAGTGGAGTTAGACCAGAACCTAAATACACATCGAAGTGCTGTAATGCCAATATAAGTCCTAAGGCCTCCTTCTCAATTACGGAGTAGTTTCGCTGATAAGTATTGAACTTTTTTGAAAAGAAAGCAACCACTTTATCAACACCTTGCTCATCTGCTTGCAAAAGTGCAGCTCCGCAACCAACATTTGAAGCATCGACCTGTAGCGAAAATGACTTGTCTAAATGAGGAGCAGCCAAAACAGGAGCTGAACACAACAGAGCCTTGAGATTTTGAAATGC
Source organism: Benthosema pterotum (assembly GCA_039105355.1). Classification (NCBI taxonomy): domain Eukaryota; kingdom Metazoa; phylum Chordata; class Actinopteri; order Myctophiformes; family Myctophidae; genus Benthosema; species Benthosema pterotum. The sequence goes on along the minus strand of CM076965.1, from coordinate 26,935,278 downwards.
CAACTCACAATTAGTTGACCAGATGAATTTAGCATCCTTTTTAAACAGCCCGGTTAATGGCTCAGCCACGGACGAAAAGTTCCTGCAGAAACTCCTGTAGTAACCCACGAGACCCATAAACCGCTGCAACTCTTTCTTTGTCGTCGGAAGAGGATACTCAATGATTGCCTTAACCTTATCCTGGACCATGCGTACGCTACCCTGGCCGACCACCTTGCCCAAATAGGTTACTGTGGCTCTTGCGAACTCACATTTAGCCAAATTGATTGTCAAACGTGCCCAGACCAACCTCTCAAAGAGAGCTTTTATGCGTTGCATGTGTTCAGACCAAGTATTGCTGTAAATGACGGCGTCATCTAGGTATACAGCACATCCCTCCAGACCAGCCACCACCAAATTCATGAGGCGCTGAAAAGTTGCAGGCGCATTGCGCAAACCAAAAGGCATAACAGTGTAATTATACAGACCGGATGGTGTAATGAAAGCACAAATTTCCTGCGCACGCTTTGATAGAGGGACTTGCCAATACCCTTTCAAAAGGTCAAATGTACTCACATACTTTGCTGATCCCACCTCATCAATTATGTCTTCCATACGTGGAAGGGGAAAAGCATCTGGCTTGGTTACATTATTGACCTTCCGATAGTCTGTACACAATCTGTAGGTCTTATCAGGCTTACCAACCAATAGGCAAGGTGACGCCCAGCTTGATCGGCATGGTTCAGCGATATGGTTATCCAGCATGTACTGAACCTCTTTAGTCAAATGCTTGCGTTTCTCAGGAGACACCCTATAAAAGCGCTGCCTAATAGGTGCTACCGTTTCGTCCACCTCCACATCATGTTCAATTAAATGGGTACGAGTGGGTACATCACTAAACAAAGCAGGAAATCCGTTAATTAGAGCCACCAACTCAAGGCGCTTCTGCTCATCCAAATAGACCAAATTAGAATTAAGTTCTCTCAAGGATTCTGTGTTGTTCAACCGACCCTGTAAAATGACTGCCGGAGTCTCACCCTCTTCCCGAGTAGGCACCCCAGCTGAAGAACCATCTACCCTGGTTGTACAAAGAGAAGAATTGACAGTTTCCCCAACAGACTGGCTTGAATAATAGGGTTTTAGCAAATTGACATGACAACTTTTTGTCTTTTTTCTGCCATCTGGAGTAGCTATGATGTAGTTCTGCTCGGTCACCTGTTTCACAACAGTATAAGGCCCACTGAATTTGGCTTGGAAAGGAGAAGTTACAATCGGCTTAAGGAGTAAAACTTGATCTCCAGCTTTAAACTGCCGAGGCTCTGCCCGCCTGTCATGAAGAGATTTCATTTTGTTTTGTGACTGTGCCAAATTCTCCTTCGCCCTTTCCACAGACAAAATCAGCCGCCGTCTAAAACCATTAACGTAGTCCTCGAGACTTTTAGGGGGTTCGGAAAATTTCCAGCTGTCTTCTAAGATAGCCATGGGACCACGAACCTTGTGACCAAACACCAGATCATTTGGACTGAAACCTGTACTTTCTTGGACTACCTCTCTTGCTGCCAACATTAGCCACGGTAATCCCTCCTCCCAATCTTTCCCCAATTCAGTACAGTAAGAACGCAACATGGTCTTAATTGTACAGTGAAACCGTTCCAGGGCGCCATTCGATTGCGCATGGTAGGCTGATGACAAGTTATGTTTAACCTTAAGCTGCTTGAGAACTTCAGCGAACATACGGGAAGTGAAATTAGAACCCTGGTCACTCTGGATTACTTTTGCAATGCCGAAAACAGACATGAACTGTGTTAAAGCTTTCACTACATTTTTAGTGGTTATGGTTCGAAGTGGATAAGCTGCAGGGTAACGGGTTACCTGACACATGACAGTGAGCAAATATTCATGGCCCTGCTTGGAACGAGGCAATGGCCCAACACAGTCAATAATGAGATGCTCAAATGGATTCTCCACTGCAGGGATTGGACGCGCCCATCGGTGAACCTGGTGTCCCCGTGCTGTCGGCTATATTTTTAGTAACCTCTGGAGCACCCTTTGACCGAGGAAACTTATTGAACACTTTCTCTGTAGTGTGGCCACTGTAACTGTTCTTATGAATTAAGACATATTCGTCTGCCAAAACTGCTGCTTCAGATGGTGTTTTAACTTTATGCTCAGTAATGTAGGTGGCCACATTAGCAGGTAAGGTGTTCTTAAACTGCTCCAAAATCATAAAGTTACACAACTGCTCAAAGTTCTCAACCTCAGACGATGAACACCAGCGCATGAACTGTGTGGTCAACTCCCGGACAAACTCAACATGAGACTGTTTGTCACGTTTTCTCCAGCCACGAAACCTCTGCTTGTATGCATCAGGAACGATTTCGTACATTTTTAACACTGCCTCTTTAACCTTCACATAACTTCTAGAGTCTACAGGTGTTAAAGCGGCAAATGCCTCCTGTGCTTTCCCTGTGAGCACAGTTTGCAACATTAAAGCACAGTCTGCATCTGTCCAGTTATTTGCTTCTGAGATCCGATCAAACAAAAGAAAGAAGGTGTCAGGGTCCTTTTCATTGAATTTAGGAAGGAGCCTGAGACCACTGACAATGTCAAAAGGTTTAACACCCCTGTCAGTATTACCATTATTTAACGCATCAGCTGATAATTTACCCTGCTCTATTAACTGCAGCTTCTTGAGTTCCAAGTCCAATTTGGCCATTTCAGTTTGTTGTTTAACTTTCTCTAATTCAATTACGTGTTGTTGTTTTAACATCAAAAGTTGTTTTTTCCATTTGAAATCATCCTCTGAATCGACCTCCTCATTCTCGTCATCAACAAGCTGCAGTATGCCTTTGCTAACTAAACCGCTGATCAGACTGGCCTTAATTGCTGGTTTAAGCTTCTCTGTCACGGTGATATCATAAAGCGTAGCAAGAGACAACAACTGGTCCTTAGAACACTGATTAAGAAACTCCTTTGACGGAGACTTAATGAACTTATCCATAGCTGAAGCCATCTTTGTGTATGCATACAGACTACAACAAGAAAATACCGAAAAACTAACAAGGTTAAGTGTTGGGGCTGTGACTACAAGTGTAGTACAATAACTTAACAAAATGGAACAAACCCCCCCCTTACTTACCTAAAAATACCTAACTAACTTACCTAAGTAAACCTAACCATCGGCACTCGGGCATGAGGATCTCTCCCCTCCAGCCACCTAACGTGACCCCCAAGATCCGCCGCTACCCAAAACTCTGCTGAGAGTAAATTAAAGAACAAAACAATCGGCCGACACCCTACCGGTGCCGGTCGCTTAGGGGTTTGTACCAACTAGACAAAAAGTAACCACCCTTGCAAACACATCCCAACACTTACCAAAGTTGTAAATGTGCATTCAGTAGAATGGAAACAAATGCTCTCTCTGTCCGGCTCCTAACCAAAAAACAACCAAAACAAAACTCATGTGTGAAACTTCCAACCAAAACAAACTCAAATTTCCAAAAAACTGAAAAAACTTAACTTTAACCAAACCAATCAATTAATCAATTAACCAATTAATTATGTAAGGACGAGCCCCCAATTTGTCATGCCCTAGGGGTGGCACAACAAATGAGGAAGGTCCACACAAGAGAAAACGTTTTAAATATTTATTAAATCATGTTTTTAAAGTAATTTATAGTCAAAAATCAAGGAATTAATCAAATAATGCAATAATGAAGTATGAGATGTGAGATGGTCAGTAATCAGTAATGTTTGCAGTGTATGGATGTGTGTAGTGTGCTGTGTGTGGTTGTGTTGTAAAGGTGTGAAAACGTAACTCAAAGTCAAAAAGGTGTTAGGCCCTGTGGGCCAGGTAGCAACCCTGGTGTTGCTCTGAGGGAGGACAGGAGAGAGTGAGCCTGTGGAGGAGAGCTCCCTTATATACCCTCCACAGGCCACACCCATGGACCAAACCATTCTGGCTGACGGCCTGCTCCACTCTGCCAGCACAGAGCCTGCATGCCTGACTGCAGTGAGGCAGAGGGAGCAGGGCCGTCTTGCTACCCTGTGCCTATTTTGTTGCAACGCCATGCAGGAAGTATGTCAGTATTTTAGTGCTGAAGATATGGATTTCCAGGCCAGATCTGTGGGGCAAAAAACAAGAGTAAACATTTAAAATTCATAAAGCATGTCTATAGGAGAAAGTGACAAAGCGATGAGATGATAAGCAAACAGGATCAGGTTGACAGGTTAGGCAGTGACAACATGCCCTTGACTAAAACAGCTCTCAAACAGGATCAGAGGATTTTCTGTCACAGAAGACCTGGAATGAAACATTCTATCATGTGAGATAGACCTCAGTATTCAGGATCCTGGCACTGAGGATGTTCAGTGCAGTGACAAAGCTGGGCTTTGTTTTTGGCACTGCTTGGTACAGCTCTTTTAAGCCTGATTCTGTAGTTGTGGTGATACAACACAAACCTGCTAGCGAATGCTGATTTGGGAAAAATGTCACCCCAACAGTGCATTTCATTAACATAATAGCAAAATAGCCATTGTGTGAAAATGATGAATTGGCGAGTTAAATAATAATAATTCAATTCTCCCTAATCTATTCTTCACTTGGGATCAAGCAGTCCACGAAGTGGACCTTGATACCTTCTTGATTCTGTCTCTTTTTTTCTCCTTTCACCAGAAATAGCTGTTCTGGCTGAACCGTGCAGTCGGTTTTCGCGAAAATTGGTAATCTGGTAGAGGGTGATGCCAAACGGTGATGATGCGAAGCCTGTGACCACTGGTCAAATGGTGGCGCTATAGCACTCAACTGAAATTGCAAACTTTAAACACTCATAACTCATGAACTGCTCGTCTCTCAGAAATGTAACTTATATTCACTTATGCGTCTGCTTATGTCAAACAACTTTTGTATTCTGACTTTTCACCTCTAACCTTTAGATGAACTGCCATCTTGAATTATATGTAAAACAGTTAAAATGTCTCTTCTCCTACAATCTTTGATCAAAATGCATAACAATGACCTACACATGAACTTTGGAGCCATACAAACATGGAATGGGTGTGAATCATGTTTTTAGTGGAAAAAATGATGTTTTTACGAGCCAATGAAAATTGCTCATTTGTGAAAATTCGTCTATTGCCCCTAATCTACACATGCAACGTAATCTGCTTCTGGGATTTTACAGTTTTGTAGAGGGGGATGCCAAATAGCACTAAAACCAGTCTTGCTCCAATCGCTCAAATGGGGGCGCTATAGCAATTCTTTGAAACTGAAACATTTGAACAAGCATAACTCAGGCTTCGTTTGGCTTAAAATCATGGGACTTGTTTCTACACGTTCCTTGATTCATGTGGAACACATCTGTAATTTCGACTGGTAAGCTCCACCCCCAGAGTGTCTGCCATTTTAAGCAGTTTGAAAAATGCTCATGTCTGAGTCTCCAAGTCTCCAAAAACCCTGCTGTGTTTCCACAATCACATGATGTATTTCTTCCATGTTTCTATGGCTTATTTGTGCATATTTAAGGAGCGGTAGTGGCTCAGAGGTAGAGTAACCGGATGGTAACCACAAGGTTGCCGGTTCGACCCCGGGCTCCTGCAGAGTTAGTGTCGATGTGTCCCTGTCCCACTGCCATCAGTGTATGAATGTGTGTGTGAATGGGTGAATGTGATGCACAATCTATGTAAAGCGCCTTGGATAAAGGCGCTATATAAATGCACCATTTACCATTTACCAAGCAGTCCACTGAATGTGTGTGTTGTTTCCAGTACGTCTTGTGTCTGTTGGGTAGCCTCATTGGTAGAGCGCATGACTTGGAAATGAGAGTTCCTGGGTTCAAATCCCGGCACGGACACCTAGTAATATGAGTCAATCATGCACAATCTCATGTGGTCTTCTACATCTAAGTTCATGGTTCTATGTGTAACCCAGGGTAAAACTCAATGTAATGGTGGTTGTCACCATCCGGCCATGTTGTGTTTTGTCACTATTCGGCTGTGTTTCCACAATCACATGATGTATTTCTTCCATGTTTCTATGGCTTATTTGTGCATATTTAAGGAGCGGTAGTGGCTCAGAGGTAGAGTAACCGGATGGTAACCACAAGGTTGCCGGTTCGATCCCGGGCTCCTGCAGAGTTAGTGTCGATGTGTCCCTGTCCCACTGCCATCAGTGTATGAATGTGTGTGTGAATGGGTGAATGTGATGCACAATCTATGTAAAGCGCCTTGGATAAAGGCACTATATAAATGCACCATTTACCATTTACCAAGCAGTCCACTGAATGTGTGTGTTGTTTCCAGTACGTCTTGTGTCTGTTGGGTAGCCTCATTGGTAGAGCGCATGACTTGGAAATGAGAGTTCCTGGGTTCAAATCCCGGCACGGACACCTAGTAATATGAGTCAATCATGCACAATCTCATGTGGTCTTCTACATCTAAGTTCATGGTTCTATGTGTAACCCAGGGTAAAACTCAATGTAATGGTGGTTGTCAGCATTCGGCCATGTTGTGTTTTGTCACTATTCGGCTGTGTTTCCACAATCACATGATGTATTTCTTACATGTTTCTATGGCTTATTTGTGCATATTTAAGGAGCGGTAGTGGCTCAGAGGTAGAGTAACCGGATGGTAACCACAAGGTTGCCGGTTCGATCCCGGGCTCCTGCAGAGTTAGTGTCGATGTGTCCCTGTCCCACTGCCATCAGTGTATGAATGTGTGTGTGAATGGGTGAATGTGATGCACAATCTATGTAAAGTGCCTTGGATAAAGGCGCTATATAAATGCACCATTTACCATTTACCAAGCAGTCCACTGAATGTGTGTGTTGTTTCCAGTACGTCTTGTGTCTGTTGGGTAGCCTCATTGGTAGAGCGCATGACTTGGAAATGAGAGTTCCTGGGTTCAAATCCCGGCACGGACACCTAGTAATATGAGTCAATCATGCACAATCTCATGTGGTCTTCTACATCTAAGTTCATGGTTCTATGTGTAACCCAGGGTAAAACTCAATGTAATGGTGGTTGTCACCATTCGGCCATGTTGTGTTTTGTCACTATTCGGCTGTTTCTCCACAATCACATGATGTATTTCTTACATGTTTCTATGGCTTATTTGTGCATATTTAAGGAGCGGTAGTGGCTCAGAGGTAGAGTAACCGGATGGTAACCACAAGGTTGCCGGTTCGATCCCGGGCTCCTGCAGAGTTAGTGTCGATGTTTCCCTGTCCCACTGCCATCAGTGTATGAATGTGTGTGTGAATGGGTGAATGTGATGCACAATGTAAAGCGCCTTGGATAAAGGCACTATATAAATGCACCATTTACCATTTACCAAGCAGTCCACTGAATGTGTGTGTTGTTTCCAGTATGTCTTGTGTCTGTTGGGTAGCCTCATTGGTAGAGCGCATGACTTGGAAATGAGAGTTCCTGGGTTCAAATCCCGGCACGGACACCTAGTAATATGAGTCAATCATGCACAATCTCATGTGGTCTTCTACATCTAAGTTCATGGTTCTATGTGTAACCCAGGGTAAAACTCAATGTAATGGTGGTTGTCACCATTCGGCCATGTTGTGTTTTGTCACTATTCGGCCATGTTGTCACTAATGACAGTTCACAGCTCAGTTCACCACTCACTCACAGCTCACCAATCATTTACTCATTCAGCAACTCAGTGGCCTTGTGGTTAGAGTGTCCGCCCTGAGACTGGGAGGCCGGGGTTCGATTCCCGGCCGGGTCATACCAAAGGCTCTAAAAACGGGATCCAATGCCTCCCTGCTTGGCACTCAGCATCAAGGGTTGGATTGGGGGTAAGACCCTGCGTCATACTAGCGTCATGTCCAGAGGGTGTACTTGTACATCAAGCTGCCTCATGCTACAGAAACAGGAGATAGGCACGTGCCCTATGGGCCTCATGGCTGGGCAAGGCTGTTTGACTGTCACTATTCGGCCATGTTGTCACTAATGACAGTTCATAGCTCAGTTCACCACTCACTCACAGCTCACCAATCATTCACTCAGTCACACCAGATTACAATGTGTGAGTCAGTCAGGGCAGGAATCAAAAACCCTGCCCTGCTCCCATAATTACCTGATGTATTTCTGAAGTTCAGGCTCCCATGTTTCTAGGGCTTATTTGTGCGTATTGTTCTTACTCCTTATTGCTGCTTGCTTGATCCCGTTTTATTGCTGCTTGCAGCTATATTCTTCACTTGAGTTCATGTTCATTTTTTGTATCAGTTTAAATGTGTACTATAGTCATTAGCCATAGTTTGGGCTTGAATTGTATTGATGTATTCAGTTTTGTTTGTAACAAATTGAACGTTTGTGAAGCATTGTATGAATAATCAAGGCTGTGCAGTTTTGTATAAGACAGGGCCAGAGAGGCATGAGCTTTTATTAAGTTTACAATGACCTTATTGATTGTATTAGGTCTACAATGACCTTATTGATTTCCTCTCAAGCCGTGACTGCCATGATAATGAAGGTGGTAGATGTCAGTGCCACAGAAGAGTAATTAGTTTATCTTGAAAAAGCCTTTCTCCAAGTGATGAAAGCGATAAAGACAAGACAAGTGACGTGCATGATGTAGCTGTCTGTCAGTTGTGGGGATAATAGGTGTTGAGGATAATAGGTTTGTACAGTCAACAAATACATTTTCAGTGTGGCTATTCAGATATGCAGTACATAGACGCCAGTCACCAGTATTTGAAATAGTATGGCTTCTGAAGTGTTTTTCATAATAAACATAATGGGTGATATAACAAGTCTGTGTAATCAGCAAAATAAAGATAATGATACATAACCATCGTAACAAAGTGCTTCATACTGTGTCTTTGCTGTGCAGAGATGTCAAGTAGCACAGTTCTCATCACACACAGACTCCCGCTTGCCCGCTGCCAGTCTGCACGCACTTCTGCACGCTGCACACAAATACAGCAGCAGACAGGCTATAGACAATGCAAACATAACCACAGGTTTAAAAATTGTGGACTTTGATTTGAGGGCCATTTCTATGTAAATGTTGATGCTCCTTGGCATTACCACTGCTACAGCAACAGTGGGCGCAGGGAGACTTTGATCCAACTGAATACAAATTGTGCTCAACAAAGAATCATTCTATAGCAACATCGCTGTCAAAGGCTGACTCTCCAGTTGGATACGGATCGGTTAACAACCCAGCAGAGTCTGTGAAGAATTGTTTTCTTCAACTGATAGAAAACAGATTACAGTGACCACAAACAATAAGTGCACTTAAATTCAGCAACAAAAAAAAATACATCAACAGGCTGGAGCTCAGTTCAGTCCAGAATTGTCTGACTTAATAGAATACCAACCACTAACTTCTGGGATGGGTTTTACTTTGAGACAGTCATGAAGATTGGAGGTGAAAATTGCACCTCCTCTACTCCTACATGCACAGCCATGCACCGCTCCCTCCAAGTATGCTTGACAGTGATGGAGAGGCCAGATTGTCAGCAACGACTAGTCCGCCTACACCCCTACAGGCCGGGTTTCCATCAAACCTTGCATAGGAAGCACAAACAACAACACTTCACTTTTAATTACAACATAAACTGAACATTGGCTCTCCCTGCTCTCTGACTCCCTAGCTGGGGCCCAGATTGAAGAGCAGAAGGCCTCTCCTGCTTCAGTATCCCAGTATCACTTTCTCTCTGTTCCTTTCTTTATAAGTCGCCTATTGATTGATAACTCTGAGTCTTTCCCAATAGTCAGCTATCACCTCTCACAGAAGTCTGGACCACTTGCCTTCCTGTCTCATTATCTCCCCCTTCAACCACTCTCTATTGTACCTCCTACCAATGACTTCTCTCTCTACTGTACATCTTTCTCTGTTTGTGTCCCTCATTTGATTCCCTCTTCTTCTGCCCGCCCTGCATGGTCTCAGACAGAGAAACTCATTATAGCGAAGGATTAGATCGATCAATATGGGGGGGTTGGAGGGGGCAAGCAATTTATGCCAACAATGGAGCGCATCTCTCCCTGCCTACTGCCTCTCTAGCGGGAAAAATCTGCAGTGACTCAGTGTGAACAAGACACACATGCACACGTCATATGTACGTGCACACATGCATGTGCGCTTGCGTGGACACACACACACACACACACACACACACACACACACACACACACACACACACGCACACGCACACACACACACACACACACACACACACACACACACAGCCTTTTTTGTACAGTATTTATTTACAGTAATGACCAAGGGCCTCTGAGGGAAGAAGTTGCTACTAGGACAACCTTGGCATTTGCGCCGGTCACTGAACAGATGCCGGTGAAATATTGCTCAAAGCCACGTTGACTTTAAATACTGAAGGGGGGATAAAATCCGCTACTGGTCCATGAATTCAAAACAACACTAAAAGGCCCAAACCACACCAGCTGTGAGTCACTCCTCGCAACTTCTGGCAACTGCCATTGGGAATGGTAGCAAGTACTTGTACTGTATGTGGCAAGGAGTTGCATGGGGAGTTGGCGACCCTTTGGTGCAGGGACTAACAAACATTAATTTATATTAAAAAGAAACACACACACACACGCACGCACGCACGCACGCACACACACACACACACACACACACACACACACACACACACACACACACAGTTATAGAAAAGCAATTTGCTGTGATTGTTTGGTGGTGCAAATTAAACTGTAAATTAACTAAGTACATTAACTTTAGTACTTTTTAGGTATTTGTACTTTACTTGAGTATATTTCCAATATTCAATTATTTTTTAAACTTTAGTTAGGCCTACTTGTTACTTTGTAGATTGCTGTGATACAAAACATACATGAACTACTATAGCCCTACATATTTTTCAGACCATTTGAAAATAGCAGATGTGATGTGAAGCACTGTGAGCTTTTTCAAAGGATTTGTTTGGAAATGTGTGAAATGGGACATTCTGTACTTTAACTATTGGTGCTTTAAGTAACCTACAATTTGATAATAATGCACTCTATATACTTTTACTTGTAGCAGGGTATCTCTACATTGCAGTATTGCTACTTGTGAGTAGTTTTTCCACCACTGCTGGAAATGAGGGGGAGTAAACAGGATAGTGGGATGGCTGTTTGCTGTATGCTGTGTGGCCTGTGTCTTTACTCTTTCTGCACACCCCCTCTGTCTTTAGTTCCCAGAGGAGTCTTAAATACGCCGCTGCCATTCAGCTCAATGAACAGTTAGATTTGCTACTTTGTAGGCCTGACTCATGATTCTACCCCCTTAGTGCAGTGGCTCCCACACACTGTCCGGGACGGCCAGGGGTTGTTGGGTGGTTTAATAATAAAAATAATAAACCTGTATAATGCATTGGCTACTTGAAAATAGCATATTTATAAGCTCATAGCAATTCCCATTGTGAGCTTGTGTACTGCTTGTAAATCGGCAAGTTTTAATAACAAAACAAACTTTTATGGGGGTCCCTGGTAGTAAGTATTTTCAGATAAGAGCTAGTCTGCGGCAAAATAAATATTAATGTGATGATCTTTGTCTTAAAGGTACACTATATCATGCTGCATGATTCATGCAGCATGTGCACACAGTTTACAAGTGTGTGTATCCAACCAAGTGATAAACATCTCACTGATTGATTATGCCTGATTATGCCTCAAAAGACTGAATGTTTGCAATACAAAATACACAATTGACACAGATTTGAGTTTGCCTTGATTTTTTGAGGGCATTGAGGGTTTTTGTAAACACAAACATTGTCCTAACATGAACATTGAATGCCATTGACAATGAATTGACAGTTTTGAGTGTTTTGAGTGTCAACACAAACATTTAAGACAAAAGTGAGGATGCAAATTGTGATTGAGATGATGTATCATGGTAAGAGTGCCCCTAACTTCACATGGGTGTGACACTGTGATTTTTGCTTTTCTAAACTTTTGTGGCTCCAGCACCTCTCCTAAATCTACCGTCAGATGAGCTGGGTGTTTATTTGTTTGTTTGTTTTTTCTTTATTTTTACATTTTGGGTAGAAATCCATGCAAATGACAACATGTCTAATCCTGTGCCTGTTCATGGACGATAATTCTGCCTTTTGTTGTGAGGAATAATCATACAGGTGGCAGAGTGGACACCTGGAAAACAATTATGTCGCTGGAGACTAAAACTAAGCATGCATGTGACTAAGAATGAATCAATGAATCAAGATCAATGAAAAATGTTTTTTTTATTGTTGTTCATTCATTCATAGACTGAACCTCCATGCTCCCTTGAGCTATACTGCAGCTATATTAAGACAAATTTGAAACACGCTGGACAAAACTAATGCCAGTGTGGAACATAAAAGACTGGAAATGGATGAAAGCGAAATCAATATTGATGAATCGCAAGAGAATCATAGATTGTTCGTCATACTCTGTGCGCGATGAGCCAGTTTTTGCCTGCCCCATGATCCATTTATCTTTGTCCATGTGCCTGACTTGTTTTCAAAGTCAAGCACATTGGTACACTAAGAACGGAAATGATGTACCTGTAAAACTGCCAACACAGATGCCTCCCCCCAAAAGCAGTCACAAGCAAAGGTGTACTCATAAACCCTTTAACAATACAAATGCTGCCCTTGCCCTGAGAGGGAAAGCATCTCAAAGGCAAGACGTGTTCTCATCTGCACAGAGGAGATAACTGCAGCTCCCAGCCCTCCTCCATGGCCCCGTCCCAACCCTCCCTTTGTACAACCACTTACTGACTGCATGGCCCCCCATGCAGTCCCCTACCAGTGCACGCACGCACACACACACAGTGCCAAAACAAAGCCTACTGGAGAGACAAGAAGGGAGAAAACTTCAGACAGCAAGTAAGAGCAAAGCATTTTGCCTCCTGCTCTGCAGTTTTGCTGTTACCGGTATGTGTCTCAGATCTTTTTGTCTCATTATCGCGTTTCCCCGATTTCTGTATCCTAGTACCACCTGACTACAATAGTCTACCTTGCCTTTTATACAGTATATATATTATGTTACCCCTATTATTAGCGTATTTGTTCTGTGCATTAGTGTTACCCTACTTATTCCGTACGGTTCTCTGTTCTCACCTATGTCTATGCCTTTTCATCCTTACTGTGGTGCTCCTATGACAACTGAATTCCCCTCTGGTTCAATTATAATGGTCTGTCTGATAGATGGAAGGACGGTCTGGACAGATGAACAAATGGACAGACAGACAATCGGGCTTCTCACTTCAATGGAGATGATTACATTGCTTGTGTTGGGATAGAAGCAGAAGCGAGGTAACAAGTCAGCTCCTCTATCATCCCCCACCCCCTCTATGTCTATCTACTACTCTTCTTCTCCTATGCCAGCCCAACAGCTGCTTTTCTTCTGGACAGCCTCCAAATGGATGACTAAAAAAAACGAGGGAATGGGTTTTTAATTTCACTTCTTAATGGCACTTCCCTCATTTCCTCCCTCTCTCATCTCTCAGTGCCAAACTTGCTGTGAGAGCAGAGATAAAGGGGATGTATAGATCAACAGAGGAGTAGGTCTGAAGAAGACATACAGTCAGGGGCGGATCTAGGCATAGGCATGGGGGGGCAATGCCCCCCTAAATGCCCAGTCTGCCCCACCAAACATGATAGCATGCAAAACAACCCAAGATATCTCAGTGCTTATATTTAAAAGTATTTGAAACACTACTGAAAATGGTATGGGGGCATTACCATTTTCTTCTGTCCCCCCAATTGGGAAATGTTACAGTAGATAGGCTACTGCAAGCTGAGTCCTCTTCACTCGGTCACAACGGTTTGCCTGTGAATAGCTAATCTCTGGCACTATTGGCTTGATCAAACAAGCCAAACTGTGCACACAGACTCCCTGGATGCCAGAATTGAAGCTTTGGAAAACACATTTTTGGACAGTATATAACTATATATACAGGTTTTGTCCGAAAAACATCACGCAAATCTGTACATACATACACTCCCAGTATTCGCACACACACACACACACACACACACACACACACGCACACACACACACACACATACACACACACACACACACACACACACACACACACACACACACACACACACACACACACACACACACACACACACACACACACACTATGTGTCAATCAATCAATCATTGTCTGTCTCTAACCCCACACCCAGGCTGGCACCTGCAGCAGGTTCCCTAATTAACCACCGCTCCTCCCCTGCTATAAAAGCCAGTCACCTCAGTCTCATGGCAGACACAGACCCAGCAACATCACTGCTCCTTTGTTCCTCAGTTAGCCTTTTGTTTAGTTACTGTAACTTATTTTAGTTTGGCCTGGAGAAAGCCAGCAGCTCTAGTTTAGTTACAATTGTCTTGTTAAGTTAGGGGAGGGGGCACAGCTTTGACATCCCTATAGGCCTGCCCCCCCCTTATTTTCCTTTGCCAGTGTCCTCAGGTCCTCCTCTGTTCTTCTCCTAATTTCAGTAATGTAATACATTACATGTAGGTTACTAAGTACGTAATGATTCCAGTTCAACTAGTATTGTATTACCTGCAACAAAGAATGTAATCTAATACGTTTTTGGGGAAAGGTTAATAAGATATGTTAAAGCTTCTTCACCTAGTGATGTTCTTCATATACTGTATGTTGGTTTCCATTTTGAGCCACTTTGAGTTTATATCATTTATTTGGTCTCCAAATAAACAATATTAATAAACTCAACGATATAAATAAACTCAAATAAACTCAAAACACTATCATTATGTGCCCTTAAATGGAACAGTTTTTTCCAGAATTCTCTTACTCCATCCTGCTTGGCTAAGATTCCAAAGTTTGCAGGAGAGCTCCATTTTGAACACAATACCTCAAATCATTTTTGTCTGTGAAATACGAATATTCACTTTTTTCCCCATCAGCTTCATAGTGATCTGTGTAACAGTCTTTAGTTACCTATACAGTGCATCATGCTGTGTAAAAGTATGCACAGAGGCCAAGGAAAAACCTTGGACTTCATTTTTCAATTTTGCTGCTGACTTACAATATGTTACTAGTCCGATCATGCAAGCCTATACACTTAATCAAGTTATGCCATAATTTATTGCAAACATGCCTTCATCTTTATGACAGGCCTTATAGTTACCCTCCTAGAGATTTTAGAGATTTTGTCCAAACATCACAAATACTCCTGGTATCCTGGTGGAAATCTATGGCCCGATGTCCACTTTTCTTAGTATTAATCCTACTCAGCATATTTAGGGCATTGGTGCCGATATTCTAACAGCAGAATCTTAAGAGATTAGAGTTTTTGTACATTTAACTTGAGGGAAGTTACGTGTAAATTCTCTAGAACCAGGGTTTAAACTAACCAAATTAATAATTTGGTCTCCTGTGCTGATTCATCGACATCCACAGAGCCATGTTGCAAAACAGCAGAGACCTCTGCTGGCCATGAACCAAACTGTAAAATAAATGTCAGTAGATTTATGTGAGCTTAGGTTTATTGAGCCTTTTCAAATACACAAATGAAAGTCAGTGTTTGAACGCATATCTGAACAATTCACATCCAACCATCTCTTGGAATGCACATCAGAAGGGTTTCATCTGGCCTGGAAACAACTCGAATTGCTGTCATTTTTAAAGTCTGAGCTCAGAGGGACATGCTCATGTGATGACTGGACAAGGTCATTAGTTTACAAAATAATAAACTAAAACACTGTAATTAAAGACAAAATGCCCCTAGTTTTTACTATTATCCTGACCTTTTTTGACTGGTGCACCAAAACTGATGAAAAATCCCCACACCATTAAAACCTTGCTCAGAAATCATGGATGCAGGAGAATGTCCCACGATGAAACTGTTACTGTAAATGAAAAACAAAACAAACAACAAAACACTACTACCAGTGATACACAGAAGAAAATAACCTACAATACAGGCAAGCAGGTATCAAGCAAGTACACTTAAGAGAGATTCATGATACTGGAACAGCCACATACACATGTTACATGCATAGTTTTAGAAGATGAAACTTTTAAACTGGTACTGCACCCTGCACCCAGACCTCAATAGTTCAGTAGCCATTTGACAATATTTCTGAAGTTATTTTTTGACAGATTAAAACACTAAAATGTGTCTCTGGTCTGATCAGTTTATGGACAAAAATAAATATAAAATGATTGAAAGATCAGAATCTACAGAAGTCTGTGATATAATTTCTCATCTTATATGCTGTGCGCAGAAGCTTTCATACATAACTTCAAAATAATAAGTAGAATCACACCTGAGCCTGTAAATGAACTTATGGGTCATTTTGTCCTTCATAGCACCAATCTTTTGATTTAACATAAAAACAAACTACAAGGCAATCTACAAAGTGTTTCTGGAAAATCTGTTGGAATATAACAAGCCTGGAATGGACTTTCTAAAAGATTTTAGGAATGCCAATCATTCACAGTAACATTCCACATTGAAACCAAGAGGACCCGCAGTGTAACAAATCTCCCCACTAGCAATTAAACCTCACTCAACTGCACCCACTCTCTAGTCTCTACCCAGCACATGATTCACATTGGCATAGACTTTAACATAAAGGCATGGAAAACTTAGTCATAAATTTATTTATTGCATTTATGGGACACTGTGAGCTTGTCCATCCACTTGCCCGCTGTCGATGAATTTGTCTGTTATATGTCTGTATATTTCTACTGTTTTTTACTGTTTGTATGACTAAGCACCTTAGTTGCAATGAATTGCCCAGTTTGGGATCAATAAAGTAATCTGAATCTGAATCTGAATCTGAATAAATGTTTCTGCATGAGTCATTATCGAGTATGTGTGTAGTGAATGGTTGCATTGAGTTATATCTATGCAGTTGGATCCATAGGTAAGTATGAACAGACTGTGACGGACATGTTTGATATTTTTAGCTCTATACTTGGTGACTTTATACGTTGAATGATGCACTCAGTGTGACTAAAGTCAAACATGCTTGCACGTCTATTTTTAAAATTCAAGTCAATGGGGCTCTTATTGGGATGAAACCCTGGCAAATGTGTAAGTGTTAGTACATTTGCAGTGGTTCGGGCACACACGGGTGGTAGCAGTAAAGAAATAAAATGTCAAACGTCACTTTCCAAATACTTATGGATTTCAATATGAATACAATCATCCTGCCTTGTTTGCTCTCATTTTCCCTCAATTCTCAAAGCCTACTGACCTCTCAGCAAACCTGCAGTTCCCTTAAAACACCTCCACTGTCCCCTTCTATTCCACTGCTCTTCCAGGCCCTCCATTGTAGTTGCTCAACTGTCTGTAGAACCACTTCCCTTGTTCTTGTTGCGACTGAGGGGGAATGTGGACTTGCTCTGTGGTTGAGTCATTTTACTGGCCAGGTAGACAAACGGCTCAATGAGTGTGCGCCGGTCCACCACAGACACTTCCCACAAGCGAACCTTCTCAGTTTTAGCCCAGTTCTGGGCCATGTTTGAGTCGACCCGACGATCCTCTTGCTTGTCCAGTTTATTGCCCAGCACCACGATGGTCACCTGGGAACAGATATATTACCACAGTTTCAGTTACAAACATAGTGTTGAAAGTGGTTAAATTCTCGTTTACGCTGCATGAGCTTTGTTCAACGATAAATAGAGAAAATGGCTATGTGATTAGGGATGGGACATTAAATCGGTTATCACAATGGACATCAACATCAAAATAATATTGGTTTTAGCAGATATTTTATTTTGCAATAATTATGTTGATGAATGATGAAAAAAGGCTGCAAATTCTGTTTCTGTTCTGTGTTTTCTACAGAAGTTTTCAAAAGACTCAACAACTTGGAATATTATTAAATTAAAGTAATACATTCAATCAGGTAATGTTTGGGATAAAGGCTTAGAATTTGGAATAAAGAGGCATTACTGTATTCATTTATATATATATTTTTTAATACCAAATTAGATTGTATCATCGGTAACACCGATTTCCGCTTGTTTATCGATATCAGCCAAAATGTCTCATCTGTACATGCCTATGTTGTTGCATTGTTGCATTGCGACTATGAATGCACATTGCAGGCATGTAGAATACAGTACATCTGATATTTTATAAATTACACTGGACTGAACCATGAATGTGTTCTTCCCATTCGAGAGTGAGTGGTACAAAGAGAATATACAGTATATATTATTCAAAAGTCTAGGGCAGGCAAGGGATGGGCAATTGTTTTTTCCCCCCCAAGGGGCAAAATGAGATGCAGAAAATATTGTGGGCGGCCAGGCCAAAAGGCTGAACTAAATTCTGGGTAATTATTTAATTTAATTTCTACCAGTATATAAAAGTAGTAATTTACCATTGATTTGACATTCTAAGAGTATATGGTATTATTAAGAAATGGAAAAGTAAGGTTGTTTCCAAAACAATGGTAAACAGTTGCACAGCAGGGAACTTGCGTCCATGTGAATAAAGGCATTGTATTACATATATAGATTTTTCATGTCCAACACAGTCACATCAATGTGTGTGAACATATTGAACAGTATCCATTCCTAATTAACAAGACTACAAAGTGTGATGGTTCTCACCTCTTTCTTGTCCCTCTGGCGGTCAATGTCCTTCTTGAGTGACTCCATTCGCTTGAAGGACTCTTTACTATCGATGCTATAGACAAGCACAAAGCCATCTGCAAAAGAGTAATAATGTCGAGGAAACTCCATCCCGTCCCTGAGCCCCCGGGTGTCGTAGAAACGCACCTGCTCCCGTGTGCCGCGATCGGTTTCTATAGAGCCAATGTATATGTCCTCCAGGGTCTCCATGGGCTCAGAGCCTAACAGATGACACACATTACAACAAGCACATCATCATGATGACCGTACTGATGGATAAATCAAACTGCTGTGATCCAGAGCTTAAATGACCACTTCACCACGATACAACCCATCTATATATACCGGTAATAGGTCCGCACTACATAATAAAATACGACCTTTTTTCAACTCGGTCTCTGTCTCACAGGAGGGCTGTAAGCAGTTCAGAAACCCGTCTTCCATGCACATCATCATTTGAGAGACTTTTTTAAACAATCGATAAACAATTTTAAACTAAAGTATTAATATATATTTTTTATTATCGGGAGAACTACACCTGTCATTTTTGCATTGCAACCTTTCAGGAATATACATCCAGCATTTTTATTAGCATGGATTTCCCATCGATGGTGTGCATGGAATACAGGTTTCTGAGCTGCCCACAGGCCTCCTGTGAGACACAAACCGAGTAGAAAAAATAGTGCTATTTCATCATCTACATTAGGGATGACATATGAAGATATGTTGAAAAGTGGTCCTCTAAGGCTCTGTATATTATCACACACATGAAATCCCCAGGAAAGTGTTTCTTGACTCCTAATAAGAAATCGTTGCAAATAGGGTGAAGCGGTCCTTTAAGCAAAGCCATACTAACAGAAAGCTGTTCCATTTCCATGTCTGTTTAACATCTATCTTATGCGCTTGATCAGAACTGGCCTCAATCAATAACACAATACATAGATAAACAGTATGCCTGGTGTGCAGCACAGTTATAGATTATGCATGCCAGACAAACAAGAGGTGGAAGGATCAAATGGACCTTTAGCTAAGCCCCGCCCTCTTGTCCACCCTAGGACACTTTCCAGCCGGGCTCATTCATTCCAATGTAAATATCATGGACTTTACACATTAAATACTGGTTTATTTTTTGAACCAGACCTTCCAAATCTCTTCCAAATCCATCAACAAGGCATGTCCTATGCAGTGGAAAATGTGTGTGTGGTATTTATTTTTTAAAACAATGTTTTATCATATAGGAAAGCTATTGGTGGAGAGGTTTGTCTATCATATGTTATGCTTAGCTGTGATTGGACCATAGTAGTTTGGGGAGGGTGGTATCTAAAGGTTTATTGGACAATAGTAGTTTGGGAGGGGCTTAGCTAAAGGTCCATTAAGTCTGATAAGATAATGATGTACTGTGCATAATGAACACGTTTTTTACTCTCTCTCTCTCTCTCTCTCTCTCTCACACTCACACACTCACACACACACACACACACACACACACACACACACACACACACACACACACACACACACACACACACACACACACACCGAGATGCCCAGATGTGCCCAAATATCCTGAATCAAATGTGCATGCCACACACAACTTACCTGCAACATGATTGGCATACAGTAGTTGTTCCAACACGGCTGTTTTACCAACAGCAGACAGGCCACAAACGACCACTTTACAACTCTTCCCCATGATTACGATCCCGAATTTCTGTCAGGAAACCTGTAATATATTTAGTTAACGTTAGTCAATAAGAAATCACTGAAACAGTGAATGCAATTACGATCTTTAGTTTTGGCTGCTTCTGTTATCTTAATCGTGACAATAAAAACAATAGATTATTTGCTCTAACTACACGTCATTCAGGCAAGCAGGCTAGCCGAAGCAGCAGGCCAGCAAAGACAGCGTTAACTTCCAGGGAAACACGATATGACAACAGCGATCATTCTCTGAACAATCAATTGATCAATCAAACAATGCGAACACCTTGCACGCGCAGATAACCACTACAACGTTGTCGATTACTCGCTACATGGACGTTTTAAACTCGTGGAAAATAGCTGGACCTTTTTTAGCATCTCACCTGACTGTGACTTACTTCCTGTTTACATACAACAACATTACCACCAGACTGTTGCCAGGTTTGCGAGAGAATCAGCAACCAGGTCTAGGAAAACGAGTCCAAAAGAAGTGATGAATCGAATTGTGTTGTCAGTTGCAAAATTGCCAGTTGCAGCCGCCTGGGCATAGTGTAGTGCTCTTTGAGAGTGGTTTTGACTCTAGGGATCTGAATCTGGGTTGAAGGTGGTTTGTGCCTTGGAGTTTTTGCCTTAGTAGTGCATCGAATCATGAAGACCAGGCCCAGGGGCAGGCCATTGCAAGTTGCTGTACTCTGTCTCAACCCTAAGCCATTCCAACCTATCAATATAAGCGGGAATGAGGTGGGTTAGTCAAAAAATCCTAAAGGATTCCAATAGAAAAGTCCTGTCAGATTTTGGAACAATCAATTTCCCCAAAATCCTATAGGAATCCTATAAAAAAAAAATCCAATAGGATTCCTGTAAGATCCTATAGGATTCTTATAGGAATCCTATAGGATTCCTATTGGAAATCCAATAGGACTTGTTCCGAAATCTGATAGGATTTTTCTATTGGACTTTTCTAAAATCCTATAGTATTTTTTGACCATGGGTTCTCTGGCCTTTGAGCTGGTCCCATATATGGTACCATAAGCCTGAGGTATGTGCAATTGTGCATGCAAAGAAACCTTACTATGAGGCCTTCTGTTGGGGTCTACCTAATCACCGGAACGGACCAAAACCCACCGGAACGGACCGGAACGGACCAAAACCTACCGGAACGGACCGGAACGGACCAAAACCTAGACCAAAACGGACCGGAACGGACCAAAACCTACGGAAACGGACCATTTTTTTAAGCCATATACATTCAGAACACTACCCCGGACCGGAACCTACTAGGAGCGGATCGAAACTGACATGAATGGACCGAAACGGACCCCGATTTAGCCAGACACACATTCAAAACACTTGTAGAAGTCACCTGTAGGCCTGTAGGCTATAAGCCTATCAAATTGATTATAACACCACATTCTTCAATAAACTACTAAAAGTTGTTCAAATATATACCTTTGGTTTGAGGGTAGAGGGAATCCCACCCTTTGTCGTCGTGATGTCATAGGATAATCCCTGTCACGGGCTGTCATTTAAATCCAAGGTGCCTTTTTTTTTTTTTTTGTCAAGCGGCTAAAGCCTTTGCAATAGGCCGTACGTCGCTGCACAATTAAATTGCCTCTCACAGAAATGGTAGTAGGTCTACAGCACAGAGAGACAAACAAATCAACTCTGCCAGATTAGTCTGAGATGTCGGTGCTTGGTATAACAACAGCGGCAGTTTTGGTTTGACAGTTCATATCCACATTATCTTTGGTTCGGTGTCGTTCAGGATCCTCCGGTGGGAAGCAGCGATGCTTTACAATGATCGGGTTATGGAACACGTGAAACAGAAAATTGTCTTTAGTGGCTCATTCTCACAGACAGTCAACTTGACAAAGCAAGACAAGACACTTTGTTGGGGCTGGTCATCATTGTTCATGTGTTGAATAGGAGGGATGAAGGACTTCTGTTTGAGTGAGTGCTAGTGGCAGTGGCGTAGCCAGAAACTCAATTCAGGGTGGGCATGAGTGATTCAGGGTGGGCATGCTGCGTAAGCATGCGTGATGGCCGCAAATTTTGCGCGTGCAAGAAAAGCTATTTATTGCTATTATTGCCGCATTATGGTTATATTTCAGTTTATATAACCTTTACTGTACTAGGGTTATCTTTTTGAATTAATGTCTTGACATGAATTAATAATCCTGTCACCAACACATAGGGCTCGATTTTGGTTACATTAGCCCTTATATGCAATTAACGCACTTAGCATTGGGGAAGAGGCGTTCCCACACTAAAGTTGATAATTTCGTTATCATGCCATCTCCCTTAAACACCTCCTATACCCGTTACATTATGCATAGGTGTAGTTTGGGCGTTTTTAGCTTTCATCCAATCCGTGTTGGTCTTGCCATTCCCTTTAATTCATCCCATATCTATTTCCCTTATCTCTACTGCTATGTCTGACCCTCCTAAGCACGCAGCCTGGCTGCAGGCTTAGGACAGACACATGCATGAGTAGCCTATTCTCAAAGATTATAGCTCTCATTTTCAAACAACTATAGCTTGGTCAATTCTCACTCATTTCTTACCATTCAACATGTTATGTTGAAAAAACATTTTCCGTGTTTTTTTGCTGTTATTTATCCCAACTCTGCGAAATGTTATAAACAGGACCGCACATAACTGGCGCGCCACGACGCATGCACGTTCAATGAAGCACATGGCGCGGTTAATTACGGGCTGGGGAACGCTTTTGCGCACCACAGATGGGCCTCATAATAAAAATGAATATTGTTTATGGCCAGAAGCCTTAGTATACATAGAAATTCGCCAACTCCGTTCACTTCATTGGGCCAGTCCAATGGCGGCTCCTCTACAATGTATTTTCAACTCCAGTTGTCCCTATTCAGGCTGCATGAATAGCAGTTCGAGTGCTCAGTTTCTGACCCCTCAATGTCGCAACTAGATGGCTCTGCCCCCACTGGCCAATCACACCGTGTCTTGTGGACACATGGGTGCACTAGCCAGTGTTGCCAACCTGACTCATTTGTCACTATATTTAGCTTTTTTCCAGACCCCAACCAGACCCCAACCAACCAGGCCCCAACCAAATGGACGCGTAAGGGTCCATTTAGTTTCATTGTAGTGCATTAATTTTATTCTAATGCATTCGAGTGCGTTTTTGAAGTGACACTAATGCACTTTGGATTTTGGCAGTTGGCAACACTGGCCAAACGCAGTGTGTCTTTTCCTGCTTCCTCAATCGATCCATGCTACTGGTAGTAGCCCACACTGACACATTATTCTGCTAACTTACAGCTAAACTCTCGTCAAATGTCCAAGAAGCAAGCGGCATTAAGGAATTATTTTGGTGTTCCATCACCGCAATCTCCAAAGAGACTGCACAGAAAAGACGTCTTTGCTGTAAAGTGGCTGATGCACAATGTTGCTTGTTGTCGTTGTGTTCAGTTCGCCCCTCATCTTGAACACAACGGGGCTGTGTGTGTGTGTGAGAGAGAGAGAGAGATTAAAGGGGAATTCCACCCATTTCCAACATGTTATGTCATTGACATGCACCTTAGAGATGTTGTGTTGTTCCCCCAATCTATTCCCTAGAAATGGAGGTGTGAAAATAGGGGTCGATATGAGTCGACGATACGGGTCGATATGGGTCGATATGGGTCGCCGCATTTTTGGAGCACCAGGTAACATCCCCTGGTGCTCCACTGAGTACCAGACCAAAATAGTTATGTGCAGCCCTGGTTATAAAGTAAATTGCAAAAAAAAGTCGGGGATTCGCGGCAAAAAGACGTGTTTTTGATCATTAATTTCTCAGATATACCTGCCAAATAATAACGATCTGGCAGGTTTACAAACAAAGGGTGAATGAAATGCCTCATTTGCATTATAATGGGTGATTAGTGCCTGCATTATAACTACAGTGAGTCCAGACCTCTCAAGCACTCTCTAGAGGCTCTCTGGTCTTTGTCCTTTGTTTTCTCAAGTTCATAGTCATGTTTTCAATGGGTGGGCCAGCTCTCTATTTAGGTGGGCCGCGGCCCACCCCAGCCCACCCGTAGCTACGCCCCTGGCTAGTGGAACGTTGTATCATCGACATGATGGAAGTACGCACGGGGGGTGGGCAGGGGCGAGAGGGTTCCTCTGAGATAATTTCCATTCTAACCACAAACCGACACAGTTGATTTGTTTGTCTCTGTGCTTTAGGCTACTACCATTTCTAAAAAAAAAAAAAAAAAAAAAAAGACACCTTGGATTTAAATGAGAGCCCGTCTACAGGTGACTTCTACAAGTGTTTTGAATGTGTGTCTGGCTAAATCGGGGTCCGTTTCGGTCCATTCATGTCAGTTTCGATCCGCTCCTAGTAGGTTCCGGTCCGGGATAGTGTTCTGAATGTATATGGCTTTAAAAAAATGGTCCGTTTCGGTAGGTTTTGGTCCGTTCCGGTCCGTTTTGGTCTAGGTTTTGGTCCGTTCCGGTCCGTTCCGGTAGGTTTTGGTCCGTTCCGGTCCGTTCCGGTAGGTTTTGGTCCGTTCCGGTGATTAGGTAGACCCTAGTGGGGTCTTCAAGGTATTTTTGCTGACCAGGGAGAAGTTCCTCTGACAGATCTTGCTGTTTTCTAAATGGCCTGTGAAAAAAGAATGAATGATTTTTGCAACACAAAGTTGAACACTGGCACAATACATTTTCAGAGGGGGTTTTGATCGGTCAATCAATATGGGGCAGGCCTGTGTAGAGTTTGAATGGAGAGGTCAAAGCTGAAGTTCAGAACAGGCTCTAACATATTGTATATAGGAGATCTAAGGGTTTGAGAGGTCAGATGTGGAGTTGCTGGACTATATTGAAGACATCAGGGTGGCGATCAATGAGTGATGCCATGTGATGGGTCTGGGCTTGGGGATTTTGAGTGATATAATAGAATTAGAAGAACGTTTTCGCGGTGAATCAATGGCAATAATACACACATAATACATATAATAATGCTACATAGTAATTAATACCTAGACAGGGGCGGATAACATTTCCCAATTGGGGGGCAGGAGAAACTGGTATGGGGGTGGCTTCATCACTCGTGTCACTTCACGCCACGGGCGATGAAGCCGCACCCATACATTTTCAGTTACAGGACTTTTATTAGGCAAGCAAAGCATCAATAATGACATATCAGTTGTTGTTGAAGTTGCAACAGATGCGCAGCATGCATAAAGCTAAAGGTCTGGTTCAGAGAGTTTTCTGTTTTCAATGATGAAATGCTGTTGGTTTAGTGGTGACACAGCTGTAGTTAGTTAATAGCAGTAGCAGTGTTTCAAATCATTTTAAATATAAGCACTTTAATTTGAAATATTTTGGGTTGTTTCGCATGGCATCATGTTTGGTGGGCCAGTCTGGGGATTTAGGGGGGCATCCCCCCATGCTAGGTAACCTAGAGATCAATTTATATAAACATTCCATACAGTACAACTCTGAAGAAAAAAGGGCCAAAGTAGCTTACAGTCAGCGGACATGACAACACCGAACATTACGTAACCTCTGCGGACGTTCAAGGGGGCGTGGTCTTTACGCCTATGGGGACAATTGTGGACCCGCCCACCTCCTCTGTATCATCGGCAAAATGGCGACGGAGGACTGTGATGATCTGATCATGGACCCAGACATGGAGATCCTCCTCAGTGACGAGGAGCTGGAGAGGTAGGAGGGAAGAGCAACAAGTTGCGTCGTACATCAAAGTCGGTTACACGAAGTCCTGACACCGGGCGACCGTTGTTGTCACTGCGTCTAAAGAAAGGATCCTGTCTGTCAGAGTGAATGTTCTTGTCGCACAAAGAGCACAAACTGTTAGCTTCTCTCTAGCAACCCGTCCCATGGCGCTAGCCCAGAGCTTTAGAGTGTGGAGAGTTACGCAAACTCCATTCACTTCATGGGGCCAATGTTATGGCGGCGCCACTACCTAGACTTCTCTTGAGAAAATGGGGACAAATCATGGAACTGGAAGTCGGCATAAATACAGTGGTCTAGTGGATTGTAAACAGTTGCTTTGTTACTGTAGTTGTTACTGTACAAATAATAGCTGTCTTCGTTGAAAACAATGTATTCCCATACAGTTTGTGTCCCTATTCAGGCTGCATGAACAGCGCTCGAGCGCGCAGTTTCAGCCCCTCATTGTCGCAACTCTTCTACTAGATGGCTCTGCGCTAGCCGAGCGAGCCCCCACTGAACCTTCACTATGCTGCTGTGGTGTGACTGTCCTGCTGAAAGGAGCATTCGCATTTAGCCCCTTTCGGGACAAGCAGTGGTTACCTTTTCTGTTATCTGGAACGTCGGTCCCAAGTACAGCAAAGGTAGCCTGTCAAGGGTCCCTACAGGCGTCCCAGAATCAGAAAAGGTAACCAAGGTGCTAACGTATGTAGGCTATGGGACCGTCCTGCTAGAAGAAGCACTGTGCCTCTGCCTGCCAGCGGCAACAACAACCTACCACGGTGCCACATTGTATATGCAAAAACAGACCAATACAGATAATATTCAGTGGCTGTATTCGGCTGCTCCCCAAGCTAGTGTTTCGGAAAGTTTATATTTATACATTTTTCGTTGTACAGCTGCCTTAAATTCTGTCAGTTACATGTCATTTCTTGTAGTTCAAGCAGCCACAGGTCCTACTGTCATACATTTTGGACTATATATAATGGGTAATTTGTATTGAAACATCAAGAATAATACTAATTGAATATCACCATCACCTAAAGACAGTAGGGATGGGGTGTGGGTGACTGCCATCACCTTTCTATGGGAGAAGGGAGATTTACCTCCCCTCCCTTTGGCCCCTTGAATGAAGCACTTTTGAATGAAGCCAGTCAGTGGTCATCATGAGGTGAAACAGGCTTCCAAGAAAAGCAGTTGCCCACATGATGGTGTCATATGTTCCTCTCTCCACCCCTCCCTTTCTCCTTTTTTGACTGGCATAAAATATCCACGTGTTCTCGGTTGGAAACCTACCCTCATCTGGGGGTTTGGCTCCTGGCTGGGCTATGTTTAGCTCGTAGATTGGTTGCGTACTACGTAAAAACCAAGACCCCCCTCCATGATTCAAACTATGTTTTCAGGTTCCTAAATGCATGCATGGTGGTGGTGCTTTTTGTGCAATATAACACCAAAGAGCCATGTTTTCCAGTATTGGTGTCACATCATTGTATATCTGGAGCGACACATAATTACACATTACACGTGCATATTTGGTACATTATGACAGCTGCCTTGCCTTGTGAGATGCAGGGTATCATTGTGAATGTACAATAAACAGATATATTGTATCCTGTAAAAACAAACATGGGTATAAAGAAATATATAATCGCATGGTTAAGTGTTGAGTGGTAGTTATAAAATGAAGGAATTTTGTGATTTGGGTGCACTAGTAACTTTTGTTTATGACAAGACATAACTTACTTTAGTATTTGTAGTGCATTTCCCTGCGTGATAGTACAAACTCCAGTACTGTCTGTCCAGTTCTGCTCAACTCTTTCATTAAGTGATTTGTATTTGTATTGTATTTGTATTTCCCTTTTTTATTCAGGGAAGCAGAGGGCTTCAAAGAACAGGGAAATGCCTATTATGTCAAGAAGGACTACTCTGAAGCATTCAATTACTATACCAAGGCCATAGGTAATGTTTTCATTCATTTTAAATTAATCATCTGATCCCACTGGGGGGGGGGGGGGATCAAATCTACTTCTACTGTGATGTTGGTTACAGTTAGTGGGTGTTTAAGTTGTTGATTTTCCTCCCAGATATGTGCCCCAAGAATGCAAGCTACTATGGAAACCGTGCAGCAACCCTAATGATGCTGTATCGGTACAGAGAAGCTCTGGAGGACTCCCAGCAAGCAGTGCGGTTAGACGACACTTTCGTGAAGGTAGGTTGTGGAAAGTTATTGGTTTTACATCAACAAGCCCAGCAATTCTTTAGGTAGAAGATGTGTGTGCTCAGGTGGCACAGGGCTAAAGCTCCTGCCCTTCACAGTGTGGGCACTATTCCTGGCCTCATACAGGTTGGTCTTGGTACCCCTGCAGTGGGGTGAGAACTATGAGGAACAGCATTTACCTCATTATTACTTGTGTGGGCGGAGCGGGTAAGCGATGTGTAAGCGATCGGTGCACAGTGGTGTGCGTGCGGTCGTCGTCCCTCGATGCAATCCGGAGATTGTCCGGTTTGGATGATTACGTAATTGGGACCTCAATTACGTCATCATCCATGGCGAGGTGCTGGGCAAGGAGCATAGGGGGGCTTGGGGAAAGGATATTGAAAAGCTTAGAATGGCCAAAGGACAGGAGGGAGGCGTAAAGTACCATGACCTATTGGTGATTGAGAATAATAGGAAATCTTAAAAGGAGACTTTACCGTAAAATGTCTTTCAATTGAGAAATTCAAGAGATGACATGATATGATAAATGATAAAAGTCATTATCAAACTTTAATAATTCATATTATTCTAAGAAATTGAGCATCGTCTCAATGTGATGTAGTGTGACGTAATTATTTCAGAGGAATTAGAGTTTGTTATTGTTCATTTCTGATTTTTGTGCTCCGCTCACACTGATCTACTTTATCATGTACTCCCTGTGAAAGTCCGGTGAAAAGTGGTGTTGGTGATTGATTTTTATTTTAGTGGTATGCCACCTCGTGGCCCATCCCTCATAGGATTACATGACACACATACATTTACAATTGTTCGTAATGTTCACTTGTTATGATAACATAATGGTGACTATGGACTAGCACAGTAATTCCTCTATATAGAGAGCTGTTGGAGGGTGCATTTGTTATCCCTTTCCCCAAGCTGTAATCTGCGGTTTCAATGTACTCTTTTTTAAAATGATCTAATATGTTCCATGCCGTTAAAGTCAATGGTGGAACTGTGCTGTTTGCCAGAACTAGAGATCAGCAGAGTCATGGGGCTGAATTGAAGTAGAGTCAATTGACTGCACACTAATTTATTAAGAAATAAATCCTGTAAATAACTCTAAATTCTCTAAATTCCAATATTATTATAATAATCTTTTCCCCCCTTTTTCTGGGGAAATTACTTTCTCTTAGGGTCATTTACGAGAGGGTAAGTGCCACCAGACCCTCGGCAATGCAATGGCTGCCAGCCGCTGTTTCCAGAGGGTTCTGGAGATGGAGCCAGACAACACCCAAGCCCAGCAGGAGGTGAGTCAGCCGCAGTCGGAGCCAGCATGATCTGACAACTTGTAGTATTTCTGCCTTGAGCAGATGACAGCTATCCGAGTGCAAGAGTCTGCTGCTGCAGTTTAGAGTCACAGTTAACTTGTGATCGTACTACGGGTTACACACTCTGGTGCACAAATTCCATGCAAGCACCATTGGTCTTGCTCATGACAAGGGGAAAAAACCTGGGTGGGAAGGTCGGTTCTTGTTGCCACATTAGCGACTGGGTATTGGTCAAGGGCACCTGTCAGCACAGGGGTTGAGTTGTAACAAATAGGGTGTTCCTCAATACTCTACATAGGCTATGTCCTCTTTGTGAAACTCCTCACTGGTGGTTGAAATACCGTCACTGTAGTGTACTAGTCTCCACCTATCTGTCACTACCAATGGTCTAGACCAGGGCTATTCAACTAAACTGTTCAGGGGGCCGCATTGCCAAAAACCCAAGGGGCCCCTGGCCCCCTTGGGTTTTTGTCCCCTTGGGAACAAAACATGGCACCATAAAACAATAACTGACTGAAATGAAAGGTCTTTTACATTGTCACTGAATCATCATTTTTTCCTCTCAGGTAAAGAATGCTGAATCCATCCTAGAGTATGAGAAAATGGCAGAGATAGGATTTGAAAAGCGTGACTTTAGAATGGTAAGCTATCGGCTTGGTCGAACACATATCTAAGTAAGTTGCAATATGTAGAATATCAAAGCTTTCTGTCCTTGGTGTTCAGATTTGACTGCGTTTCTGTGCGACCACAGGTTGTCTTCTGCATGGACCGTGCCTTGGAGAGTGCTTCAGCCTGTCACAGGTTCAAGGTGCTGAAGGCAGAGTGCCTAGCCCTGCTGGGGCGTTATCCTGAGGCCCAGACGGTAGCCAGGTATATCATTAAGTAATGAATTTCCATGTCACCTGGAGATGTTAGGAATGTGTCTCTGTGTAGTTGGGATACAGGGAATCGTCACCAATCGTGTGTACAATTTTCAATGTTATCCATGCCAATCCAGACACAACATTATATTCTAAAAAACGAACGGCAACTGATCCATTCATTGGTTTGTAGTTATGATGTACATTTGTATACATTTTATCAAAGTCATTAAATGCTTCTGCCCTTACTGAATGAATTAATTAATGGAAAACATTGTCTACCTGAAGACAAAACGAACTAAAGTATCCGTTTGAAAATGTCCTTCTAAAATCTAAAGTATACTGCAATCTCAACACGATAAATCCATAGAATTTGAAATGGCTTTTTACATGTAAATTTTTACATTAACATGTTTTGTTTTGTTCCACATAAGTGATATTCTACGAATGGATTCCACAAATGGGGATGCCCTGTATGTGCGTGGCCTTTGCCTGTACTATGAAGACTGCATCGACAAAGCTGTCCAGTTCTTTGTCCAGGCCCTCCGAATGACTCCGGACCATGAGAAGGCTCGGCTTGCATGCAGAGTGAGTCCTGCTTGAACGTGAACGTATGAGATGCTATGAAATGCAGTCAACAATGCTTTGCTTAATTGGCAAACTTGCACACTCAAAAGCTGGATTTTGTTTCCATGTAGGGAAGAGGGCTTCCGAATTTGAATGCCTCATGGGTTTCTCTAATCCCTTTGGTCTTGATACTGCCTTACTGATAAGGTGGTGGATTTTAAGCCTGTGTCTTGTCCTTCCAGAATGCTAAAGCTCTCAGAGCCAAGAAGGAAGAAGGGAACAAGGCTTTCAAGGAGGGTAACTACGACTTGGCCTATGATCTGTACACTGAGGCGCTGACAATAGACCCCAACAACATTAAGACAAATGCCAAGCTCTACTGTAATAGGGGTACTGTGGGATCAAAGGTAAGCCAAATTAAAATTCATACATAGTCTTATGTATATCCCTCTGGCGGCTGGCCCTATTATCTTAAGTATTGTTTTAGCTGAGTTGTCTTCACCTATTTGCACATTACAGAACTAGGTTACTATCTCCCCTCCCTCTACTTTCTCCTTCAATGACCACTCATTTTTCTGTCTTTGAAAGCTGAAAAAACTAGATCAGGCCATCGAAGACTGCACAAAGGCAATCAAACTGGATGAGACCTACATCAAGGCCTACTTACGGAGAGCGCAGTGGTATGTCCAAGAGCACTTAGATTTTTCAACCGAGGCAGTCTGGCTCCTCATTTCTATGTTGTGATTCAAACAATGATAATAATTGATAATGAACTTGAATGTTATGTGTGCGCTTTTACAGCTACATGGACACAGAACAGTATGAAGAAGCAGTCCGGGACTATGAAAAGGTTTATCAGACTGAGAAAACAAAAGGTCAGTATGCTTTTTCCCCTCTCACTCTGCTTCACTCTGTGTAACCTCCCATACCTGATTTTCATTGCTGTTTATATTTAGCATGGCCTAATGTTTGTCACATTTGCAGCCAGTTGAGTTAATTTTGACTCATGTTCTCGCTTTCTCAAATCCATAGAACACAAGCACCTTCTGAAAAATGCCCAGCTGGAGTTGAAGAAAAGCAAGCGGAAAGATTACTATAAGGTGCTCGGAGTGGACAAGAACGCTACAGAGGATGAGATCAAGAAGGCATACCGCAAACGGGCACTCATGCACCATCCAGGTTTATATTACAACTCTCTCTCACTCACACACACACACACACACGCTTAATGTACTGTATGCAGGGATGTGGCATGGCATAAACTGACAGAGTTCCTTTCTTTGCAGACCGTCACAGTGGGGCCAGCACTGAGGTACAGAAAGAGGAGGAGAAGAAGTTTAAGGAGGTGGGCGAAGCTTTCACTGTTCTTTCAGACCCAAAGAAAAAGTCCCGCTATGACAGTGGTCAAGATCTGGAGGAAGAGGGCATGAACATGGGAGGTCAGTAGCTGGGAGACGGGAAGTCTATCTTGAACATAATTCATAGATTGTTGCCCTGAGTGCCAGTGATGCAGATCATTGATCTACTATGCTAATCATTTTATTATTCATAAGTTACTGTTTTTATGTTGAAGACAAACCAATTAACAAGCATGGCACTTTTTGTAACTCAATGTGTTTTTGACAGATTTTGATGCCAACAACATTTTCAAGGCATTCTTTGGTGGCCCTGGTGGTTTTAGTTTTGAAGGCAATCCATGTAAGTATATATTACACTGTTGGGAAACAGCACTTTTCTACTTTATAATATTTTATGACACTATTGAGGTGTTGCAGTATATCTTTCACCATATTAACTCGTGTTAATGTTTTGTTTGTTTGTTTGTTTGTTTGTTTGTTTTTTTCAGCATCAGGACCAGGAAATTTCTTCTTCCAGTTTGGTTAATACCACTATTCAAACCATGAAGACTCTATTCAAACAGTATCAAACCCTCAATCCAACCTTATTTATCATATCTGACTGTTTGCGAGTCAGATCCTTGTCTATGCCATTGACTGAATGCTATCCTACGACAACATGCAGCAAAAGAGGTAACACCAGTATAACACCAATACCGAGAAGGCCCATCCCAGTTGGCAATGATGTTACTGTTTTTTGAAGTGGTTGAATCTCTAGAGTGAAGCAAACTTGAAAGTCAGTAATAGCAAGCAACACTGATAATGTAAAAATACATTGTTTCCCAAGTCATTTTTAAAAGGGTGTAATTATGAGCTCTAAATGCTCAGAGCTTTTGGGATCCATGCAGGAACAGGATGTGACACCCCAAGGGGAATGTTTTCAAGATACAACTGAGCACTGTGCAAGCTTGACCTACTGTAGTGCAAAGGAGGCATTCCCAGCATGAAAAGTGATATCTTGCCCAGCAAAGACAATGACGCCCAGTCAACCTAGTAATGTGAATATTTTGTGCTGAGGAACACATGACATGATCCCCCTTTTTATTAAGTACCTGCAAAAAAATACAGTTTGCTGCTATGGATGAAAACTTAAAGCTGTCTCCTTGTCATAATCCAACAGGAACAGTTCAAGTAAAGCATTTTTTTCCCCTTCACAACAGCTGGGGCGCAGACTTACAGTATGCATAAAGTGCAGCCCAAGCACAGTAGGAACATGACCATTGAAATGGCTGTACTGGCTGCTCTTGCTAGCACTGTCGCCTCCTTTTTTTCATTTACTTCCTCACCACCAATTTTATGTTTGATGTTGCCATTCACCGGGTGCTGCATTGTACATTTTACTGGAATGTAAAGTGTTGATGACATTATGTTATTTTTATTTTTATGTATATTTATTGTAAATGTTCTGTCTGATAAAAAAACATCAGTGTAAGATATGGATGCTGTTCTGTTTTTCTTTTTTTTAAAGGGTCACCAATAATTGGCATCCCTCTGGCGCAAACTTAGGAAATGTTTTTGCCTGTTCTGTACCATAAAATATTGATATGCTCTCTTAACCACTTGAACCCTACTGCTCCATTTGGGCTGTTTTGGGGGGGAGAGATTTCTTGTATACAGAACATTTGAGGTGTCCTAGTATAAAGCCCTCCAGGGGACACCTGTCAATATCTAGCCTCGGTGTAGCCTGACCATACATTGCTGCTTTGAGTCCTGATCCCAGCGGCCTTTGCTGCGTGCTACTCCCCATATCTCAATACATTGGTTAACAACCTAACTGGTCTATCACAAAAGCATAAAAAATCGAAAAGGGTTTAAGTGGTTAAGTTTTTTTGCTTGTCAGTTTTTGAAAGCAACAGATAGCCCTATAACTCTCACTATTAAAAATACAGTAATGTAGATGCATGTCGATTTCGCTTTAAGTTTACAATACAGAGACTGCAAGTCATCCTCTGGGATGGGAGGACTCCTGGGATGATTTTTGAGCGTCTCATTCAAATCTTTGGGATCAGTTATAGAGGACTTCATGTGCAGTCGCTTCTGTATAATGAATTTGATGCGAGTTATTTTGCTTGGGGCACTTGACAGAAATGAAATGCTCATAGTTTTTGCTCTTGGGGTGAAACCTCCGCCTGTTATAATGGGAATTTATTAGCCATGTAAATAAAGTTTGCATCATATGGGTTTGCCCTAAACCCCTATTTTAGTGTTCTCTTTTGATAGCAAAGATGACTACCAATTTACAAAACCTGACGGCAGCACTGCAATCGAATACTGAAGAACTGGAATCCATTGCGGGAGGTTGCAGTTTGGGTGGTAATGCTTTGTTGCAACAACTTTGTTACACCGCTGGGTGGCACTGTTTAGATGGCTCTGACTTTATTGTAGTATATTTGTTAGAGTGGTTGCTAAGATACCAATCGATGGGACACGGTATAAAGTTGGAAGTAATCGAAAACAACATCAAAGAGAAATGGCCAAAATGTTTGACACAGGAGACCAAGGCCAAGCACCGAAGAGCACATTTCATACTTATATGGCTGAGGGAAACAAGTTATACCGAAAAGGGGAGTATCTAAAGTCAATAGAAAGCTATTCCACGGTAAGTTAAACGTACTTGTTAAGATAGGTGTGAAAACCAACTGGCGCTGCATTGTTGTTGAGATTGAAGATGGATCGGTCTTGTAGACCACTTGTTCCCAAAAGAGTTCTGGGGTGGGGGGTATCCATTAGTAGCCTACCCACTACATGATATTTGGAAGCAAAAGGACCCTTATGGGTCTGTAACTCTGAGAGGGTATAAATGCAACCAAATTGTCCATTTTGTTGCATGTGTACTGTACACTCAAATGTAAATTAACATTGATTTTACAATATAAATTGTATAAAGAGAAATTCCATTAAATGGGGTCTGCAGCCTAATGCTTGTCAAACCGAGCCATAAATGGGACCCTTGGAGTACCTCTTCAAATGGGGATCTGCAGGCTAATTAGTGTCACTTTGGGGGTCCTAAGGGGACACGTTTGTACAACTGTTGTAGACAGTGACCTCGGACACTACCAGTATTAAATAAAATTGTTTGCCATTTGTCCTACTGCAAGTGGTTCTTGGTTGATATGACAACATACACTGTATTCGTGATGATTATTTTTTGTTTACGTTTTAGGCATTGGTTCTTCAGCCAGATGACAAGAACTGCCTTGTTGCACGATCAAAATGCTACTTGAAGATGGGGGATTCTGAAAATGCTTTAAGAGATGCTGAGGCCTCTCTTAATGGGGACAAGAAGTTTTTCAAGGTGAAATAAAAATTTATAAGTTGAAATAATAAGTGAATTGATGTGCAGGAAAACAATAAAACATATTTGTTTTATGCCTCTTCTAGGGATTGTACTGCAAGGCAGAGGCACTGTACACCATGGGAGATTTTGAATTTGCACTGGTGTTTTACCACAGAGGACACAAGCTGCGTCCAGAGTTGCAGGAGTTCCGGCTTGGCATCCAGAAAGCACAAGAAGCTATTGAAAACTCTGTGGGCAGTAAGTTAGAAAAGAATTGTATTATGTTATAGTCACAGCACAATGTATTTAATTGTTCCTTCTCCAAAACCTCTCCACAAATGTGTTTATGCTGATTCCTATAGGCCCTTCCTCTGTTAAACCAGAGGATATGGAACATCTGTCAATCGTTGATAAGGACGAGGAGGTGAGAATTAATCACAACAACGTTTTCTAAGAATAGCAATAAAACGGCAGCTGTTGATGGAGAGGAAATAAATGTTCATTATCCAGCTAATTCAGAATGTCTTTGCCTTCTTGAGGAATACAGCCAACATCAGGTCCATAGAGTAATTTATGCACAGTAGGCCACTCTACTTTCCGTGTAGTATATTTATATCATATAATCGTCACTCCTATTAATGTGGAAAGGTTTATTATTCTGTGATAATTGACAGGTACATAAGGAGCAACCTCTGAGCATTATTCACCCCCTGAGGAAGGATTCAAGGCAGCAGAAACAGAAGACCATGAGCGAGAGGACAACCAAACAGTTGCTGGGAGAGATTTACAATGACAGAGAATATCTTGAAAAGCTACTGAAGGATGAATGTAAGACATGTTTTGGTTGATTTCTTTCTTCTTTCTTGTTTATTTGTCAGCTCCGTGGGTTGACACTAAGGTCTCAGAGGCACTTGCCCATCGGGCAAGTGCAAGTCAGGTTCTACTTGCCCTCAGGTCATGGTCACTTGCCCCCCAAAAATATATTGTAAATTTTGCAGATGTAACTCTTGAGAATGTAAAAATGAAACCAAATGGACCCTTGCGGGTCCATTTGGTTTCATTTTTACACTCAAGAGTTAAAATTCGTTAAAATCTTAATTAGCCCATGTCTACACAACTAGAGAATGTAGAAGATTAATGGTCATTTTGATGTGTGTGTTAATTTGCCTGTTTTGTTTCCCAAATCCAGCCTGGAATTGTGGATATCTAGAAAGCAGGGAAAGACACAGAGGCAGAGTGCAATGACTGCCTTCAAGACAAATTTATCTTGTGTTGTGTTATAGTGCAATAAGTTGCACACTTGCCCGATCGGGCAACCAGGTAGCAGTCTTCACTTGCCCGACCATTTTTTTTACTTGCCCCGGGCAAGCGGGCAAGTGTTAGTGTCAAGCCCTGAGCTCTGTCCTTTGTCTTTCACATATTGTCAGAATGACTACACTACAAGTCCGATTAATTCGCTGTTTAATTGCAGCTGATTACTAAACGTAACACAACCATATGGTATGCAATTTCACTTACTGCATGAAAGGCTATAATGCAAATGTTGTCTGTCCCACTAATGGTCTCCAGACTTGGTAAATGGTAAGATGCGTGGTGGGGAGAGAATACAAGAGGTCATTGTGAACTGCATCTCCTACCTTGACACGCGGACTGAATTCTGGCACCAGCAGAAGCCCATCTACGCACGTGAAAGGGAACGTGAGCTCATGCAACAAAAAAGGAACAAGAGTTGTCACAAGCCACCTTCTGACCCCACACGATTTGTATTAAACAGCCTTGAGGAGATTGATGCCGGTAAGGTGGATTTCATGATGAATACAACTTCTCAGTATTTTCTCTTGTTTTGTTATTGTGGTTTTCAATCTGATGTATATGTCCCCTTTAAGTATTGAGCGCTGGAAATGCAGAGGCCAGCCTCAAGAAAGCTCGAGTTGTCATGAAAACTGTGCTGGGATGGTCAGAGTCAGTGGTACCTAATAAGAAAGAGGTGCTAGGCAATCTACACAGTTGCATTGGCAATGCCCTCATTGATCTGGGGAAAATGGACAAAGCACTAGAAAACCACAAGAAGGATCTGGAGCTGGCTACACAATGGTGATCCAACATTCATTTTATTTAATGTACTATATTTAATATACTTTATATAATATAATATTTATTATACAAGTATAGTCAGCAAGAGAAAACAGTAAAATGAGCA
Organism: Benthosema pterotum; assembly: GCA_039105355.1. Classification (NCBI taxonomy): domain Eukaryota; kingdom Metazoa; phylum Chordata; class Actinopteri; order Myctophiformes; family Myctophidae; genus Benthosema; species Benthosema pterotum. The sequence goes on along the minus strand of CM076965.1, from coordinate 26,897,495 downwards.
TGTCATTCATGTTAAGAACGTAGAGCAGCATATGCTCAATATTTCCAATCTATAACATTTATTTTCTTCATTAATAGCAAACTTCCTGATGCAAAGTCACGTGCTCTGGACAACATTGGCAGAGTCTATGCCCGAATTGGAAAGTTCAGAGAAGCGATTGAAGTGTAAGTGAACAATGAAACAAATCATTTATTTGTCTAGGACACTGAATAAAGTGTGAGTTAAACAGGAAAGACTAACATCTTTCAAGGCTAACATCGAATTTGCCTCTCTCCATATGTGTGTCTTAGCTGGGAAGAGAAGATTCCCTTGGCTTGTGGTGTTCTGGAGAAGACCTGGTTGTTCCATGAGATTGGCCGTTGTTACCTAGAGCTGAAGCGCTACACAGAAGCCAGAGACTATGGCATCCGCTCCCTTGCTGCTGCTGATGAAATTGCAGATGAGAAGTGGCAACTGAATGCCTGTGCCTTGGTGGCACAAGCAGAATGTAATTCCGCAAAGCATAACAGAACAGAATGAATGCATAACGGTTTGAAGAGTTGTTCCTTTTAAACTTTAGCGTCATCTGATCATCCAATTGCCCCCTCTCTCCTCACAGTGAAGCTGGGAAACTTCAAATCTAGTGTGTCACATTTTGAAAAAGCCTTGTTCCATGCTAAGGTGCTACAAGATGACCTCGCCAAGGATGCCATTCAGAAGGTGACCTCTCATCACTTAATTTCTGTTCTGCTCTTGCATGATGTCATTGTTCACTAACAACTATCCACTTGCAGTGCACCAAGAGAGTTAATTTGAAAGATGGCCTGGGCTGTAGCTCAGCAGTCCAGGCACCTTGGCTGGAAATCCAATCTGGCAGTGTGGCACGGGTTAGACTCCTGATTCCATAGCCTTTAGAGCATGATACATCCCATCTTGAAAGCCCCCTCCAAAAAGACACTCAACTTTAAATTAACATGCACAAACTGGTCAAGCTAATACTTGGCCTCACACCCTGAACCCTGGGGGTTAGGGTTAACGACAAGTACAGCATCTTGCAATGGGTCTGGACCACAAAATTGCTACACCACACAATGTTGCCCATGTACCTGTTTTAAACACTTCCTTAATGACAACGAAGTCCACAACCAGCCCCAGTGGTAGTTCAACAAACAATATGCAACCCAGATTCAGCACAAACAAGAGACTAAATTAATTTGGATCCTATGCCAACAATCTCATTTCCCCCACCTCCTTTCTCCCTTCCAGTATATGTGTTTGTTCTGTTTTTACCTCAAATGATTTCCTGCTTTTTTAATATAGAAGAGTATATTTGTACGTCTCTAAATGTTTTGATGAATTGAAAATGGTGGACCCTGTTGTACAAAGTGTGCTTTATCAGTGTATCGGCCACAGTAACAGTCTTTGTATCAAGTTGTACTCGCTCTGCTCTTCAATCAATCAATCATCCAATCAATCAATCAAAGCACTTTAACATTGTGTGTCATTTTTCAGGCTCTTCGTGAGGCAAGACAACATCAGCACAATAATACGAGTGGTGATACTTAAAGCCCGGCAGGGGAGGAATAAAAGCTTAATTGAATTCAATATGGACAGGACTCTGATGTAAAGAAGTACTTTATCTGTTTTTATCCTCATAGCAAGCAAGAAAAAGCGTGCTTGCTTCCAAGTGTAAAGGTTATGATGAACACACAAAATATTGCTGTATTGTTGTAACAGGTTGTTTATCCTTTAAAAAGATCACATTGGAAAATACTAGCTCTGGACAGTTATGTTTGTTTGTAGACTTTCCCGAGTTTTCCAAATTGGAAAGCTTTGTCTATAACACTAAACGCAATTGATGTAATCTGTGAAGGTTGGTCTAGAAGGTATACCGTATCCAAATTACTTAAACATCTCAATTGCTCCACCTCCTGGCTCTTTACATTTGACAAGTTGTTCTTCAATCTAATCACACCAAAGGGTCAGGCTGTTTAGCATTGTCTCTGCAGTGTGATATGTCCTGTTGCACACTGACGCACATGGAATTCAGTGGACCATATCACACCAAAGGTCAAGACCGTTTTAGCGTTAACTCAACTCTCAACTCATGGCCATGGGATGGTTGTCACCAAATCACTTTGCCTTTCCTTTTAGTGTTCAAGGTTCTGGTCACAGAACCTTGTATTTGTGCACTGAAGCTATAATTACGCCAATACCAAAATGTCATTATTTGTTAATACAATATAACTAATACATTTGGGGCAGTTGAATTCTATCTCCTTGCTTTTAATTAGATATGTAGATTGCGTCAAAGATTGTGTCTCACCTAGACACAGGATGTGACATGAATTTTGCATGTTTGAGTCCCCTTCATGATGACCTTTGCTGCATGTCTCTGTCTTCCTCTTAACTGTACATCTTCACTTTATACTATCAACAAAGGCAAAAAAGCAACAAAAAACAAATCTTATAAAAAACATTCATATTATATAAGCTCAAAATTAACAAATGTCACCCTTGCATGCTGGTTCTAATCCGGGGTAGGAGAAAGTTACATCTGCAGTGCAACTTTAAGTCTGTCCATATGTGCCCATACATGTACAGTATGCACAATGGTATATAAATGGTAAATGGTCCACTTATACAGCGCCTTTATCCAAGGCGCTTGGATTGCGCATCACATTCACAGATTCACACCATTCGTGGCAGAGGTTTATGCCTTGAATGGCCAGCACATCATGATCAATTTGGGGGTTCAGTGTCTTGCTCAAAGACACTTTGGTAGTGATTCTGAGTACTCCCGCCCGGTTTGAACTACCACCACTGCCACCTCCAAATGTAACTATGCTTTAAACCAAACTGATGGAAAGTAATGGTGTACTATACATCAAAGGAGGATAATGATTGTGTGTTATAATGACAATACGTGGAAAACAGAGAAAATGGCAGCACGAACGCAACAAACGCGTTTCGACCTATGCGGTCTTCCTCAGCGCTGAGGAAGACCGCATAGGTCGAAACGCGTTTGTTGCTGTTCACTGCAAGAGGTAAATAAAGAACATTAGAAAGGACATTTAATGAGTGCTGGCATTTTCTCTGTTTTCCACGTATATCTTTGAGCCTTGCACCTGGAAGGATATTTTTTAACTTGGAGTGTTGCGGGTTGTCTGCTTCGGCAGCTCTGCTTGTTTTATAATGACAATAACCTAAACTGAACAAGTTCTGAGTATATAGAAACAAATGAGTCTGCCATCGCTTAAAATGCAGTCACAGTCACTGGATTTGAAAGCAACAGAAGATTTGACCTCATTCATTGCAACCTCAGAATCAGGTTTCCTCTGTGTGAACAACATTTCCTCATCAGGGCTATTCAATTCATATGCACACCACCTCCCCTAGTCTCACTTCAATGATTTCAGTGTAAGCACATGATTTTCTGTTTTCATGTTGCTAAGACCAAACGCCCTATGATTATATAAGTATTATCATAATGTCATGAAACTAAATCTCTTGCTATCATAATGAGCATCATCAGCCTTGTGACAGAAATCAATTTAGCTATATTGATTGTACATTATTGAAGTTAGTTTGTGTTTCACTCACATTTACAGTTGGCATGACTGATCACATTTTATATTATATTAGGCAGAATAAATGCCACTACCTCTATGTCTTTCACCACAAAATAGCACATTTTGATACTTGAATTGATGTGGTAAGCAGATAAGATGTCTTTGTCTTGGGCTTTGTGTTCCTCTGCAAATACTAATTTATTTATAGATGAAAGTATAGGCCAATTATATTTTGTGCAATAAAAATGCTACACAACCTCTTTTTGACCTCCTAAACACAAGCTGGGTCACAGCACTATTGTAATTGCCCAAGATTTGAACCTTGGAGCAAATAGTTTAATGGTTGCCTCTAATATGTTACCTCTAATAAGGTTGCCTATAATTAAAAGCTGCTGATTCACAATAGAAGCACCTGTATTAGACCATCTGTGCGTGCAAGTATTACAAAAAAACTATGAACAGGTAGAAAACATGTCCTCTAATAAGGTTTCCTCAAATTAAAGGCTGTGGAAATATTTATTAACAGTTTTTACAGTACATTTCAAGCACAACTCTATATATAAAGATTGTTAATAACTGTGGAGGACACCATAAAGCATTACGCTTGTTTATAACAAGCGTAATGCTTGTTGTAAACAATTTTCAATTCATTATAATATTTAGAGACATACATACATACAGTATATACACTACTACCGGTATATAGACAACAACAGGAAATCATCATGAAAGGTGAAGGTGATTCAGACTTTTAAACTGCAGGCCCCTGTAAGTGACCAAGAGAGTGGTTCTGAAGGAGTTAAGGGATTCGCTGCTGCTACCCTACTCCACATTTTGCTAGCAAAGGAGCAAGTCCAAGTCTGGAGCCTTGTTTTAAGGGCCCTTGAGGTGCTGTCGTACTAAGAAGCGCATACATAGATGAAGAAACCTTGTATGATGGCTCCTGTTAGGCTTTTCAAGGTGTTTTTTGTCGACCAAAATATCCTGTATCATGTTTTCCAGAAGCTGCTTATCGATGAATGTGACATGCATGTAATATGTGCGGTGCATTACTACTGATGCTTTAAGCCAGGTGTAAAGGCGTTGGGCCTACCTGAAAACCATAGATTATAAATGAGAATGAAGTGGGATTCCCTTATGGTATTCCCTTATTGTCTCGACCCTGGCAAAACACCACTTTGAGGTGTGGCAAAGCTGTTTGCCATGAGCTAAACAGCTTTGCCATACCTCCAAGTTTTGGCTTAAATCATAAGACCTGATATTTAAGACAATCAAAATAGGGCCCCTTGCACCCTGTTTGTCCTCTATGTGTCCGCCATCAATTTTTTTAGTCATCTATTAATAAAGAAAACGTCTCTTCCTGATTTCTCATATTCCATTCTGATTGGCCAAGATTCACCCGGCTTTTGTCAAAATCTCACAGAACCATTGGAATGCCCAGGAATCAAACCTGGGTCTCCTACACAGAATGCTAGCATCTTATCCACTAAACCAAAGCGATATCTTCATGATCCAGGGGATTTATTAGACTTTTAGGCCATCAGGCTGAGCTTGTAAAGCCAGCATGATGAGCAATTTTTGTAGTTAAGCAGTCATTTTGTTGTATTTGTAGGCATTTTAAAGTATTAATGGATCAGGATGAGATGTGACTTATATCTGCTTTTAACAAGGCCTAAGAGCGTATAAAACCCTGCTGATTCACAATACAAGCCTATTTAATTCTAATAAGGTTGCCGCTAATATGTTGCACTAATAAGAAGCCTCTAATTAAAGACTGCTGATTCACAACAGAAACCAAATACAGGAATTTAGGTTAGTTTAGGGTGAACCAATGGTAAAGGATTGACTTGGAATTCCCCTTTTCGAGATAGGCGTTCTTTTGCAGTGCCATGTCACTGCATGATTTTGCAGTAAGTAAAACTTGTGATAATCCATTTCACCAGCCAGGCCAGTCCGAGGAACAGCTACTACCACCAGGCAGCAGCTAGCCACAAGGCCAGGCTGCCCACCGTAGCAGCTGCTGTGACTCATTTTTTAGTCTGGATTGGCAGATAGAGATATAGGCCATGGAAATTCTTCAAAAAGACACGGAGGAATTGAAATCATCTGTGGAAATGATGCCTGCAAATGTGGAGACCTTGATGAAACAACAGGCCATCATAAATGAGTTGATGACTGAGGTAAAGCTGCTCAAAAGACAAAACAAGGATCAAGAGAAGAAAATTGTTTTCCTTGAAAATCGGTTGGACAATTTAGAGCAATACTCCAGAATGAATGACGTGATCATCTTAGGTTTGAAGGTCGAACTACAGAGCTTTCTTCAGGCGGTGAAGTGTCCTGCATCAGAGTCAGAGAGAAGTTTAGAACATGAAATGGACATGACAACCGAGGAACAGGTAAAATCATTCCTCTGTGGTACAAACATTGACATTGATAGGCTACCAGCATCAAAGCATGCCACATTATGCACAATATGGGCAGGTCGAAACTTCCATGTACGGAAAAAAGATGATGCTGGTTGGCTTCTCTTCCGAGTTTTTAGACAGCTGGAGGATGGAAAGTTCCACCACTGTGACAGAAGCCACATCAGCCAGATTCCCGGGAAACACTTGCCCCAGCTGAATTCTGCCGTGTTGGGTAGACCTTATTTTCCATCCACCAGCTATCTAAAAACCCTTTTTAGCAAATGGAAGTTTAGGTGTGCCTGTGCTGATTGCCAACCAGGAGTCAAAACGCCAGCCATGTTTGATGGAGAGGAGAGGCATAAAAACATCAAACAAAAATGTTTGTCAATTGGAAGTATTGTGGCAGTCATTAAACAACAACAATCAAATATTTGTTTGATGATGTTGAAAGTTGAAAGTGTATGAGGCCTTAGATGTCTTGGTGTTCATGGTATGATATCTAATGATGGTGTTTCTATACTGGGAAAATCAAGGCTTATTCTAAATCAAATGGCATTGTACATTCTGTATTGTTCACCACTTTTCAACTTGTCTTAATAGCCCAATTGGTTCTCACTAATGATCACAATAAAATACCACCATTCTACTCAGCCTGTGTTTCATAAGGGCTCTGGGCAGTTCAGAAACCGCTACCATCATCACTAAGCAGATTTTCTTTTGTAAAAATGTATATTATTATTTGATTATTTTCATGAGAATGATGCCTTTGATTTCTGCATTGAAATTTTTCAGAAATAGATAGCCTGGCATTTCTATTTCTTGATGGATGGGTTCCTAAACTGCACCCTCAGATGAGACACAGACTGAGTAAATGTACTATTTTATCATGGATATGAATTAGTTCCTACAAAAGTAACTTATGCATCATTTTGCATTATGGCTGTTGGTCATAATGCAAAAGGGGGCAATAGGCATTGTGAAAATGTTGCATATCATTAACACACAAACTCTTCTTGACAGTTAAATGCATTGAAATTCATGGATTGGATACAGTCAAATCAACACAGCTCAAATCATGTTTAAGGCAATAATACTAACGGAGACGATACAGATCATGTTTTTTGAAAGACGGGTTATAAGAGGGAATTTGGAACTCAAACAGAGTGCTATTATTGTATATAAGAGTATGAATGTATGTCCATAGGCCTACTTAACTGTTACAGATAGGAGGATGGGGCACGCACATTTCATGTATCACTTATTATTTCTTGTTTCTTATGCCTACAAGATACCCAGATCCTACATACTGTAGCCTACATACATACACATGCTTTTGCACTTCATGACTTTTGCAGTAAAAGTAAACTTTGGAACAACCCATTTCATGGAGACATCCTAAATATATGAAACATTAAACATCAACCAAAAAGGCTCTTTTTGAGTTTGCCTTCTCAAGAACAAACTGTGTTTGATTTCAACTTCAACTTTATTGTCTGAGAGATACATGTGCAGAAGCACAAAACTGCACCACTACATTGAGTAGAGCCCTAGCCCCACCCCTCTAGCGCGACATTAGTTTTAGGCAGAGTTGTGTAAAGAGTGGCGACAATCCCGTTGACCCAATGGCATGTGCACGTGCTCATTCTATCTCAATGGGATAGTTCCAATCATGGTTCCAATGTTTGGAACTATAGCCCATGGCCACCAGCTCTGCGGCGAGATCAGAGCGTGTCGCTCGCCACTCTCCCTCTATACTGCTCTGGTTGTAGGAGTAGATTCGATCCCATAGCGCGGTCGGCGGCAGATTAACTTGTTGTTGTCTATCTCAACTGAAGAAACGGATTAATCTATCCCTCATCGTCTGTGTAGTGTGTAACGATATGGCATTATTTATTATGTTTTTATTGTAAAACAATAATATATAATAATAATATAATGCATACCAGCAATGTAGCATATCCTGACCATAGAGCTGTGCGGTGCCACCCCTTTCATGACGCCGCCCTTGTTCCAGAAATGGAATCCTCATTCATTTTCCTCATAGACTTTTAGAAAAAGGTCTATATAAAGACGATTACGCCGCAGACAAAGCCAACTCGGGTCGTGACAAATCATGACAACACACAATATTACCATACAATATCTAATTAGCAAGAAGAAAAAACGGCAGGATACAACACTTTTTGTTTCGTTTTTCTTCTTAGAAATTCACCAAAAATATTATGTGTGTTGACATGATTTGTCACGACTTGAGGAAGTTGAGGTGGCTTTGTGTGTGGTGTAATCGTCTTTATATAAATTATTTTCGAAAAGTCTATTAGAAAAATGAATGGGGAATCTATTTCTGGAACAGGGGCAATGTCACGAGGGGGCGGGACCGCTCAGCTCTATAGTGAGCCTGACAACCAACTGGCCAATCACAACTCGACCGTCCCTCTGGGCTATGGACTGAAGTTCTGCCTTTCCGTTTCGTTTCTTCTTCAAGTAGCGGGGCGTGGACTGCGCTGTCATTGTAAAGGAGGACTCGCATGGTTCTACGGCTGGTTCCAGCAGCAGCACTTACGTTTCCACATCAGTAGCAGCAGCAGCAGCAGCAGATTTGGTAAGCAGTAAAGCACAGGCTCCCAAACAAACACGCACGTTTGACATGGTTTCACAAGTTGTATTTATCCAGCGTCCCTTACCTTTGTAACACAAAACACACAGAGTGTGTGTTTGTACGTGGCGTGGTTGAGTGCCACGCCGGGTGTTTTTTTTTTTTGGCGTGGTTGCTGCTGTGGGGTGCATGATGATGATGGTAGACAGCCCCCCGCATCGACCACAAATGTACTGCTGCAATGTGATTTAATATTGAATTATCCCACTTCAAACTTGACTTTTTATCGAGAATGTGACTTGTATAGCTTCTTTTAAACTTGCCTTTCGGTTCTTTGCCGGTTTTGTTATGTGCTTAATGTTTGGGGGGCGAGCATTTTAAACAAAAGGATGGCCCATGCTCTCTCTGTGCGCCATTTACATCAGTAGGAATCCTTCAGTGTTGATGTAGACTACACTAGAGGAGAGGACCGTGCCATATGTGGCAATTATGTTTCCCATTATCGAATAGACCAGCGTGAATATATAAATGCGAGCGATGTCTCGTTTGCATTTTTCTCGTCAAGGGCGTCTGACTTGGCAAGCCAAGCTGGCTTTAATTTGGGGTTATGGATAAAGTGGGGTGGGGAGTGGAAGAGTGCACAATCCTGACACACAGCATGACATTTCCCCGAAATGATTGCTCTTATATTTAACTTATCTAAGCATTTGCTTACGTTGATTCCACTCACCCCTTTTTGTATATCGACTAATCATTATCATCATGAGGTCTTTGTCTGCCGTTAGGCTAGCTCTGGCGCAGCTGTTCCAGTCACACAGGGTGTGAACGATAAATCCAGCCAGCCTAACCCTCCTTATACTTTGCTTTTTGTCTGACTTGTACTTGTATAGTTTGTCGTGGGACCATGACAAAGTTGAATTTGGGCCATCATAAGCCCGTTGCCTTTTTTTATTAAGCAGGAGACCAAACATGAATCCAGTATGTAGTTCTAGTGGAACAAGATTCCACAGCAGTATTTAAATGTCTTTCTCAAATAACATGGATATTAATAATGTATTTTAATGGCCCTCAAGTAGCCTAAATGATTGGCTTCAGGATCTGCAATGTAAAGCATGGGTCCATCAGCAGCATCTAGTGGATTACAGTAAGCCAATACCACCCTCATACTGTAGCTCCCCTGGCTTGAATCCTGTTGTTAAACAGTATTGCATTAATTGTGACTTAAACCATTATTCATATTCCAACTATATAGAAATTTGACAACATCCAATGCTTTTGGTTGGCTAGCTGTTGGTCACTGAACAGCTCATGAAAAGTGAATGCTTTTAAATAAAGAAAAAACATGATTCCTGGGATTTTTTTTCATGGGGAAATTCTATCTACTGGAATGAAACTTTGAGGCAGATGTCATTGCTAGGAGAAACTTAATAGATTTACAGATGCATCGATGCTGACTTACTGTTTGTTTTGTCTGTGTGTGTGTGTGTGTGTGTGTGTGTGTGTGTGTGTTTTATTTAAGGTGGTGTCTGTGCAGTTAGACATGGATGCTGAGCAGAGTCACACGGTTTTGGCAGAGACCTTGCATCCCGAGAAGCTACCATCCCCAGTGGTGGGAGAGGCTGGACAACTCGCGATGAATGGCCACGAGGCAGAGACATTGGCCACAAAAGGCATGGATGTATCTCCACCAACACTGACATCACTGTCTCAGAACGCAGCACAGGTGCAGCCTGAAGACATGTCTGAACAAGAGAAGGTGACAGAACTAGCTGGGCTACCCAAAACGATCCCTGACCCAGTTAACGCTTCAAACGGCACAGAACCAGAAAACATGCTTGAACGTCAGCCAGTCGTGGAGAACACACCAGACAAACCTCTGTCAGCGGATGCCCCTGAACCAGAGCCAGAGAAATTGGTGGGAGTGGAAGTTCCAGAGCAAGAGATTGTGGCAAAAGTAACAGAGACAGTGGCTCTAACAGAGGAGGAGCTCAAGAAAGAAGAGGAAATAAAGATGGCAGAGCTCAAGAAAGAAGAGGAAATGAAGATGGCAGAGCTCGAGAAAGAAGAGGAAATGAAGATGGCAGAGCTCGAGAAGGAAGAGCAAAGAAAGATGGCAGAGCTTGAGAAGGAGGAGCAAAGAAAGATGGCAGAGCTTGAGAAGGAGGAGCAAAGGAAGATGGCAGAGCTTGAGAAGGAGGAGGAAAGGAAAATGGCAGAGCTCAAGCAAGAGGAAGAAAGGAAAATCGAAGAGCTTCAGAAAGAGCAGGAAAGGAAAATGGAGGAGTTGAAGAAAGAACAGGAAAGGAAAATGAAAGAGCTTCAGGAAGAGGAAGATAGGAGGCAGGAAGAGCTCAGGAAAGAGCAGGAGAGGAAGGAGGAAGAGCTCAGGAAAGAGCAGGAGAGGAAGGAGGAAGAGCTCAGGAAAGAGCAGGAGAGGAAGGAGGAAGAGCTCAGGAAAGAGCAGGAGAGGAAGGAGGAAGAGCTCAGGAAAGAGCAGGAGAGGAAGGAGGAGGAGCTGAGAAAGGAGGCCGAGCGCAAGGAGCAGGAGAGGAAGGAGGCTGAGCGCAAGGCGGAGGAGGAGAGGAAGGAGGCTGAGCGCAAGGCGGAGGAGGAGAGGAAGGAGGCTGAGCGCAAGGCGGAGGAGGAGAGGAAGGAGGCTGAGCGCAAGGCGGAGGAGGAGAGGAAGGAGGCTGAGCGCAAGGCGGAGGAGGAGAGGAAGGAGGCTGAGCGCAAGGCGGAGGAGGAGAGGAAGGAGGCTGAGCGCAAGGCGGAGGAGGAGAGGAAGGAGGCTGAGCTTAAAGAGCAGGAAAAGAAGGAGACAGAGTTGAAGCAAACTGAAGAAAAGAAGGAAGCTGAACTAAATGCAACAGAAGCACCAAAGGAGGCTGAGTCGAAGGGGCCTGAAGAATCTAAGGAAGCAGAAGTCGATGTGGAGGAAGATGGCGGAGAACCTGCTCCTGGCTCCTTGTCTTTTGCCCTTCTGGAACAGGAACAGACAAAAGTTTTGTTGCAAGCCTCTCGTACCCTTGTTGTCCTCCGAGGCCTCCCAGGTAGTGGTAAGAGCCGTGTGGCCCGTGCCATAGCAGACAACTTCCAAGATCTTTGTTCTGTCTTCTGCGCAGATGACCATGGTATTAAACCTGAAAACCCTGAAGCCTCCACAGATGGCTACAAGGCACTGGATGAAGCAATGGTTGCCCATTGCAGCGCACAAAAAATGTCCCCTATGGTTGTAGTGGTGGATGACACTAATCACACCCTAGATCGGCTTGCCCGCCTGGGGGAAATTGCAGAGGAGCAGCGGCTAGTAGTCGTGTTCTTGGAGCCCAACACAGAGTGGAGACGAGATTTGAAAAAGCTACCCAAGAAGACAAAACGGGATTTGAAGGATGCCCAATTCGCAGCAATGAACGGCCCATTTGAGGACACAATTCTCCCTCTTTACTTTGGCTGGTTTCTAACCCCCACCACTCAAGAGAAGGTCAAATGCATATCCATGGATTTCCTGAAGACACTGGACACTTTAGAAGCTTTCAAGAAGCACTTGACAGACTGTGAGTGAATTTAATAATGCACATAGTGTTTGAAAATAAAATGTCACTGACTGATTATTGCTGACACTGTTTTTTGTTTGTTTGTTTTTTTTGCAGTCAATGTGGAACCAGAGAAAGAGGTGGATCTTGAGCAATATTTCCAGTCCAAAGGCATTCTCCATTGCACCACAAAATTCTGTGACTATGGCAAAGCTGAAGGAGCAAAAGAATATGCAGAACAAACGGTAATTAAGAGTGCCATCTACTAAATGCCTAAATTGTGAAATGAGACTTAACTGCTGAATTTAGATAAATGAATTACAATAACAAGGTTCTATGTATGTGTACAGTATGTAGCAATTTGATTTGCCCTGACACACTATCTTTGCCTCTCCATCCACTCTAGGCTGTTAAAGAGCTGTATGGTTCTGCATTCGAGCTGTCACTTAGTGCCCTCTTTGTCACACCTCGTACTGTTGGAGCCAGAGTGGCACTCTCTGAAGAGCAGCTTGTGCTCTGGCCAGCCGATGCAGAGAAGGAGGCGCAGCCTGAGGTGCCCACGGCCGCCTCACTGCCTCTGGGCAGCCGCGCCCACATCACTCTGGGATGCGCCAATGGAGTGGAGCCAGTTCAGACGGGCTTTGATCTACTAGAAATCTTGGCTTTGCAGCAGGACGGCCAGGAGGGGGAGCTGGTGGAGGAGATGGAGCTGGGCTCTCTGACCTATTATGGAAACGGCAGGTGGCTGCTGAGTCTGAGGGAGCCCATTTCTGCTCAGGCCATTTTCTCTAGTTTGTACCACCCCAAGAAGGCTGACCAGACCAAAGAGAAGAAAAAGAAGAAGTGCACCATATTGTAAATGGCACAGGTTGTAAATGGCTCGGGATGAATGGTGTAATAGGAATTAGGTTTATATTTTGGAGGGTTTGTGCTATTTTTAGGGATTCTGTTACAGCCCACCCTGAAACCACAAGCCGTGTGCCTTTTTTACTGTTGATTTGCACCACAATCCAAGATGCCTTCAACCCACTTAAGTGAAACTTGTTCAGTAGCTTACCACAAAATCTGCTCTGTATCTTATCACCTATAAATGTGCCAGTGTTGCAATACCTTGCAATTTTCTTAGGTCTCAAGATGCAGTGTTAGGCAAAGGTAGTACAGCCTCCCTTCCCCATGTTATAATTCCTATCTATGAGCCTAGATTTCCTCTCAAAATGGTAGCTGTCCATTAATCATTTTATTCATTAGGTATTATTACATACAGCAACCTTCATTCTATTGTCTGCTTCAATGCTTATCACATTTTCTCACCTGTTAAAAGTATGTTTGCCTCACTCACTGAGAGATCTGTTAAAATATTCTGTGGTTTTGGTGAGTTGATGTTAAGCTGTTTTGAGCAACTGTCTTTGAAATGTTATTGTAGCATATGGGCCAAAGGTATATAATTAAGTGTACTGGGATGAATGTTATTATATAAGTCTTTCTTTATTAATTCTTTGCACTGTGCACTATTGAAAGGGAGACGGCTGATGAGTTTGGTACTTGTTTCATTACTTTCCACTTGGTACTTATCAAATGCTGTGAATCCAAGTCCACATTTAGCAATCCCTTTCCTGCGCAAAACTTGTTGGTCCCTTTCAACCTCTTTGAACAACACTGCAATTTATTCATTTAAAATTTTTATCCACAAATTAAGTCTCACTTTTTGGTAAGGCAAGTTGTGCTTGTGTAGCTCTTATGAACCACTATTTTGCACTTGTTTTGTACACTTAATAAACTGTATGCTTTGCTCCAAATGGAACTGGGTGATAATGTCATTCTTGCCTGATGTCCTCTCGGTTTTGATAAGAATTGTCAACTTGAAAGCATGTGTCCCTTTTACAGTTAGTTACAAACTGAAAACATTTTGTTCTCACAGTATATGTTGCAAACAAACCTTTTTGTTAAATGGGTTACACCAGCAGGTGGCATTACTCACTGGTACAGTAGGCAGTTGTAACAGTTTTCCCACTATGATCTGCACATGATCATGTGACAGCAATATACAGTATTCTATGCCACCTAAACCCAGGCACAACTCATCGCCCACGTCATCTGGACACGTTTTTACTGATTACTGCAACCGTCTAGACTAGTTTCACTGTCAATACCCTTGCTGATAAGGACCTGACAACAATTTTATGATTTCACCCAGTTGGTAACTGCCACGAATTGATAGCTGGCCTTGTTTGATTAAAGGGGCTGAACAGCTGTGTATGCTCCCAACACATTTTGTAAACCATTAGTAGCTTGACTATATCAAACTGCACATAAAAGATTAATGTGTACTGTATAGTATATCACCAGTTTATAAATTGATTTAGTATCAACAATGAACTGCTATATAGGCTAGTAGGTTGAAGTGCCAGGGTTCATGACAGTCACAGGGTCAGGAGTTAATAATAGTCATAAACCATGTCATCAACAGTGTAGAGACAAATGAATGGCAGGCAGGGAACTTGTGCTTTGCAAAATCATACGTGCGCCGTATGGATGTAGGTTTTGGTATGATCTCAGTGCGTTGTTAGTCATTGGCTAACTCCGTAGATAAAGAAGAATGTTGACCAATCGGCCGTTGGCACTGAGTGATTGCCTGGCCCTCTGCTCTGAACCATAGAGCAGTGGGCGTGATCTTGGTGAAGCAACGGGAAGCACGCTGCCGCTTCGACCAACCAGAGAGCAGAAATATCAGCCAAGCCTATCGGCAGATGGGCGACACAGACAAAACTCACACACAAGGAACCCCAGTGTTCCACATCCCCAGCCAGTGAGTGCAAATCACTGATCCACCAGCCCAGATACACCGGTGAGACATCAACGAAAACCCGGGGCGCATCTGTAACATTTTAAGCACCAAAACAAGGTAAAGTATATAATTGAACAAATGTACTCATTTCCCACTGCATTCGTTTTTTCTCTTTCGCACTCTCACTCGCTGCAGCATTGACTTCTCTCTCTCTCTCCTCCCTCATTCATTCATGTATTCTTTCACTTCTTCCTGAAGGAGCCGGAACAGCATCGAAAACAAGTTAGACTGGATAGTCAAGTGTGCAATTTAAAACCGTGAACTTGAACCGCCGAACGCGCAAGGGATTTAACAATTCGCTTGTGAACAACACAGCTATGAAAGCAATTGCATTTACTTTAGTTAGTGTAAAAAAAAGTATTAAAAAGCAGATGATTCCAGTCAGGTGGGACTTCTTTCTCTTCACAGATGAGTATTAGCCTACTGGTTTGTGGGACTTAGCTCAGTCAGGCCCATCACTGCATCTGTGATTCCACCTGCAAAATCATAGAAGTAGTGGAGCTATGGACCAGAGCTAGTTGGGACTAGGATGGGTACAAAATTGACTAAAAAACTCGAGACATGCACTGCAAAAGCAGTCCTACGAGTGTGATTTATCATATGTGTATTTGGAAATAAGTGCTGAGCCAAGGGTACAGTTTTTCAGGTGATCTGCTCTGGTGCACCTGGCCATCCATCATCCACCCTTGTGTACCATCCTGACCACTGTTTGTTATTACAGGAGCCCTGCTATTTATGAACTCTTGACAGGCCTGTTGCAGTGAGGAAATTAATGGGCAGCCTATAGATGGGTTTTGTTAGACAATCTTCCACTGGCATGGGACCAGAAATGTGGTGACTCTGGTACAAGAGTAATCAGTACTTGAAGAGTCTTCACGACAACCCCATTAATCCCCATATAGCTGCAGGGACCCATGGCTGTGATTGTAATCCAGGCAGTCCTGTTAGAGACGACAGGCGGAACCTTTTTACTTAATGAAGCAGAGAAAAAACTAGATGGACTCACAGGGCACTTTGTCCCAGCAAGGTTGCATAATGGTTCTTCTTGTGATTTATTCACAATTACACATAGGGTTGTGAGTTGGTGGGTGACATAATGAAAAATTCATGTCACGATTATGTTGCCCAAAATAAGTGTTGTAGACTTTTACTTGGATGAAGGACAATTTCAAGATAGATTTTAATCTCTAATATGATTGTGATAATCTTTATCGCAATTAATGATCATCGTCCCTATTCTGATAAAAGCAAAGATAGTCTTATGGGACTGCACAGTCAGTGACATCGGTGTTGTGGTACCACTCCGTATCAGGAATGTAGCAGAGAGGTGGAGGAGAATAGATGGATGTGAGAATGGAGCTGCATTTGAGGCTGCATGTTACAGTCTAATGTGAACACTGTAGATTTCACTGACTGATGGAATTAGCTTTTCCACTACACAGTGCATGTACTGTGTGTTCATAAACATTTTCTTTTGAAAACGTTTAATTGTTGTGTCCTACGGAAAATGCATTCTCTTTTTTTTTTAAACCCATGGTGCACAACGGTGTCTGTATAAAAATCTGAATTCATTAATAGTGCTACTAGCACTACTAGCTCTCCCTCTATAAGTCGGTCTCAGACAAGCCCTCCATCATTGCTTCCAGTCATCCTGGTTCTGCATACATCTGGCCAGCTCGATGGTGCTTTGCTTTGCTTCTTTCTTGAGCATCTCCCGCATGTCATCCTTTTGGTCGCAGCACTAGTTGCTGTTATTGACTAATTAGATAATATATTATTATTATTATTATGTTCTTGGAGATGACTCTTCTGTCCTTCATTTCAGAGGAGTAATATACACAAGATACTGTAGGCCTAGAGAGAGACCATCATTATAATGTGGAGATGATGTCTAAATGTCTGGAGCCATACACCTTTAGTCCAGTAGTAATAGGGTTACACCCGGAACAAATTAGTAACAAGCTGAATTTTTCAGGATATGTTCAGAATACCTTTAGGAATGACATACTAAAAGTCCCCGTGAATCCTCCTTGTGCTCTCTGAGATATTCAAGATGGCGTCCAACTTGCCTATTAGATATAATGGCCCTAATCGGGGGTGAAAAAAGCAAAATTTTAAACTGAAAGATATTTCTACGAAAATTCACAGGTTGATCAATTATATAAATACAAGCATTTTTTGTATTGGAACTTTCCGTGAAATCCAATATGGCTGCCCAATATGGCGACCACAATATTAGTGTATTGACTATTAGATATAATGGGGCGTGAATAGGGCAAAAAATTTAACTGAGAGATATTTCTACAAAAATTCACAGGTTGATCAAGTATATAAATACAAACATTTTTTGTATTGGAACTTTCCATGAAATCCAATATGGCCGTCCAATATGGCGATCAGAATATTAGTGTACCTGTATTAGTATTAGTGCTAATATTAAGAATATTGGGCAGCCATATTGGATTTCATGGAAAGTTCCAATACAAAAAATGCTTGTATTTATACAATTGATCAACCTGTGAATTTTCGTAGAAATATCTCTCAGTTTAAAATTTTGCTTTTTTCACCCCCGATTAGGGCCATTATATCTAATAGGCAAGTTGGACGCCATCTTGAATATCTCAGAGAGCACAAGGGGGATTCACGGGGACTTTTAGTATGTCATTCCTAAAGGTATTCTGAACATATCCTGAAATTTTCAGCTTGTTACTAATTTGTTCCGGGTTTGACTACATTTTGAGCTAATGCTCTTGGACTACTTGTTCAGTTTGCTCACACAATTCCCTTCTATAAGACTTCAGAAAATTGTATCATGCCACATTTCTAGAGCTGTCACTGCTGCAAATGTGGGCATATGTGGAATCTGTAAGACAAAGCTTGAAATACCTCTGTGTCAATGAATGAGCTGGAGTCTTTCAGAGTGCTGAGGTAGGAGTTATCCATGAGATTATCAGTTCATACTTAAATATCATACTTAAATATTAAGACACCCTCTCTTAGCCAATAGGCATGCTAAGAAACTGTGTAAAACAGCAAACATCCATAATACTGGGGTGGCATCATAGCTGGTTCCGTTATGTGATGACAGATCCAACTGTGACTGAGATGAGGTGTTGGTCAGGTTGCGTTCAAAGTATCAGGGGATCAGTGTGTTTGTCTTTGCTGAATCATTTGCTGACAATTTTCAAACTCTTTGTATTTTTTTTAATGCAAACCTAATCGGCTTGTTTTTTAATCTTTTCCATTCTGTATAAGGATATGAATGATTACAGCAAAATTACTCCTGGTTGTTTTATGTTGGGATTAGAAAGAAGGGTCCTTTGTTTTGTTTATGTCCATCCTTGGCTAATCATGGTAGCCTTAGCTTCTCTAGGTCTGCATTGGCTGTTTTCTAGCGGAGTGTCTGATGGCAGGCAGAAAGGATGACTGGACAAAAGTACAAACCTGAGTCTGCAGCTTGCATCTCATCACATTCTCTGCTTGTGTGTTTGACTTTCTAAGTTTTTGTCACCAGTATACATAATGTAACCATCCTTCATTGAGCTACTGCTGCACGTACAGTACTTTCACTATATCTCTTCTCTGTGTATCTCCTTTCTGTCTATTGGTTTTACCTTTCTATTTCTGTCTGCATTAATTATGTTTGGCTGCATCTCTTGCTTGTCACTGCAGCCCCCTCCTCCCTTTCTCTCACAATCAATCGGTCAATCTCTTCTCTCAATCTGTCTGTCCCTCCATTAGGCCACTTTAACCCAGGCAGTCATGTCAGCCAAAGCCATCTCTGAGCAGACCGGAAAAGAGTTCCTCTACAAGTACATCTGTACATCAGCTGCCGTCCAGAACAGGTTCCAGTATGCCAACGTGACGGCTGAGACTGACTTTGACCGCTTGGCACAGGAGCACCCCTGGCTACTCACAGAGGTGAGGTATAGCACACCAACGTCCTGTTAATTTAACTTAACAGTTACAAAGAGATTTACAGTGTTACAGAGGGATAAACTAACACTGAGCTTGTTCTCTTTGTTACACAATAAAATCCTCAGTATTGGTTTGCTCTTTAAGTATTAATATTACTAGTTTGCTACCCTTCACCAGCAAAAGAAGTCTTTCCAGCTGCAGTGAGTGGGGTCATATTGTACATTATGTCCCATAACCGCCATGAAAGCACATGCTGAGATTAGCCTGCGTGAAAGGAATCTTCATTTTCTTTTATTAGTTTAGTCTAGATGAGTGGTCTCTTGGTGCTCGTTAACAGACATCACAGCTGGGCAGGGCTTCCAAGCAGCTCCTCTGCTAGCCTAATGGAAATAAAACTGAAGTATGTATAGAAGAATGGTCGGCTACATTGGAATGTATTTCATAGTGGCAAGCACAGTAGACGGATGCAGTCACTTCAGGACCACGGACAGAGGGGCCACAAATAGAAGTTAATCTGATTTTATGTTGTGACTCATCTGGTAGGGCAAAATGTCATCCTACCTCTTTTTGCTTTGTCAGAAGGATGTTTTATCTAAGGGTTTGGAAGGAGGGAGATAGGTGGTGTGCCAGAATTGATTAGCAAATTGCATTCACTGACTTTCACCCTTGGCTCTTTCTCCCGAGCTCGCTGGCAGGCCCCCAGATTGTAATGGCTGCAGTCTCATAAGTCATTCTCTATGTTGGATATGCCACTGAGATAGTAGTGTGAGTGGTAGGGCTTGTACACAGTAAAAAGCTTGGTGTTAATTTAACTCTGAGGTGGTACAAATACACAAGAGCCGTTTTTGTTAGACCTTTACACTCTTTAAATGGAACACCTACTACTCGTGCAATAGCGTTTGAATATCCTCAGCTAATTAAGTATGTGAATTTATTGAGTGACATCAGGATGTGTTGGTCTGGATTGGGACCTGATGTTGGCCCTAAATAAAGTGAATATATGCATGCTATGCCTGTTTTTGTACCATACTTAGGCCAGACAAAAATGTACCATACATTGAATTCATTTAACGCTTCTTCCTCAGATAGATCTCTGTGTTGATGTGCCAACATGTTGTCTACTTTCCTCAGAGACTGGTTGTGAAACCTGACCAGCTGATCAAAAGGCGAGGGAAGCTAGGATTGGTGGGAGTCAATCTGGACCTGAATGGCGTCAAAGAGTGGCTGAAGCCCCGTCTTATGAAGGAAACGACAGTAAGTCATCCTCCGTCTAGTCGCAGCACTGCCTAAAACGCACACGCATAATGGGTCTATTTAAAACTTCCTTCCTTCACCTTTCTAAATGGACTACATTTAGACTGCTGGATTTATAGTAATGCCCATCAGTATGGCATACAGAAAAGAGCTGATCTACAAGCTCACTTGTTCGTGTTGAATGGTGAATTTTGGCTTGTACTGTACATCTGCTATGTGCCGACGGCGTGTGAAGTACGTATATCAGGCTCTTTAGATTTCTGTGTTGTGTATTTTCCTGATGTATAGCAGTGTTGTCTGAACAGCTGCTCAGGAGCTCCCTCACAGACAAGCAGTAGATCAGTCAGCTGTATATGGTCCTGCCAGTGAGAAAACACATTTAGCCCGGTCCATGTAGCAGTGATGCAACAGATCTATCACTTTGCCACTTAGATGGAGGCTCGCCTCATAAACCAAGGCCCTAGTTCATAAAGCTCCTGATGTGTGAGAGAGAGTGAAAGACTTATAGATTCAGGCAGGCAGCCGGACTGGGTGCGTCATTTACCAGTCAGTTGAGATGAAGCTGTCAGTGGCTACAAGTGGCTATAAATAATGATGAATGAATTTATATTTGGCTTTTTGCTTTTATTGATAGTTAGTGAAGATCGACAGGTTAGAGAGGGAGAGAGAAGGAGAGAGACTTGCAGCAAAGGTTGTCATGAACGGGACTCGAACACACGACACGCTGCCAGGCCAGAGTCTATAAGTGACACATGTCTGCCAGGATATAATTTCTATCTGTCTTTTGACCTTGTGATTGTGGATATATAAATTAATAAAATTGATTGAGACATTAATTCCATATTAATATCCTAATATGGAATCACAGTTAATGCATAAGAAGCCATCTTGATTTCATCTTCCCCAGTGTTTAGCCACTGTTGGACGATACCACTAGTCTTTTCACAGAGCGTCAAGTTTATGAACATAATTGTGCCTGTGTTTGAATAGCCTGGAATTCGGACTGATTTGCTCCATTTGTCTAACCTTTTTGTTTGTTTGTTTTTTGTGACGTGAGAGAATAATCCACCGAACCGAGAGCATCAGTCTGGATCCCAGGCTAGTGTTTGAGTATTGTGTCTTGAAGACGGAGCTAATGGTATCTAAGAGAACACACCAGTGACTAAACAATTTAGTTTGACTGCACACTTTTTCTCTCTAAACTAGCTGCCCTCTCCTTCCCTCCCTTCCTTTCTTCTCTGTGGCTGGCTGCGCACTGGGAGTTCTTGGTTTATTCGTGTCTTGTCGTGACCTTTTAACGTGAGCATTGTGACAACCAATCCAAATGAGCAGGCCGTGTGCAGCACCTTGCCTGTAGCAATACATGGCGACGCTTTATTTTTTTTCTCCTTGTTCATTTTGAAATTGGATTGCTTTGGACGATTTTACTTTTATTTCACCCTGTTATTTTGGATAGAAAATCAATTTGCTGTCTGCACTACTCTGTGTTATGGACACAAATGGTTTATAAATGGCTGTAGTATGCAGGTGATCCTTTGATGTGGGTGTCTTCACTGGGAAGACATAATTGCTACTAGGGCTGCAACAATTAATCGTAATTGAATCAATTTAATTGTCAACTAATTTAGTAATCGATTAATCAGATTGACAGCTAATCACTGGAGTTAGCATGGAGTTATCTACTTATCCATAGTTTTTCCAGCGTTATGTGTAGCTAAAGAGGAGAGATCCATTTCTCTTCCCTTACAATATGATGATAGTTGCGCATGCAACTGCAAAGCAAAATATGAAACAATGATTATATAAACAAGAAGAAAACGTAAGGCTTGAATATTTATTTTCAAAGCACCTATTTGAGTTCAGAAGACTATGGCTCCTTTTAGACTAACACAATGTATATTCTAAGGTAATAGCTAAAGATGTGTAGCAATCCGATTAATCGTTTAAGTAATTATAAAAAATAATGTTTTTTTCCCCCTCAGAAGCAATTGATATGGCTAATTTGTCCTTTACACCATAAAATGACAGTAAGGTAATAAAGGTACATACACATTTTGACATGATATATGGCCTTGATGGTTATTTATATTCAACTAATGATTATTATTCGATGGCCCCTTCTACTCATCCATGCATCAAATGTTTGATGTCTGATTTCATATAAAATTGTGTTTTGTGTAATCCTCAGGTGGGAAAAGCAAAGGGAATCCTCAAGAACTTCCTTATTGAACCTTTTGTTGCACACAAGCAGGTGAGACGAAGCACACATGTACCTCCAGTACAGTGAACAGATACTGTAGCTAACATATCTTATATGGTATTCTGTCTCTCAAAATACACATTATATTGTGTTCTGTTGTTTTTAATTGAATCTCCTTTCTTCAGGATGAGGAGTTCTACATGTGTGTGTATGCAGCCCGGGAGGGAGACTACCTCCTGTTTCACCATGAGGGAGGGGTGGATGTTGGCGATGTGGATTCCAAGGCCAAAAAGCTGCTAGTCGGGATAGATGAGAAGATCAGCGAGGACTCTGTCATCTCAAACCTCCTCACCCATGTCCCCAATGACAAGAAAGCGTGAGTTACATGAGAAAGGGGTGGGCGGGCTGTGTGCTTTGAATATATGTTGTCCCCTGTTGATTGTGTGCAGCATGATGCATACACAGTTCAAACCTAAACACTGAGGTGCTCACTGCTCAAAGGTCCTGTAATGTGTGTTATTAACAATGACAACCGGGAAGATCAAATGACCGGCTGCTGCTTTCCAAAAGAATAACTGTTTACAGCTGTTTACAGCTTGAAACTGGGGACAGGAGGTCATCAGCACATTTTTTCATGCAGTAGAAATATATTGAAGACTGGCAACTCAAAACATGTTATGTAGATTATTGTTTCCCAAATTCCCCATCTGAAAGAATACTGCAGCTCATACAAAAAAACAAAAAATAATGTATTCATGGTGTTAAATAGCTTGAATGGCAGGTGGTTATGATTGACAACCATGGCACTCCAGTATAGTGTTGGACAAAACACACTATATAGACTATATTTTATTACTAGTAATAACAAGTGAATGAGTCTTGAGATGCTGTATGGATCCTATTCTGAGTTGGGCGTAGCTCACGTGTGCATTAAGTTATTCATATGAGGTCGCCATTACATTAGCAAATTAATTTCAATCGACCAGTCTCCCTCCCATGCTATTTTTGTCTGCTGTTGTTTGGAGTGGCTTACGTACATTGCAAGTATTATAATTTGCCGTCTAGTGACATGATTTATTGCAGTTAATTAGCTTCATATGCTTTCACTTTCACTGTAACCATGGGCAATGCTAATGCATTACAATTATAAATTCTATCCACATTTCTTTTTATAAACGGTATCCACATTTCTTATAAATGCTAGACGGGACTGGGCAGGCACATTGCTTTATGTTTCGGGGGCTTGCTTTGCTGCCAATATTCTGGAAAATACAAGACGCACAAGTGGCAGAGATTTAATGCAGTGAAGGTGGAGGCAGGAGAGGAGAAGGGCGGAGGGATTCCATTAGACAAATGACAAACTCCCTCTGCTGCGCTTTCCTTCCATCACCCCATCCCCCTGTTCCTTAGAGCACGTCCATATCGTCCATCGTCTACCCCCCCACCACCCCCCAACACTATACGTACATCTTCCCAGAAGAGCTTGTTAAAGCCTGCAGGTTCTGGCTGGTCTCACTGTCTTGGCTGACATTGGGAAAGAAAGAAAGACGCCTCTGCATAAACTCCAGTCCAAATGCCAACCCCTACTCACCGCAGCCCCCCCTTCACCTTTCACTCAGGCTTGTTTGTTGTTTTATATCAGAAATTGAGAGTGGGCCCAACACCCCACTCACCCAGCCGTCAGACCCTGACATGAATGAGGTAGCTGAGTCACCGGGTTGGGTCACGATCCCCCCCCACAGGGAGAGCAGCCACAGAACTGACGAAGGACTGACAGGATGGTCACAAAGGCACTGAGCTGCCTGCACAACTGACAGGCAGGATGGAAGAGCCAAACATCGCCTTGACCCCCCACCCCATACACCCACCTCCCCCCTCCTCTACCAAACCCCATTCGTTGATGCTCTGTTTTGACAGGAGGAGGATGCAGCAAATTAGATTTTTCCTTCTCTGGCGCAAGGTGCTCAATGAATTTAATTTGCTGTTGCTGTTTGGGACTGGTACTGCCCCTGTTAAAACTGCTACTGTTCTCTGCATTTCTATTTTAATGATGGTTGGTGGCAGTTGTTTCTAGGATGAGTATGCCTAATAGCCAAGAAATCTAAGTTTTTACTCCCGGATACAATCCAAGAGGTCTTCATTTACTGTATGTTTTGCTATGGCATTTACCGTGTAAATTCATGCTGATTTTCGTGGCCTGTCTTACAGCGTCATCATTCTATATAAAATTGCAGACAGGACAGTGTTTCATTGGTTGTAGCTATCTTTGGTGATCTATCACACGCATGTCTCTTAACATGTCACTACCATTTAGCAGATCACACAGTGTACCATTATGCATCCAGGCTCATCCTATTACCTATAGTAATTGACGCTATTCACCGTGTTATTCACCGCAGTCGGCAGCCTTTGTAAATTTTGTTGAGGTGTGTTTTACTCTTGGCATTAGGATCATTGATATTGGCGTGTGTGTGTGTCGCTGTGGCACTGTGCAATAAGCAATGCCTGCAAACACAGCCAGGGGACGTCACAAACGTAACATGCAGACTTACCAGGTGCACTGCTGCTCCAATCCACTTCAGACCCGACACAAACACATTAAAGTTTTGCTCTCAGAATAGCCACATCAGGGACCATGTCTGGTACCCGAGGCCCACTAGGAGACCAAAGCAGATGTCACTGGATGATCCCAGTTCATTTCAGAATTTGCACTAACCGTGCCAAGCTTTAGTAAAGGGGGGACAAAGGTAGAATGTACAGTAATGTACACATTTTGTTCTTGTTTTAGGATCCTGGCCAACTTCATTGTGGGTCTCTTCAACCTTTATGAAGATCTGTTCTTCACATACTTGGAAATTAACCCCCTGGGTAAGTTTCTACCGTTCTACAACCCCGTACTCCACAATTCCACTGTTCTAACCCAAGCTCTGTGATTCAGTCTGTGTCTAAGCAATTCCTTCTTAATGGGTCATCAACCTCAACATACTCTTGTTTAAAAATAGAAATCATAAATTTGTCATGAAGATTATGGAATTAGAAGGCGTACATCAAAAGGAAATAATAATTTTTGGTACCAAATCAAGGAGCTGAAGTTTGTTCCCTACATATAACACTGGGGGGAGAAAAAGATTCAATAATTCATCCCCCTGCTGTTTAATAATGGCAGTGCGTGTTTATGATGGAGTAATTGGGCGCCAGTATGCCCACTGGCAGCTGCTCATGTGGAGGTGGCAGGGATTGCTGAGACTGCCTCTCTATGCTTTGATGTCTCTCTCCCCCTTCCACATCCCTACTTTTTACACCTCCTGTGGGGAGAGCAGGAAGGTGATGGCATCCCCTGTGGGTGGCTGTGATGCTCCTCTTATTTATCCTAGCTTCTATTAAAGGATGTGAAATCACACTGCACTGTATAATGGCATAATGGCAGAAAAGTGGTCCAAATACTGTGATGAAAACATGCATGCAACAACAGATCTAACTTGCCTCCCATATTCACCAATGTTTTGTGAGTTATCAAAGATGCAAAATCTCTCCAAAAATAGCAGATCGATATCACACCCATTGTACAATATGTCCACCTTGACCGCTCCCTCTCTCTCCACTATCAGTGGTTACCAAGGCTGGCGTGTATGTGCTGGACATGGCAGCCAAGATTGATGCCACAGCTGACTACATCTGCAAATCTAAGTGGGGAGACGTGGAGTTCCCTCCCCCCTTTGGCAGAGAGGCTTATCCTGAGGTAAGACTACTGTTGCACTAGACTTTCGTCCTGCAGCATTGAGTCTTTGCTATTATTATTTTCATTTTAAGCATGTTCAAAAGGAGCTTTCAAGTAGGGTAGAAAAGCGGATTGCACACGATTATAAATATTTGATTGTAGCTTCTCTTCTTTGTGTTGTAATTTCAGTGACCGAAATTGCCTCAGTGTGAGTCTTTTATTCCTTTTATTCCTCTGACTGTGCTTGGTGTCCCTGGCCTGGCGCCCCACATGGAATTGCTTAAGGAGAAAGCTAATGGCAGGGCTGTTAATCAGCCCCTATGACTCATTCTGTGCAGACGTACCCTTCCTCCACTAAGGTTGTCTCGGTGGATACTAAATCGTGGGTTGTTATGAAGTGTGTGTGTGTGTGGGGGGGGGGTACTAGCTTTACAGTGAAATCCGGATTTTACTAATTTATTATTTGAATACTTGCATGTTGTGTTTATGTGTGCAGTGCAGGTATGGGTGTTTTGTGGAAGAGCTTGTTTGAGGCAGAACGTCTGGGTACCAGACAGACGGTCTTGTCTAATTGGGTTTCTGTGACTCTGGGGTGTTGATGACGGACAGCAGGGGCCTTTGATTGCATGTGTTTACACTCTAGTCCCCAGCTGTGGCTCTGGTTGTCACAAACGAGTAGCGATGGGCATCGGAATAGTCCAAAGATTTTTGTCCCAATGTTAAGCCATACAAGTATTGTCACACAGGCTCCCATCCAAGATGTCCGACTCTGTTAGAGTGTGGGTACATCTGCAATCTTGAATCAGTAAATGAAGTGGGGCTCGTCCTCTGTCTGCCCTGATTGCAACCACAATTAGAAACCCTCTTCCTACGTTGTTTACATAATCATCCTCCGATTGACTGACCACCCCTTTTGTTGCTGTTACAGGAGGCCTACATTGCTGATCTGGATGCTAAGAGCGGTGCCAGTCTTAAACTAACCCTGCTCAACCCCCGTGGCAGGATCTGGACCATGGTGGCAGGAGGTGGTGCATCAGTGGTTTACAGGTAAAACGGTCATAAACACAGACTTGTGCTCTCGAGTCATGAAGAACATAGATAACGCTTACAAACAATATAATCTATTTAGGTCGTTCGTATGGTCCTCGTAAATTGTCCCCTGCCTTTTTCTTTATCTCGATCATGCCATGTGTAATTTAATTTAGCGTTGGGGAAAGTACGGCACTTGTGCAATAGTGAGATTGATGGTGCAGCAGCCGTGCTTGACTCTATTTGTTGGTCTGCCAGCTAAATTGGATTCACTAATGATGCTGTTGTTGCAAGACTTGAGCAAGAGGAGGCACTCAGGAGTGATGTCTCCTGTGCTAGTCTGTCAAAAAACTAAAGCATAAGCTGCAGTTTCACCAGCTGTGACTAATTGTTCCCCTTGTGTACTGGTAAAATTGTGTTTATTCATTTTACATTTGAAAAAGGACGTAAGTGGGCCTGAATCTTTTTTTCTGTCAAGGCGATTTGCATTTTTAACTATAACTGCATCAATAATCTGTAACTACACTCCCCAAGGAAAAAGCTAAATATTTTTTTATAGTGCCACCAGGTGGCCTACCTTTGTAAAACACATTATTTTTTTTTATATCACTCCAGATTCTTTCTCAAAAATCACATACAGTATTTTTTAATCATGTGATCAAGACAGATCTGTCTGCTATTTCATGTAATATTTCATCCTTATTGGTTTTTGAGCAAATGCCTCAAATCATGACTGCACAGTGCACACATTCCAACTAGGCATAGTTGGAATGTGTAGCCTCACACCACCAGGAGGTCACAATAATAATATATCTGACATGTGTTTTTTATTTCTATGGATGATGAATATATTGATGACATTTCGTCCTAGTGACACCATCTGTGATTTGGGTGGCGTTGATGAGCTGGCTAATTATGGGGAATATTCAGGAGCACCTAGCGAACAGCAGACCTATGACTATGCCAAGACCATACTGTCTTTGATGACCAGAGAGAAACACCATGAAGGTAAGAGATGAGCTTTGAATCCTATGCTCACAAGGAAAAACATGAGATTTACCTTATTGTACGGTGCCATGAAGAATGATGTCTCATGCACAACACAGCATA
The DNA here is from genome assembly GCA_039105355.1 of Benthosema pterotum. NCBI lineage: Eukaryota > Metazoa > Chordata > Actinopteri > Myctophiformes > Myctophidae > Benthosema > Benthosema pterotum. The sequence continues at coordinate 26,869,336 of CM076965.1, read as the reverse complement.
AATAAATGGTGGTGGCTTATACACCATTTACTAAACTACATATTACCGTATGTGTTGAATGTTTCTAAAAAAAAAAAAAAAAATCATAGCACTTCCATTTTAACATGCATCATAAACGTTTCCAGGCCTAACCGTTTGTGTTCAGATCATTTAGAGCACTTATTATTGTTGTTGTGCTCCTACTGTTTTTATTTATTTTTTATTCACCAGCCTTTGGTTTCATGCCCTTTTTTATCCTGAAAGTGCACTGGATTTGTTAATTCATTGGGCAATGAATTCCTTGCCTACAGGAAAGGTTCTCATCATTGGAGGAAGCATTGCAAACTTCACAAATGTTGCAGCTACATTTAAGGTAGACACTGAGATGTAATTTGTAGAGTATTACAACACCTACAGCTTATTTGTGGTTCAGATTGTCATCTGTTTCTTTTCTTTTGTAGGGGATTGTTAGAGCCATCAGAGACTACCAGGGGCCTCTAAAAGAGCATGAGGTCACAATTTTTGTACGCCGTGGGGGTCCCAATTACCAGGAGGGTCTTAGGGTCATGGGAGAAGTAGGTGTGTACACTCCCATACGCTGTTGATTCATCCCTGTCATTATTTTTCATCTAATGTGTGACAAATCTCATTTGTCACACATAACACCAAATGCTTGTGTGTTCTCAATAGGCAAGACCACTGGCATTCCCATTCACGTCTTCGGCACAGAGACCCACATGACCGCCATTGTTGGCATGGCACTAGGTCACCGTCCAATCCCCCATGAGCCTCCTGTTGCCGCTCACACTGCAAACTTCCTCCTCAACTCCAGTGGAAGTTCGTCGGTATGGCATGTAATGTGTTCAAATGAAATCAAGCTTTATTTATATAGCAAATTTATAACAGAAGCAGACCCAAGTGCTGTACAGGCTAAAACAAACGGCATCACAATCAAAAAGAACATAAAATAATTAATTAAAAAAACAGATGAACAATCCCAAAGTAGCAGCTTGAACAGATCTACAAGCTCACAATATTAAATATACTTAAGTCTGCAGTGCAACATCCTGTTATAGTACATGTACTTTTCTTTTTCTTTCTTTTTTTTTAGAAATGGATAAAATTATTATATTTTTCAATAGACAATGAGATATTGACATTTGCAATATCTGTTGTCGGCCATAACACCAGTTCACTATATCGTTGTTGTCCAAATGTTCTCATCGTCACATCTCTACTTGAAAACCTTGTTGGCCATCTCACAACCACTTGTACATGTAACGACTTGGATCTACATGTCAAACATCATTAGTGCAATGTAGTGAACAAGATATCTTCTCACCGCCTTTGTGAAGCAGGCCTTGTAGTGACGTATGTAAGGCATGATTTACACTGCCAGCCAAATCCAACCTGAATCAGATCTGAGACACATTGAGCCTGGAATCTGATTTGTTAAAATGAGTCAGTCATGTGACCAATCAGATTTCTATTTTGAAGTGACACAGATCTGATTCAGGTTAGATTTGGCTGCCAGTGTAAAACCAGCCTAAGAGCATGGGAGACTGTTGTGTAATGCTCTGGTAGAAATGGGCTGTCTGAGTAGTATAGACTGCTATGGCCTGGAGGCTTCCATTAAAAGTGTGCATGTATAGGCTTTCAGAGAAGCATTTCTGTGTGCGTGACTTGCCTGTAGTAATATGTGATTATGTGTGTAGCTTGGTTCCTTTTGAAGGGAATTTACTTCAGATCATGATGTTATTTCCTTTCCTCTTTTATATTTTTAATTTAATCAATTTTGACATGGCAATAGTAATTCTCTGGGGTGAAATGGGCGTTGTGTTGGCCAGTTAGCACCTTAAAAAATAAAGCACCATAACCGTAAAACAAAGCACTTCAAACATTATTGGATCATTATTGTCATAACATAGCAAAAATACAATATAGCAATTGCAGAGATCATGCGCTTCTATGGCTATCCTTTGGAAGTGTTTGGCAAGTTCAAATGGGATTTCATTATATACTGAGCTATACTTGATCAAAATCGCCACTCTGAGGTCACAGCGGTGCAGCTCATTGCTAATCTTCTATTATTTGTGTTTACAGACCCCAGCATCCAGCAGGACTGCATCGTTCTCTGAGAACGCTTCTAGAGTAGAAGGGTCACCTGCCAAGAGGGTCAAGACTGGTGCTGCTGCTGGTGAGAAAACCTCAGTGTAAACAACTTAAGCACACCATTCTTAGGAAAATGGATACTTGTGTGTGTGTGGATACCTGTTTACTACATTTCTTCAGCAAGGTTTGCTGAAGTACAAGATCACAACTGTTTTGGGCCGGATGTTCTCTCCAGATTAGACGTGCTGTTGTCCAGGTTGTGTACACATATTTGCTGTGCAGATCCAATCCACCCTCAGACTGAGACAGACAGACAGACAATATGCTTCTTGGGACTATGAAATCAATATAATCTTAAAGAGTCTTGGGTGTCTTAAATTATTACACAAATGATGATGCATTGGACATCAATAGAAATCAAGATCATGATTATGTGGCGCAGTGCCCCCTCTTGGACAACTGAGAGAATTGCAAAGTGCAAACTCATTGAACTTGGAACTTTATTTGTGATTACAATATAAATAACATGTTTCTGCATGTGTGTTCATAACAAAAAAAATATATGTTTGTCTTGTACTTACTTAGTTGTGATTGCCAGGTTTCCTCCTGCCAGGTCAGGAGGTAGGCCATTCCCATTATGCAGGGGTCATCATCGTCATGGTGGTTTGTGGTTGACGTTTTTGTCAAAATTCATTTTTGACACGGACATACAAATTGAGTGGATAATAATATTACACGGATCAAGAGATAGATCTGTGACTGAATGGTCTTACTGTAACCTAGAGCGTTCATCTGGGACACATTGAACAACCTTACAGATTTACTTATTTGGCTCAATTCACAAACCAACTAAGTTGTCTGATAGAGCATCTATTTTTGGAGGCGGTTCTAGTTCTTTCCTTGTGCTTTTTACTTTTAAGATGGATCTCCATGATTTTAATTGATTTGTATCGTATACGGCCAGTTTAAGATGATGTGACACATATGTGATATTTAGGAAAAAAATGTAATTGAGAATCGTGTCTTGTTTACATACTATGATGCACAATGATTGTGAAAAATAATGTGCAACAATGAAATTCTCAGTGCATAATCATTCAGGGAATAATGTAAATAATCTTTCAGGGATTAAAGTGATGCAAGTAAACTTAATTATAATTTAGAAATGAATAACCATAGATGCTGGAACCTATTTTAGTAGCGTGTTATAATCTAATAATCTATAAATTAAGCACTCCATACAACTTAGACGTTTTTTTTTTAAATGATGTCAAAACTCGGCCAACCATATGCAGGCATTAAAAGTAACGTAAAGAAGAATACTGTATGTATGCTGTTCATAGGCCATTCAATTTATGGCCCACATTTTACTCACGATCATTTACTATGTTTACCTGTCCACGTAGCCAAGGGAACCACTCTGTTCAGCAAGCACACCAAGACCATTGTGTGGGGTATGCAGACGAGGGCGGTGCAGGGTATGATGGACTTTGATTACGTCTGCTCCAGAGAACAGCCATCGGTTGCAGCCATGGTCTACCCGTTCACGTAAGTGTTACGTCAGCTGTCCTACTTGTGCAGTAAATGTTGAAGTGCTGATGCTTTAAGTGCCGCTTTGCTGACGCTGTAAGTTCCAGCCACGTGCGAGCATCATTTCCATCCACCAGCCAAGCATCCTACAGTACATGTGTGCAGAGGCTTCAAACATGACAGACTCTGAAATATGCGTTTCAGTGGAGATCACAAACAGAAGTTCTACTGGGGCCACAAGGAGATCCTGATACCTGTCTATAAGAACATGGCAGATGCCATGAAGAAACACCCGGATGTGGATGTTCTCATCAGCTTTGCCTCCTTGAGATCTGCTTTCGATAGCACCATGGAAACCCTGCAGTATCCACAGGTGACCAATAACAACTTATACAGTGGAGTTGTTGATGGCAAGCATAGGAGATTAACCTTTTCAATTATATTATAATGATGCAACTGCTTTCAGATCCATACCATTGCAATCATTGCTGAGGGCATCCCTGAAGCTCACACCAGGAAGATCATCAAAGCTGCAGATGAGAAGGGAGTCACCATCATTGGGCCAGCAACAGTAAGTCACCTGCTTCTACCTGATAATTCCTAGTAGGTTACTTATAAAGCCAATCTTCTCGACCTACTGCATTATTGGCAATAATGAGACAAAAACTCGGAAATCCACCATCAGCATGCCGGCTACCTTATTTTAAGCCCTGTGTCCACACTGCAACATGCTCGCAGATATATTGAGGTAGACATGAGGCTAGTCGTTTCAGTAGATGGTGACCAACATGACCGGATTAAGGTGTGAATGTGCGTTAAAACGTATTGCACCACGGACCGGCTTGTGTACGGCTCACAGCATTGACAAGATTGTTGTGATAAGCAACCAACTGGGAATCATTGCTTGATATTGGTAAAATTGGCCATCTCAGATTTTAATTTCCCCAATGTTGCTTGTCACAAGAGGTGAGTCCCGTTCATGACGACCTTTGCTGCATGTCTCTCTCTCCCTCTTTCCTGTCTCTCTTCAAAAGCCAAAAACAAATATAGAGGAAAAAATAGTTGCTTGTCACAGTACGTATAATGGCAACCTAATAACAGATCTGTATGTGAGCAGCATTCAAGTGACTTTCATTCTAATCCAGGTTGGTGGCATCAAGCCAGGCTGTTTTAAGATTGGGAACACAGGCGGCATGCTGGATAATATCCTTGCCTCTAAGCTCTACCGTCCAGGCAGCGTGGCCTATGTGTCCCGTTCTGGAGGGATGTCCAACGAGCTCAACAACATTATCTCCAGAACCACAGATGGTGTTTTTGAGGGCGTGGCCATCGGTGGGGACAGGTATGCAGCTGCTTCTGGCATCTGCAGTGTATCTGCAAGTCAGTCACAATCAATATGTAAAGCTTGATTCATTATTTTGTAAAGCAACAGTATCATCCAATGGACTATAAATGACGCTTTATGCTGGACACTTTTCTTTTTCAGATACCCTGGGTCTGTGTTCACAGACCACGTGCTGCGCTACCAAGACACTCCAGGAGTGAAGATGATTGTTGTATTAGGAGAGGTTAGTGATAAACTAACACAGTCCCGAACACAAATGGAGTTTTGGAAATGGGGTTTTGTATCATGCCATGTCTCTTGGTTTAGTAGTCAATGATTAGAAATCAATAACTCAAAAATGGTCTGCTTTGTTGGGTTTATGTGCTAAACGTGTGACTTTGAGAGCTTTACATTGTACATTGTAAGACAAGACACACTTGACACACTTACTTCTAAAAAATACCATTGTGCATAATTGTTTATTGCTGGTAGTTGACACTATGATTGCCTGTGACCCTCCCCACTCCTGTTGCAGATCGGAGGTACAGAAGAATACAAGATCTGCCAGGCTATAAAGGCAGGCAGGATTACAAAGCCAGTGGTTTGCTGGTGTATTGGTACCTGTGCCACCATGTTCTCCTCTGAGGTGAGCGTGCAGATACTCATCTGTAAAAGGTTGTACATGTCCTAAAAACAGTTGCATATGGAGCAAGTATTTTAATACTATACTCACTGCTGTTCCTCAGGTCCAGTTTGGCCATGCCGGAGCCTGTGCCAACCAGGCCTCTGAGACTGCAGTAGCTAAGAACAAGGCCCTGAAAGAGGCTGGTGCCTTCGTCCCTAAGAGTTTCGATGAGCTGGGGGAGATAATAAAGTCAGTACACAAATGCACAGACATGCTCCTTCCTTTTTAGTTTTTATGTTTTATGTCTACATTCAAGTATGGTATATGTGGCCATTAACAGTAAAACTGCCAATGTTTACGTTGTATGACCAAAGCTGTGTATAGACATTGACATGTATTGATGGTAGCACAGTTCTTTAAGCTTGTTTTTTCTTTGTGCAGATCAGTGTATGATGACCTCGTTTCAAAGGGAGTAATTGTGCCAGCAGCAGAAGTGCCCCCTCCCACTGTACCAATGGACTACTCCTGGGCACGGGTAAGTATTTCCTAATTTCTACTCTATTGTACAACAGTGTGACCAGACCATGTGATGCAACACATTGACAGCCTGACATTGACCTGTATAAATGTCTAAATCAGACTTTAATCACATTTTTGTGAGATCCGTGTGATTGGTGGGCCTTTTTCTTTTTTTGGATACTGCATCAGGCCACTTGGGAATAGATGGAAAACAAAGGGTGCCTTGAGTGATATTCCCCCTCTATCTTTGTGTTTTTCTCCTTCCATTTCTGCAGGAGCTGGGTCTGATCCGTAAGCCTGCCTCATTCATGAGCAGTATCTGTGATGAGCGGGGTCAGGAGCTGATCTACGCAGGCATGCCCATCACTGAGGTCTTTAAGTCAGAGATGGGAGTGGGGGGAACCTTGGGACTGCTCTGGTTCCAGAGGAGGTCAGCTTCTCAAAACAACAATAGCCTTTTATGCACATATGCCTTTTGAAAATAACTCTTCCCACTTACAGGCGAAAGCGGGTTCCAAATGACTTCACTTCAGGCAGAAGTGGGTTCCAAATTACCCCACTGTGACTATGAAAGTGTGTGTGGGACCCAAATGGTTCCATTTTAACATCCTTTTTTTTCTTTTCTTTTTTTTTTTTAAACAGTCAGACCTAGATATCTGTGATATCTCAGATGCTCCTATTTAGTAATGTCACTAAAAAAAGGCCCGGGGGGAGGGTTTTATCCAAAATGGTGTGCATATAGAGCCTAATGCCAAATAACATACTGTAACTCGGAACAAAATCCATGAATTGATGTCCAATTCTGTGTGTAGGTTGCCCAGGTACGCCTGTCAGTTTATTGAGATGTGCCTGATGGTGACAGCAGACCATGGCCCTGCCGTCTCTGGTGCCCACAACACCATTGTTTGTGCCCGTGCTGGCAAGGATCTGATCTCCAGCCTTACCTCTGGACTCCTCACTATTGTAAGACATTGCTCAACCAGAGCCATCATGTGACATTGTTATTAGCACCTCTCACACACAGCACAGTAACTGTAACAATACCTGCTAGTATAAATATTATGTTATTTGTCCACTTACAATGTTTACTAGTTTGCACTGCTGGACTGTGCAGTGCATGTTTGGTGTCACGGTTTACAGAACATTATCATTCAGCAGTGTGGACACTCGCATAATTGTTGTTAGTTGTTGTTAGTGTTTCGTGTGAATAGGATTGGGAGTGGTTATGCAATGCAAATATTTTGCTCCTTTTTTTTTCTATTTTACTCCTCAGTGTTGACAACAAACGCTGGGAGATCGTCTTGGATCTCAAATTTGAATGTTTTCCTGCCATGGCTTTTCAGGGTGATCGTTTTGGTGGTGCCCTGGATGCTGCAGCAAAGCAGTTCAGCAAGGCATTTGACAGCGGAATGCTGCCCATGGAGTTTGTCAACAAAATGAAGAAGGAAGGCAAGCTGATCATGGGCATCGGTCACAGGGTAAAGTCGGTGAGTGACAATCATCCTTCGGTTTGTGTGCTTCTACAACATGTTTTCTTCTACAAATCTCAAGAAGTGCATGTGCTTGTGTGCGCACAGATCAACAACCCAGACATGAGAGTGCAGATCCTGAAGGACTTTGTGAAGCAGCATTTCCCTGCAACTCAGCTTTTGGACTATGCTTTAGATGTGGAGAAGATCACCACTTCCAAGGTAAAAATGAATCAGCTTTACTCCCTTGCAATCTGTACTCGCATCCAAACAGTGTCTTGCTTGCATCTATATTTACTTATATTTACTTGTTGTGAACTTGTACTTCTGTTACTTTCTGTGCATGTCAACAGCACACAAGTACAAATAATGTTTGATGCTAGCTGTTGCATACTAGCATTTCTTTTAGTTGAGTCCACCACAGGTAATGTATGAGCTTAAACTCTTCATTAGACCCTTAATCAGGTCTGTGGTCATCATGTCAATGGTTCATCCTAAATTATATTTCTTTCATTCTGTTACTTTGTTAGAAGCCCAACCTGATCCTGAATGTGGATGGTTTCATTGGTGTGGCCTTTGTGGATTTGCTTAGGACCTGTGATGGATTCACAAGGTAGGATAATAAATTCCAACCGCCTTATAGTGCCAGTTACTGATTCTCTTATTTTTATGACTATGCTCATTTTTATGACGATGCTCCTCAAAGGCGAGCTATGTAGAAGAGGGTCTGATATCACTAGCAAGTCTCACTTTTTGTAAAATTTGAATGGCGTTAGCCGTTAGCCTATCAATGCCCTCAAATTCAGTATTCGAAAAACGGAAAGAGAGGGGCTGATTCAAGTAGTCAACAAAGACTGATGTTGACTATCCGAGTCTAGGTGGAAATTTTGTGTTGGAGTTCTCTTATTTTCTTTTTTTGTTCTCTACAGGGATGAGGCTGATGAGTTTGTGGAGATTGGTGCTCTGAATGGTATTTTTGTCCTGGGGCGCAGCATGGGATTCATTGGTGAGACTTGTTGTTTTGCCTTCAGTTAACACTCATTCTATTGTAACATTTGAGATGCAAGAAACATTCATGATGATGTATGATCTTGTCATTTCTCAGGACACTACTTGGACCAAAAGAGGCTGAAGCAGGGTCTGTACCGTCACCCTTGGGATGACATCTCCTATGTGCTCCCAGAACATATGTCCATGTAAAACAATGAGACCAAACCAGAAAGTGCCAGCACTCACCTAGCCTCTGTAACTCCCCTTGTACTGTGATCTGTTACCCAAGTGGTGGCAATATATAGGGAAGATGTTATTAATATACTGTAGCTGTAAATTGCAAATATTAAATAAGGAGTTTTAAGGATATTGTTTTAGTCTTTATCACGATCTAGTGCTGCATCCCTGAGAATAATAGAAAAGCCCACAGAACAATGAAGACCTATCTGAGAACAATATGGTAGTAAAATGGATGGACTCTTGGCCCGTTGTAAAGTTAAGTGATTCCGCTCTACATTTTCTTTATTTTCTGAGACGAGACATTATATAGATGGTGGATAGTGGTGATTGAGCTTACAATGTTTACATATTTTTAGCTACCATAGTAAAGTACTTAGATTTAGTGGTGTAACAATACATTTAACTAAGATACGTATCATGATGCATGGTTGACGATACATGGATGATATTGGTTCATTAAGATGATAGGATTCAGTGATTTGGAATCGATACAGTAACTATCTAGGAAATCTATTAAATGTGTGTGAGACAAGTGGATAGTGCAGGTTTTTAAGGGAAAGACTTATTAGAATGGCCATGGATAAGTAATAACCGATCTGGCATATAGGTGGACGTTGTGTTTGAACACATGATGTTTTTCAAATTCACAATTATAAATTTGATGTGCAAATGCTTTATATCGATACCAATTCTCTCCATTGCAAATCGATATGATACAAAGTAAAACGATACGCTATTTTCTGTTTTCATAACATTTTTTTTAACTTAAAATAGATATTTTGATAGTTACTATATTGTTACACCCCTACTTAGATTTTCCCCAAATACTACAACATAATGTAAGGCTAGTTTGTCTGTATCGCAGACTAGTATTGTGTCTCAGTGCGGCTTTCTTCATTGTCTCAGTGCCACATCAGAAATAAAAGGGATGAGACTGACCGTAGTGCAATAATGTGGCTAGCTATTGTTTTAGATGGAACATATTGTAGATCAGAGCTTTATTTATGTATAGATGTTGTAACAACAAAAAATGAAGGTACAAGAATGTAACAGTTTTGATCTGTTTGTTCTGTAATGTTTTCGTTGCCATTGGCTGAGGTGTGTTTGAGTCATTCCTAGTGTACAGTGCCATTTGATTTCCAAGAAAATGCAACATCAAGTTAGGCCTGGGGATATGCCTCTATAACTCAAAGAATCTAAGCTACCAGTAGATTTTTTTTTCCTTGTTAAATTGGATAATTATTAAAATGGTAAATGACATTTGTTGCAGATGTATGATGTCAAGAAAATCCCTTATTACCAGGAATGACTCACAATTTACATGTTACTGCTGTTGTGGCCAACCATTACCTGTTTGTCTTAAAACTGTGCTGTCTTGTATTACCTATTTTAACTTTGGTTATGTGAAATAAATATCTGTTCAAACTTGTTGTATAAATGGTGTAAATTAGTCAAATAAAATATATGCAACTTGGGATGTGTTTTTGTTTGTTCAAAGCAGAAACAAATGCAAGTGTGAGAGAGAAAATGAATTCATGCTATCATGTGGATAAATATTTAAATATTAATTATAGATGACAGACTAATTATTAGCCATCATGTGTCTCACACTGTTGACATCCAGGTCCTACAGTTACATAAACATGAATGAAATCCGCCTGCCCTGAACCTCCTATGAAAGACATCTAAAAGGTCATTTGCAGCGTAAATGAGATAATTATGCCCAAACTCTGAGGTGAGTCTAAAATTAAACTGGGGAAAGGCTGTTGTCATGCCGACCTTAAAGGGGAATTCCCCCCATTTTCAAAATTTTCCGGAGATTTCCTGAATTTTCCATTTGTACCCACTCAGGAAAAAGGGGTCTGAAAGAAAAATCATTAACCTGGTGAAATACACTTTGATGTCATCAAATGTATTTCACCATGTTAATGTTTTTTTTTTCAGACCTCCATTGTCCACTGTCCACACAACATAGGTAAGGTATATTAATGACATTAAAATGTTGAAAATGGGTGGAGTTCCCCTTCAGAGCTCCAAACACACTGCCCATAAATTATGTAAATTGTGTTTGTTTACCGTCAAACAAATGTATGATTACTGATTTATTAATAAGGCAGTATATTCTTTAATATTTTATATTGGTATTTTTGTTATATCTATCTAATATCTCACTCTCTCTATATATAAATATAGATGAATATAGATCGATAGATATGAACTCCACTAAATCTTTAGGGAAATCATTGTGGCTCTGGTTGCTACTATAAAACATGTTTAGTTGAAAGTTACAATAATCAAGAGGCAAAACCCGCTTGCTCCCACAATCCCATCAGAGCCTTCTGAATCCCATCCCCTTTGTGGTTTGAGGAAAAGCTGTCATTTCCCCTTTAAGCGTCACCTAGCGGCGTCACCTACATAGACGCACGTACGAGTCGAAGACGGTACCGAGAACGGAACTGACTTCAGAGTCGTCCTCTGTTTTGAATTTCATGCGTATGCGGTCGTCTATTTCGTCCGCAAGTTTTTTCCGCCGCAATATTCCAACATTTCTGGGTCCAAACAAACTGGCACAATAATAATAATGGCAGCCGTAGCCCCTAATCCAGAGGACTCGTCGCGGAGCAGCAGCAGCAGCAGTAGCAGCAGCAGCACCAGCAGCACGCCCAGCAGCAGCGCCCTCGCCGGGGAGGGCGATGCGGAGGAGGCCGAGGACTTCACCTCCTCCTCCCACTGCTCGGAGCTGTCGCGCCGGCAGAACGAGCAGAGGAAGCAGGGCTTGTTCTGCGACGTGACGCTGGCCTTCAGCAGCGGGGCGGCCGCCGCCGGGAACGTCCAGCAGAGCTGCGAGTTCTCGGCCCACCGCTCCGTGCTGGCCGCGGCCACGGACTACTTCACGCCCTTGCTGGGAGGACAGTTCTCCGAGTCGCTGTCAGGACGGGTCGAGATGAAGGAATGGAGCTCGGAGCTGGGACCGGATCCCGAGACGGTGGAGAGTGTCATCCAGTATATGTATATTGGAGAAATACGCGTGAGCACCTGCAATGTGCATGAAGTGTTGGAACTAGCAGATAGGTATGTTTAACCTATTAACAGATAAAACAAGACATCTGATCCAAGCTAATCCCACAATGGCTGATCTGTTGACATAGCGGCTGTGGTTATGGCATTGGCATGTATGCATACATTTGAATCTAACATGCACTCACTGGTGTTTTCCTAATCCGCCAAACATGAAGCATAATGTACACATACGCTACAGTTGGTTGACCTTGTCCCCTCATTGATGCTGCTTGCAGATTGACAAAAGTCTAACGTATTAGTCACATGTCAGGCCCAAAAGCTCAAGGAAAAGAGTTAGACCTATGATGTCATGTCATCTAATTTGTAAACCCAGACATTTTTGCACCAAACACGCACCCCTTTTTTTCTTTTTGTTTTTACAATGTTTTGAGGCCTTCAAACCTACAGGATTGCTGGCTCGGTAGCCCAAAGTAAGGATGAAATTGAAAATATTGGCAAAAAACAGAAAATGCCTAAAATTTAGCATTTTTAAATAATGGTGCATTTAGATTTCCAATACCCTCAATTGTCTCCCTACTTGTCAAAATCTGCTTGTATTAAAAGCTATACAGAGAGCTTGAATAAGCTCTTTCAGTCTGCCAAGCCTTTGTTTTATAAACCACACTATAGACTTTCTGTCAACACATTTTGTGCACATGATTCTGTGCTTGAGTGTCTGAGTTTGGAAGCACTCATTTTTAGTCACAGGTGGCGATGCTGCTTCCTGCACTATGTCCAATTCTGAAACAGGTGGTACGCAGGACCGTTCAGTGACTTCAACAAGTGCTTCCAAACTCTGGTATCTGCCTCTCTGACTATATGATATTTTGTTTCTATTGACCATAGGTTCCTGCTGTTGCAGTTGAAGGACTTCTGTGGTGAGTTCCTGAAGAAGAAGCTGAGTCTGACCAACTGTGTGGCAGTGCACAGTCTAGCCCATATGTATACTCTGGACCAGTTGGCTCTTAGGGCTGCAGACATGATTCGCCGTAACTTCCACAAGGTCATTCAGGATGATGAGTTTTACACTTTGCCCTTCCATTTGGTGCGTGACTGGCTGTCCGATGCTGAGATCACAGTGGATTCCGAGGAGGTGCTATTTGAGGCTGTGGTAAAGTGGGTACAGAAGAATACAGAGGACCGAGGACGCTATTTTGAGGAGCTGTTCCGTCTCCTCAGGCTGCCCCAGATCAAGCCTACCTATCTGACCAGGGTGGTGAAGAGCGAGCGCCTGGTGTCAGCCAATGAGGCTTGTCTGCGGCTGGTCTCTGAGGCCGTGGAGGGACATGCTATCCGTTTTGAGAACCTCAAGTCAGCTGACATGGAGTTTTGGTCCTCTTACATGGCCTCATTCCAGCCTCGCTTTGGCCAGAATATGGATGTTATCATGGTGGTGGGTGGCGTGTCAGAAGGAGGGGACTACCTAAGTGAGTGTGTGGGTTATTTCATTTACGAAGACCGCTGGGTTAATCTTCCACACATCCACAACCACCTGGACGGCCATGCCATTGCCACCACAGAGTCTCATGTCTATGTTGCCGGCTCTATGGAGCCTGGCTTTGCTAAAACAGTGGAAAGGTACAATCCCAATCGCAATACCTGGGAGCAGGTGAGCAACTTGACCACACGTAAGCACTCCTTTGGACTTACCTGCATCAAGGATATCCTCTATAGTATCGGCGGCCATGGTAACTTCAGCCCAGGTTTCAAAGATGTGAGTGTGTATGAGCCTGAACAGGACAAATGGCACAACCTGGAATCTGCACCCAAGATCCTGCGGGATGTGAAGGCAGTGAGTGTGGAGGACCGCTATGTGTATGTGACAGCGCGCACACCCGTTGACACGGACAATGACGACGGACTGAAGACTGTGACCACCCGATATGATACAGAAAGCCGCCAGTGGCAGGATGTTGACTCTCTGCCCCTTATTGACAACTACTGCCTCTTCCAAATGGCCGTGGCCTCCACTAACTTCTACCACACAGCCTCCTGCTGCCCCAAGAACTACTCGGTGCGAGATGAGGTCGCCAAGCAGAAGATCAACGCGCGCATCTCCGACGAGATCCTGGAGAGCCTGCCTCCGGAGGTGACCAGCATCGAGGGCGCCGCCATCTGCCACTTTGACGAGGATGTCTTCATTATCGGCGGCTGGAAGAACAGCGACGATGTGGACAAGCAGTACCGCAAGGAGGCCTACCGCTACTGCGCAGAGAGGAAGCGCTGGATGCTGCTGCCACCCATGCCGCAGCCTCGCTGCCGAGCCACTGCCTGCCACGTACGCATTCCCTATCGCTTCCTGTATGGCTGCCAGCGCTACCCCATGCCCCAGAACCTGGCTCGCCAGCGGGATCGCATGCAGCAGATGCAGCAGCTCCACCGGCGCACACTCACTCTGCGCAGGCAGCTACAGTCCCAGATAGAGTGCTGAGACCTCCCACCTGTTTCCATGTATCCCATAGACCTCCCTGTATCCTAATCATCTTCCTGTCCCCCTGTATCCTAATCCCATCCTCTCTATACCATACGTTCCTGTCTCATATTGCATACCTCCCTGTCTGCCCTTTATATCTCACCCTATATATACACCGTATTTCCCGAATACAAGACAACCCCCATTTTACAAGGCTAATTTGTGGAAAAAGAATATTCGATGATAATATAGTCTCCAAACACAAGACGACTCCATTTTTAGGATATTACCATTGGGGAAAAAACACTGTCTTATATTCAGGCCAATAGGGTTTATCATATCGGTTCTGTTTGTTTTATCTCATACGTTCCTGTCCCCTATACTCCATACCTCCCTGTCTGTTACATTATAATCCCACCCGATACATGTATCCCGTACTTTTCAAGCACTCTACCGTCATAGTTGACCACTCTCATGACATGCGTTAGCAGGCCCCATGTGTTGTGCTTATATCGGCCACATTCACATGGTGAATGGGCAAAGTGGCAGCTGTGTGAATAGGGTCAATGTCATTACTGCCTGCCAGCAGCTTCCAAGCAGTTTTGTGTTAGCTCAGCTGTTGATATGCCGAAGTCTGTGAGATGTGTAGGCAGACTGGTCTGCTGTGAGAGGACATTTCAGAATGTAAACATTGTGAATAAGAGTGTTGCCATGGCTATGGCAAAAAGAATACCCTAAATATCGTCAGCAGAGATTAAGTTGATCTATTTGTACATACATAGTATATAGCTGTAGATGTATATACGTTTATATAGATATTTTAACATCCCTTTATTTTGTGCTTGTACAAGGGAAGCTATGTGACGTGTATTCACATTCCTGTATTCAAACCAAGTTAGCTTAAAGAAGTCGCATTCCAATAGTGACACTGTGACAATCTCTTATTCTCTTCATGCAAATATCACATAGATCTTATGGTCGGATATTATAATCATAAAGCTTTGCTGTGCTGTTTATTGTAGTTACTATCTTTGAATGGCCCCTCAATACCTTATTAACATGAGGACAGGAAAAAAGGATGTTATTCTCTTACATTATATTTATACTATATTGTATGTCAGTGTTGCACACTAATATATATGACCTGCTATTCCTAGCATGCAACTGCCATACAGTGGAGTATAAACTAAGCATTATACTTTGTTTCTTGTTATTGCTATGTAATGCCTAACACTCCACAATGATATTCCAGGTTTGTGATTATCTCTGAATGACAGATATAACCTCGCCAATAACTTAAAAAGAAATCTAGCTTTTGCATTGTTCTTGCTCGGATCTTAAAATTATATCTACTGTGTATATGTAACATTCCTTTTGTTGCATTCACACGGACAGACGCAAAGACGCAATCTACCGTTTATTGTTAATGCAAGCCAGTGACGTGAAGCTATGAGAAGCAAATTGGATGATTGTAGCTGCTGAAAAGCTACAAATACACCGTGTAGCTTTGCATCCTACAAATCTGCCCGTGTGAAAGCAGCATTTGTGCTCCAAACTTTGGTAGTGCATGAATCATTCCTGTTCCTGTTCATTCCTTTTTATGCACTTTGACAGACCTTAGGACATGTCTTTAAATGCAAGAAATTTGACTTCCATATCAGTAGAGCTGTGTGTGTGCGTGCGTGGGTGTGTGTGTCTTTACTCCGAGCGAAAAGCTTGATTCATGCACTTTTTGACATCCTGTGTAATGTCTTAAACCTAAAGTCATTTGCCATTGTGTTTGAATTTATTTTTTGTTTTTTACTACCCTCCAGACAAGATGATTGTATTTTGGAAATGTTTTAGTTTATCCAGAATTTTGAAATTTGATTTCTTTACTGCATTCTCAGCTGGATGTTTATTAGATTCCACCTTTACTTTAACTATCCAAAGATTATCCCAAATGAGGTGGAGGGGGATATGTGGATTTTGATGTCTCGTTTTAAATAAATAAATACATAAATAAATTGAATTCCATTGTGAAAGTGTAGCAATGGTATTCTAGTATTCCAACAGTAAGGTCTGTACATAGAGCTTTTCTATCGCAGAAATTTTAGAGGAAGTCATTCATTATATTAATTTCCTCTTTTTCCCCTTTTTGGCAGATTTAACACAGTACTGCAGTTTAATATTAAATGGAATAAGCTATAAATCTTGCATTGCATGTGAGAGTCTGATAATTGTATTATTGGATGTGCAAAACAATGCTATTGTCATAATTTGCAGTAAATATTTGTATGAATAACATTTTGTACGATCATTTTTTGTTAAACCTCAGTTCAGATGTAAAAGGTGTGTGTTCGTGTGCGTGCAGTCGTGCACGTAATATGAAGTTAAAAACGGACGTGAGTGACTGTTGATCTCTACAATACATGGGATAGAGACGGGTAGCAGGTAGGAACCATGTATAGTGGCTTTGTGACAACGGGGAAAGTACAGTGTGTCCGTCCTCTTTAGCACGTCGTCAAGTAGTACAACTTAGCAACGGTATTTCTAGTTTAAAGTTTAATCGTCTGCAAACGTGTAGTGTTCTAGTCGAATAGAAACGCCGTAACAACTTTGCGTTACAACTGAAAGAGTACACCACCCGCAGAAAATGGTAAGAGTTACGCGCGTGGGTGTGTTGTGTAAGGAATGGCAAAGCCATTTGTGCAGCATGTTAGCTTGTTTAGCTAACGATATACGACTGTAGTGTAAACGTTACCAGCCTACAGCATGCAGTCTGGAAAAAACAAAACATGGGCAATTCTTATTGTTTTCTCATTTAGTTCGCATTGCTGGCTCGTGAATCTGTTTTGAGAGATTACCCAGCACGTTAAAGGGACACGTCACCATTTTTTAAAATAAATAAATAATAATGATAAATAAATACAATATATATTAATGACATTTAGAAGATTTAGAACACTTTATTGGGTGTCTTTATGTGTGTAATATGTGTTTTTTAGATATTTTAGATTTCAGCAGTGAGCCCATTGTCTCTGATGTCATCAACACTACTTCCTGGACTAATTCCCATAATGTGTTGGTGCACCGCACCTTGTGGATAGGTGGTGAAAGGGCTGTCTTATTGAGACAACGCAGTGCAGAAAGTAGTGTCGATCATGACACTAGACTCACTGCTAAAATATCTAAACCTAGTATTGGATATTGCTTGCAATCTCTGTATCATTTTACAAAGGCCACAATACCATATTGATATATCAATATGTATGTTGACCAGTGAGATGCTGCACATCTTACTGTTTACTTAACAAAAAACATTTTTCAATAGTTCAAATGGCCAGTCTACATGCTCACAACATGTCAATAGATTGGCACATTGAACTATTCCCAAAAGTTTTAAAAATATCTAAAAAAAAGGATAAGGGGCTCCATTTTCGTTACATGCTAAACGCCTTATCCCAAATCCTTTATTTCGTTTTTACTCTTTTGAAAAACCTTTTGGAATATTTCAATCTATTAACACGTTGTGAGCTTGTAGACTGGCCATTCGAACTAGGCTGAAAAATGTTTTTAATAGTTTAATAATTTAAAAAGGCAAAGAAGTTAATGGATAAGGGCTTTAGCAGTAACGAAAATGGAGCCCTTGGAGTGTAATGGACAGACAGGCAAACATTTCTGCCTGGGTTACATAGTTATCTGGCTCACTGCGTTCGCAATTATACATTTCTTCAAAGTAATGTACATATTGCACAAAAACAAAACACTTTCAGGCCACAGAGCCCTTTATTAAGGGCTCTGGGAAGAGAGTTCATTGCAACTTGCGAGGGGAGCTTAAACAGAGGTACATTTATCAACACTGATCATCCAGATAATTCATTCTGTTTTTTGCCATATCGATATAGCAGCCTCTTGATCTATCCTCCTATTGTCTGGATGTTATATCCATATATTGCCATATCGAATGCACCACTGTCTAAAACCACATATTATTACACGTAGTAGCTGTAGTACATTTTGTACCAAATGACTTAAAAAAGGCAAATAACATTTGAACGAGATGCCTAATGTTTTTGCAAAACCCCAACAACCCATAATAACATTATCTCCTCCCACGCACACACGTGGCACCGTCTGTGTGTGACTGTGTGTGCCGTCAGATCGCAGAGTTATCGAACCCATCAGTGTTCATGAGGGACCCTCAGAGGGTAGAGGACATCCTTAAAGCCATGCACAAAGCTGGTTCCAACACCATACAGGTACCTGGTCTAATGCTGTGATGATCTGTCTTTTATTCCAAGGTCAAGGAAGGACACCTTTATTCATAACTTTAATATGTGGGTGAACAAGTCTATACAAGTGAATGGGGGAATGAGGGATCTCTCATTTATGGTTTCCTTTCTATTATTTATATAACCACAAAAGATTCCCAGTTTGATATGCATTTGGCTACAGACACTCCTTGTTGGATAGTATTTTTATCTCTGGGTTGTTTCCCTTGTTGGCAGTACTGTACCTGCACTAAACCGACAGTGTCCTAATTCATGTCATTTATATTTGTCCAAGGTGATCTCAGATTTTGACATGACCCTCACAAGATTTGCATATAATGGCAAGCGGTGTCCCACCTGTCATAGTAAGTTGTAAATGTAGTTTGACAATTAATAGTTGTACAACCAAATGTAACATTTCATAAATACATAATGAATATGTATTTTATTTGTGATGTTTATGTTGCTTGTGTGTTTTACTTCCAGACATTCTGGATAACAGCAAACTTATCAGTGAAGAATGCAAATTAAAGGTACTTTGGCTCTGCAGCTAATCTGAACAACTTTGCATTTCCCTTTCTTGTTGCATGCAAATGCAACACCATAGAAGCAGCACTGGAACAATACTGCTGTGTTGCTTTTTACTGTATGATGATGTTCAGGTAAACAGTTAAACCACTGTTGTTACGGGGACATTCTAATGTATGCATGGCATACATATGCATTTTTTCCTGTTGGCCCATCATGGGGTACACCATAGTACACCGTGCAACGTGCATGACATCACTGCTCACAATCCACAACTCTGCTTATGATGAAAGAATGCCAGGAAACCGTATTTGCAAGATCCTCACTGATGCTAATTTTGGTAAATATTGCTGTGTCTCTTCTGGATGCGTAATAGCTAATCACACATTGTAATGTGCATCCTCCCTCAGTTGAAGGAGCTGCTTGACACATACTACCCCATAGAGATCGATTCGTCACGGTCGATAGAGGAGAAGCTGCCCCTTATGGTGGAGTGGTGAGTTGAATGCCAGCCTTTGTATTGCTATTATTGTGTCCTTCAGCTTCCCTTCAACGTTGTTTGCTTTGCATCTCACAGGTGGACAAGGGCCCATGAGCTTTTGGTGGAACAGAAAATTAAGAAAGATATGCTGGCCACGGTGGTCAGAGAATCTGATGCCATGCTGAGGTACAGTAAGTGCACTTTGGTGCAGTCACAATGATGTTTTCAAATGTTTTAGACATGCAAACACCAACTACCGTGGTTCAATTAGCCCTTCATTAAGTCCCTCCCCAATCCAGCCTTGTCTAATAGGCACATTAGCAGAGGAAAGCTTGACATGGATAGCAATAGCTGCTAAGGTATTTAGATTGGCATTGGACAATGAACAAACCCCACCCCAAAGGGTGGGATTTTGAGAAGGGCTCATTGTGACAGCATAGAGCAGAATATGTGCACAATGGAGGCTGGGGACACACAGCAGCAGTTGATACATGATGGATCCAGTATCTAGGTCCAGGAAGGTTTTGAACAATATTCCTTTAGTTCAGTGTGCTAGATATTCGCTTGTAGTATCTAAATATTGTAGGAGCCCATGCATGAGTTTAACTCCAGTGATGATGATGACTTATTTTCACAGGGAGGGCTATCAGCTTTTCTTTGACCACCTGCACGAGCATAGCATCCCACTTCTTATCTTCTCTGCCGGAATTGGAGATGTCCTAGAGGAGGTGATTCGACAGCAAAATGTCTTCCACTCCAACGTCAAAGTTGTCTCCAACTACATGGACTTTGATGAGACGGTGAGTTTTGAGTGAGGTGGTACATTGTGTGCTGTAGATAAGACATTCCTATCCTGACCTCCATGGCATGCATGGATCCTTCTAGGGCGTGTTGAGGGCGTTCAAAGGAGATCTGATCCACATCTACAACAAGAGAGAAGGTGCTCTGCTCAACACAAGTCATTTCCAGGAGCTGCGAGCACGCCACAATGTGCTGCTGCTAGGAGACTCTCTAGGAGACCTGACCATGGCTGACGGTGTCCAGGATATGGAGAACATTCTCAAGATCGGCTTCCTCAATGACAAGGTTACACATCAACTGATTGATCTACAAAGGCAGTCGTTCTGTATGGCCACTTCCAACATGGCATCCCTATTTTGGGAATGTTAATACTGTATATGCAATGGTTTGCATATACAGTGTTCAAAAATAGTTGATATAACAGATGTACAAGCTCTGTGACTGCTCACTTGGCAGTTACGATTTCAGCCATGAAGTCCTTCCAAAATTGAGAGGGGTTTCTTATTAAACTAATACCCTTCACATTACTTTACCGTATTTAGAGTGTAACATACTACCGGTAAACATTTTGATGATCATGTTTACATTTAATATTGATCATTGTCTGAAAATACCATAATATACTAAAGTTGTAATTGACTGTGAATTGTTTTGTGATATGTGACATGGTTTATTATTCTCCTGTAACTCAGGTGGATGAGCGGAAGCAGTCTTATCTGAACTCCTATGACATTGTCTTGGTGAAGGATGAGACCTTGGATGTTGCCAACTCCATATTGATGTACCTCACTGGTTGTAAGTGAACTTGGGATACGGTTCATCTCTCTGGCGCACCAGTATTGCACTCCAGTGCCACATGAGTAAGGTGTCATCCAGTAGGAAGGACCGGCTCAGTAAGTGCCAGTAGACAAGATGTCTCAGAGGCAAGACTGGTTATTTTTTATACATATATTTGCCAATTTATTAAAGTTTCACAGTTGTGTGAATGCACTTGAGATGTCATTTTACCACTTTTGGAGCCCAGCAGAACATCTGGCTCATTATCCATTGGCTGTCCGGTGTCCACTCATGTTTATAAATATGTGGGGAGTAGATAAATGTTACTAATAAGCATGTGTTATAAATATACAGAATGTACTGTAACAAATACATGTAAGTATTTGGGTCCATTTTTACAGAGGAAGAGACTTTTGACATACAATGCACATGTCTTTGATTCTGTCACACATGTCTCTGATTCTTAAACTTTTATACTCCAGGCAGCAGTGTCACTTACTGAGAATAACTGATTTTTGGCAAGTGATGCTATATGTATAAATTACACTTTACATGACTTGGATAAAGGGAAAAAATCAAACAAAAACTTGTTTGAAATGTATGTGCTGGTTTAATTTTATTCTTCAATGGAAGTTTGTACTTTCCTTTCTTCCCTTTTAATGAGGCTATATGGATAGTGTTTTTATATGGAAAATGGTGAACTCTTCTGTATTACTACAGTGCTGTTAAGTGGTGAAATAGGCCACCTTATACAATAAAATGCCTGTCCTTTAATTCTTGTTCACTCTGTTGATTGAAACACAAAGGCGTTTTCAAGGGTCTTCCATTATTGTTGTTCACTTACATTTCATTATACCGGTAATAACCGTATCTCAGTAATCTCATCCTTGTTTAAGAATTCTGAATATTAAATTCTATTTAATATCTAAGCACAGTATTCATTAGATCCATTGTAGTATACATGACACACTTCATACTAAAAGAGTAAAACTTTACCCACATACCCTCAGTGGATTAAAGTTCTTAGTCTCCACAACTAATTTCATTATTTTCAATTGCATACTGTAGAAACCAGCGTGTTAAAATTGCATAAGACAAATCTATTTAAAATCTTGAACTATATTTCTGCTACACACCAGTGGTGTATTGTTATTGTTTACTTTTTTACTCTGTCACATTTGAAAATAACTTAATCCATGACATTTGGACAGAAATGTCAGAAATGATTGAAATCCTAAGTATACATGCAACTTGTAAATGTTATTGAAGAAACAATGTTTTATATAAAACAATTTTTATTATGTTCCACAACACACCTTTTTAGAATAATAATAAAAAAGTACATCTGGTCTTGTATAAAATAGCCTCTGAAAAATCTACAACCAATGGACTTTTTTTCTTCCCCAATTTGGTGTATGGGTCTAAGGCACAGTGTGAACTCTTAAAATTAACTAGCAGTTTTCTGGAATGATGGGCACAGCCCAAGTGCTTGACATGCTAGTTCAGTGCAAGCAGTTGAGGAAGTAAATTCAGTTGAAATGCTGGCATTACTTCTGTATTCACACTTTAAAATATCCATCACCTATGGAGAACCACAATCCACTTATACCCGTACCTTGTCTTGTCAGTTTAGGTTAAATTCAATTTCAGAAGAAATATTGCATAACCCTTGAATCAACTGCAAAACAACTACAAATGTGACCACGATGATGCAATCACTCGGGTTCTGTACTTCCATGTATAACATTGTTTTCACATCACAGCTCTTCGTGTCTGGGCTCCTCATCTGCCTTCAGTTTTAACTCGCTTAGTACAATCTTCCCATCTCTGTTGCGATCCTGGTTATCAAACATATCCTTTACAATACTGTTGGCATCCATGCCTGGTCGCAGACGACCTTTCCCTTCTTCAATCTGGATCATTAGGAAAGCTTTAAACTGTAGAGAAAGAAATGCAAAGAAAGGACCACTCTCAGCAACCACACAAGTCAAACACAAGTCAGGCTTTTGGTGTAATCTCAAGCACTATAGTAAAGCGATTACATAAACTGTAGATTTGCAAGACTTAAGACTACGGACATTGACATTTACAGATGGCAGTGAGTAGCTGATATTTAACTGTTGATAAGCATACATTTTGCACTGGCTATATTACTGGTTAACTACACAATTTTGCAGATTCTATTTACTTTAATGGAAGATATATTTGTTTACTGGCACAAAAGGAGCAAATCACACCAAAAATGAAACATCATTTCTGGCTTATTTACTCCTCATGTATTTTGTTGACCAAATAGGACTAAAACTTAAAGGTGTTATTCAAAAGGTTAATGGCCCCAATTCATCTTAAAAAGATTATCAAAATGGAAAAATGGCAAATGCGTTTAGGCGTAAGGGGATAATGTAAGATATAGCCCCAAGAGTAAATTAATATGTAATTTAAACATCAGTATCGGACTACTGATGGCTTGGTTAACTTACCTCGTCCAGAGGCACCTCTTTGTCACCATTGAGGTCCATGGCAGGGAACAAGGGGTCTGGGCTTTCTCCCAGCCACACAAACATGTATCCCTCAGGCACACCCTTCTTTAAGTCCAGTAATTCCAGCTCAAACAACAACACTGCACTGCCAGGCACACCTTTGGCTGCAAAAAAGAGGGAATAATTCACTCACTAATTAGAAAACATGGAAATTACACCATTACCCCTTGAAAAGTACTGTCATGACCCTTGCATCTTAGTAAACCTTAACATAAGTGTGTATAATGTCATGTAGTAATACGTCATCATACAGTATGTGGGAGGGATGCTCTTTGTAAAAAGTTTGTGCCATTCATCAACAAATACAGGTTTAGATTAGAAAATTGAACCAACTGATGCACATTTCCCTCTTCATGTACTTCCGGGGGAAACACATCTGCCGGCCTGACACTTTGCAATACACTCTGCCTAGGTTGTGACCAGACTTTTCTCTTCACAGATGAGTAAGGCTATGACCAAGGATATAGCCAATGGGGAGAAAGTGATGAAATAGTCACCACTAGTGACCGCATAGTGCATATACCAGTTTGCACTTCAATCAGCCTGGTAAAAAGAGGTGGGGGTTCATGACGTACATTATGAGAGTAGACACATACTGACCTCCATCTTCACCGTGTCCAAAGTGTGGTGGAACGATCACCTGCCTCCTCTCACCAACACACATGCCACGCAGGCCTTCATCTAGACCCATGATCACTTTGTTGGAGCCAAGTGTTGTGCCGGGAGGTGCCTCATAGTGATCCCTGGGAAGGAACCAGACAATAGTTATTGCAGTTATTGCCATTTCGTCTTAGCAGCTCACAGTTTTTCAAACATATTGATGCAAGCGTGTATAAATTGAACAGTTCACAGTTCGATCAAATTCACAGTTGATGCAGGTGTTGCACGCTGTCGATAGACATTTATTCCTACTGGTGTTGCCACTTGGACAAGGAGCAGAAAATGAGCCCATGCATTGCATGGACCAAGAGGATGCTGTGTAGCAGTGTGAGAGGCAGAGGGCACTCACGAGGAGTAGAGGAGGGTGCCATCCAACGTGGAGCAGTTGTAGCGGTACTGGATCAAATCGTCAACCTCACTGGTCATGTTGCATTCCTTTGGCTTGTGAAGAATCTCAATCGAAATAGGATCGTTGGGGTTGTGGAAATCGATTACATGGATGTCAAACACCAGCACTGCAGAGGGAGGAATGAGATCTCCTACAACAAGGGATACAAAGAAAAACAATTAGTTAATTAGTTACATTTTTTCCATGTTTTTCTTGTCGGTCTTGTTTCACATGTAACCCATGTAGTGTATACTGCAAATATCTATGGTTCAGAGACTCACCAACGCCGTGTTCGCCATAAGCCATGTGAGGAGGCACAGTGACCCTTCTCTTCTCTCCAATACATAGACCCTGCAGAGCTTTGTCTATTCCTGAAATCACATAGCCCTTCCCAATATAGGTGTTGTAGGTACTGTTACGCTGATAACTGCCATAGAAGTGAGAAGACATTGTTAATATGTAGGCCTCAAGCTGTGCAAACAATGTGCAATTATGCTTCTATGTTACGCTTTAGAGACAGATAACTGCCTGTACTTTTCCCTACCTAGTGTCAAAGGTAGTGCCATCCTGGAAGGTGCCATTGTAGTGGTACCGGATGTAATCTCCAACCACAGTCTTGCGGGTACAGTTCTTGGGCACCTCCCTCACCTCCACTGTAAGCTTGTCTTTAGTATTGAAGATGTCCACCATCAACACTTCAAACACCAGTGTGGCTTGCGGAGGGATTTTCGCACCTGTTGAG
This sequence comes from Benthosema pterotum, assembly GCA_039105355.1. Taxonomy (NCBI): domain Eukaryota; kingdom Metazoa; phylum Chordata; class Actinopteri; order Myctophiformes; family Myctophidae; genus Benthosema; species Benthosema pterotum. The sequence continues at coordinate 26,843,905 of CM076965.1, read as the reverse complement.
CGAGAGATGACAATTTAGTAACCAACTAATGAAACCCCCACTGCATTAAAGATGTGGTTTGAAGATTGGTTTGTAGCCTACCAGACCCCTTCTCTCCATAGGCCAGGAAGGGTGGAACAATGATGAGCCGTCTCTCTCCCACACACATGCCGATCAGACCCTCATCCATGCCTGGGATGAGGTGGCCCTCTCCCAAATAGGTATCATAGGTTGAATTCCTTGAGTAACTAAAAAGCAAAATAAACACAAACATTGCAGTGTCAATATACTAATATTACACTTCCTTCAGTCACCACTAGATCCAGTAGCAATTGGTAAGCTGAGTGGGTTATTGTGTTATAGAAGTTGGGAGTTTTAAAATCAATGAAGTGATAAACAAGTGTGATTTGATCACATTTTTGGTACCCATGAAAAGGAGATGCCTGGATGAGGATTGCCAGTCTATAAGCCAAGGCATTGACCAATCTTTGATTAAATAAAAGAGTTGTACATTGACAAGTAACCATATTAAATATATATATAGTTTTAATGTGACTATTGCAGAAGAAGCTGAATCACATGGTGTTGTTAACTCAGAGGGTATCTTACCTGGTGTCAAAGACTTCTCCATTCAACAGGGTACCATTATAGTGGTAACGGATGTAGTCTTTTGCAACAGCTGTGCGTTTACAGCTCTCTGTTTTACTGAGGGTGCGGCTCTGGACCTTATCCTCTTTATTCCAGATGTCCAGCAAGAGAACGTCAAATACCAGCACAGCATCAGGAGGGATAATGCCACCTATCAGACACAAATAAACACCATGCTCACTTACTGTATGTGTGGTGATGCTTTTATCATATCCTATATTCTATCCAGGCAAAGCAATTAATCACTCATCCATTATTCAATAGGGGGGCTATTTGCAGCTGCATTGGACAGTGAAGCAATCATAAAAAAAAGCATTGCTCTTGCTCAGTAGCAGCTTTTAATGACCCCCGCATACAGAATAGTATCAAGTAACAATCCTACAGAATAGTGCAGAATAGTGCAGATTACATATTGGCATAAAGACGGGACGATAGCTTCATATCATATTAAAGTGGACTGCAGTCTGTCAGTCTGGGCAGTGGCAATGCGCAGGAGCCACATAATTATATGTGGCTATAGGGGCCTGAACCTCTAACTTAGTAGTATACCTCCTGTCCCTATGGCTCCATAAGCAAGGTGTGGTGGCACTGTGATCTTCCTGCGCTCATTAACGCACATGCCCATCAGCCCCCGGTCCATTCCAGTGATGAGTCTGCCCAGCCCCACCTGGCTGACGAAGGCAGTACTACGGTCATGGCTGCAGGGGAACACAAAGAAAGATGTAAAAAGTTTTAAAAATAGAACTTAAAGGCAACAACGATGAAAGGTCAGTAAAAGACATGTAAGTTCGATGCTGTCTCAAATGCAAGATAAACCTTGTATTGGCATATCGAGTCGACTATAACGCTTATTACGGTAGTAGTAGACCTAGTAGCCTATAACATTTAAAGCGAAATGTTTGCGCCATGGAGAGGCCTAGCGCATCAGTGTGGCCTTTCATTGCCCGTTATAGTTACAGTGACACGTCTGCAGCCGTCACGGTTAGGGTTACGGACAGTAAGTCTAGTTGAACACAGCAGGGTTCATTCAAGGGTAGCGTTCATTTGTTTCAACAATTTTAACAACCATTTTAGCTTAGAAACAAAAGTGTTTTTTTTCTCTCGGTAGTGGCTGCAATGCAGCCCAGTATGCATTTCATTCATCACGACACATAACGTACCTGGAATCAAACTTTTTCCCATCTGTATGGAAAGTGCCGTTGAAGTGATACCGGACGAAATCCTCGTTTTGCACCTCTCTGGGACAAGCTCTTGGGATGCTATAGCGATCGATAACAACATCCACCAACGCGCCGGGGTCGCACTTCACATGCGCTACAGCAGCGCAGAGCAAAAGCAGGCACAACGCGAGCGCCATTGTAGTATAGCGCCGTACGTGTTTAAACGGGTCAAGCTGATGTATAGTTGCATAAAAAGGATTCCTCTCTCTTCCAGCAGCTGCAACTAGTCTATAGAGGAAGAAAAGGCTGAGTAAGTTCCCTTGGCCGTGGGACGTGTCTTTTACAAGCAGAGGGGGAGGAGTGCCCCCTCATATGATCCCTCCTTTAAATTTGCTGTTCTGTAAACGTGTAATGCCAGGTCCCAGGAGGACAAGTTCGTGCGGCATCATGCCCGAATGACCCCACATACAAGCCGAGTTTTGTTCATTTTCTGCTTATTTGAAAGTAAAGGAACAAAATGTGGATTTTCCTAACCCAGCCCAGCGGGGACATGATGTCCCAAGAATGTGCACATCTGTCTGGCTGTCTCCCCAAACAAACTCACTTTGTGTAGTTTCAGGGTCCTAAATCTAAAATATCCTTAACCCTAACCCTAAACTCTACGTTAGCTTGAAACAGTGACCCCCTATAACTGTCTAATATGTTGAGCGATGGAATTTTTTAGTGTGATACCAAAATGGCGTTAATAATGTCATCCCCCCGGTATTAGGCCTATACATCTCTCATCACATTGCTGCGCTCCCCGTCCTTGTCTCAGCTTGCCATTTTTGTTTGGAATGTACTATATAAATAGGACTATATAGCCTTGGAAACCGCAGGCGATTCCTGCTTCATTATAAGAACTGAAAATACCAAAGTCTGACCTGGATGACCTGTGACAAACCATGCGTAAAAGTTGAGTCCAGTCAACCAGGAGTTCGTGTCAATAAACCCACGTACCCTATATAAAATATTTCTATTTACAATCTCATCTTAGTTAACTATAGCCTATTGGTTAACTGCATGTTTGTTTATTTTGATAGCAAGTTGTTTGGACAGATGTCTTTGGTGTTATTTACGGTATCCTGTTACTTTGTAGCGCTTAATTGTTTCTTAGTTCACACTATATTTACATGACCTGAGTGGCCTGCTGCCTGGTGATCCAAGGCCTACTCCAAGTCTCAAATCCTTCTCTGAATAAGAGAAGGATAAGTCTTAAATAATACATTAATAATCCAGATCGGTTGGGCATTATGACCCAGGGAAAACCTAGGCCTGGTGCAACTCGTTTCCTCTTGTAGAGTCTCAGAGCTGAAGACCCAAAAATCCCAGCCTGCTCTTCTCTTCTCTATCCCCACCTCCTGCTTCTGTTCGTACCAACACCCGGCCCAGACAGCGGTTTAGTAGCACAGGGGCTACGTGCAGTCTGACATGCTCAATCACTTATAAAAGACGTTTGGAAAGCCAACCTGTGTGGATATACTTTTTCTCTGCGAGAGAGTCATGATGTTCCTGGGAAGTAGTAGAGAGACTTGGCATTATTTTCATTTGATTTGCGTAGCCTTTCTTGTGATCATCGTCCCAGTTCTGGTCGAAGCTCAGTATGAAAAGTATAGTTTTACAAGTTTCCCCCAGAAGGACATCATGCCGCTGGACTCTGCCTATGGACATGCGCTGGAGCAGTACGCGTTGCAGAACTGGAGGGAAACCATCAAGTACTTGGAGTTGAGTTTGCGACTCCATCGGCTGCTGAAGGACAGCGAGGCGTTCTGCAGCCACAACTGCAGCTCTGTGAGCCTGAGGGACTGGGACAGCGTGGAGAAGGGCTCTCTGTTCAACGACACCAGCCTCCGCATCATGCGGCACTTCTTGTTGCGGGCATCTTGTCTTAAGAAATGCAAAGCAAACCTGCCCGTGTTTAAGATAACATACCCACGGAGGGATGTGCTAGAAGCTTTCGACAACAGAACGCCATATCGGTACATACAATATGCTCATTATCAGGTGAGGAGTGCACAGTCATACATCATAATATCTGTGTTGTCAGGGGGTTTGATCAAAGGGGCTGTGGACTGCCCCGTTTCAGGATTTTTACGCGTCTCCCATTGGCTGTGGGACCTTTTTTACTCCAGGGACCACCATTTATTCAGCATTTGAGCCACGGACCACCATTTGAGGACCTGGTTGATTTCTTTTGCTTTTGTCCACAACACCAGGCTGGATTTGGGAAACCAAACAGTCAAACATAGGCTACAGATCAAAATGACCATTAATCTTCTGCATTCTCTAGTTGTGCATTTTTACGCTCTCAAGAGTAACATCTAGTCAACCCACTTAGCTGGGGACCACTGGTGGTCCCCGGACCAACGATTGAAACCCCTGCCCCAAAATACCCGACAACCACCTACACAGCTGAGGTCTTGTACGTGGAGAAAAAAAATACATTATGGCCAAAGCCATTTCCTCATATTCTAAAGAACAGCAGTTCGATGCAGGTTTGCTTTCCCTATGCCTAACTATCGGGTAGCCTACTCACTCACTAAACAACAAGTCACTCTAATAATAACTGAATTAGTAAAGGGCTGACTCATAAACCGTATGTTCGTGGGCCAGATTTACTGGGATTTTGACTTCTCGAGACGAACGTGACCGAAATGGATAGCCTGACTACCTACTGTATAGGCTAGGCTGTTTTCACAAGTCTCCCCTCCACTGTGTCAGTCCAGTGAGTCCCTCCTGTCGACAAAAACCTGCAGTTGAGAATGTGCCACGTCCCTCCAAAGGCACCCCGTTAAACAATCCCCATGCAGCTGCTGGCTGCTGGTACAATCACCTTATTCTTCTCAGCCAAAAGCAGGAGTGATGTTGGCTGGGCTTCCTCTCAGCTATACCAATAAAGTTCTGCTATAGGCCTCGTCAGTGGCATGTAGTAAACATAGGACCATGTACCTAACCTATTGAATGTTTACATTAGTCATTTATAACAGTGATCCCCAAACCTTTTCATGTCAAAGACTCTCAATTCGACACAAGGGGCTCAATTTTCGTCACTTGTTAAACCCCTTATCCCAAACACCTTATCCTTTTTTTACTATTTTATAGTTCAGTGTGACATGTTGTGAGCTTGTAGACTGAAAATGTTTTTTTTTATAGTTTAAAAAGGCAAAGAAGTTAAGGGATAAGGGGTTTAGCGGTAACGGAAATCTAGGCCAAGTTATCTACATCTCTAGCAGTGATCCTCAACCCGTTTAATTTAAAGGATCCCCCGGTTTGACGTGCATTTGTTTACAGACCCCTCCATTTAATGTGATTTATATATTTATAAAATCAATGTTGAACCTGTAAAATTAGTGTTTGTACACTCGCAGCAGAGTTACAAAACCACAAGCGTCTATTTGGTTGCAATCATCTTGCTGGGGACCCCCTGGAACTCTCAAGGATCCCTCGCTAGTGGTCCCCGGACCCCATCTTGAAACCCCCTGATTTAGAATATATTGTTCTATTACTGCTATTTGTTGTTACATATGTTCATTCTTACTAACAAAATACACATGGTCTGCTCTCTCAACAATGTTTTGAATTAGTGAATCATTGCTGGGACATAATAAGGTCACATCATAGCATGGGCATGGCTGCACTGTAAACTTTGAAAAAAAAAAAAAAAATCCCTGATTGAAAGTTCCAGTGACATCAAATCAAGACAACTATATTATCACTACAATCTCAGATCAAGACTATAGAGTGTTGTTAGTAGTGACAATGGTGTAATTTATCTACATTTGTACTTCAGCTTAACAACCTGGAAAAGGCTATTTCAGCAGCCCACACTTTCCTGCAGAAGAATCCAGATGATCCCTACTTAACCAAAAACATGAACTACTACAAGACTCTGTTGGACCTGGAAGAATACCTTGTTGACATTGAAGAACGCCCCTATGAGGTTTGTGCTTTTAATATTATTGTAAAACAATATACCTTTTGGACAGTTGGACTGCATTAAAATGTAGCCAATGGTGGCGTTGCACCCAATCCAACACTAAATATCTGTTCTGTTGTTCAGAGTGTGTTCCTGAAATCTGTGAAGCTGTACAACAATGGGCAGTTCAGCAGTAGCGCTCGAAACATGGAGCAGGCAACCATAGAGTTCTTCAAAGCATACGACATCTGCTTAGCAAGCTGCGAGGGCTCATATGAGATTGTAGAGTTCAAAGACTTTTACCCAACCCTGGCAGGTAAAACCACAAGAATGTTTCTACTGTTACAAAACCAGCTTGGATACATATATATCTATATATTTATTTTTATTTTCCTTGCTCCCTTCAGATCTATACACTGACGTGCTAAAATGCAAGGTGAAATGTGAGGCAGACCTCACTCCTAATGTTGGCGGATTCTTTGTGGAGAAGTTTGTTGCCACCATGTACCACTACCTCCAATTCGCATATTACAAATGTAGGGGCCAGTGATTTTTACTATGAAACTAAGAATGTGATATTGTTGCATGCATTAGCTAGCTAGTAACAAGCCTCTCTTCTATAACTACAGTGAACGAGGTAAAGAACGCTGCTCCCTGTGCAGCCAGTTACATGCTGTTTGACCCCAGTGACAAGGTGATGCAGCAGAACATACAATACTATCGCTTCTACAAAGAGCAGTGGGGACTGGAAGACAGCCACTTCCAGCCACGGCCGGTGAGCAAAAAAATAATACTAGTGTTGTTGTCAGTCAGCATGTTTGGGTTTTGGTCCCCAGCATTTGCTGGGTTAGTATGTGGCTAAAACAGAAGGGGGTCTCCCAACCCCTTCATCTCCATCTCCCCTGTCATCTTACTTCCTTGCTCCCTCTCGCTGATCGTGCTCGAGTTATGACGTCAGGGATCTCCATATACTGTATGGGCATGTGACTATCTCACAACGAACGGAAACCTTCCCATGTCAATGTCATTGCATGTTTATATTTAGGCATAATATGGTCACCTGCGGCGTGTCACAACTTGAACTTTATTATAGATCCCCTATTAGTGGAAGCCTTAGCATATTATGTGGGAATGCCTACTGAGTTTCTGTCCCAGACAGCCCATACACCCAAACAGAAAAGTCCCATCTGATTGCATTAAATTATTTTGCCAATCGATTTTCCACTCACTCACTCACTCACTCACTCACTGTATGCATTCTCTATTGGCGTGAACGTTGACACAATTTAAGGGTGGCAATGCCAATTAGAGGCCTGCATTATAGTCCTATAAAGATGTTTTCATCCTTCGGTCGTGCTTTGCCATGTGCTGTATTTGTAGCATGCCAACTGCATGTAATTGAGTGAAGCCACAACACTCAGTCCTTTCCCTCTGAAACGTGAAGTTGGTTTTGCAGGAAAATACTTAGTTTACAGGCATCTAACTGAAAGGCAACAATTGAAACAGTAAAACAAACACGTTGTTTTGCAGGGTGTCATGAAACGACAGCTTTCTTTTTCTGCTATTGGGTCAGCTGAAGGTTGTTTGTTTTTGATTGTTTTTGTTGATTTGTTTTTCAGGAAGCTTTGAAGTACTTTAACCAGACAACCAAACAGAGGGAGATGTTAGAGTTTGCACAAAACTATCTACAAACAGATGACGAGGTAAGTCCAGTATGGTAAACTTAAGGAATATCCCTTTAGCTTTGTGTGTAAGTTGTTGGCTTTCCCCATGGTGTGTGTGTGTGCGTGCGCGTGCGCTTGCATGTGTGTGCGTGCACATTGCCCCACCTGTGATTTGCACCTGGATATCCTGTGTGGAAGTAGCCTACTAATTAGGCAACACCAAGGTCTAAATTTCTGCAGCATATTCTGGATTGCGTCTCTATGGGAAACAACTCACTTTAAAAAGGATTTGAAGTTTCAACTTAAATAAAACAGTTTTGTGCTTAGTCATTCTCTAGGCCGGGAATGACTGATGATGACGTGACTACTATAGTGTGTGTAAAAGCCAGCACAAGGAAACGTTGAGTAGACCAAAGTACTGTAAAATGGGGGTAGGGAAGGTGCTGTGTCGTCTGCCAGTTTAGTGTGGTATGTGGCTGGGAAGTGTTAGCCACACTACATTTAACTTGTTTAGCCCGTCCCAACTCACTGCGCTGACTATAGGTCTAGTCAGTGCAGTGAACTGGGAGTGGAGTATGGCGATGTGACAGAATTGTGTGGATTACAGGGTGCTGAGTGTTTTTACAAAGAATCCAGATCTATCCAAAGGAAAAAGGAATTTGCTGGCCCAAATCTCAATTGTGACATTTTTTTGTTGTGTACTGGATTTAGCTTTATTATATTTTTAGGGCAAGAATAAATTGTATAAATGGTCTTTACGTATGCACCAGACAGATGTGAAAGGCCAATGACTGATATTTTTTGGACATCATTAGGATGAAGTAAGACCAGAGGAGGTCAGCACCAGTCCTTCAGAACCACTTGATGCTGAGTTTGAGGGGATAGGAGACTATGAGGAGTCCTTCACTGCCGACTGGTGGCAAGAACCCAAAACCAAGTGGGACACTGGAGAGGTTGACTGATGTCTACTGTTCTCATCCAGCTGTCTCCTGACTCATGTGAAATCTTAAAAAATGACGTGTCCAAGCTACAGAGAGAGACTCATTCACAATAATGCATTTGAGCAAAACATGCATTTGTGCATTTTTGCCACAAATCAAATGATAGCTGTACATACATGTGTTGATCAACACAAACCTTTGGATCTGTCAACCAGGTAAAAACATTATTTAAACTGTAGTTGGATATACCTCTTTGTGCATATTTTGATGTCATTTTATTTAATTAAAGATAAATGCCTTCGTGCCTTGATATGAGGAAGATGAGGAATGTTGAATGATATTGTACAAGTTGTGTGGATAAATCATTTGCCAAAATATTTCAACTTCAGTTGATGAATAAAGCTATTTTAATACAAGCTTGCCCTTGACTCTTTTAAAAACCGTCAACAAGCGAGGAATTGTGCACCACTGACTGATAACCTCTATACCAATATGTATAGATTATATATAATATATACTCATTATATACTCATATATATACTCATATATACTCAATTCCCAATTTCCCATACAGCTTCACAGTTCAAAGAGATGACACATTTTCTATCCTTGACCATCATTCCTGCAAAATATGCATATTATGTCAAGACAAATACAACAAAAGTTCATGTTCCTAACTAGGAGTTTCAATCCTCTGGTGCATTCACCTAGGCCGGACATTTTGTCTTGGTTGCAGGGCTATCATAGGCTTATGTAAAATCTATGTATCTTAGCGTTTTTATACTTAGATTACAGTGTATGGCACTATATATAGCACTACATATAGTTGTTTATGATCTATTGAGATGCTTTTCTTGTTCATCATTGCTTAATGTCTGCTAAATGCCTCAATTGTAAATTGTATTTTTTTGCTGCATCAGTGACTACTACAGTTTGTTCAGGGGAGGCATCTAGTTTACTATTACCATCTCTACCAATCAGCCACTAGAGGTCATCAGTGGCAAATTTACAAGTGTGTGTGTGGAAACCAGGGAATTACATTGAGAAGAACAATCACACCCGTGTGAGGTGAGGGCGCTCTAATGAATTATTGACCTCATTCCAACCTTGAAACTTGCCCTAGTTAATCATCAAGAATGGTGATCCCTTATTAGCCAATGGTTTCCTCTTTGCTCAGACACATAGTGTGTCTGAGTGAATCGGCTGCCCTCCCACTGAGCGCAGATCTAAAATAGGTCTAAAAGTGAAAGTTTTTTAGAGGACTAATCTTAGATTAGACGTTAGACCCCATACAACTTCAATTTTAGACGTTTTTTAGACACTTGTGCTCATTGGGATATTATGACGTAAATTCTTCATTCATTGTCAATGGCATCTAATGTTTGTTAGAGAGAATCTACACTAATAGCTTAATAGATTGAAAGTGTCCTTAATACATGTATTTATAACAGCTCAAAAAACACTTCCATGACCAACACAATTTGAACATAGAAATTATGGTTTCACTTTTTTATTTTTACTTCCACTTCATCCCAGTTCATTTTATAGGGTTCATCTGTCATTTTATTTTCTCTCAATTCAAAAGTGTCTAAAAATACAGGGTATGATGCATCATTTTTTTCCTTTCCAGATTGTATTTGATACCAACTCTGTACAAATTATAATAACAGTAGTGCATCTACCTTAGTGCAAAACTCAACCAAACAAAACTGACCGCATACACGCATATCAGACAGGCTTTCTCCTCAACCCTAACCTATATCTCTTTAATCTCATTTACATTAGGGAAAGTCTCTGAGCTGTAGTGTCCACCCAGGGCTCCAGGGCTATCAACAAATGTACAAAAAGTCCATAATGTTTCTGTGATAATAACTGGAATGATTAAAGAGATGGCTGGCTTCGCCATTATGCCACGTTGATTATGAATGAATGGATGTGGAGATTTACAAATGTAGTTCATGTCACAAAAACGGATATGAAATTATTTCAACATAGTTTTAAAATCAATGTTCATACAGTGTATTTAACATTCAGTATACTTTGCAAATTATTTACAAAAAGTGTGCATACAGTTAGTGCTCATTTTATGTTGATACATGACATAAAAACTGTTAAATTCTTTATGGACGTGCTTGCTTTTGTGGTACAGTGACTGCAGAGCACAACAGGTCATACAAAGAGATGATATTCTAGATCTAGAGGTAAAAAAAACCTTACCTACCTGTGAGGTGTATATGAACACCACTGACCCTATAGTGCCTGATTTATACTTAGTTGTGCATCGCCACACTCATCAGAAATAGCTGATCTACCATCTCACAATGTGTGGCATTAGGAGACACTGGGCCTGATTTTGATTGTCTTAAGTATCAGGTCTTAAGTCTTAAGTCAAAACTTGGAGGTGTGGTAAAGCGGTTTGGCCACTCAAAACAGTTTTGACTTAAACTTAAGACCTGATACTTCAATCAAAATAGGGCCCACTGTGAGCTTGTAGATGTGCTCTTTTGGATGCATGAGTCTGGAGCAAAACCAAGTATAACTCAGGCTTTAGTAACGCTACAGTGTAAACACATTCTCTTCCATTATTTAAAAAGCTTGTACCATCATACATTCATTCATGTATAGTACAAACATATAAATTATACTCTCTTAACATACAAACATTGGGCCCCAAGGAGGTGATAAGCACACATAGATATTTGTTTTCATTAAAACTAATGGTGGAATGTATGTTGATTGGTCTGTGGTGGAGAACACAAAGTTACGGTCTCTGTTGCTTTTAAATTTAGTTTTTTTCAAAAATGATCCCAAAACCATAACGCCTAGCTTCCTTTTGTTGTACCTGAAAACCTGTGGGTGGCAAATACTTTAGTGGAAATTACAACAAACAATAGACACAAACCCATTCATTCGTCTGCGCTCTAACGCTTTGCAGGTCCATTTTCAAGTCATAATCTGTACGTAAATATTCATTTATTATTCCAAAATCTCTCTTTGGAAAAGAATTGCCACTGTCAAGTGTCAAAGTAGGTTGCAGTAGGTTGATTTCAGTTCAATCTACTCTGTTATAACAAACTGCTAGGTATAAACTTAAAGACAAGTTGTCCGTTCTGAGATGCAACTGTACAAGGCCTGGCCTTGGAGGGACAGCAGAACAGGCAGTACCGTCCTCAGATCCGTCCTCTTTTTTTTTTTTTTTTAACAAGAACAACTAGTCAGCGCCTACCGGTATATCATTCCAATAGTCTGTTATACACAGCCAGTCTGTGCTAGTCCAGCATTTAATAGAGGACTTGTTCGGTGGCCACTTACTTTTTATACAAGCAGGCAAACATTGGCAAGACATGTCTTCATATTGAATTGGTCCACCGTTGATATGTTCTTCATCAGACTGTCTAAGATTTACGGAGAGGAGGTACACGGACACCAAAGCACGCTGTTAAAGCCACTGCGAAGGGTGAAGACCGCCAAGGTCTCCCCCATCATGGGCAGACACTTGATGCGATCTTCAATGGTCTACTGGCAGGAACCACAGGAATATGATTGGCAGTTATGGTATGAGGAGTCCCATGAGCACCATGAGGTGGGCGGAGCCAAGCAAGAGGACAGACAAGGAGCAGACAGGAGAGAGGGGATGAAATCATTTCGGAAGGTTTGTTCGAGATCTAGGACAGGAGTGGAAGACTTTGCTTTCTCCTCTTCTCTGATGTGGAAACGACACAGTGTGAGGAAGACAAACATGAAGACAGAAAGACAGACGGGTGTCTTATCCTCCACCGGATCTGAAACAGAAATAAAAAGCACAGTATAAGAGATGGTGGGGAATGCAAACAAAATTGGATGAGTGTATAGAAAAGTGAAGATGACAGGAAGATGTGAACCATTTAAATCTGCAGTATATGCTTTGTTGTATGTTTAAACTGCAAAAAGAGTGTTGAGAGCTTGTAGATCTGCAATTGTTTACATGTTTATGTTAAATCCAAATGTTATTATGTTGTAGTTGGAACAAGGACTTGTGGTTAAAGTGGAATTCCGCCCATTTGTGTACGCATTTGTACACTCTCAGGAAAAAAGGTCCAAAAAGAAAAACCATTAACATGGTAAAACACAATCTGATGACATCATCAAGTTGTGTTTCACCATGTTAATGATTTTTTCAGACATCCATTTCTAGGAAACACAGAATGGGGGAAACCTTTTATCATGTGCACCCAACACCCAACATGTCATTAATGACATGGTAAAATGTTGACAATAGGTAAAATTCCCCTTTAAGTGCAATGTACGAAGAAGAGAACCATTACTAGGGGTTGCAGGGGTTAAAGTTTTTTTTTGTGAGGAAGCATTTTAGTGGAATCATTGCAACAGTGGAGATTAATGCCATGGTGGAAGGCAGGGCTGACACAGATGGTGTTGCATGTAGCTGAGCCACAGGATGGGCTCTGAATAGAGGATGATGAACTTAGCACCCATGCTGTGAGGAGCAGTGATGTAGGATGTGGTGAGCTAATGGGACATGGGAGGTGTTAAGCCAAATTTAGCGCCCAAGATTATAGTTTAGGGTTAGGTAACTGATACTGGGTGAAAAATGGGTTACAAAATCATGGCATAAGGATTTAGAGAAAAAAAAAATGCTGCATTTATAAAACAACATGATGCAGTGTGCGACATGGTTGTGCAAAAAGTATGGATTATGGTTGGCAATATCTGGGTCATATACCTTCCTCTCCGGATGTTCCTGTATCCAGGACGAAACAGGAGCACATTTGGGAGAAAAAAAAAACACAAAGTCAGGAGAGATATCAATAACATTAGTACAACATTAGTAATTGCTGACTGAGTCAGGAGCGTGTTATAAAGCCCACCAATGGTAAATGTAGTTATGTAGTTAGTGCGTAAAGATATTACATAAAACAGGTATAAAAAAGAAAATAATCACATATTGCAATGTTGTGCAAAAGGATCATCTTATGGTGAGGTCACAATTCTTACTACATTTAATAATGGCATAAGAGCATGGGCTTTACACAATACCATGAAATCAAGTCATTATTAATTACTAACTATTTTCCAATTGGCATGATCCCATTGTGCTGAAATGTGACCATAGCAAGCATTGAGCCAGTCCAAAACCCTTCTTCCCAGGTAGCAATGATGCCAGTAGGGCTAGAAACAAAGTCATGACACCAACTATCAGGCCTGCCAAGCCCGTTGTCCTGCCTGGGCTCTGATTACCAAGTTGTGCTACCTGCACGTTAGCTCATGCACGCATGCACGGGGGACAACACATGGAACTTCTGGCCCTAAAAGGATTGTTGATGCTTCATGTTCATAGTTTTGTTTAAAAAGAAAAAAAAGTGTTCATGCTTTTCAAGTAAGCACTCTTCAACTTGCAAGTTTGGGTTCAAACTGTAGTCCAATCCTTGTAGGCGCAGAGTATAAGCAGTGAACCAAAGCAAGCATGCAAAGATGGTGCAGAGGAAGCATGCACTGCCTGTCAGTATTAAGAAATAAAATGCAACAGAAAAAGTAAAGTACTACATTTAGAGGACTCCATTAATGGGTGCATAATTTAATTCACTGCAACCCTTACAATATTCTGAGACTACGTGGGGGATGGGGGAGGAGGAGAGATGGGTTGGGAACGAGGAGAGATTCTGGATGTGGCACCAGTGATTAGTTGCATAATGTCGAGCAGCTAGAGATCTGAACCGTGGGCACTGACAAGAGTGCTGTAAATGTTCCTGGCAGAAGAACACCTTTGATCCTGGCCTATCGCTATCTGACAGAGATGAGAGATAATGGGATTGCAGAGGAGGCAGGACAGGAGAGGTGCAGGATGGAGCATCGGGGTCGATCTTGTTCACTTGATCGCTATCCATAAACGAACAAAAAAACAAAAAACAAAAACAAAGAGCGATGCTTGCTAGTGCATAATGCCAAAACGATCCAAGCATGAACACGCTCCCCCGCCCCACCCCACCCCACAAACCCCCCAAGTTGAGCCAATGCATTGTTTCTGGGTGCTGTGAGTGGGGGTGCAAGGGGGGCCTTTTAGGTAGAAGCAGACAGGTACACAAAGGCATGCCAGAACTCTTACTTAAATCCCCATCCTGTTCCCCCTAGGACTATAGCTGCCAGGAGAATAGCACCTGCGATGGACCCTATTATGATATTGGTGCCACTGGGACCTGCGCAGAGGAAGGAGGGGGGTGCGAGGAGGAGGAGGAGGAGGAATAGAAACAAAACAACACCACTAAAAACACACATCAGAGGACGGCATCGACAGCAACATCCACCAGAGAGATAGGGAAAACAGAAATAGAGAGAGAGAGAGAGATTGTATACCTGTGGACCAAGGAAAAAAGAGATGAGGAGAAAGAGAAGGAGAGAAGGTCCAGCATGTGGGGCGGAGGTGAATAAAACAGACGGGTGGAGCGAGGGGAGGTCAGGGAGACAGCAATAAAAAATAAACAGGGGGATTGTTTTGTCTTTCAAACTTTCATTTTTTTCTATACTAGACAACTTCATGCGCAGGGGGAGCTTTTATCTTTTGTTGGTAATTTGCAGAGAAAGTAAGAATGACGCTTGCCCTGCAAGACACACACTCACACACACGTACACATACTGAGTGATCACACACAAGCACTCACACCAACATATGACATGCACATATGCTCTACCATACTATTTTGTTTCTAACTCTGTGGGAGTACTTAGCTCTGTTCTCCTCCCACACACACATACCCACATAAGCAAAACAGCTCTGAGCTTCTCACCACTAATACACATCATTGTAATTAGTTGAACTATCCTCTCATAATATTCATACACACACACACCACAACATTCAGTACACTGTCTGGGAGACTGATTTAAGTCTGATTTATACCCAGTCACGTGCCAGTGTCACACATGAGTACTGTACGGTCACTCCATTTTACCATCTCACCCCACTAGTCTACCTACAGCTGTAAAAACATACATAATTATACCTAATTTATGTTGGTGATTATATATAAAAGGTTTCATCATGTTCATGTTATAATTGTTGAGTACACTGTATACACTGTATATCCATGAACATAATAATAGCATACATGGAGGCTACATACTGTACATGGAGGAAGTGTGTTTAATGAAACTAAGTGGATTGTTTACATATCACTGAAAAAAGCAGTCACTGCCTCTGTTGATTAATTAACAGTATAAGTTTCAGTTTCACATTTCCGCAGAAAGAGAGGCAGATACTAAATTAACCGTTAACTAAATTAACACTTTTTACGGGGGAGAGTTGGTAAAGGTCACATCAATCTACAAACTCATATAGCCGAACTACGTTGTACAAGCGCATAGCCAATCTACAACGTATAAGATCAAGATCTGTGACACAATGCACACCCATGTATAAATCAGGCCTTTACAGTGATGACAGCAAGAGAATAACAAGGAGGGAATGAGCAGACAGACAGACAGACAGACATGTTGGAGTGAGTGCTATGGACCTTTCTTCTCCGGGCCGGTGGGAACAGTGGGGTCAGGGATGGGGTCAAAGACGCTGCAGTCCTTCCCTGTGTAATCCCTGTCACATATACACTTCACCTCATTACTGCAGGTCTGAGGAAGAGACAAGGAGACAGAGAGATACAGACAGACAGACAGACAGACAGAGTATAACAACCTGATGCAGAGAGAAAATAGGCTGAATCACACAAGGCAGGACAGCCCTTGATAATACACTTTGTCGCTCGCATTGTCTTGTAAAACAAATATGAATCTGTCTAGACTCTTATAAACAATGCATTGAACAGGACAGGACATACCCCGTGGTCGAAGCAGGTGTGCCCGAAATTAGAGCCGGCGCAGGTGCTGAGGTTGAAGGCCGATATAGGGAGGCAGCGTTGGTCCAGACACATCATGTTGGGACCACAGGGGGTGCCCTCCTCCACATAGCCCAGGTCTGAGCCATCCTCCAGCAGAGCATGGCCGCCTCTGAGTGCACAGGCATGGATGTGCACACACACACGCACGCGCACGCGCACACACACACACACACACACACACACACACACACACACACACACACACACACACACACACACACACACACACACACACACACACACACGTGCCGGAGGATATATAGTATTGAAATATTTTACCATTTGAAGATGTCATCCAGTACATGACTTATCTTGCATAATGTTTATAATGGATTGATTAATTAATTGATTCATTCAATCATTCATTCATTCATAGGTCAATTGTACTAATTCCATCAGTAGTATACCGGCGTGTGACACAGTGTATAGAAAAAACATACTCAGTAGCATCATAAGGTATATTTACAGAGAAAGTAGGAACAAGGGGAAAAGTATGATATTAACAAAGAGCTCAAAGGCGATAACTAATCCCAAATGTATTTTAATTTCAGCCCTTTATGATAGATTTACTGCAGTTTGAGGAAGGGGGAGAGCGATGGTGGGGAAGACACACAGAAGTGGTTGTTGGGCTCGGGATTTGAACCCGCTACACACTGTGACTAGAATACCAGCCTAGGTGCCTGGGCCGCTTGGCCTGCCCAGGCATACATCATATTTTTTTCACACTACAAAAGTTTGGTCTGGGTAATGAGGGCAGTGAGTCACTCCAGGTTAAAACTAGGTGAAGTAGCCACAGACACACAAATACCCACACACTGTTCTTTATTTGGAATAAAGACCCTGATCCTCCCCTGGGATGTCATATGTAGCACAATGGTCCACTCACTTGCAGTCCAGGTACCTGCCCTGGTGGTAGATGGTTAGGCTGGTCACCTCCCCCTGCAGGTCTCCAAACTTTGGCTTCACTGTCATGTTGGAACAGAACAGGAAGCCACACAGCACATCCCTGAAATTACACCAAAAAGAAGGCAATGGTACTGCACAAAACTATAAGAGACAATTGTACAGATAACACTTATACCTTATACCTTATTCAGGGGATTTGAGTGGCGTGAACGAAGCCTAATTTATACATTCAAACATGACAAATCTTGAATTAAGCTTAAGACTAATATGTGTGACTTACGGCTTGTTGCACTGCAGCCAGCCCACGCCCTCTGGACCAGGCCCACAGTTGCCCTTTTCTGTTCCCTCAGCGTTAAGCTTCTCATAACAGAACCGGTCTGCTGAATCTGAAAAGAGGGGACAAGTCGCAAATTAATTAATTAGGCTGACAGCCATGGAGTGTAAGACTGTGCAAACCAAGATACAGGTGCGTCAACATGAGAGGAATGAGCCGATCATCTTACTATAGCCCCAGAGTCCCTTGCACTGTCCATCACGAGTCCTACATCGACCTCCATAACAGCGACCCTGCAAACAAAGGGATGGCAGGAAAAGCTCAGAGGTGGGCAGCAAGAAAAAACATGAGGAAACCTGTTTTTAATGTAATGAAAATGTTTTTAATTTAATGTAGGCAGCATCACTTACTTGGCTGCTGTCACACAGGTATCCATCCAGTTTGTGGACGTTATGGGGGCACTAAAAGAGAAACATATAATTATTATTAGTGTGTGTAAAATAGCTTGTTCTCGTCACGTTTTATTATGCTGAGGTCAACTACGCTACCTGGCTGGAGTCTCCAGTGCAAGTCTCTGAGATGTCACAGTCGTTTACAGCCTCTCGACACACCACTCCTCTCAGCTCGTACTGAAAGGCAGCAACAAAATGCCCCCGACTATCAATGACTAAATGGTTAATGGTGTATTTATGTAGCGCATTTGCCCATGGCATTTTACAGAGACTGTGCATTACATTAACCCATTCACACACCAATGCAGGAAGAAACCCTGCAAGGCGGGGGCAATCAGGAGCAATTATGGCATCAGGGACTTATACAAAGAGTATATAACCTAACAGTACATTTTAACACTGCGCAAAGAAAAGCGAGCATCGCTTTTACTCGCTTGAATTTGAATGGCTATTGCCTAAATGCATATTTTCGGTCGGTGTTGCTCCACCCACTTTTCAACCATCGCCTATCCACTGATCCTCCAGTACTAACAAATATGGACTGCCAGAAACATCGTCTGTCTATTAACCGCTGTTACAACGTAGTGTAGCAATAACAATGTTAATCATTTCATTCACATCTTATTTTGGCATGTGGTGCTGTGACCCCAACAAGAAATGACATAAAATACACACAGACAATGTACACATTAGAGGCATTAATGGATGTCTGCTCTGCTCACGCAGAAGGACTCACCCTGCAGTTGCTGCAGCAAAGGCCATTACTACACATGGCATCATGGGTCAGCGTGCACTTTTTGCAGCAGGCTCCTCCATTGCGGGCACACTCCTACAACACACACACACACACACACACACACACACACACACACACACACACACACACACACACACACACACACACACACACACACACACACATGCACACACACAGAAATAACCCTTCCTTTATGTTCATAAACAAAGAACACCCACTGTTACTAACACTAAATGAAGGGACCTTTTTTGTTTTGTTAATAGACAGTTCTGTTGGGTTGAAGACACTCACCACCTGTGATCCACAGTCACACTCCTCTCCTGGTTCCACAAAGCCGTTCCCACACTCTGGGGGATCTAGTAGCTGAGAGAGTAAAATGAGAAAGAGAGAGAGAGAGGAAGGGAAGAGAAAAAGAGAAAGAGAGAGAGAGAGGAAGGGAAGGGACAGATGGACAGAGAGATAGAAAATGTCAGGAATGCAGGAGGTGGCGGCCGGGGTGTGAAAGATGGAGCATAGTGATGTCAGTGGCTACTGTTTTGTAAGTAAAAACTGTATGTGCGTTTCCGAAAGAAATTAGGACATAGGGATAATTAATTTCTCTATAAATAATAGGGCTCGGAGGCATACAGTTTCCTTCCACTCACTACCCAGTACCCACTAGGGCAAGCAGACTGAGCCTCACAAAAAGACTTCCTTACCTTGTTGGGCTTGTTGAAGAGGCAGCTGCCGCCCCCCTGCCGTAAGAACTGGGTGTACTCATCAACACTGCAGCGGGAGAACTTTCTGGGAAGGTAGTATCTACATGCACACGCACACGCACACGCACACACACACACACACACACACACACACACACACACACACACACACACACACACACACACACACACACGTGCGAGCGCGCACACACACATGACCGAGGTCACAAACTCCATAAAGCACTGTATTCCAAAATCTCCAATAAATGTTAAATAAATCGGAAATCAATCGTGTGTGCAGTGAAACCCACACTTAAAGTCCAGTGTATGTTGATAAGCTATGACAGAATGTGACAGAGATAAGACGATCAATACAATAGGTAGTATTTCATCTAGCGCATGCAGTGCATTTAACCACTTGTAACAGACCGTGGAATTGAAAAGTTTTTATTTTGCATTGAAAGGTCTTCAGTTATGATGCAAACAGAATCACAACAACCTGGTCATTAAGAGTTTAGTGCCCAGCTGAAAGGGGGGGGGGGGGGGGTAGTAATTGTAAATGTGCCTTTTATTGTGAAGGGCTTCCTGGCAAGTTTGGTCTCACAGACCTTACTTGACTGTTTCCTGTCCAAACATGACACTGATTAGGAGGATCAAGTTCACCTTTGGTGCTGGGAGCGCCAGTATGGTGCAGTAGCTTATAAAACAGGCTCAGTGGTAAGGCATCAATATGGGAGCAGTTCACAAATTGTGCTTAATGTAGAAAGTTTGATCAAGGCCTTATGTTCGAATGCCAGACTTATGGAACAAATGGACATCAAGTAGTGAAGCATCCACCACTTTAGCACCAGCTGACAAGGTGGATCCCTCTTTAATGTAGGCCAAATGATTATTTGGTATTGGGATTTAATATTGGGGTCGGTTTTCATATTGTATTTTGACATGGTAGTAAAGCTATGGATTGTATTTTATAAATGATTATAATTATGGTTTATTGGAAATATGATGGATGTTTTTTATTCTGATTATGATGCATTTCTATGCTGTTTTTATGCAGTTCTACAGTGATGATACATAAATAAACTTCGAAATCATCAGTTCAGACTCTAACCTTTCTCCGAGTATATGTCCCAACTTGTGTTTGCTGTTTGTATACTGTTTATTGATTTATGACTGTTCTCCTGTTTTGTAGTTTATGCTACGCAACAGACCATTTTTCCAACCAGGGTCTGCTACACTACTTACCAGTTAGCACTATTTCATACTACATTTTATACTACAAAAACGGCATATCTGTGAGTTCACCAACTGTCACGATACAACATGTGAGCTTGGAGAAATGCAACTATTTGATTTGTTTTCTTTGAGAAACATGACATACCCGAAATGGAAAAGACAGGTTTACAGTGTTTCGCTTTGTGTTTTCATTTAACTCTCACCCACTTGTACATCTGTACTTTGACTCGCGTTAGAGCCAAGCACCATAATATAATGTTTCAGACAAAACAAATAATGGCTGCAATTATCATTGACATGTCTCATTGAAACCAGACAAAGTCAAAACAGCTCAGACAACAAAAGCCCTGCAGAGTCTATTTCAGTTATTCATAAGTGCATAATTGAGTGAATTGACGAGAACAAATTGCAACATAGAAATTAACATACCGATAAGGGACACATTTTGATATTAACATGCAAGTCCATTGCTAACAACAATATCACTTTTTATTTTCATATAATTATATGGTAAAATACTTAAATTTGGATATTTTGAAAGTGCTGGCAGAATGGAACTAGAAAAGTGAACTTTTGGAGCCAAAATGCATCTGTATTTTTTTCACGGTATGTACTGTATGTGGTGTTGAGGTGGATCTTTACCCTGTGTCTTCCATGATGCAGCCCAACCAAGCATCTGGGCACTTGCAGTCTCCTGGGAATGAGGGGTGAAAGAAAAAGAAGAGAGTGAGGGATAAGGCAAGCTGGTGAAAGGAAATAGTGTAGCCGCAATATCTGGGCCACAGGGTGAGCCAGCCGTGAGGTACCTAGCTCCAAGGTATGGTGTTCCAACCTGGAAAAATGTCTCTGACCCAGGCTAGACTGGCAGTCTTGGGTCATGGACATGGTGATATCTTGATGAAGGCAGCAGAGACATTGGTAGGATTCCTCAACAGTAATATCTAACTGTAAGATCTCACTCCCTGAATCAGGGTCTCTCTCTCTCGGTCTGGATCCTCCATAAGATCTCCCTCTCGTGCATCAAGATCTCACTCTCACATCCCTCCCCCCTGGGCCCTTATAAAGGGTTCAATATGTCATCATGGGTCGTGTCACGCTGCTGCCTGAGCCTAGGGTCGCTGGCCCGCGACTACATTCACTAATGTACACAGCTGGTGATCATTTAGAATTTAGAACTGGAGCCACAATTCATCATGAGAAGAGATGATAATAAGCAGAGGAGAGGAGATGTAAGGGGGTGGGGTGGAGAGGAGTAGAGACTAAACTACTTTATAGGGTATGGATTTCTGCCTAAACATGGCAGGGAGAGAGATGCGAAGGCTTTGCATTACGTACAGCCATGCTCTCTCTTCCTGACACTGGAAGATGGAGTGAACATCTCTTTACCATTAGTCACCCTGCCATTGTTCGGTGAGAGTGATACTCCAATCTCTCTCTCCTTGGTCTCTGGCGACTAATCGCCAAATGGAGAAACTCTAATTATAGATGGGGCCCAGAGTGCAGCTCTGCCAGTCAACTGGCAGTCCCTTCAGCAGTACTTTTGTCCTGCATCCCCTTCCTTATCCATGCTTTTCTATATCAATTCACTCCTTCCATTGGTTGTGTATTCAGCACAGCCCTGGATTTATAAATGGTAAATGGTGGATTTATACAGGGCACACACACACACAGATTGCAGCGGAAGTCGACACTTGCCCCAGCTCCTCACTAAACAGGGGGAGCTGGGACAACCTGCATTACCTCCTGAGCTATTTATGATCGATTTATGGATATTCGTTTGCACATTGGAACCAAAGGCATCTCCCATCAAGAAAAAAAGTTTGTCTCTGTCTGTTATGTATGTACTGTATGTGTATATTTGATTACGCAAGGGGAGTTGTCTAGGTAGCGAGGCAGGTTACTTAGCAAATCCCACTTAACAGCATCAAGGAGATGTTAGGATCAATTGCAATCTTTTCTGTTATTTCCTTCCCCAGAGCAGATGAATAGAACTGCTTGATGCAGACTCTGAGAGATCAATATGAGTATTAGATTGTTATGTTCCTACAGTAGAAAAGAGGCATTTATGTTAACAGCATACGCTTGCATCCCCACCTACCATCATTATGTCAATTTACTTAATTACCTGCTGAGCTGCGTGCGTTGTTCCATCTCATCCCGATGTTCTGGCCCAAGCTCTGGCATAGGGTGATGGCCATAGAAGGCACATTCCCAAACTGGAACAGAGGAGTGTAGAACACAGACAGAAACGTCCATTATTCAATGGGAAGCATGGGTCCATCGTGCACAGAAACCAGGGACGAGTGTATGGTATGGGCCAATACGTCGTCCGGTCCCTCACCTCATTGACTCCCCCTCCCCTTGTTGGAGAGCAAACACCTCCTGAGTAGGCGGTGCCACTGCGGCCACTCTGGAATGTACGTCCTCTGGGAAATACAAAAACAGGACAAATAGCAGGTCAAATAAAATCCATTTCAAAGCATACTTAAATATCCTCACATCAACAATGGTTTCTGGTTAGGCCTAAAAGCCTATACACTCCGACTGCATCAGCTGTCAATAGATTGGATGACAATAGATTGGATGACATTTCAACCTGTGATGGATCTTCTCCAGGAGGTCAATCTCAACCAAAATCCATAAAATCTATCTATCCAATGAGAGTCATTTTGTCCTTAGGACAATGTCATAATGGAGTATAACATGAGCAAAATGGCTACTGTTTACTGAGAATGGCGTTTGATCAAGGTTTGATTCTTGAGTTCAATCAATGTGCTTTGATTTGGGATTTTAATTAATGAGGTTTGATTTCAATGAATGGGTTTTGTTTTCTCAAGTTCGGGTCTCTTACGAGAACAAGTGGACAGCGTCACTCTGCTCCTTGATGCTGTCCTTTCTGTACTTCATAAAGTTCTGCAGTGTGGTCAGAGGGTCCACCACCACTGGCATCAGGTTGTCCGACGACCACGTCTCCATGGCCACCAGCACGATCCTTGTGTTCAGCTGTTCTTTATAGATCTGCGTTTGTAAAATACACAACAGTTGGCCTTTTTGCAATGTTGTCTCTGAGCTCCTCCTCACTGTAATAAGGTTATGGACATTGAGACACACAGATGATGTGATAGGCTCTCTCTTAATAAACTCTTCATTTCAATTAACTGTGAAAATGTGGGATAATAATCTCCTACCGCGTCTGCCATGTTGACCACCGCTTTGGCAAAGTTCTTGGTTTGACTGCTGGAGCGACGCAGCTGCACAAACTTGAGGAAAAGCACACATACATTAGAAGGAACACACTCACATGCTTGAAAGAAAATACTCCACTGCAATTTCAGTGTGTGATACACAAACATGCATACAAAACCAAGCTGTCATGATGCACCAAAGGAGGTTTAACTCACCATGTCATAGTCATTGACTACCATCAGCTCAATGTATTTGGTCTCAGTCGTAACCGAGGGCCTACGGACGTATCTCTTAGATCGCCTCAGTGTACCCGAGGCCTGATGCTCCATGGTCTGGTCTAGACTGTCATCATCACCATCACCTGCTCTGTAACTATGCTGCTCCCCATCCTCTGTACAGTCTGAACACACAGGAATACAGAGATAAAATCATCTTATAGATATGGATTATGGATCTGTAGTCTACATATGATGGCCAGGCTAAACAAGGCTCTTCACAGGGGCGGATCAAGGCATAGGTATGGGGGGGGGGGGCAATGCCCCCCTAAATGCCCAGTCTGCCCCACCAAACATGATGGCATGCAAAACAACCCAAGATATTTCAGTGCTTATATTTAAATGTATTTGAAACACTACTGAAAATGGTATGGGCGCGGATTCGCGCTTCTCGCCACAGGCGATGAAGCCGCCCCCTTACCATTTTCTTATGCCCCCCCCCCCAATTGGGAAATGCTACATCCGCCCCTGGCTCTTCAAAGCATGTGAAGCAATCCCATGCTGTAAATCCTGCTGAAATGCCGATGCGCTGCACCGGGAAGAAAAATGCTTTGGCGTAGGGGGAGGCTTTTTGGCTGGCGGCGGCCCAGGGGCCCATAATTTCTAGATCCGTCTTTGGGCACGTGTACACGTAGTGCACTCCAGCATCTCATACACACACAGTAACATATAAATATTAAACTATTAAATAAAGGTAAATGTTATAAAAAATATGACCCATACATATGCCGGGTTCACGCAACCGAGCACCTAGTCTAGGCGGTATCATTGATATACAGTAAATTGGATCTTTACAAATGCACTGTACACATGGAACATACGCATGCTTTGAAAAGTCATGTGTAGCACAGCCGTCATTTGAATTCTAAAAATAAAAGGTCTTATTAAAGAGTTATAATAATAACAGAATGTACCAGGGCAGCTGGGGGACAATCTAACGTCAGGCATCCGGCGGATCAAGTGAGCACCATCATCCTATAGCAGAGCACAAACATAAGAAAGCACAATTAAAATCTATATTATCGCTGTCCGGCAAAGATACAGTATCCTTTTTATGTTTTTGGGGGGGTCAATAAATGCCCCTTGCCCTACTTCATCATACAAGTGTCACACATAATTTGTGAAAATAGCAGATCTTGCACCACACAATGCAAGGCATTGTGAGCTTGTAGATCTGCTATGTTCACAATCTTAAAACGATTTTAAAATAATAAACAACATATGCAGGCGAACAGCAGCGATATGCATTAGCCTGCTGTGCATTTCCCTAATTATTATAACAAAAGTATGACTCAACTGCTACCAATAACCAATATCTGCTGCCAATGCCTTTTAGAGAGAACCACTCACCTGATTACTCCTATTGAGTATCGGCTCAATCCCGTAGGAGAAGAAACCGTCAGAGAACATGCCACTGAGGATAGACAACAATAGAAAGCAATAGAAAGACAGTGAGAGAAGGGACAATTAAAACAATTAATAAAGGCAGGTTAACAATGACAGCAAAGTGGTGTGGGCTGCAGTACAGAAATATGTGGACACAGTATACTTTTTGTGACACTGCAAACCCAAACTAATTTTGGTGTAAGCAGTAAAACATTTTACACTATACAGTGTATAATGACAGAGGGATTCACCATAGGCCATGGCAGGTGGACAGAGCTGCCCAGGAGTCTGGTATGTCTCTCAATCTCCCCTGGTAGTAGCAGTGTTCCCCTCCCTGTGGATGAAAAGCACAGTGCACCAATGTCAGCCAGGCACGCAGGTTTCTACCTGAATTGGTTTAAAGGTGGGCTCTTCCATCATGTCATTTGGCATCCTGTTGTTTCAGCATTGCTCCTGAAACATACTCTCACTACTTCTGCACACACATCAAATCTTCCTTGTCCTACTATGGTGCTTATGGCGTAGTTTGTGACCTACTTGTGGTGCACAGAACTACACCCTACATCTGCTCCACTGGCAATAGAGGTGTATCCCGCAAAGAGGAGCTCTTCAATAAATCAACACTTGAGGTGCCCCTGCAGTCAGAGTAATTTGCGATGAGAGCAAAACATGGTGGAGTAACAGTGTGAGTAAAAGTATGCTTGAAATAGCCCTTCCAGTGAAATACAATGTGGAACAAACATTAGAGCACAGAGGCAAAGTACATTGGGTAGATAACGTAAGGAATACTGATAAATTGTGTTCTTTTCCATTGCGGTGGACTCTTTCTTGGTTTTCTACACACCAGTCAACCTTTGTATGTGAGGCTTGATTTTAGTAATGCATTACTTCAGATGGCTTGAAACTTTACATACTAACATTATCACAAGTAACCTAGTAATACATAATACTACGATATATGTAGTAATAAAGGGACACTGCATGCCTAAACTCAGTCATAGCTCATTCACATCTCAGCTGATCATTACATCACACATTCATTATCCAATCACACTCTTAACAGAGCCATCCATCTTCACCTGCTTATCCATAGTCAGGTCGCAGGTTGCAGCAGCTCAACCAGAGAGCTCCAGACATCCCTCTCCAGAGCTACATTAGTAACTTCCTCCTGGGGGATCCCGAGAAGGCCAGTGAGACAATACAATCCCTCCATCTGTGCCTTGGTCCGCCCCCCAATCCCCTCTCTGGGATTTGCAGTTGTTTATGGTGCTGTTAATTATTACTTAAATCACAAAACCTCTGTCCATGTGGCCATCTGTCTGTGGTCGCTAACCTGAGACGTATTGGGGCTTATTTCCTTAGTTGGGCTGGCCCTCTCAGGTTCCAGGTGGTTTTCAACCAGTGGTCCAGGGACCACCAGTGGTCCTTCAGAGGGTTCCAGGTGGTCCCCAGCTAAGTTGGTTAACCAGATGAAAAGTTTGATAACCAGATGTAACTCTTGAGAGCGTAAAAATGAAAACAAATGGACCCGCGCGTTAAAATTTTCATCATCTGAATTAGCCCAAGTTTACACAACGAGAAGATTAATGGTCATTTTGATCTGTTTGGTTTCCCAAATCCAGCCTGGTATTGTGGACAAAAGGCAAATAAATCTTTAGTTTTGGGGTCTGTGGGGCTGAAATGTCCTCAAATGGTCCGTGGCTCAAATGCAGAATAAATAGTGGGCCCTGGTATCAAAAAGGTTGAAACCCCCTGAACTAAAGGATAGAAGTTCCAATGTTACAGCAGTACCCAGTAGGTTAGTGCTGCTCATGATCTACTAATATTGTATCATGGTCTTTCGTAAATGACGGTTGCACATTCAGTCTTCCAAGTGAAAAAGCCTACAGCATCTGGTACTCCCAGGCCCGATCCAGGTTAGCCTCCTAGATCAGAAGATCGGGTGGGTCCAGGGTGGTATGTCCGTAAGCAACAGCGGCTGTAGTCGGTAGGTCGGTAGGCATCGTAGCGTGTATTAAAACTTTCTCGGCATTTATTTATTCAGTTGTAAGGCATTTGAACACGACCACAGCAACACAGCTAAGCATATATCCGTTTGAAAAAGCACAAAACTGTGTTGTCAGACAGTTTGACAGTGACATAAATGGTGAGTTGAATGTGGCAGCGCTTCAAGGGATGCCAGGTCCCAGCTGAGTGACAATCTGATCTGAGTACAGGCCTCCACTCCTCCCTACTGCGTTTTGGAACAAACCATCTGTCTATACACAGTAGACACAAAAGCACAACACTCACATGCATACACTCACGTAAAATGACTCATTCTGATGCCAAAGCCCATCCTGCCTTTGTATCAATTGGCATTTAGTCCCTATTTCTCTCCTCCCTTATTCCATCTTCTCCACCTCATCCCTCCCTCGCACTCTTCTTTCATTCTTTTCTCTGCCAAGAACTTAATGACACCACTGAGCGGACACGTTGCTATGGAAACAGCCCTGTGATTGGTTGGGGTTGCTGAGGGAGAGTTGGGAATCAGAGTGGGCACGGCATACCAAGGGGGGTGGGGGTGGGGTGGGGTTTGATAGTATCACATTATACATTTGTGCATTGAAATAAATGAAAGAGCACCGGTCTTCCCTCCTGGCAAGCGGAATGCAGTGACATTCCTCTGGTCTATCCTCACTTCCTCCTGTCTACATCACACAACATCATGGCCTTCATCCATTATTCTTCTCCCCCAGCTCCAGACAGCTGTAGACCTTCACTGCCTCATTTCAAACCCATCTGAGAAAGATAACTGGAAAGACGGATCACTACTATCCTGTCAATAGAGGCATACAGCCCAAAAAAGAAATCTTAAAGTCTTTGGTTTACCTACTAGTGCCTAGTAGTAGTAGCAACATCACGCCATCCAGGGCCAGATGTATCATTTCCCAATCGCCTGTGTCGCTTCACGCCACGGGCGATGAAGCCGCCCCGATAACATTTTCAGACTTTTATTAGTAAAGCATCAATAATAACATCAGTTGTTGTTGAAGTTGCAACAGACACGCAACAACAACTAAACAACTAAAGGTCTGACTCAGAGTTTTCTGTTTTCAATGATGAAATGCTGTTGGTTTAGTGGTGCCACAACTGTAGTTAGTTAGTAGCAGTAGTGTTTAAAATCATTTTAATTATACTGTAAATGTAGTTTAAAATATTTGGTGGGGCAGTCAGGGCATTTAGGGCAGGTGGGGCAGTCAGGGCATTTAGGGAGGCATTGCCCTCCCCTTGCCCATGCCTAGATCCACCCCTGACGCCATCAAGCCAATCATCTATGTTTTGAGGGGACCATTCACCCAAAATATCGGTAGGTTTGGGGTAGGTCATGGGCCAGATGCCTTATAATTAAAGGGATATTCCACTTTCAAAAAAGCTTTTGGTCATTTTATGGTCTACTCAGTCTCATGTGAACACCCCAGACAGTTATTGGTATTTAAATATTTGAAGTTCATTTTAGCATATCCGCCTCCTTCCTATACAAACCCATTATAACATCTGGTGTCTGACAATGTCAGACACCAGAAAAAAGATGGGTTGTTGCTAAAATGAACATAACATTTCTAAAAACTGAATGGAGTAACTTATAAGGCTACAAGAAGTATAATTCAGTCTGCTATTATATTACGGTGTTGGTAATGTCAATCCATAGTACCAACATCATAATTGTGCATACAAGTAATTGAGCGGTGCGCTTGTCACAGACATGCGCATAGCAAGTTCAGTCTCGAAACCTCAGTGCAGTCGCTGCCGGCCCTTTAAAGGGCCACCTCAGCATCACATTCACATGATTGACTTCATCCAATCACAGGCTCTCACAGGCTATTTAGGCCCCGGCTACACAAGGTCAGGAAAATATCCGTTCTTTTCCTCCTCCGTTGAAAAAAAAAATCCTGTCCACACGACACAGATATCCGTGTCCACACATGCAACCCAAAACGGACATTTTGGACTCCAACACGTATGCCAGGCCAGTAGGTGGCGATAAGAAATATTTAGCGCAACAGAAAAATAAGCTTGTGAGTTGGTTTCCATGGTTACCCAAATAAATTCTCCACGTAACCCATAGAGTTGGACGTAACCTGCTAGTAGTAAGGGACTATGTTATGTTATTGAAGTGAATTGAATATTGGAGGTATATGGAGGAAATGTGAACTGCACAAAAAAATCATCACCCTCCCTATGAATTAAAAAACAATAAAAGTCCCCTCCACAACAGTGTTATTATTTAAATATGCTATTCAATAACATTTTCCCAATCCCACTGCTTTATTTTGGGTGGCAACACGGCTCCACTGCTCCGGATATTTTCGAAAATCTTCACTTATTTATCCGTTTGCAGAAAACTCCGTTTGAGTGACGTAAAACGCCGTTTGCGTGTAGTAGAAAGGCCCAAACGCAGGAATATTTCTGCGTTTGACAAAAGATCCGGAGTCGTGTAGCCGGGGCCTTAGACTGTAAGTTTGTATTGCTCTTCCTGCTTGCTTGCTACTGCTGCTGCTCACTCTGATACTGCTGCTCTGCTTTATGCTTAATTATTTGGCTGCTAACCCTCTTCCACCCCAGCTACCACCTGTAGATTTGGATCTGCCGTTTGGGTACGGGGGATTCGGAGTCCTTACGGTCAGGACTGTTGCGCTTGATCGGAGTACCCAAAAAGCAGATCCAATTCATCCGCCAAACCATAATAAATATATTGCTTATTTTATGTTCAATAAATGAATATTAAACCCTTCTTGAGTTGTCCTGACTGAAATAGTTTTGGAGTTTAGACTGCCATGAATTATGTGGTTTTAATATATTATTATGGGTATATTTAATATACCCCTAAAATGCTCATCTACTCTTCTGAAACTGCTATCACACATTTTGGATTCCTGGATCTCATATGAATGTAATGATCATACCACATATGTCTTGTCCTTTTTTATGGCAAAGATATTTCATCCGGCCTATGCCTTATAGAGGGAGAAAAGGCAGTCCAAGTACAGAGCCAAAGGTAATGTTTACAATGTTATAAATAGACGCTTTTTCTTCTTTTCCTTTTGGCGTTTCCCTTCAGGGTCGCCACAACGAATCATCTGCCTCCATCTCACCCTGCCCTCTGCTCCTATTCTCTCACACCAATTTATAATAATAAGCCACCCAAGATCCAAGACACAGTACTGATGAATAGTCTGGTGTAAGTTAGGAGGGTATTGGGTGTACTGGTAAGCTCGATTCTAGCAAACAGAGATCATGCCAACCCTATTCTGATTCTGGTAGTGGGGTTGGGAAGAACAGCTTTCATTATTCACTATTGATAGGGTGATTAGATTTGGCTAAGCAATTGTCATTTCTCGGCAAAAAACTGCATGCATACCCAAGCCATAACATCGCTTCGCTTCATATGAACAACTCCATGATCCTTAATGAGCCCTTCTCAAAACCCCAGCCTTTGGGGTGGGGTTAGCTCACTGTCCAAAGCCAATCCACATACTTTAGCAACTGTTGCTACCCAAGTCAAGCTTTCCTGGTCAAGCTCTCCCCTTCTAACGTGCCTATTGGACAAGGCCGGATTGGGGAGGGACTTAGCGAAGGGCTCATTGTGCCAAGCACATAGGTGTACACATTGCTGATGTACACACAGAGCTTAGTACATAGAGTATAGAACAGAATATTCCTTAAAATCACACTATAAGCCATTTAGGAGTTTGCGCAAAACTATGTCTACAAACTTCCACACCGACACATACAGTATATCCTTACCATAGACTGTGAGGGTTTCCTGTCTTCGTTAAAGTGCCGTTCCACATATTCTGAGGACAGGAGATGGCTGAAAAGAGAGGCATCCCATTTTTCCATTAACATTAAATACTCAAGGGAATGGGGATATAACAGTGACATTGTTTCTCTCCCTCCCCCTCCATCACTCCCTCTCTCACTTCAAATATAGAAACAGGAATTAATACATTATCTAATTAAATTAATCTACAGTGTGATAGCTTTTATGGTTTACAAACATTTACATTTGGGGATGTGTGGTGACCGTGGTTCAGCAATGATAATACTAACATGAATATTTACTTTACCATAGTTTACATGGCATACTGTAAGCACAGAAGATGCTAATGCCGAGATGATTGAATGATACATATACTGTGGCAAATTAAGTTGTGTTGTAACATTCCGATTATAAACGTATATACTCACTGGTTTAGCTCCAGATCCAACATGAAGCTGTGCCCAAACCCTTCTACCTGAAAGGAGGCCTGGGCTAGGTGAACTGGCTGAAACACACAGAGGAGACACACAAGAAGAAGCATGGATAGGTTTCACTTGAATCACTTTTACACTTTTAAAGATCTCCATCAGTCCAAAAAGGTTTTAAAAAACTACATTTTCACCTATAATGAGATGCCCAAAATAGGAATACCATGTCGACACAGTGGCAAATTCCTATAACAGCCCCACAGCAGGTGTGACCATTCTGTCACAGCAGAAAATAAATAATATAATTCTAAATAACTCCCATGAATAATTCAACAGAGGATCAATATAGCGCATGTGGTCTAAAAGCATTCTGGCGGCCAAAATAATATTATGATTGATAAAGTCTATACTGATCTACAATGGCTGACCACATTGCAGGCAGGCAAAGTACAGTTGCTTTTTGAGAGTTTCACAATAAAGATGGATTGAGAACCGCCTGACAGAAGGCGTGCACTAAGCTTTACGGATCCGTCTACATTAGCTGGTGGTGCGGCAGCAACCCGATGGACACCTGCCAAAGGGCTGAGGAGGCCAGAGAGATTTACTGCAGACTAAACAGCGTGTCTCTTTCAGCAACACTCTGTGCCACGCGTTGCATCGATCGCAGCATGCAGCCGCAGATAATTCAGTGTGCAGGAAATACTGTATATGCTGCAGTGAATCACTGTTTTTTTAATAGAAAAACATATCACCATAACAAGCTGGCCTGGGAACAAAGGAATTCACTTGCTGCTTTACAGAAATTATCATAACCAAGTATAAAGAAATCAGCAGCGATGAGAATTTCAATCTGGGTCATTAAACTATAACTCATTACTTATAGCCATTCAGTGATTGCAGTGCATATGGCTATATGCAGGAAGCCAGTAACACCTATGGAAAAACAACTTTATGGCTTTATTACAGCTTTATGACAGCCCATACATACATAAAGTCTGATTGCATTAAACAATGTTAAACTCGCTTTGCCACTCGATTTGCGACTCAGATTTTTCCACTCGATTTATCCAACTTTGCCACTCGATTTAGCTATGAGCATACCCATAGAAGGTGGAAAATCAGTGAGGGTTCGTATGGAGAGTGGGTGCCTCCTCCGTTACACATGGAGACACCAGCCTCTTCCTTACACCTGATAGCAAGAAGTTTCACTAGGAGAGCACAACAGGTGCCAACAGTGGGAGGGTTGGCAGAACACACGCTCTCCAACCCTAACCTAAACATAATCACAAGCATGGGAGCAGTGCATTTACCGGTAATTTCATTTACCTAATGCAAGATTTGACTAACAAGACTTTGGATCCATGGGCAGTCCCTGTTTTGTTTTAGCATGCAATCACCAATGATTTCATTTGCTGCAGAAACAACATCCATCTGCTGTACCTATGCCAACTCCACCCTGCATTTGATTCACTTTTCAGCTTTGTATTATTCTCTGTAGCCTGGTCTAGCCCTCAATGATTTTGGCCTTGGGGGGCGGGGGTGTCGTGGGATCCACACGGCGGAAGTGCTGCGCTCTGATTTGATCTCACTAACGTGTCGTCATCTCCGGCCCCTCCCACGCCAGTCCACTGTTGTTCTACGTCACATCATTTAGAGCGACGCCCACCCCGGAAGGTTGACACGCCCCTCAAGGCCACTTTCCAACGCGCGTTAGTCCAGGCTTTCCGTTTTCGCGCAAGGTGGACGAAAATGAAAGCCTGGGTGTCGAGGCTATATTCTCTGTAAAAAGAAGGACAATATATAGCATGTCCATCTCCCTGATAATGAGAAGCACAAGTGTGCAAGTATCAGCTGTAAAATGTGATGAGATATGATCAGATTTTGACTAATTATGGGCTAAGATGACATTCAAAGAGCTGACATTGAAATGTCTTTTGCCATTATCATGTGCCTATAGATTGACAGCAATGGCACAAGAAAAAACAATACAATACAATACAATACAATACACTATAATATAATATAATGGAGTTAACCCCAAACTCCAACTGAGTAAACAAGACAAGCAACAAGCCACATCAAGAGAGCTAGCTCCCTTGGTGGAGCAAGTTACAGCTGGGTCTTTTGCAGGGTTGTTACAATATAATATATTATGAATGATATTCTGGGCTGGAGTATACAACGTATGTGGGAAGCGAATGCACACCAGAAAGACGCGTAATGCGAGAGAGAGCGAGAGAGAGAGTAAAAGCAGAGCAAGTGCCCCTGAGTCTTCTTGAGCCATGCAGCACTTTTCAGACCTGTTTAATAATGGATGGGGACATACAGTACGGTAGACTTCAACACACCCCTGTATAATGGAGGACTCAGGGTTTCATCACAGCAGCTG
Organism: Benthosema pterotum; assembly: GCA_039105355.1. NCBI lineage: Eukaryota > Metazoa > Chordata > Actinopteri > Myctophiformes > Myctophidae > Benthosema > Benthosema pterotum. The sequence continues at coordinate 26,809,885 of CM076965.1, read as the reverse complement.
GATAATCAGACGAGATATGTCTTAATATTTCAAGAGGGCCTGTGCTTCATCAAAGCGGAAAAGAAGAAAACGTTGTCTCTTCCTGCAACTCTGCATGACCAAGTTGACAGTGTAAACAAAGCACTGCTTATACAGTATCCAATTGATGCATCCCTTGGCTTAGACTTCACTGTGTTCATCTGCCGGCTGTGCTGGGATCTTCAAATAATAAATAGGTCAGTAACATGTGTGAGAAAAGACTGTAGAATGCAGCCACCACCCTGCACTAGCCTGTCATAATTGTCTAGCTTGAACAGTGTGAGGCAGAGGCTATAGAGAATTGAATTGACTAGGGAGCTGCACTGCTTCACAGAAGAGAGAGGTATGTTCCCATCAGCTGATGATTCAATTTAAAGTCACAGACCCACCCATAGTGCAGTGGACTTCACACCAACCCAGAGCTACAGAGTTTGTGTGTAATAAGTCTGTTCTAGAGCAAACTGCTTCTCTTTAGGAGCAAATCACTGCGAGAGGAGTTGTCATTTCATTTAACAGTTGGCCAACATGAATGGTAAACAAGGGTTATTAGGGGTAATTCTATGTGATGATGACAGGCTACCATCCTATATCCTTGACTAACAACTACCTTTGTGTCTGTTGTTGTCCTATTCTTCACCCTGGTATCCAGGTGGTCATGGGCCATTTCTTCCTCCGACTCGATCTGCTGCACAAGTCTCTTTGGATAGGTGACCTGGGCCGCAGGGTCTCTGCTGTCTGTCCACCCCACCGAGGAGAACCAGTCCCATACACTGGCATCTTGCACCGAGGAGGTCCTATCCTCGCCTGCACACAGGATAGAATATTGGGTAGGCTACACACAATCAATATATGACCAACCATGCTTAAAGGGGAATTCCGCCCATTTTCAACATTTTCCTGAGAGTGAACAGATGTGAACCAAATGGACCATAGTGGGTCCATTTGATTCCATTTGTACCCTCTCAGGAAAAAAGGTCCTAAAAGAAAAAATCATTACCATGTTGAAACACAACTTGATGACATCATCAAGTTGTGTTTCACCATGTTAATGATTTTTTTAGACCTCCATTTTTAGGAAACAGAATCAGGGGGAACTTTTTTTTATCATGTCCACACAACATCTCTAAGATATATTAATGACATGGTAACATGTTGAAAATGGGTGGAATTCCCCTTTAACATAAAAAAGGAAACATGAATCAGTTTACACGAAACATCAGTAACATGTTAAACCAAATTAAACCATTGTCTTGTCGTTTTCAAGTGACTATTTTTTTAACTGGCATCACATAAGCTTTCCGTGAGGCAGGAGGATATATAGTATGGGAGGCGATGCAGTTTTCCGTCTCGTAAACGGACGATGCCTTTTGAAAGGGTCGATGCCATTTCCGAGCAGTTCCGATCCTATCCGATCTTGAATTCCATCATGGCGGACGAAACGAAGTTGGCGGAGGATTCCGAGCAGTTCCGATCGATCCTATCCGATCTTGAATTCCGAATGCTTTTTCGGAGTTCAGAAAACATGGCGGACGAAACTAAGTTGGCGGAGGATGAACAGTCTAGAAAGCATAAAAAACTCACTGTTGCGGTGAGTAATTATGAAACTATGTCAGGCATAAATAATAATTTATTAAAATAGAGTAGACAGGCGCTTGGCAAACATTTCAATTTGAGAATGATATTTTAATTAAATAAACGTATCTGTCAGCTATTCATCCAAATAAATTTAGCGTATCCGCCCCCTTCCCATTATACCATTATAACTTAAAACTCCAAGGCACTTTATTTTTTAGATCAGGGACTTTATTTTTATATCAGGGAGCCACGGACCACCATTTGATGACATTTTCATCTCACAGACCTAAAACTAAAGTTTGTTTTGCTTTTGTCCTGGAACAAAACAGTCAAACATACAGATCAAAATGACCATTAATCTTTTAAATTCTCTAATTGTGTAGACTAGAATTAACATGATCAATATTAGTCTTGAGAGAGGAAACATGAAACTAAATGGACCCGCAAGGATCCATTTTACACTCTTAAAGAGTTAGATCTGGTTAACCAACTTTCCATCGTTTAGCTGTGGACCACCTGGAAACCTCTCAAGGACCACTGATTGAAAACAAATGTTTTAGATCGTTTTGTAGCAAACATTGCAGTAGTAGTAAACTTTTGTTGTTAATGTACTATATTGTAAAAGTTCCAATGTCGCAAATATGCCTAGCTCCTCTAAGTCCAGATTGTCCCATTTCCAAACCCTGGCCCCTCAATGTCGCTACTCTAACACTAGACACGGGTTGGAACAATACACTCTGTCAAACGGCCTTAGAGTATAGACAGAATAATGTAAACTCTGTACACAGACAATAGCGGCTTTTTAATACAATAGCCACGGTTAAATTAGCATTTATATGTCCGAGGGAAACGTCAATTCAATGGAGCTTTATTGGCACGAGAAAACAAACGTTTACATTGCCAAAGCAACAATACAATAAAAAACGCCACTAAATAGATGGGTGATTGTGTGGACGAGTTGTCAATGGACTGCAGCCCAGCTATTGTTATCTCCAAGAGGAGGTGTTACATACATGATTCATTGCACTAGTCAAATCAGATGGCCCACCTCTGCATATCAAAAGTCACAGTAATTCACTTATCTTTAGGCATCACCAATATAACAACAACAATAATAGCTCAGTTTGGTTTATAAATCTTAACAATCGGAACTGCTCGGAATCCTCCGCCAACTTCGTTTCGTCCGCCATGTTGGAATTCAAGATCGCATAGGATCGGAACTGCTCGGAAATGGCATCGACCCTTTCAAAAGGCATCGTCCGTTTACGAGACGGAAGGATATATAGGCGATGGGGGGCTATGGTGGAAATATGTTGATGCAGCGAATGTACCGCATCGGTTGCGCTGACGGTGGAAAGGTTCCGGGCCAGTAGCCACGTACGTACGGAGCTTGGCACCGAAATACCATACAACTAAAAAAGGGGGCCACGCTACAGATGGGAGTGGAAGTGTTTGAGGATGCAAAAATGTGGTAAAGGATAATAAGAGAGCTCTGTCCTGAGTCACTCCATCATCTCCCTCCCTCTTACCTGAAACGGCGAGCCTCTCGCCCACTGCAGCAAAGACCAAGCACAGCACCGCCAGCATGATATTCACATAGTCCCCCGGATTAACATCGACAGCGTCCAAATGTCACAAACCCACTGGAGGAGGAGGAAAAAACGACGCGCGGAATCTAGTTATTATGGCGAGCATCCAAGTGAAGGGACGACGAAACGCCTTCTCATTATTTCCCTCGCAGTCAGTCGATCGGCTCCGGTCGTGCAACAACACGACACTCTACGGACGGAGATTTGCATATGAGAATGTGAAAGATAAAACACAACGCTGGAGCATAGCGGAGCTGACCAACGTAACGTAGCCTATAGGCCTAGAAATTGATCACGATGGATGATGGGGGGTGGGGGCTTGGATAAAAACGGGAAGTTCCGTGCGCACGGACGCATGTTTCCTGCGCGGAGGTGTGTTATAGACTAGGCTACGTACGGGTGGATGCGGGTTATGTGTTGCGTGTGTGCGCGAATCTGCGGTATGCGGACACGGAGGGACAGAAAATGAGGAGAATCGCGTTAGGTCTGCGGTGATGAGGAGGACACGTGGGACCAGACTATACCCTCCCTCATCTCTGGCCAAGCATCCTCCCGTTGCCATGCAGTTAGTGGGTCTGCGCACCGCAGGAAGGGTGCGACAGTCTGGGGGAGGCGGGATATATAAGAAACCATGCAGGCCAAGCAAAGGGGGTTCAAAATGAAGTATAGGCCTGTTCATGTTTCACTGTGCATTTAAACACAGGAATTCTCCAATGTATTGACAGAAATATTAGACCTGTGGAGGCTTCTCAGTTCTCTCATGATCTCAGATTTCACCAGAAGTGCAACCACTAGATCAATTCACATGCACGGGTTGTTTGTTTATGGGGATGCTATTGAGTGTTTACATGGTGGTATGATAAAGGAACCATTTTATCTTTCTGTTCCCTATTGACGTGACTATTTGCCTTCTTGTTTCACACCCTCATGACGCTGGGAGGGATGAACCCACTATCCAACCCTTGATGCCTACAGAGTGCCGAGCAGGTATAGGCACTGGGTCCCATTTTTCTATAACCCGGGCCAAGAATTGAACAACAAAAGGGACAAGTCCCAGTTTCCCAGTCTCTCCAAGGCCACTGAACTGAACCAGACCCTCTGGGCATTTTTTGGTCTAAAACACGTTGATAACACGTGTTTCTGTGGCTATACAACACGTCTAAAAAATCGGTAAAAAATGGTGTAAAAGTGAAAGTTTAAAACACGTCTAGCCAACACCGTTTCTAGACGTCCTTCTTTTATACGTCTATAACACGTCTTAGACTAAGACGTTTAAAACACGTCTAGACTAGACGTGTTTTAAACTTTCACTTTTACACCATTTTTTACCGATTTTTTAGACGTGTTTTTATCAACGTGATTTAGACCCATTTTCTGGTCTAAAACACGTTGATAAAACACATCTAAAAATCGGTAAAAACGTCTAAAATTGGAAGTGGGCATAAAGTATCCAATCTAATTAACACCCAGATTAAAGGGAAATTCCATCCATTTCAACATTTCACTGTAAATAATATACCCTAGAGTTGCTGAGTGGACATATAATATAAAAAACAATAGCATGCTGAAACATATCTCAATGATGCATCACGATGTGTTTCTATGTTAATGATTTTTCTTTCAGATCTTTTTCCTGGAGTACAAAAGGGAAGGGTCAAAACTTACCTTGCTGCAATTAATCCCATAATTCTCTGACAATTACCACCACTGGTAAATACTTAACACATCAACGTTGGAAACAATGTTTTCATTTTTATTAGCACTCCAATAATCACAACAAATTGGGTTCCTTGGTCATCAGACTAGAACAGTGATTTCAACCAGTGGTCCTTGAGGTGGGTCTATGTGGTCCTCAGCTAAATGATGGCAAGTTGGTAACCAAATGGAACCTTAAATATCTCAAGTATGAAATCGAATGGACCCTCTCAGGTCCATTTGGTTCAATTTTGCAGTCGTTGTATTACACTATAATGTTTGTGGACAAAACTGTACCAAATGGAATCATTACATATCTTTTGTTCTGAGAAGCTACATGTAAAATGGTTGCCCATGCTTCATATGCAAATCAAATAATGGACCCCTGAAAAACCACTGTTCTTCATTGACAGGACATCAGTGAAGGCATTTTGACACATGTGGTGAATGGGGGAAGGTGTGCAACAGTTGCAAATGTGCTTGGCTGTAAAAAAAAAAAAAAAAAAAAAAAAAAACAGAACTACAGCAGTGGACTCCTAAAGTGCCATAGTGTTAAAAATGCAGTGTCAACTCTAAATCATAGCAAACAATAACCTAGAAATGTTGCCAAATAATGAAGAATGCCATGGCTACTTAATTGCCCTCTTATACACGCCCACCACCACTACTTTGTGCAGGGCCTGTTTGATGTGGTCAGTCAACACAGAATTGGCTCTCCTCTCCATTGTGCGTCCACCCCATTCAAGATCTTGTGAACCAACTCTGAAATGGGAGTGGGAAAAAAAACTTATAAGCAGAAAAACTCAAGATTTTAATGACCCTTTCTTTTTTCCTTTTTCTAAGACTACCCCAGTATTAGATAACCTCCTGAAAATATTTAGTAACAATTATAACCATAGGCCTAGTGACCCTTTAAAAGTAATTATTATTTGTCCATATACTGTAATTCAATAAAGAGCTTTAACAGTCAGTGACCATTACAGAGATTAGTATACTCCAGAAAACAGGATGTTTGTCACTCACACATTATAACATGAAAGAATTGGCAGAAACAATACTTATTACCTGCTGCCAACCACCAAACATATTAAAAAGCACCATCAGGCCATTGAAGTCTGAAGGCATCCGATCAGCTGAGCACATCCTGTGCAAAAAAATGACAGACATTAAAAAGCTGCACAAGCACGGCTCCAAACACTGTACATATCATGACATGTTAACAGCAATACAGACAATTGAAATTAAATAACAGCACAATAGAACTTTACATACCTGTGCACATTCAGCTTTTTTTGCATGTCTGGTGAAAGTCACTCACATCCTCCTCCGTAGTCTTCATCACCATTTCCTGAAACAAGAGTGTAAAATTCATTTGTTATCATGAAAACAGAATTTAGACACTCACTGCACAATCACTTTTGTGATCTTCATTTCTATAATTAATGAAAGATTACCTTGTGGAGTCCTTGCTGAGCAGCTGGTGGTCCTCCAGACTGTCTATTCAGGTGTTGGAACATTCTACTGTTAAGATGGGGGCATAATAGTAAAACAGTTAGTTTTTCTAACTTAGATGGGGGTCTATATATTGTCGCTATAAATGGTTTGAGAATCACTAGAGCCATAGAAATCTTCTCGTATGGGGGGTCTTTAGCATATAGTTTTCACGGGCTACTTAGTGTTTGGGAGTCCTTGGCATGGAAAGGCTTGGGAAACACTAGTTCATGTAGAGCAGGGGTTTTCAACAGGTGGTCCGGGGACCACCAGTGTTCCCTGAGAGGATTCAAGGTGGTCCCCAGGCTAAATGATGGAAAGTTGGTTAACCAGATGTAACTCTTTGAGAGCATACACATGAAACCAAATGGACCCTTGCGGGTCCATTTGGTTTCATGTTTACACTCTCAACAGTTAAAATATTCATCATGTGAATTATCCCAAGTCTACACAACTAGAGAATGTAGAAGATTAATGGTCATTATGGCAGGGGTTTTCAACCTTTTTGACACCAGGGACCACCATTTATTCCGAATTTGAGTCACGGACCACTATTTTAGCCCCAAAGACCTAAAACTAAAGAATTATTTTTGATTTTGTTCACATTTCCAGCCTGGATTTGGGAAACAAAACAGTGTAAACTTCGTAATTAAGTGGTGCTAATTCAGATGATGAATATTTAAAAATGAAACCAAATGGACCCGCAAGGGTCCATTTGGTTTCATTTTTACACTCTCAAGAGTTACATCTGGTTAACCAACTTCCCATTTATCCTGGGGACCACCTGGAACCTTCTCAAGGACCACTGGTGGTCCCCGGACCACATGTTGAAAACCCCTGATTTATGGTCATCTGTACGTTTGACGGTTTTGCTTTCTCTAAAATCCACCCTTGAATTGACAAAAACAAAAGGAATCTTTAGTATTTGGGGGTCTGTGCGGCTAAAATATCATCAAAGGGTGGTCCGTGGCACACATTTTGTCTAAATAGTGGGCCCTGGTGTCAAAAAGGTTGAAAACCACTGATGACTAGAGCAGGGGTTTTCAACCTTTTTCATCCCAGGGACGACCATTTATTCAGCATTTGTGCCACGGACCACCATTTGAGGATATTTTTAGACCCACAGACCCCAAAACTAAAGATTTCTTTTGCTTCTGTCCATGACCATTAATCTTTCAGTTGTGTAGACTTGGACTAATTCAGATGATGGATATTTTAACTCTTGAGACCGAAAAAATGAAACCAAATAGACCCTGGCGGGTCCATTTGGTTTCATTTTTACGTTCTCAAGAGTTACATCTGGTAAAACAACTTAGCTGGGGACCACCTGGAACCCTCTCAAGGACCACTGGTGAAAACCCCTGGACTAGAAGCATTATTTTTCATGTGCTGCGCCGCCGCCGCCCCCTCCTCCTCCATTTACATTAGCACGGTAAAATTAACCAAAACGATAGTAAAACATGAAATAACCACTTCTGTTAGCACTCACCATTGCTGCACACGCAAGTCGCTTCTTTTTTGGGGGGGATTGGATGACATATTGAGGTTTATTCCAAGAAATGCTCGACGCCATGTGTATCCTTCCTCTGCAAGCACTTTCTTGTGCTTTGAACAATGCCCCGCAGCTCCGCGCATGCGCAGTCGTCTAGTGCTCATGGTGACGTACCTGCGCAGTGACGTCACCGCCCCTGTTCCAGAAAGGGATTCCCCATTCATTTTTCTCATAGACTTTTCGAAAATAATTTATATAAAGACGATTACGCCGCGGACAAAGCCAACTCGAGTCATAACGAATCATGATGACACACACAAACTTTTGGGACAATAAAATAATTTCTAAGATGAAAAACGAAACAAAAAGTCTTGTATCATGCCGTTTTCTACTTCTTCCTAATTATATATTATATGATGATATTGTGTTTGTTGTCATGATTTGTCACGACCCGAGTTGGCTTTGGTCGCGGCACAATCGTGTTTTTATTAACCATTTTCGAAAAGTCTATGAGGAAAATGAATGAGGAATCCACTAGTGGAACAGGGCTGGTGCCGTCACTGCGCAGGTCTAATACAAATCCCTACAACATTTGGAGATATTAATGGAGCATTCAGTTGTTCCTTCAATTAAAGAGTTTTCATTAAGAAATTAAAGGCAATGGTCTAGATTTGGTATAATAGCGGTGTTGTCCAACACGTGTAAAAGGTGGCTAGATAAACACCAAGCTTATTTACCCACTAACAACCCTTAAATGTGTTTAGGCTGCATGCAGAGATCAGGTATGCAACGTACGGTTGTTATATTTTATCAATATGTATTCAACACCCGATAAATAAGTTGGTCTAAAAAAAACACCATACAACACCCATTATAGCCGGTGTAAATCGCGTGTTACACTTAGACCATACGTGTTTTAACCGTGTTGTGCTCAGTGGAGAGGGCACCATACCCAGCCTTAGTGCCAAACCCTTGTCCATACGTTCCTAACAATGAAACAAATGGTGAGGCAAGACAAAAAGGTCACTTAATGCTACTGAGGGCCACATCGTCATGGTTGCTGGAGTAGAGAGTCCATCCAGCCAGCATGACTGGATGACCAGCAGTTAACTTTCAACCCATGCAAAACAACAGTGTTCATTCACTGGTACACTCCACAGTTTGGGTCACTGCATGCATATAGTTATAAACCGAGCCTTATATATTAACCTTTATTGTGGGAAGGATAGCCCCTTGAGATGTCGCATCTCGTCTTCGAGGGGATCCAACATGCACCTGGGGGGCTGACAAAAGCTCAAGCTGAAGCCAACTCACTCAGGTGTCAGCTGTCCTTATACAGTACAGTAATAGAGTGGGCAGAGACTATGAGCAGAGTTGAGAGAGCATGTCAGGAGGAGATAAATGGGGTGGGTAACAGATTTACCATGTATACAAATATATTATATATACTTATATACCAGTAATTATGCTCCAGTATTTATTTGCAGGTAATTTAGGTCTCACCCTCTCAATTGCATTTGTGCAAATCGACCTGCATGCTGAACATCTTGTGGGAGCCATTAATGGAAATCAATTTAACAGTGGAACTTGAGACGTTTTAGGCTGTTTTTTTTTGCCACGGTGTTGTATGCATGGTTCTACATAGCCTGCACAGTATCTATCTCAATAGTATACAGGTACAGTAGGCCTACAATATTCCCAAACCCACTGATTCTTCAATCTTTATACTCTCAGAGTTATAAATGGAAGCAGAATATTTGATTGCATGCATAAAGGGTTGGGTTTTTCTTGGCGCAGTTAAGTTTTTCAGCTGCATTGTTTCTCTAATGGATCTCACTAATGGAGGCACATTGTGCATTCTGACAGCCCCTCTGAATATTTCATTCTGCTCCTCTGTGACTAACGGCGTAGACAGTGAGAAAAATAATCGCATGGGAGAGTGCCGCATCAAGGGGCCAATTTATTATCTATCAGACAGCTGTGGCTCAGGGGGCCGGGCTTGATTCATCCTGTGTTCCTCTTGACTCCATGACATGTCTATGGCTCACATGATTATGACATTTTACATGGCAACAATTAATTGCTACACAAATAATTGGGATCAACAATTTGATCGTGTTTTTGTTGTTGGACATATGCATATGAATAAATATTGCTTTTTTGTTTGCCTTTTTAAGTTGTAAAGGCACGTAGGCTATACTGTATGGCAAATCAATTAAATATACAACTCACTGCCTGACATAGTCAATAGAGAAGGTCCACCAGAGAGCTCCAGATGTCCCTCTTCAGAGTAACATTAGTAACTTCTTCCTGGGGAATCCCTTGGCATCTCAAAGCCAGTGAGTTGATGTGATATTCCTCCTTGCCCCCCTATATTACTTTGTACTTTCCAAACATTCTTGTAGATCTGCTATTTTTCAAATGGAAACGAGTAGGCAAATATAATTAAAATAGTTATATATAGTTAAATATAGTTAAAATAGTAGGCTATATAAAATAGCCTACTTGCAATGGCCTATGAATAGCCTATGTCAAATTTGACTGAACCAGCTGCTGTCATGTTATGTTATGTTATGTTATGTTATGTTATGTTATGTTATGTTATGTTATGGTATGGTAGGTGTGTGTGTGCATGTGTGTGCGTGTGTGTGTGTGTGTGTGTGTGTGTGCGTGTGTGTGCGTGTGTGTGTGTGTGTGTGTGTGTGTGTGTGTGTGTGTGTGTGTGTGTGTGTGTGTGTGTGTGTGTGTGTGTGTGTGTGTAAACTCTATGTGGCATAGCTCTGTTTAGGCTTCTACAAACTCTATGTGGCATAACTCTGTTTAGGCTACAAAATGCCTCCAATGTTTTCAAATGTTTTATAGTATTAAGCCCGATTCGCACGGGATTAGTATTACCCCAGGACCTCAGGTAATATGGAATAATCACCGAGGACGTCTGTGTTTTTAATCCCGTGCGAATCGACCATGTCTGTGATTTGGCCTGTAATTATTACAGGCCAAATTACCTACCATAATTCAGCCAACACCGAGGTCCAGGGGTAATACTTATCCCGTGCGAATCGACCACCTCGGTGATTTGGGGTGTAATGGATTTTTTTTTTTGTTTTGTGTTTCGTATTACCTTTCGATTTGGGGTGTAGCGGACTATTTAGGACCCCGTAGTTTTGTTTAGTAGCCTATTTCCTCTTCCTATCGCGCGCATTTCCAACCACACAACCACAATGGATGCAGCATCGATGTTATTAGAAATTCTGGACAGCGTTTTGGGAGGCGCTGATATTATAAATGATATGCAACTCCACTTCATCCGATGGTCTGGGACGCAATGTGATCACGTTCACCGGCATCAGAATCAGAATTATTTTATTGTTTTCATAATGAATATAAATACTTTAATACTTCTTTTATATAATAAATACTTTCACATTTAATATAATATTAATAAACATATGGTAATGCAACTACCGTATTTTTCGGCTGTAAGCCGCTACTTTTTTCTTGTGCTTTGGACCCTGCGGCTTATTCAGCGGTGCGGCCACTGTATGGATGTTTACAGCTAAAGTCAGTCGAGCTGGTTGAAAAATAAGGAAATCTGCTGCACGTAGCCTTGGGATCAATGAATCAATAGACGGCGGACCAACGCGAGGAACGCCGTTGCGGCGGAGACGCCAGCTCCTCGGAACGACGGCGCGCGGTGGTGGTCCGCGTGGTGGTGGTCCGCGCGGTGGTGGTCCGCGCGCTGTCGTTCCGAGGAGCTGGCGCCACCAGCGCGCGCACCATCAAGGCAAGGAACATGCTGAAAACAACTTTTTATCAAGTCTGCCAGTGGATCCTTACTGCGTGGAAAAGTGTCAAAAAAAAAAAAAAACATCCACGAACGGGTTTAGAAAGGCTGGCGGCGGCGGCAGCAGCAGCAGCAGCAGCAGCCGCCGCGGCCGCGCGAGGAGGAGGAGGAGGAGGAGAGGTCCGTGGAGGCGGCAATAAAGACGCCTTGTCGAGCGTCTTAAACATTGAGAGGATTCCTGGTGGTCCCCAGCTAAATGGTGGACAGTTGGTTAACCAGATGTACGCTAGGCTACCCTTTTTCATGAACCAAATGGACCCGCAAGCGCTCATTTGGTTTCATGAAGTGATCGGAATTTGCATATCTCCGGCTACACTCTATGGCCACTGGCCAGGCCTGGATGTAATATTTCTCAATCGGGGGTGCAGCCGAAAATGGCAGATGGTTTAGTGGTGCCAAAATTGTAGTTAGTCAATGTTTAACTACCGCTATAAGCATTTGATTCGAAATATCTTTGAAGTTTTCATTGTTTGCATTCCGTCATGTTTGGTGGGGCAGTCAGGGCGTCTAGAGGGCATTCCCCCCCCCATGTCTATGCCTAGATCCGTCCTTGGTCTATGGCTCTAGCGTTAATTACATACAGCACGTGCAGTTCTGTAGTCGTTTAAATAATAAAAAGGATGCTTCTCAAACAGCATTGTTTGAGAATTGCCGACAATCTCATCTGTGCAAGAACCCTTACATATGGTAATTAAGCATTAAAACACCCGCGGCTAATAGGCCAGTGCGTCTTGTATGTGTACACAATTGATTTTTTTCGCTAAATTTGGCCGGTGCGGCATATATTAAGGTGCGCTTTATAAAATACGGTAGTGTGTGTAGGTCTTCAGCCCTATTACATATGTCCGTAATTTCAAGTAAAACACAGACATCGCTTATCCAGTGCGAATCCGCCCTTGTGAAACACAGACGTCGGGGGGTAATTTCCAATTACCTAAGGTCCTGGGGTAATACTAATCCCGTGCGAATCGGGCTTTAGGCTATGTTCGTGGCATTTGCTTTGGCAATGTAAACGTTTGTTTTCTCGTGATGCCAATAAAGCTTCTTTGAAATGAATAACTATACTCTTGACGTGCAACAGAGACCAGAGCAAGCTCTGACAGAGACATACTGCCCTCTGCTGAGCATAAACTTGTATCGCAACATAGATGTAATCATTGACATACAGGCTACTCTAAGGATGTAATACACAATGAGGAAAATAAGTAGCCTATTGAACGCGTCAACCTTTTCCCCATTCGCCCACACAATTCAATTTCAATTCAAGGGATTTTTATTGGCTCAAATTCTGAATAAATGGTGGTCCATGGTATCAAAAAGGCTGAACCACTGGTATAATTGTGCCAGCCTGCCAGGCAATCAACTAAATGAGCAGTCCCCGCCCAAACCCCATAAATGAGACATTTCAAGGCAGACACGCGTTCCCCAAGTAGCTAAATGAAATCAGGAGACTTGTGTTCTTTATTTATATAAAAAGCGCAACGTTATCGGAGGACAATAAAATGAACGGTGTAATGAGTGGGAAACCACCAAAGCCACCAAAAACTTCGCTGCCATGCAGCCATGCTGGTTGTGCGTCAGTCTTCACTAAACAGTGGAAACTGAAACGACACCTGCTGACGCACACCGGAGCGGTAAGTTGTGATTTATCTGTGGGGCAAGTTTGTGTGTGCTTCGGTAAACCTTAAACCTCCAGAAAGGCCTCGTGTGGACTAACAAGGCGATGTTATTACCCGACCGTTTGGGCCCAACTGGTCTTGAATGGGCCTAAGGAAAATTGACTTAAAAACTATGTTATTCGCACTCGCAGCGTCCATTTCAATGCAAGGTTGAAGGCTGCGGTCGTCGCTTTCGACAACAGTCCCATCTGACCCGCCACGCTCTGCGGCACAGCGGGAAAAAACAGTACAGGTCAGTAAAGTTAATAAGTTAAACGAGCATCATGCACTCACCTCCCATCGTATAGCTTACTTTTAAAGCGTTTAACTGAGTTTTCCTGTGTACAGGTGTACTGTCGCGACCTGCACAGCCAGCTACTTTGAGCCAAACTCTGTGAAGAGACACGTGCGTTACGCCCATGGAAATAAACTGATGTACTTCAAGGTTTGGCCACACGAGGGTGCAATATCACCGTAATGTGAAGTACAGTCGGTGGTTTTCACAACCTTTTTGATACCAGGGCAGGCCACACTACTTCATCATTTGAGCTACGGATGACCATCACCATTTTGTGATGCTGAACTTAACCAAAATTAACCTGTCCATGTCCACAACTCTATCCTGTATTTAGGAGAGATGGCAAAATTGGACCAAAATAACAATTATTTTACATACTCTAATTGAGTAGACTTATTGTACATTAATAATTTGAGCATATGAAACTGAACCAGTCTGGGTTCCTTTTGTTCTGTAGAGTTAAGGTATAATGGTACAATTGTTACCAACTCCATTTAGCTGGGGACTACCTGGCCAGGACCCCCACACCCACCCCCAAGAGGACCACTGGTTGAAAACCACTGCCATTAGTTAAATCAAACACTTTAAAGATTCTGATTCTGACTGACTGCAACTGTGTATTGATTCAACCTTTTTTTTTCTTCAGTGCAGTCAGCCGAAATGCTTGCTGACCTTCAAGAAACGCAGAGCATTTAAAATGCACTTGACTGAGCATGGAGTGACTAGTCTATTTAAGTAGGTTCCCTAAATGGTCTTTGTAATGATTCATAACCTGTTGTAAATGGTTACCCCAAGTCCCTATATAATATAAAATTCAATCTTGTCAATGTAATGACTTCCCTGTATTTGTGTAGCCCTAAGTTGGGAAGCTGGGGCTGAGTGGTCTAAAATTTAATTTAAAAAGTGATTTCTGGGGGTCAAAGTATGAACTGGTCAGATTTATGGTCTCGTTTTTCTATTCAGATGCTCGAAGGCTGGCTGTGGTGCCACATTCGACTCCCATATCAGCCGCAAATCCCATGAGAAAAGGCACAGAGGTGGGTCAAATTCCAGTGTAATCATATGCCTTTTTACCTTGGTACAATTCATGTAAATTCTAGGAGCTCTATTGAATGCAACATAATTTAATTCCCAGAGAAGATGGGACCCTTTCATTGATATTAACAACTTAAACTGGGTTCCTGATTTAAAGCATGACATATTTCAACCCACTATTACTTCCCCATCAAGTTTCCAGTAGCTTTTTAAACCATTAAGCATAACAGTATTTTCTGCTGGCTTTTTGTCTATGCAGGGTACCGCTGCCCACATGACGGATGCGAGGTCCTTGAACACACCTGGGGGAAACTTCAGAAGCACACAAAGAAACATCCTGGTAAGTATGGGTATACCTGTTGCCAAAAGCTGCTGGTTTCAGGGAATTTATCTCATTTTCATTGAGGTGAGGTATACATGATGTGACTTCTCAAGGTTTATCTCAAATTCCTTATGTTGGCCACTACACTTACTACTTGAAATAGTGTCTGACTAACTTAATGATTTGGGTTCCAGTCACTTTCCCCTGCAAGGTGTGCAAGAAGGAGTTTAAGAGAGGGGACTCCCTACGCAGACACAGACGCAGCCATGCCTCTCACAAGCCAGTTTTGCTTTGCCCCAGAACTGACTGCCAGGCGTACTTTTCTACAACCTTCAATCTGCAGCACCACATCCACAAAGTGCATTTTAAGCTGCTCAAATATAGCTGTTCTTTCCCTGACTGCCCACAAAAGTTTGCCATGCGGGTGAGTAAGCCAACCTTCTCTTGGCTTTGTGCTGTTGGGGCTTAAGATTATTGGTATTGATCCACTCCACTAGTTTGTAGTTCAAACTTCACATTTCAAGTGCTCTATACACTTAATAGTGCAGGTCTCCCAATTTCCTTTTTGCAGTAACTCCTGTCAATTTCTGGTTTCAGGAGAGCATGATCCGACACCTACGTCACCATGACCCAGGGACCAATCTTCAGAAGGTGAGCAAGTTATTCAATATAACTTAAACAGCATGATGCTACTAGTGGTGGTGGTCTGCACAGTGAAAATGGTGATGCAGCTTGTAGATCTGTTTGTTTTTTCCAGGCAAGACACCAGCATGTGATAAAGTGGCTTGAGCATGATGCACCAGACTGTCTAGCAGTGCTATTGATTTTGGTCTCTTGTATGACCTGTTACTAGGCTGCAGTCAAGTTCAGAGACCTAACTTTGGGAATTCTCTTTACCTTAAAGGTATTATAGGCAACCTTTTTGGCCAAAAATCAAAATGGAACTACCGTTCAAAAGTTTACAGTAACTTTCCAGATGCGAAACCTGAATGTAGGAGATCTCTCCTACATGCAGGTTTCGCATCTGGAATTCCCCATGGGAGTTGGAAAGCCTCCCCATGATTAACATTAGTATATTTTCTTAAATTGGGAGAGAAATGGAGGAGAGAAATCTTATTTTTATATTGCAATATTTATAGATTTTATATTGAAGAAATGCCTTGAAGATTTTATATTGAAGAAATGCCTTTCACATTTCTGTTTCCTGTGCTTTTTTATTTTTTATTTTTAAGAAAGTAGAAATTATTTTCCTGCAACATATTCACTTTGACAAATGAGGTGTCTTTCCCTTTCCACTGGCAAGCATGATTATTATTTTTTTTGTATTTGTATTGCTGTATTTTAAGAATCAAAATGGGGTCAAAGTTGATCTTGCAGTGGAAAGGGGAAGACATCTGATTTGGAAAGGCCAATATGTTTCAGGCAAATAATTCTCCAATGTTAAAAAAATGTTGCAAACGGTAATGGTAGCCTTGGCTGTAAATGTTTGACAGAAGCGGCAGCGGGCAAAGAAGTCCTGGCAGAAGCGTCTCCATGTTAATCATCGTCAGCCTCTGGTGGAAGATGACCTGCGTCACCTGTTTGCCTTGCGCTTGCGGATCGCCAGACGTACCAAGGTGGAGACCAACCTCTCAGGCCTCTTCAATGAGCGCAAGATCCCCCACTTTGTCGACCCAGAGGTCAATCTGCGGAACCTGTTCAGTCTCAAACAGCAGCGCCTCCTTGAACCCAAACCTCAGGTCTTGCCACTTGCAGTTTAAATTGACATCCCACTATCCATTTTAAGGATGAAGAAGTTTCAGTTTTTCTTAAAACATTTCTAAATGTTAAAATATTTCTAATTTGTAAAAGAAAAATGTATCTTTTGAATACGCATGAAATGCCAAATTGGGTCTTTTGGTTACATTAGATTCTGACTGTAGCTAATGGTCATTGATTATTTTAAAAGAAGAAATCTTTGAATTTGTACTCTTGCATCTTTTGGTTACATTACTACATTTTGACCTTGGTTCATTTCCTTCCAAAGGAGAAATACTTTTGTTTTGAATAATGTATAAAGCTTAAATGTCTTGTTAAAAAGTTGGAGCATTTATAAAAGAAACTTGTTTAACTGAGTTTATGACCCAATAAAAGATTTAAACCAAATTTCATTGAACCTCTTTATTCAATTTCTACAGGATTGTAATGGAAATGTGGTTTGAGTGTAAAATGTCAGATTAAAACGGATTACAGATTAGGTTTGCTCAATGTGCATTATCTGACATTATGTGCTAATGGGGTATGCACAATCACTTATTCATACCCAAACCTGATGTGGGAACACGAGTGGCAAAAAATCCTACCTTCTGGTTTTGGGAAGCACATGTGTCCTAACAAAATCTTATTGGTTGTACAGTCGTGGCAATTTCCCCCCCTTATGCCCAGCTTTCCAGTTGAACAAAACATTAGTCTGATTGATTGACTTTTTGTTTTTTTAATCAGCTGGAAGCCAAAATTGTGTGAAGATGCACAAATACTTGCACTAAATCTAATACAGTTAAACGTTTTGAATTGACAAACTTCCATTTTTTTTTAAGGTGCTGTATATGGTCAATATGAAGTGAAATGTTATACCAGTCATTGCTAGAAAGGCTGTTTCAAATCTGGGATAGCCAGATTTATCAAGCTATTGGCAGAGTTGCAACTGGAACACTGAAATTGGGTAAATTGGTGCTCTACTGCTCTTCCTGATTAAACCAGCACCTCATTATTTTAAATTGAGCTGGAGAGACCAACCCCTGCTGGTGAATCAACAATTCAAAAGAGCTTCAATGATTGGAATATACATTTTAATGTTTTTAAACAATGAACATGTTTGAAGGTCCAAAGAGCCTGGTCAGCTCTAAATGACCTTTTAAGGAGATCACTCTAACCTTGCACATATTCAAGCGAATTAAAGCACATGCAATACAATTGGTCAATGTGCATTTACTAAACATCAACACAAACTGCCCCTTGGCAACAGAGGTCTTAGGAATTTAGGATGCATCATGTTTTCTGCTTTAAATAATGACACAGGACAGAGTACATTTATTCATTAAAGCTCAAACGGCCTGTCATTTGAGTTATTTTACTGGTGGCTCCGATCACTCTGCTGCTGTAGGTAATTTTTGAGACCATGTTTCCGGCCATTAACGGCATCAACACCTGTCCCTATGCTTTGACCTGGCCTGTGTAATTTGCCATGTGCCCCACATCTCTTGATGGCTCTCTTGATGGCTTTGTGAGCCGGTGCACTTCTAGTAAGTAACACTGTGGGAGTAACACAAACATAATGGCTTATCAGGTGCAACCATAATTACCTTCCCTGTGTGTTTCTTTTGAGATTTCTATTTTTATTTGATGCAGAATGCAATTTGCAAAAAGATTGGATCAAGAGAACAGTGTTTTGCCCAGCTGCGTCAAAGCATAATTGAAATGCATTGCATTATTTAGCAGTGTGAGGACAGAGGACAAACTGATGAAAGTAAATCAGTCAGCGTGGTTTCGGAGTAAACGTTTTTAAATAATCGCCTGTAATCAACTGGCTGTCCCAAATTGCATTTTTAGCACTGCTGCTTTGGGAATACAGAGGCTAGACTTTGCTTAGGGAATTTAAGGGATAAGTCTCATTTCCATGGTAATATCGCAAGGAAGTGAGCAGAAGAGTATCTTAAATGTTTACCATCATTGTTCCACATATATTTACCAATGGGCCATGCGATTTGTTACAAATAGGAATCAAAGAGCCTGGATCAGGACTGGACAGAGCAAGAATGTACTGTATTACAGTAAACGTGTACCGTGTTGGCTCTGTACTTTTACTCCTGGACACTTTTTTTTATTTCCTCCTCTACACCAAATCGCTTTGCCGAAAATAGCCGCATCATATACTGTAGATACCCCACCCCTAGTTAAGGGATGCATGGGATTAAAGTTGACCATCTCTCTCTCTCTCTCTCTCTCTCTCTGGCCATATCTGAAATGCCACACCAATTATCCATATACAGTACAGTGAATGACCTTTGGAATGGTACATTGAACTTCATTCAGAGAGCAATTTATAATCCCCCTGTCCTTCACCGGATAAGTAGGAAGGCAAGGGGAGAAATTCATTGGAACAACACAATGCAGTTGCACTTGGATGGGATTGCCAGTTTTTCTATCAATACATTCCTTGTGTAGAGAGGTGTAGAGAAGCACAGAAAATCATTAAGTTCCTCCTGTCTAGGGAACTGACAATGATGTCTGATTTGGTTGGAACAAGTCCACAACAGTAAGACACACAGCGACGATACTTAAGTAGGCTACTTGAGTAGGCAGAGTACGTTTTATTATTTCTGTTCGTACATGTAGCATATATATGAATATTTTTATGATTGCATCTTTCCAAGGAAAAGAAATCCCACTGCTTAAAATCTGTCAGTAAATGGCAAGAAAAAGCATGTAATGTTGTAAATTATGCTAGATGAAACAATGATGTTTCTACTTACTAGTTGTTACTGCTAAAAACATCTAGATCACAAGTAGCACTGTCTGTGACACATTCAAACTAAAGAATTGATTTTTGATGCTAAAGGTGTCTGTACCCATGGCACACAAATGTAGCAGTTCTGTCCAGCTCAAATCAAGAAAAGCAAAAATGGTAAAAACAGCCATGCAGTCACCGGTAATTGGAAGGAGACTAAAGACTCCATGATCACTACAGTCTATCTTTGAGAAAACGGTGATCTAGCAAACAGAGTGTTGTCTGATCCCTATTCTTTCTTCGGAATATAAGTGGCTACTGGCTCCCCTCTGGTAGACGTGTTAGAGCGTACCGCTGTAAAAGCAACTGCTTTAAACTTTCTTTTCTCCCTGCCTCCATTGTCCTATTGAACAGGATAGCTGTTGGATAGGGCTCTCTGTGTAGGGACCTGACTTGGTCTTGGTCTTTAGTATTGTATTTTTGTATTTTATTTATTTTAATCATTGCACTTTTGCACTTTTTAACTTGTTATTTCGCATCACATTGTGAGCCTGTGAAACTGCTATTTTTGAAAGATATAGAGCTGCGCAGTGACGTCACCGCCCCTGTTCCGGAAGTCTTTTCCCAATTCATTTTTCTCATAGACTTTTCGAAAATAATTTATATCAAGACGATTACGCCGCGGACAAAGCCAACTCGAGTCGTGACGAATCATGATGAAACACACAAACCTTTGGGACAATAAAATAATTTCTAAGATGAAAAACGAAACAAAAAGTCTTGTATTCTACTTCTTCCCAATTATATTTTATATATATATTATATATTATATGACGATATTGTGTTTGTTGTCATGATTTGTCACGACCTGAGTTGGCTTTGGCCGCGGCGTAATCGTCTTGATATAAATTATTTTCGAAAAGTCTATGAGAAAAATGAATGGGGAAAAGACTTCCGGAACAGGGGCGGTGACGTCACTGCGCAGCTCTATTCGTTGTGGTTAAGATTCTACTGATATATGTTTTATTATGTATAGTAGTACCTATTGTTATGCAATCATGTTAGATGACTGCAATGTCCACCTATTGTGTGCAGTGTATAGCCTCTTCCTGCAATGCTGGATCACCTCTGCTGCACTGCGATTAACCGGAGGTCCCTGGCCATGTTTTTACATGCCAAATAGTCACATAACCTTCATGCCGCCTAATTTGCAGAACAAGGAGTGTAATTAAGCTCAAAGGGGGACAGTCATGCACAGTGACATTTTTAATTTACCTCTGAGATATTTTGTAGACACACACACACACACACACACACACACACACACACACACACACACACACACACACACACACACACACACACACAGGCAGATAATAATGAAGTAGGTTAACCACAACACTGTCATGCCCCGATTTAGTCTGCTTCTTCTCCAGTCCAGAATAGATGACCCAAAACATCTTCATCCCCTCCTCTTTCTCACACTTCCCATGGCCCTGTTTAATTCAAGGTTTTCTTCTGACGTCAGTGACATGACACAACTAATCCCAGTTGATTCAAACATTTGTGAAGTAGGCTACTGGTAAGACACACATGCGGGAAAAAACTATGGTCTCTGTACTGCTTCACATTAGTGTAATAAGATATACTGACTGAATTAATTCAGTTGTTTAAGATACAGCCTAATAAAGGGATTTGGAGTGCTCAACTCAAGTGCCTTTCTAAAGTGTCTGAAAATTCAGCCAAGCATAGAGGGCTTGTATCCATCAATTTGTTTTACATACTGTAGGCCAGACATAAATCAGCTTATGTCTGCAGGTGGAGTGCACCCTCCCTATCTTCTGCCACAGTCCAAAAACACACCTCTTCAGACTCAGACTGTCTCAGACTATAGCAGTATATATCAGCTCATAGCACTTACCTGTATGAGATGCCCTGCTGTTATGAGATGCCCTGCTTGTTATGAGTTTCTGCCAAATATATTAATGCTAAATGCCTAAATTGTAAAGATTCAATGAAGGACCAACA
Organism: Benthosema pterotum; assembly: GCA_039105355.1. Taxonomy (NCBI): domain Eukaryota; kingdom Metazoa; phylum Chordata; class Actinopteri; order Myctophiformes; family Myctophidae; genus Benthosema; species Benthosema pterotum. The sequence goes on along the minus strand of CM076965.1, from coordinate 26,788,354 downwards.
GTTATGTTGGTTTTTTCTAATATTTATGTATGCTGTGCAGATTATTTTTAAGTTTGTGTACGTCTAAAATGTATGCTCCAATTGGTGATTTATGGTTTATTATATATGAGTTATGGATTGTGTATTGTATGCCTTTCCTCCTATTTTCCACGTTGAGATGTGAATAAAAGCTTCAAAACTCATCAGTTGACTTCACTCTTTTGTGACCAGCTGGGTCCGCTACACATGTAAAGTAGAAATACTTTAGCACAGTTAACAGTCTTGAGTTGCTTTGGAACTTGACTGTAATTCTCCAAACTGTTTAAAATCATTTTTTCAATCAATGCCACAAAGAACTTGCTTTCCCAACCTGTTTTTCACATCTGATTGATGGCTGATGTTCAGAATAGCTGTCTAGCGGTAGCCTACCCACAGAGAACCAAGAAGTCTTGCAGAGAAAGAATGACTCAATGTTGCCTAATGCCTTTTTATTCTGGCAGAATGTGCGTATATGATTCACTTAATCTCTCTCTCTCGCATGCATGTGCACTTCTGCTCTTGTAGTTGTACCACACACAAATGCACAAACAAATTATTGTTCAGCCTTGCATCTGAATTTTGGAATAATCTTCCAACCTGTTTTTCACATCTGATTGAAGTTGATAGCTGTAGTTGTTATCATCAGAACAGTTGTCTAGCCAACCCACAGAGAACCAAGAAGCCCTGCGGAGAAAAAAATGTCTCAATGTTGGCATCATGCCAGCATAATGTGTGAATATAAGTCATTTAATTTGGCTGGTGAAATGTCTTTCCATGCAGGAGTTGCCAGTTCTGATGGAACTGGGGCAGGCACACAGTTATGGTCAGAATCAGCCGACACTGGGAAGCTGGCAGTAGCCCCACTAAAAACGCCTGGACAACGCTCCACGCGCCCCAAGCTCTTCTCCCTCCTGGCCCCAAAACTATGGAATGAACTTCCCCCTGCAATCAGGACCTCAGACTCACTACCTATCTTCCGCCGCAGTCTTAAGACACACCTCTTCAGACTCCATCTCAACCCATAGCACTTGTATTATATACCAACCCACAGTACTTGCTGCAATGACTTATATAGGTTGCCTAATGTATTACAATGTTTTTAGCGCTTCATTGTATGTTGTAAAATGTATTGTAAATCCAGATTAAATTGTAAACTTTTCACCATTGTAAGTCGCTCTGGATTAAGAGCGTCTGCTAAATGCCTAAATTGTAATTGTAATTGTAAATTGACCCGTGGCATTGATAGTCTCCCAAAACTAGATGGAGACTGATAGGGCTTGTGTTAAGGCTCTGTGGGAGATTATTGTAGTTTGGGGGGGAAAAAAAGCTTTTTAATCACCTGGACCACTGATTAACTAACAGTTTTTTTCCAAATTCTCTTACACACACTACTACCATATTTTAAACTCACACCCCTGTGAAGTAAGTGGTGCAACTCGGTATGCGGTCCCTGGGGTAGAACTTCCACAGGAACGCGCCCATGGGGGCGGGCTGGTTCTGGTGAGCCACCCCACGTCCAAAACAGTGGAGAAATGACATAATTACTGTGGGGGTGTCCCTCTATTGTACTGTACTAACACCCTAAATCAGGGGTCAGCAACCTGCGGCTCAGGAGCCGCATGCGGCTCTAGAACACAGCCCTAGTGGCTCCCTGGCTGTAGCATTATTACACTGTGGTGATCCGCACCAACATAATATAAACAATTCAGTCACCCAATGCAGGGGCGGATTTAGGCATGGTCATTATGGGCAGCCGCCCAGGGCGGCATCGCGAGGGGGGCGGCATAGCGAAGCAAAAAAAAAGAGAAAAGAAATCGGCTATTCCGTCACTTATTGTCATTGCAGCATGGATCTACAATACAGGTATTGCGCCCACTTGCGCACAAAAAATGGTAATGTCGTGCAATTCAGCGTGTGTGATATGTGTCCTGGTCTGGGGGGTCCAGTTGTGGTGTTACCGCTGGACCGCTTGACTTCAATGTTAAATGCGCTCTCCAACGCGCTCTCCAATGCGCTCTCCAATGCGCTCTCCATATGAATCTTTTGAGATTTGAAAAAGCAAGAGTTCACTGGCGAATGGTGGCAACAGTATTTATGATACAGTAAATAAAATCTTACCTCGCATGGTTTCTTGGGAATTCCTGATTTTATTTTTTAAAGGTTGAGAAAAGTCAACAGGGCCTTTTCAAATCTCAGAAATTTAATATGGAACTCTATGGAAATATGGAGCGCATTCTTTCTGTCAGTGTCTTCGTGCAGCAGGTGCACTAATTAGTGGGGACTTTCCACAGTGGTTAAAGGAGAATTCCACACCAAAACATATTAGGAGCAGTCTACCTTGATTCCTGTGACATGCATAATAATGCTCTTGATTATTGTCATAGATGCCCCCTTTTCTACATTTCACCCTGAGGTCCCCCTTCCTCCAATGCAGTTTGCATTATAGCTACGTATTCATTGAATTAACTGAAACTATAGTAGGCTATAAAGCATAAACTCAAATGCAATCAAGACTAATAATAATAAGGGTAATAATAATAATAATAATAATGCCACCCCATGGAAGGCTACTTTTTGCCTGTGTGATTTATAGCCAGCTTTGCTTCGAAGAGTTCAGTAATGCAAATGCATCTCAAATTGATCATTAGATTATTGATATTATTATTATTATGAAAAAATAAAATAAAGGGAAAAAGAAATCACACCTGTGTGAAGAAGGTGGTGTCAAGGTGACATGCTCACTAGATGGTGATATCTACTCAGAAGGTTTATGTATTTTATGTATTATGTGTGTGTGTGGCATTTTTTTTGTAGTAGGCCTAGTATGGACGATGGTCTGTTTAGTCTTGAGTGGTGGAGTAGAGGTGGTCGTTGGGTTGATCCCGGAGGGTGTGTGTGTGTGGGGGGGGGGGGGGCGCCAGCAGGGGATTTCGCCCAGGGAGTAAATCACTCTAGAACCGTCACTGACCCAAAGCGTGTTGCGCTCTCTGACAGTTGCCAGTTAAAGTAGCACTTGGCCATGTCAAAAAAGCCCAGCAGTTATCAGAGGTGGAGCTTTCAACCTGAACCACCCATTTTCAAAGGTTTACTCAGTTTACTGTCATTAATATACCTTAGAGAAGTTGTGTGGACTAGAAATGGAGTTCTGTAAAACTCCTTTTTTTTTTTAGAAACTCCATTTCTGAAGAAAGGTTGTGTTTCACCATGTTAATGATTTTTCTTTGAGGACCTTTTTTCTGAGAGTGTGCAAATGGAACCAAATGGACCCGCTAGGGTCCATTTGGTTCACATTTGCACACTCTCAGGAAAAAAATAATAAAATGCAGCTCCAGACAGATTTTGAATTTAATTTTGGGTCGAAAATGGCTCTTTCAACATCTTGGGTTGCCGACCCCTGCCCTAAATGATAGACATAGTTAATGTGTGTTTTCTCTCTCTGTCATTTTCCCCCTGTCTTTCCCTATCTCTCTGTCTCCACTCTCCTTCTCATGCCGTCGACATTGTCAACACCTATTTTTTTATATTATATTGCAATATACATAATTCATGACTACCTTACTTCACCACGATTGATATTCATGGACTATCTCTGTCTTGGATACATTTTATTTCAGCATGTTTGTATTTGGCAGCAAGTACACACTTGTCATGTGTTCAGAAATGACATGTTTATCATTGTATGGTGAATAACTTACTACTAAGATATGATGCATATTATAGTAGAACGGAATAGCAATGCGTCTTCATGTGGAGACAGTGGATTCATGTTTTGTGTTAAGAAAACAATCATGATTGTAAATACAAGAAGGATTCACATTAGATCCTCTAATAGCCTGTATAAACTGGCTGCCCAAAACAAAACCAATGCTGGTGTTATATTGTCTGGTTGCTGAACATGCTCCCACCCCCAGAATATCTAGCTATAAGCTTTTATTCGTTCTTTTTTTTTTTTTTTTACAATGTGATTGTAAGGTGCATTCTAAACTAGCAAAGTGTGCCCCTCGGGGTCCACACGTCTCATCCAGGTTGCCTAGCAAGCCTAGCCTGCAAACTTTGTTGTGTTGTTGTAATAGAAGTAATCCAGAGAAAAGGTTTGGCGATCCTTTAAGAGCCTAAATGTGAAGTTGGCTGTTGTAGCGCCACTATGAGATTAAATGTGCACACAAGTTCAAGCATTATGTGTATGTCTCTTGCGTGTGTACAGTACCTATAGGAGCATGTTCCACATGTATACGGTATTTGTGATAGGTTTGTTTGTTTGCTGAGGTGTGGAGAGATTGCACAGCCAGACAGAGGTTGATAGTGGCCTGGCAATCTATCATTCACTGTGGGAGACAGGCAGATCAGCAGGGCTGCATGCAGTCGTGTTCTCTCAGTGGCCATGAAATTCCCAGGAAACGTAAAGATGTGCTCACATGAATATCACAACATGGGACTATACCACTATGTAGATCTCTGTGAGGATGACATAGTTGACACATCTGGCTCTGGAGGAGATATTGAGAGTGAGTTGGAGTGAAATCAAGACGTCTAGAAGAATAATCATTTCTTCTGCTGGATAAACATTGGTTGTGTTTTCTGATTGGAGCTATTCGTGTGTGTGTGTGTGTGTGTGTGTGTGTGCGCCGCGCGCGCGTGCGCACGGCTTTGTGCATCTGTCTGTTGTCCTTTGTGGATAGCACAGCACTGCATGCTAGGATCACCCGTGGCTGCCCAGAGGGAGAGGAGAACATGAGAGAAAGTACACAGAGCCTTGTGAAGCTCATGTTTCCTTTATACAATGCAGCGCAGCCAGGAGGGCACAGGGTCACAGTCTAGTTGAGATTAATTAGAGGCAGGATGTGTTAAATGTAGGTCAACCACAGAACCACCAAGACTGACATTCATCCACCAAGGACTTTCTAATCAACTCTGATCACTAATCAAGCCTAGAGTGCACTTTTATAGCCACGCTAAAATTACATGTGACAAAGACTAAACCCGTTTGAAGCACCATCAGTCATCACTGTTTGTGAGTCACATGGCCACACAAAATGGCTTACAACAGTAGTATCTACAATATGTGGCAGAAAGTATGTTGACCAACACAATAAAGACAGCACACCTAAAAGTACTGTATATGAAATATGTTCAGTTAATGCCTAAACTGGATTAAATGGCAAGATGGAAGATGAGTAAAGAAGGACCAAAGCGTACTCCCTTTCTCCATCCCTATACCAGTCCATCATATTCTGCTATTGTCATCTCATCTTTCTGTTTATGCCAAATTTATACTTGAACACACTGAAGGAGAGGAGGGGGTGTTAGGTGACGCACAACATATTTGTCCTAAGCATCTCTCTGCCTTCTTGTCTGCCTGCAGCTGCTTAATGGTTGGCAGTCATAGTCAACACATTTACTCTTTGACAGGAGGCTGTCTTGTTGGCCTCTGGCTACCTTTTTTGTTATTCTAAAGCAGGTGTTTGCCCTAAGCTTTGTTGGAATTGGAAATAGTATGGTGGGATATAAAACAAACCGTGCGAACTCAGTGGTGCAAGGGGTGTGTGTGTGTGTGTGTGTGTGTGTGTGTGTGTGTGCGCGTGTGTGTGTGTGTGTGTGTGTGTGTGTGTGTGTGTGTGTGTGTGTGTGTGTGTGCACGCATGCATGTGTATATTTGGGGGTGTTTTAGAAACCTGTGATTACCTGCTATTCATAGAGTGGATGAGCATTTAAGCCGCCCCTTTGTTCAAATGAAATCACCTGACAGTTAGGGCTTTTGTATTTGTTTGCATTGCTTCCCCAGATACAGTGAGTGGGATAATTACATGCTTGAGGATGAAGACTATGTGCTGAATGGAATGGCCGTGTTCTCCTGGGACCACACTTGTAGCAATGGCATGTTTTTGTGAGCTTGGCAGAATAGAAGCCTAAAAGCACCTAGACTTCCAGGTTTCAGACACTGCAGATCTATTAAGTTCCCATACAAAGAAACCTCATTTTGAGTCTTTACCTAAGAGGACTTGGAAGTAATGAACAGCTATAATGTCATGCAGTAAACGTGTTCAGCAGAAAGGGATAGCTCTCAGGTTGGTCTTGAAAGAGACCCGACAATGATTATTATTTTTTGAGTGATGCTCCAAACTTTATAACCGTGTGTGTGTGTCTCCTCTCCTGAGTAATCCTGAGCAATCTTACTCTGCCGTGAATAAAATGAACTCTGTTTTGCAGCACTGGTGGTTTATTAACAAAAAAAAAAAAATCAAACATGTAAACGTGATCGGCTAAGGTTCTAACCACGTATCGACTGTCCGTATTTTTGGACACAGACAATCGATACGTGGTTAGAACCCTAGCCAATCTCCCTCCTCGCCCACTCAGCCAGTCAATGGGCCTTTTAAAATAACTTTAGAATACAATCGTTTGCCAGCCAAGTCTGTGGACTTTATATTTGTTTAGAGGACTTCATTTAACAACTTATTTTGTTGTCAATTACTGTATGTCATACAGTACATACATACAGTAATTGAATAATGCATTATGGTTATAGACAGTAGAGTTTTTTTGTCTGTCAAATCTGACAGCTCTGAAGTATGTATTTGTGATCATTATTTGGGCCTCTGAGCATGAGCACTTTCTATTTTAGCTAGTCTCTGAGGCTTCCGCTCATCCAGACAGGCCGGATTAGGCAGGTGAAGCCCACAAATAGAAAGAGCAAGACCAAAAGCAAGCTTTAGCAGACTGTAACCCAGTTTCCAATTCTGGATCCTCAAATCTGAGCTGCACCAAAGCCAAAACGCATGAAAATGCCGCTCTGCCCAACCTATGCAGGTAGAGCAGAAAAAGCCCTTCTGCACAAGGGAAGATAAATCCGTCAAGACTGAGGTCACTCTCACAGCAGCACAAAGGAACACAAATTGCTGCGTGTGCATGTGTGTGTGCGAGCGAACGTGCGTGCGTGCGCACGTGTGCGACTGTAAAGAAGTTGGTGTGTATACCGTAAGTCTAGATACAGTTGATGAGACACAGGGTCTGTACTGTTATATATCTTTAATGAGGCAGTTAGGTCATCAGTAACTCAGAACATACAAGGTTTACGGTACATCCACCAAAGCCTTTTTCCCCAGCTGAAAACGCAACAAGTTCTTGTCCAAATCAATATTTCAACTCTTTGTGCTGTTGGTTTCTTTCCAGTAGAATATGAGGACACAGAACTCTCGTTGCGCTCACTCAGGGGGAAAAAAACACATTGATGGCCACAGGTGAGAACATTAGATGGGTAAAACCAGTAAGCAATCTTGTTTTATTTTCAATTTATTTTCCTGCAATAGACCTTTCAGTAAGCCCCTCCCCAAACTGCTATAGTCCAATCACAGCTAAGCATAACATGTGATAAACCCCTACACCAATAGTGTTCCTATATTATAAAATATTGTTTTAAAAAATAAATGTCACACCTATTTTCCCACTGCACAGGGCATGCCTTGTTGATGGACTTAGAAGAGATTTAGAAGGTCTGGTTCCAAAATGCCAGTATTTAAGGTATAATGTCTATTATATTTACACTGGAATGAATGAGCCCTGCTGGAAAGTGGATGGGGAGGGGGTGGTGCTTACGTCAAGGTCTCTTGTACCTGACAGAGAAAAACATTAAGATAAAGAAAATAACCTGTGTTCTAAAGTTGTAGGTAAAACACAAGCCAAATAAATGTATTTATTGTAATTCCATTAACATAATGGTGTTTTGTGTGCTTTAGCGATGCTTTTTCTCTTTTGCTACATCACAACAGAAAACATCCTTTCTAAAGCCTGAAAGGATATGTCAGTTCAGTTCGATCATGTTTATGAAAGAGACATTAATCGGCAAAGTCCAAAACATTTCTACATACGAACCAAGGTGCTTTCCACTTCACCTTAAAACTACCCAGAGAAATCAATAGCACAGGGGATAAGAGAAGGCAAAGAAGAAAGGAAGCTGGAGATGACAGACTGGCATTCGATCAATAAAGAAGTGAACACACATGGGTAAAACACGACCTGAATTCAAGCATACTGACTACAGACACGGTTTATCATCAACACCCCCTGTCTCTCTCCACCTGCCTGCTTCTTTCATCTAGGAGCCAAGAAGAACCCAGACTTTGTCAATTTAAAAGAAAAGAAAACGTTTAACATTGTCAGCTTGCTCCTTCTCTGGTATAGTGTTGACAGTGGCTTATTACAGGGACTTAGAGACATCCCATCTCTGATGCAGTCATACCCTCCTTCATACATATATAAGAAATCCAAATTACTTTCGTCACTACCATGCATCATCTGGATGTCTACACTTGAAAATTGGCACACTGTACTGGAATTCTATTTGCTTGTTAGATCTGAAATGATGAGATGATGAAAAACATTTTTTTTTTTTTCATTTAAAAACATATCATTGACGCCTCCTACGGCATGCAATCATGACCCTTTTCATACAATATCAAGGGAGAGCTTTGAAATCGAAAATGAAAGCTTTCTGTTGTAAAATATGACTGATCTGGACTGATCTACATTGCTTTGATGAATCTAGATAGATGATGGAACGCAAAGACCTACAATACAATGGTAATTCAAAGAACCAAGCAATGAATATCCACATTCACAAGCTTCTCCTTCATGAGAGCTGAACTAAAATACTCCTCGGCACGAATGAACAACCCAGGAAAGAACACAACACATGGGTACTGTTTGTGTGGTTATGTGTTCTTTCAAAGGGGTTTCATCTTCAATAAAAAGAGAAAATGTGTTTCCCCTTGCATTTCATGTGTTATATATATTAAATCTCTAAGGTTTGATCAGAAAGATTGAGACTTACATTAGCTGACAATTGAGGAGTCGGGTAAATATAAAAAACATTGATTAATCATCATGATCATCAATCATGCAAAACACCTGGGAGGGGGAAGGAGCACAGAAACCTAAACCACTCCCAGATTAATAGATTTTTTTATATATTCTTTTGTTTTTCTGTCATTGAAATGTTTGCCTGATGAGGACTTGCAATGTCAAAATGTTGCAGTTCCTTGCCTTTAACGAAAGTAAGTCTTGTGAAGTTCTAGAAGCTAGTATCCTCCCTTGATGTTTGCCTCGATGCCAGGCACACCCAGGACCTGGCCTAAATATAGGCATTGAGAATCTTCTGCGTGAACAAAGAGTAAATTGGAGTAAATTGGGCATTGGTGTTAGATCTCCTCTATGGAATCAGCTGGGACAAGGCCTCTCTTCTTCCCACTGCTCAGCTTCATATAGCCTTCATTGTCGTCTCTCTTCCCCACACAGATCTGACAGAGAGAGAGAGTGTTGGAAACTGCAAAACACGATCGCCTACTTAACAGTGGCTTATAATTCCCAGTAAACACAGTTGGAACCAGTGCGAAGTAGTGACATCTTGATTGTGCCAGTTCAAGGCGTTACGATGACATCCTCCTGTGATGTTCAATAGTATGCCAGATCACAGCCCATATGGGGGATGATCTTTACGCCATTTCCAGGACGTCTTTACCAGTTGAAACTAGATCAGCACTCGGCAGAGTGCAAACTTGTGAGTTGCGCACAAGTAGGCTATGGCCTACTTGTGCGTTAGCGGAGTGAGCTAATGCTCATGACATTAATTATAAAGGTCTCTTATTTGCGTCACCAATACGTCATCACCAAAACTGGCCAATCGGTCGTCCCTCGGAGTACTCCGATTGGCACGAAGGACGACGAGCTCAGCTCGCGCAAGTAATAAAGCTAAAGCTCAAGCTGTTATGGGCCAGATGACTAGTTGTGATTGATTTAAGGCAGTCTTTCCTCAATCTGACTCGCTGATCATCCAGGGATAGATCACAGAGAGTCTCAGGACATCCAGGGATGTCTCAAGATGGATGTCCATCTTGAGTGGACAGGATGTATGTTGGTGAAATCAGGTGATATTCTGGGTCAGATTTGACTAGTCTTGCATTGCCTTTATCTGGTCACAATCAAGACGTCACTAATTTGTCCCGGTCCTGACTGTGCGGCATGATATGATTGATGGGTACAGGGTTTGATGGGGTCAGATTATGACAAAACAGGTCAGTTCCATACAGGTATATGGAGATCTATGGAAGACGGCAAGGTCAGTGCCTTAAGCATACAGGGTTTGATCAGGTGACGTCTAGCCATACAGTATAAGGAGTGTGTCTTGAGTGTAGTGTAGTTTGATTAGGTCAGATCAACATACAGTATGGAATGTCAGAACAGTTAAGGCTCTTTCAGAGTCTAGAATTTCGGTGGCCACCGCGAGCACCGCTCAGAGCACCACGACCACCGCTATTCCATAGTCCACTACCAGCACCGGAGATCTAAGCATCGCAGTGGGGGCACTGTCTTGAGTATACAGGGTTTGATGAGGTCAGGTGTGTTCAGATCAGCATATGTAATGCATGCTGTATTGGCCATATTGATGTTTATTAAAAAAGAGTGAGATTGTCTTCTCTCACCTGAGATTCTTTCACCACCATGTGACCCTGCTCTCGGTTGCCCTGGACATTCTGGGTGACCCTCCACACGCTCTCTCCCGGTCGGACCCTCTGGACAAAGTTAGAAGGGAAGAAGCCCACCTTATCTCCACTTTTCCCCTGGAATGGACAGAGCACAAGACTGTATTGTGTACTAGTGCCTTTAGAAATGTTCCATGGCATCGGCTATTTCACGCAGCTTATTTTCATGCAGAAAGAATGGTCAGACTGCTCAAATGGTGCTGCTCCTGTGCTTGTGCTTAGGGTTAGGTTAGGGTTAGAGAATGGGTATCAATGTCGGACTAATAACTGCCTAACCAATGATTAGTTTACTCTAAACTAACTACTGCTATCAGTGCTATTTGATGACTCCTCACATCTTCTAGTACTGGTCACTAGTAGATGATTAATGGTTAAAATGCAAAATTTACTCAGATATTATTTTGGGAAAATTGTCACTATCTTACTTTTGTATACAGTATACTATATATATATATATATATATATATATATATATATATATATATATATATATATATATATATATATATATATATATATACAGATATATTTTTTTAGATCACCAGGACTAGAGATTTTTTTTGTGTGTGAAAAAAAGTCCTGTTCATTTTGACTGTCTGATTTTGTTGCTAAAATCAATAAATAAATTTGTAAAAAAAAAAAAAAAAAAAAAAAAAAATGTCACTATCAGTAGATAACTTTTCGTGTGACCACCGTGCTATGGTGTGTTACCTGCTCAAGATATAAACTCATTTTCAGATGGTTTAGTTCTCTACATCACAGAGCAGATGTTTCAGCTAGTTTAAACGTGCTCATTTGACAAACGTACAACATAGTCCCAGACAGTCAACACAATGCAACTAAATTCAAGCTTTGATGTGGCTATCATTGATTCATGAACCGGATTACCCATTAATAATATATTAGCGATATTCAAGCTATAAATACTTTAAAGCTCTCACAGAAAGGGTCAGTTGTGTCATCACCATGAGGATATGTGCACCTGGTCTGTTAGAAAACATGGTCACCTCTGTTGGAACACGTTTATTTCCATTTGAGGTGCGAAACCTAATTACAGACTAAGAGAGACCGCTTTCAGTATGTATTATGCAATGCTGGATAAATTCACCCCTTTAATCTGAAAGGAAATTATGTGTTATAGTCCATCAGCCTGAGCGTGCCACACATGCGCTCACACACACACTCGCACACACACACACACACACGCGCACGCACGCACACACGCACGCACGCACACACACAGCCAACACACAACACGTGTACAAACAGTTGCAAATGATTTATTGCCTACCTTCCACCATTCCTCATTAGAGTCATCTGTGATCTGCACACGATCACCAGGACTAGAGATAAGACAAGAAAATGGGAAAAGGATGGAGGACGAGAGTAAGGAACAAGGAGAGGAAGAGGAGGCAGAGAGGACATGAGATGAAGGAGCGAGTGAGAGACTGAGTGAAAGAGATAACATTATCAAACCGCTGCAGAAATGTGTTGTAGCTGCTGAATCACAGCTCAGACAGGTTCAAAGGCAGATAAACCCCACACTTCCCTGGAGTGGCGACTAATCAAATGACACTAAAGTGGAAAGGTCTAATTAATATAGGGCTTTGCATGCAGCAGCGGGGATGTGTGGATCTCCTCTGACCATGCATGCATGTCGTACTGTAATATATACAATGACCTGCTGTACATTGGGTCTTGACTCTTTTTAAATTAGTGCTACTAAATCATTCAGTGTAGCCCTGTTCCAAAGACCAATGTCAGTCATGAAATGTGTGCACTTTTTGTGTACATACACCCAGGTGTATAAAGCACAATGTTTGTGCAGGTGTGTTAGTCATTGTGGGAAGCTCAATTGTACTTTAAACAACTGAACCGGAGAGTGAATAAATAATTATTCAAATGTTTTTGAGAGGATTAAGCAGATTTAAGCAGTGAAGTCACTGGACCAAATAATAAATCATGGCAAGATATCACATGCAGTATTCTATAAATGGTTCACAGCAATCAATCAATCGATTAATCTCTCATGAACCTGTTGACCTTTGACTTGAATAGTTCCCCAGCCACCGTAATCTGTAGAAGTCAAGCAACCCTTTCAGTATTAAAAACATGTTGATATTTGGTAGTCACACTGTGATCATTTATAGCAAAAGGCTGATGCACAGGGCATGTGACAGGTGTGGAGGCAATAGACCATTATATTTAAAAGGTAGATGCAAAACCAAAGAAGAAGTCTTGCACACTGTCAGACACTTTATTAGGGCAATGTTTCGATTAGACTTTATTCACGACAGATAATATGTGAAATGTGAACTGAAATGTTTTTTTAGGCAATTATAGTTCAAATAATCCTGCACCTGAATGCGAATAATTCTTTTTATGATAATTCTTCCTGGATGCAGAAAAAATACCTATATACCCGTACTGTAGGTTGTCTATTTGAAGCACAGAAAGCAATATTTAACACCTAGATTGTGCCAACACACCCACATTCAGAAAGAGATTTCAGCAGTTTCTGAACATCACTGAACAGGTCTGAACACATCAATTGAACTCAGCATGGTCTTCTATTTACCACCCATAATTTTGTTCACAATGATCAGTCAGTGCCACTTTAGGTTTTGCCTAATTGATACAAAAGTTATTAATACTATTGTAGCGCTGCCACATATGTTAAAAAGGATTTAATTTATTTCTATGGCGTTTAAAAGTGTATGTCCATATGTTATAATAATCCTGAATTAACGCCATCCTTCAAGAGTAATGCCCCTGTTTAAACCCACTTACCTCCAAGAAATCATGATGTTTTCTGTTTTGATTTTGTTATTATTTGAGGGGGGGTTTTGTGCTGAATCCATATGATTTGACAAGAGGGTTTGATTGACGGGTCGACCGTGACTGACGCACCTTAAGTAGGCGTTGGTTGGCGGCCCGCGGGACTAACTGAAACGAGAGAGACAAACCACCAGGAAGTCTATGTGGGACCTGGAATTGTTTGTATAATTATATTAATTATTATATTGTTTAATATACTCTACTCGTAAACTATCGGTGGAAAATAGTTAAGGCCACACAGACAGTTGTCGTAAAGGAGGAGAAAGACTGGTGAGACCGTTTATTTTTTATTTACATTTCCCGCGAGGATCTACGTTCATTTTTCCATTGGATTAACTTCATTTTTTGGGATTACGTTGCTGCTGGGCTACTTTTTGTTTTCTGGATATTTTTTGACTTGGATTGACGTTTTGCTTTCGTTTGGATATAGCGCACAGAGGCGCATATAACTTTCTTGGAGTTTTCGGATCGCATTGGAGAACAATAGGAGCGTGCGTGCGGGCGTGCGCGAGACGCCGACTTTCTGTGCCGGTTCGGGGAACATTGACTTTGCGTGCGGGCGTGCGTGCGTGCGGCGAGCACGGCAAAGCGATCGCGGACTTTACAAACTTTATCTCTCCCCGTGCGGGACAATTAAACAGCGCGGCTGCGCGACGAAGCGTTGTTATCATTTCATTTCATTATTTCTTGACATCTTGCATTATTATTATCCTTTGGAGTATATAAAAGCTCTTTCCCTGATCATCATCATCTCTGTGTCTGCCGTCATTCAATCAAGCTATTCCTATATTAATCAATTGTGTCCCACAGGAGATCATTCATAAACCCGTGATTTTTAAAACAGTAACAGTTTATTTAAATATCAAACCGTTACATATGGTGGCCCATACGGGGAATGATTCAAATTGTTTCTAATACTGTTCTGGTATAGCTTGATTATGGCATCAGGAGACAGAGAAACAAGTGAATTAACTTTTACTGCTCCTCCTCACGGCTCTCCCCAAACTCCAGCTAGGGAGGAAAGCAATGATTTAGGCCTACCTGTAAGAGGTGAACCTGATTTCACTTTGGGTTCCTTCACTACAAGGAGAAGTCCCCTTAATGAAAGGTCCTCCTTAAGCGAGCTATATTTTGAGGAGGGCAATCCAAGAGAGCATATTGATGATGATAATGATGATTCTGTTGATGAAGTTGATGATGATGTGGGCGGGGAGGAGAATGAGCCTCAATATCATGAGCTTAAAGAGGAGATGAATGCTCTAAGGGCTGAAAATGATGAACTTAAAGGTGAAGTGACTTCTCTGAAAAAAGATAATGGGGACATTAAAGGTGAGGTGAGCTCTCTGAAAAAAAAGATGGCCGAGCTCGAAAAGGATTTTAGAGAGTCGGTAGCCAGTTCAGTGAACAGGGAGGACCACCTCAGGCGGTCCCTTGACTCTGCCCTATGCAGGCTAGCAGAAGATATGAGGGCTGACTTAAAGAAACTGGAAAGTGATACAGTAGCCTGTATGCTACGTAGGGATGCCAGGTGGGAAAAAGAGCTTGCAAGACCTACTAGCACTCCTGTAGCACCCAGACCTCATGTTTCCACCGATGTCAGCTACATAGCACCCACTAGCTCATCTAGTCAGCTTGGTGCACATTCACTCTCCTCTCCCTCCTACGCCAAACTTCCTGTGCGGCTGGAGTTTCCTACCTTCGGTGCCACGACTGAAACCTCTGATGTCCTTGCCTTCGTTGAGCAGTGTGAGACCTTCCTCGACCTCAGACCCCTCACCAACCGTGAACTCGTGGGAGCCTTGTCTGCCGTGTTCAAGGGGCCGGCCCTCAGCTGGTGGCAGGCTGCAAAAGGCCAAGTCCACGATTGGATCTCATTTAAAACTGCCTTCATGTCCGCTTTCCTTCCCTCCGACTACATGACAGAGGTGGAGGAGAGATTGAGGTCCATGGTGCAGAAGCCAGAGCAATGTCTTAGGGACTTTGCTTACGACTACCGTGCACTGTGCCTCAAGTGGAAGCGAGACATGCCAGAGGAAGAGATAGTGAGACGCATCCTGAGTAACATCAACCCCAAAGTGGCGGGCTGCTTGCGGGGAACGGTGACGACCGTGACCGAGCTGGTGAAGGTGGGTTCCATGGTGGAGAAGGACTTCTCAGGAACCCAGGACTACTGGCAGAGGGTGAATGCAGGCGACGGCAAGCAGGGCAAGAAGGAGAAGAAACAGTCGACCAAGGCTCCAGCAGAGCTCTCTGTAGTACAGCACCAGAGCCCGGAAAAGGTACACAAGCTCCTGGTGGTCCCAGTTACCGTCCGGGGGACCCCAGTAGAGGCGGTGGTGGACACTGGGAGTTCTTTCTTTTATTTCCATAATTTTTTATCCCACGATTTTGTAACCCATTTTTTCACCCAGTGCCAATTCCTAATGTGATCCTGGGCTCTACACACCCTCCACCAACCTGGGAGGCAACGAACTGGCCTCATGCTTCCTTCAATGCATGAGGAGTCCAAGCTGCCTTCTTTTCACCTGACAGGGGGGAGTTTCCCTGGTTGGACGTAGCGCGTGGAAGGAACACGTTATTCCAACCAGTTCCAGTCCCCTCCATCAGGCGCCCCGGCTGGCCAGGGGGAGGCAGTTTAGAGTCCAGGATTACAGCATGTTTTTGTGAGGGTATCTACCCTAGGGGACACAGGGAGAACATGCAAACTCCACACAGAAAGGCTCTTTCGTCAACCCCGCCTCGGGTATGGGCACTGATGACGCGGAGGAGCAGACACGCCGCCAGCACCCACAGCAGCGCCCCTAGCGGGAATCGAACCCAGGACCTTCTAGCTGTGAGGCGACAGCACTAACCACTGTGCCACCGTGCCCCTCTGGGAGTTCTTTCACCTTGATGAAGGAAAGTCTATGGAAGCACGTCATGCTCCCAGACGAAACCTTACCGGCTCACCGACAGGGATTTGTCCTAGCTGATGGCACCGCCCATCAAGCTTTGGGCAAGAGAGGTCTCCGTTTTGCCTGGCATGGGGTGAAAAGAACCATCGATACGTATGTGATGCAGGACCGTCACCTGGTGTTTCCACTGATCTTGGGCCTGGACTTCCTGGTTGCGACCGGTGCCATCTTGGACCTGGCTAAGAATAGGTATGGGTTGAAAACAGGAAAAGGTTACACCTATTATCCGTTCCTAAGCCAGGAGTCTGCCGCCAGGATGTGGGAGCAAGACCGGACCGGGAAAACCATGATTGCATCATTCGTCGGCCAACACCACAACACCTGGGACCAGTGGATACCGGAGTTCCGCTTCGCACTCAACACAACTCAACAAGACACCACCGGGAAGCCCCTGCTGAGCTGGCTCTGGGTCGGAAGCCCCAAGGACCAATGGAGAGGCTGATCAACCACCCACCGTCTCCAGCAGACCCAGCTGCATACAACCTGGTGGAGAGACAGCAGAAGATGGCGGAGGAGGTCAGGAGGAGAGTGGATGTGCACCAGGCTAGACAAGCTAGGTACTATAATTCCCGCAAGAAAGAGGCGCACTTTCATGCGGGTGACCTGGTCTGGGTCAGGACGCATCCTCTTTCGAAGGCCAGCCACAAATTCTCCGCCGAGCTGGCGCCCAAATGGGAGGGGCCAGCTAAAGTACTGAAAAGACTGGGGCCGGTAAATTACCGGATTGGATGGAATGACCCGCCTGATAAACAGGACACTGGAATTGTGGTGAATATCAAAAAGTTCTATGGTGCCTCACCCTAGTAGCCGATGGCTGGAGGGGGGGTCTATGTAGCGCTGCCACATATGTTAAAAAGGATTTAATTTATTTCTATGGCGTTTAAAAGTGTATGTCCATATGTTATAATAATCCTGAATTAACGCCATCCTTCAAGAGTAATGCCCCTGTTTAAACCCACTTACCTCCAAGAAATCATGATGTTTTCTGTTCTGATTTTGTTATTATTTGAGGGGGGGTTTTGTGCTGAATCCATATGATTTGACAAGAGGGTTTGATTGACGGGTCGACCGTGACTGACGCACCTTAAGTAGGCGTTGGTTGGCGGCCCGCGGGACTAACTGAAACGAGAGAGACAAACCACCAGGAAGTCTATGTGGGACCTGGAATTGTTTGTATAATTATATTAATTATTATATTGTTTAATATACTCTACTCGTAAACTATCGGTGGAAAATAGTTAAGGCCACACAGACAGTTGTCGTAAAGGAGGAGAAAGACTGGTGAGACCGTTTATTTTTTATTTACATTTCCCGCGAGGATCTGCGTTCATTTTTCCATTGGATTAACTTCATTTTTTGGGATTACGTTGCTGCTGGGCTACTTTTTGTTTTCTGGATATTTTTTGACTTGGATTGACGTTTTGCTTTCGTTTGGATATAGCGCACGGAGGCGCATATAACTTTCTTGGAGTTTTCGGATCGCATTGGAGAACAATAGGAGCGTGCGTGCGGGCGTGCGCGAGACGCCGACTTTCTGTGCCGGTTCGGGGAACATTGACTTTGCGTGCGGGCGTGCGTGCGTGCGGCGAGCACGGCAAAGCGATCGCGGACTTTACAAACTTTATCTCTCCCCGTGCGGGACAATTAAACAGCGCGGCTGCGCGACGAAGCGTTGTTATCATTTCATTTCATTATTTCTTGACATCTTGCATTATTATTATCCTTTGGAGTATATAAAAGCTCTTTCCCTGATGATCATCATCTCTGTGTCTGCCGTCATTCAATCAAGCTATTCCTATATTAATCAATTGTGTCCCACAGGAGATCATTCATAAACCCGTGATTTTTAAAACAGTAACAGTTTATTTAAATATCAAACCGTTATTAACACTATTATAGAATTAATTCTCTCCACGTAATATTCTTTCTTCTTTAATTCTCAAAATTACTACTTGAATTATTTTGCTTATGAGTTTATGTGGTTATTTATTGCCTAAATGAAGCCACACTGGAAGAAACACACTGGGGACATAATGTTCTGCTCTCAATCTGTCAACTTAAAAATAAAGACAAAGCGATTTGAATTAGCCTCATGTCTAAAAGCCCTGTTATGCATCCTTAACAGGTGATATATTGCTGAATAGCCTGCCCCTGTTTTCTTTCCTTTTCTTGCCTTCACACACGTTTCCAGACCTATGCAGGTCTCAGAGCAGGCATGTGCTTTGTGTTGTACCACAAACGAATTCA
This sequence comes from Benthosema pterotum, assembly GCA_039105355.1. Classification (NCBI taxonomy): domain Eukaryota; kingdom Metazoa; phylum Chordata; class Actinopteri; order Myctophiformes; family Myctophidae; genus Benthosema; species Benthosema pterotum. Next base: position 26,769,762 of record CM076965.1, on the reverse strand, counting down.
GCAAAAAAGTCAAGAATGATGAATCAGACTATCCCTTGGGGAATCGTTTGCACATGCATTTTAAGATCAAATATGATCGTAAGCATTATTTGTGAATAATGGTCATTGTCTTATAGGCACCCTCACGCAAACCCACAAACCGCACTCCTTGTTTGCTATCTTTGTGGTTGTATATTATTAGGCACAAACCCAGACATGTAAGTTTACGTTGAAGTGATTCCTGTAACTGTTCCCACTAACTGTTCCTTCTGTCCTTAAAGCTTGATCTTGGCAAACTTACTGGCAGTGCACTGAGCAAGCAGCTTCTAATCAGACTGATCAAAAGCTTAAGGACTTAATCACATATACTGTAGGTTTTTTACTGCACCTAAAGGTTTTAACTCTTCCTATGGTGTGCTATTATTTCTCTTGCCTTATGACCATGTTTGTACTTCTTGACTTGTTTTATATTGTGGAGGTTGCAACTTTGTTTGTAGTGTTACTACCCCAAACAGCGCTCCCTCGTAAAAGAGATCTTGAATTGCTGGTCTTGAATTTATAAATAAAGGCAAAAATACACACCCTACCCACGGCGCAACATTATGCAAACAGGAGCAGCTGGCCCAATTATACTAGTTCTTCATTTTGTAGTTCTCCCCTATCGTCCCTGGTATACACGTGTGCGTGGGTTACACACGCACACGCACAGACACACCACGGGCGGCAAACTGTCTTCTCGACATCGCCTTTTACTTCCTTGTCTTTCTATGCATGTCTCAAGCTGCTCACTCTATCCCGTCTCCTTTTGTGCCTGCACTCCATTTCATCGCTCATTTAATTCAGCGCCTTTATCTCCTCCGCCACGGGGGGCCACGTTAGCTAGCAGCTCAACACGCTGACGCCCGATTTCAGAGGGGTTTATAATTAGCCGTCCTTAAGGGCGCTCCTGTCCTGTCCTCTGCAGATGGCAGGGACACGTTCACGGCTGCCCAAGAAAGAGCACGAGAGACGCAGCACAACACGTAGAAGTTCCACAAGTACACGTCACGTGTGCACTTTGCACACTCTTTCAGGTTGTTACTTACTGTAGTTCCAGGTCGTTCTGCTCCTGAGGCAGAAACCTGTAGAGTGCTACATAGGTGTGTATAGAATGGACGTCAATACGCCTGGGCACCTGCAGAGAGAAACAAATGGCCAGTCGGTGACGGTGCTGTGTGCCCAAAATAGCAGGCCTACAAGGTCATAAAACGTCCCAGATTTAATGCCTTCGTTAAGATTTTGCAGGCCTGCTATTGTGGGCGGCGTCCTTCTGCGAAGTATATATATATCGGGCTTAATGACTAGTACTGTTGTTTATATAATAATCTGGGAGAAATGTGACACCTTCACAGCACTGTCCTCTGCAGGAGGCTGAGCTACTCCAGGGTCCCTGTCATCCTCCTCTTCCACCCTCGTTTCCTTCTCCAGGACAGAGGCATCTGGCAGTGATGACAAATAATGTGGTTAGAAATGTGCCAGTCCACATACACACACACACACACGCACACACGCACACACGCACACACACACACACACACACACACACACACACACACACACACACACACACACACACACACACACACACACACACTGTATGATACAGTACAAGGGCTCAAATATTGACAAGGTGCTGGGTACAATATGCAGTCAGCTAATAAACAAATACCCACACACCCTTCAGGGGTACAAGTAACAACTCTTTTGCCAGATTGCACACAATTTTGCTTTTGGCGTTCCTACACTCCCAACCTAGTACCTATGTACATGTCCCAGGATGTCAAAGATAAACACAATTAGATTGCACCTATAGTCTAACTGTGATCGTCTGGAGGAAGAGAGGCTGGTATTTAATGGCCTTGGTCATAAAGGCTTCTTCTAAGCTAGAATCAAAGGTGCAGGCCACTTCAAAAGTGGAAACTGATCTGTTTCCTTCATTGATGACAACATCTGGTGTATAGTGTATAGTGTAATATAGACTGAAGACTGGCACCAATGTCATCGGAGTGCGCTAAGGCCATGTGTTTATGCAGTTCTTATTTGCATTGTAATCTCCGTAGTTTATTTTTATTTTTAGATCGCTTCATATAAGAACTGTGATTGACAAATAAGCAAATGATCCTGGCCATTTCACACACAGTCAACTGACTGTGATTGAGAAAATGCTAAGAAACAGACTATCAAATTGACTGACTGTCAGAGAATGATAGAAACAGACTGTATGAAATTGACTGGCTGTCATAAACAATACAGAGAGACCTCTAGACAATAACGCAGAGACAGTTTATTTATTTTTGGATCACAATGCTTATATCAGACAACACAGAGAAAAACGTCCATGAACCGGATGATGAGATGAAGTGACTTCATCACTCTATTATCAGGGATGCCAAGATGCAAAGATTCAATAGAGTTCAATAGACACACACACACACACACACACACACACACACACACACACACACACACACACACACACGCACATGCACGCACAGTGTCGCTCACATCGGTGCAGGCAAACACAATGCATGCACAAAAGCATTTACACATGACTATGTGCACATGCAGAGAGATACAGATATGTTTACCCCCTGTTTCCTGAGATATCTCTTCCTCCATACTGCAATCTCTCTCCTCACCTCCCTCCCCCTTGAGAAAGAGATATAAAGAGTGGGAGAAATGATCAAAGGATGCATCAAAGGATGCTTACTTGGAAGTGGGATTTGTGATTTGTGCTGTTCACAATAGCGTTTCCCAAACATAGGTTTGCAACCTATGTTTGGTCAGGGAGACAAGTAAATTTCAGCGTTTTTAACTTGTTTTCTTTTTCAAAAATATTTTAGGGGAAAAACGTTCTGGAATGGTGAAAATAGTACAGCAGATCTTCTACCATCTGACAACAATTACATGAGCCTGTAAGCTCATGTAATTGTTGTCAGATGGTAGAAGATCTGCTACTGTATATTTGTTATTTGTAGCCAGGTATGGCGTAGGTCTTCTTATTGGCTGCATGGAAGCAAATCAGGTCAGGGGCCTTGTGGTAGGTCAGAAGCCTATACGACCAGACCTGTGCTTACCAAATAATGACCCATAATAATTAAAACCTGCAATTCAAAAAAGCAACTGAACCCAGTTAAAAATCTTACTCTACTCCCCTGCTTTGTTCGTCATGAGTTGAAGCTATTGATGGCTGGCTTTAATTATTATTATTTTATTAATATTAATATTTGTATTAATATTAATATTATATTAATATTATTATTATTATTATTGGGTAATTATTTGGTAAGCCCAGGCCCAGGTCTGGTGGTATGGCGTAGGCAAAAGCTGTTTGAGAATACTAGCCACTGCTGGTTCACAGGATGGCACTGCATTTCTCTTGAAAAAGTTTGCAAACTAAAAGGTTTACAGTAGCAGCAAATTTCCTCTTGCCTAGTTCACACCATTACTTGAATTGTCTTCTGCAGAGGCAGATGCAGCAAAAGCAGTGCGAGAAAGTTGCGTAAAGCTCAGCTTTCATCTTGATGTTTGCGGCGAGGTAAAGCGGCAATCAGAAGATTGTTGTTGTCTACTGTAACTATAGTAATAGCGATGTGTTTTGGACATTCTGGATGCATCCATTTAGCAGAGAAAAACTATTGCTGTTGGTGTGAA
>CM076965.1:26573590-26761090 GCA_039105355.1 Benthosema pterotum | reverse complement strand
TTGAAAAGGGAAGGCAGACTATTCTTTCCCTCTATAAGTATAGAGGGAAAGAATAGTCTGTGTGTGTGTGTGTGTGTGTGTGTGTGTGTGTGTGTGTGTGTGTGTGTGTGTGTGTGTGTGTGTGTGTGTGTGTGTGTGTGTGTGTTGTAATCAACACACACCTTCCCCTGACATGGCTGCTGAGACAACTCTGAAGTGCACCATAGATGAGCAGCCATCTTGCAGGTCTTGCAGCGTAGAGCTTGTTTTGAGTTGCCTGCAGAGAGAAGCATGTGAGTAGAGGGACGCATACAAGAGTGATCAAATAGACACAGCAGGCTAGAGGTCCGCAGCAGGGAGGCAGAGACTGCTAATAAACCTTGGCCCTAGGTTATATTAGCAGCCCTTCCTCTGACGCAAGACCGTTTTTTTCTTCAGGTTGTGAATTTAATCAGGTGCTCTCCAAGTCTTATTAAACCGCAAACACCATTGATTTAAGGATCAACTGCTTAAATCTGAAGATAATGAAAGAATTATTCAGATTTTATAGGATGGGGACGGGGGATGGCATTGGCAACCCACGGCTCTGGGGCCGCATGTGGCTCTACACCACACCCCTAGTGGCTCCCTGGTTGTAGCATTACATATTGTGGAATAGAGTTTATGGTGGCTATTAAGCACTGCATGCTTACATTTTTATGTGGCTCTAGGTATATTTTGAATTTATTTGTTGGTCTAAAATGGCTCTTTCAACAACTTGGGTTGCCAACCCCTGTGCTAGTGTATTTCCTGGGATTCAAACTCCATATACTGGGGCATATACTGGACTTTGGAGTCCATCACTGCTACACTAGCACTAGCTCAAACAAATAAATAAATAAACCTGGTGGGGTACCCAGGGCCAGATTTACCCTACTGAGGGCTCCCGGGCTGGAACATAACTGGGGGCCCTCCTTGCGCTGCACGGTGCACGGGACAGCGACCCCCCTAGACCCGAGGCAGGCAGACATGTATTAGTTACCGTATGCACATGGTGCATTGGTGCTGTTTGAATGACTGCAGCCAGCCAGTAATCGCTAATGCAGATTTACAGCAAAACATACAATATTTGTTTTAATTTTGGTGTAATTTGCAAAAGAGAGGAAGGCAGACAGACTGGTCTCTGTCCATGGTGCTGAATGAATGCAGCCTCTAGTAGCCAGTAGTGCAGGGGTGGGCAATTATTTTTCCCAAGGGGCCAAATGAGATACAACATTCATAAAATATTGTGGAGGACCAAGACTAAAGGCTGAACTAAAGTCTGCCTAATATTAATTTAATTTCAAGATAAAAGTAAGAGTAAGACCAACCATTTTGACACCAGGGCCCACTATTTACTCAGTATTTGAGCCACGGACCACCATTTGATGACATTTTAGCCCCACAGATCCCAAAACTTTCTTCAAGATTTCTTTTGTTTTTGTCCACAATTCCAGGCTGGATTTGGGAAACAAAAATGACCATTCTCTTACATTCTTTGATTGAATGTGTAGACTTTGGGCTAATTCAGATGATGAATATTTTAACTCTTGAGAGTGTAAAAATGAAACCAAATGGACCCGCAAGGGTCCATTTGGTTCATTTATACACTCTCAAAGAGTTACATCTGGGTTAACCAACTTTCCATGTTTAACTTGGAACTCTCTCAAGGACCACTGGTGGTCCCCGGGCCGGTCAGAGTCAGCCAAAGGGCTGCATTTGGCCCGCGGGCCGCATAATGCCCAGGTATGCAGTAGTGCAATAGTCCCTCTCTCTTTCCTGTCTCGCTGCTCACTGTTTCACAAATAAAGCCAGGATGCCGGAAGAAATGTATTGTATGCAAAACAGAGGAGTATGAGACAGAGAATGCAATCAATCACAGTGACAGAAAGTGGATTTTGCAGTAGCGAGGAATGGATTTTGAAGTGTAGGTGACCTCTATACAAACAGCAAATCAGGAGCGAAGACATTCAACACCTGAGTCTCCAGTGCTGGCATCCTCATGCACCAGAAATCACTGGTCTAAATGGAAATGTAATAAAGCTTCCCATTGTTTCTGTTGTTCAGTGCTGAATGTCAAATGCAGGCGCGTCACCACCATTCACTGTGATTGCATTGAGCCACCCCCACGGTGCACCCTCACATATAAGTGATTCCATCCCCCAATTTGCACCCTATTTATTGATTATTTTTATGTCAGCAACAACTGTATATTCCCTATTTGAAAGCCTAGAGAGGGTACGCACGTCACATCATCATCAAACCTTGAAATTATACGCCTACTACTTTCTGGCCTTGACAGTACATACTGTAGATCCAAACATAAAGATCCTATCTGTTTGCATTAAACAATGTTAAAGGATGTTAAACTCAATTTGCTATTGCTTTGCCACTTGATTTGCCACTCAATGTGCCATTACACATTACATACCCTCTACTGGCCCATTTAAGATTGATAAGAATAGAACAAAAAAATAAAAAATAATAAAATAAAATAAAATAAAATAAAATAAAATAAAGAGCCAATTTTGGCACGCGGATATTGCCCCGTCCTCTCACTCTCTGTGATGAAAATTTTGTTTTTATTGTAGGCCAGTCAACCTAAGTTAAGGGGTTTGGCCTAAATGAAATTTAGGACAAATTTAGGCCAAATACGGTACATCAAGTATTTGAAAGTTCCATTTGCAACCAATATAAGGTCATTTTATTTCATTATTCTTCAAATATAGCATGCGATGTGTCAAACTATGGGGGGGTTTCATGATTTTTAATGCACTGCAAGCATTTATTTTTGCACAAAAACATTCCTTGGGCTAAAAATGACCTTAGCCATCATCACAAATGTGATGAGGTCACTCACATTTGGGCAAGTAGCTGTGGCCCAATTTAGCCTATGTTTACATGTTTACATTAATGTTGCAACCTGTTTTGCTTCAACAAACATTAAATTGACTAACATACGTCTCCACCAGGACTGAATGAAGATGATAACATGTGGTATAGGGCCTAAGGAGGGAGTAGATTTGATCATCTTACCGACTATCATGTGCTTGCAGTGCTGACAGTTGGTGGGCTTGCGGAACGCATGCTCCTGGAAGCTGTGGTTTATCTGCGGCCGGGGAGGCTTGGCGGGCAGCGAGGGGGAGTGGCTTAGGGACGGCGAGCGCGAGCAGAGGGAGGGGTTTGGGCTGAGCGACGGCGAAACGGACGGCGAGCGATCTCCGGCGAGAGGGGAGGCGGGCGGCAGCGGGGGCGAGGGTGGCGGAGGCTCAGTGATGAAGTCTGGTGGTGGGACAGCGTCGCTGAAGGACCTCTGGAAGAAATTCTCCACACTTTTACTGCGCATGATGGACTTGAATGACATGGAGCGTTTCAGCCTCTGGAGCTAAACCCACACATAGAGACACACACACACACACACACACACACACACACACACACACACACACACACACACACACACACACACACACACAGACACACACACACACACACACACACACACACACGCACGCACGCACCCACACACACAAAAAGACAAAAAGGACAGTGAGAAATATTGAGCGAGTAAACATTGCATGGCACTATAGGGAACAATAAACACTATTCACCCTCAGGAGCCCACAGGCAATAAACACAAGGATCCATAAACACATCACTTTCGTATTTACCCCTAGACCTGCAGTACAGGATGACTCATGATATAATACACCGTAATAGTATTAGCCCACAAGACAACAACGCAATAAAGCATAACTACCTGGACATTGCTTCTGATGGGAACAACTCTATAATTTTCAGTGTTGCAGATGGGAAATGTTGAGTTATTGTACCAGAGGCTTGAAATGATGGTATAGCCTACCGCTGAAAGAAAACTACACATGTAAATATTATAATTTCACACCTAAATGCGTATTTAGTGTAAGAAACAAAAGGTTGAAACTGGACTGGAAAGACCAGTGTTTTTACTGCCTCCAAGTGCAGATCTAATGTCTATTACCCACAGAGGATAATACAAATACAATAATTATGGTACATCTGGCAATTTGTAACACAAAGGGTTTCACACAAAGGACCATTGCATGTCTTTGTGTGCATATACATTGACATGCAATTGGAATTGCCTCGGCACCAGTGTTTGCTCCAGGGGTTCTAGTAATGAAAAGAAACACGAGCGTTTACACAAACGTATCGTATATCAGCAGTGACTCCTGAGGCCTCTTGATCTGATGAGAGCTGTTGGTGTGTCTGCAGGGCATCACCCCCCTGACACACACACACACACACACACACACACACACACACACACACACACACACACACACACACACACACACACTGCACACACTACAGAAGTGTCTCTGATGTGCTGCTCCTATGCCTCTCTGCACCCCTCATGACTCACACAGGTTCTGTACCTGAGTACAGAGAGTGTTGAATATAGGGACTACGCACACAGACGTGTCACGTGCATGTGCGCACACACGCACGCACGCACACACACGCACCCCCCCCCCCCCCCCCCCCCCCCACACACACACACACACAGACACACACCAAATGTAATAACATCGCACCCCACCACAAGCTTGTGGTAAACAGTAACGTGACTGCGCTGGCGTGCATCTTGTTAGGTGTATTGACCAAGCTGTCCTGCATGACTGATGGGCCTCACAAGGCATCACATTGGACCCCCGTTGCTTTGTGCTGTGTATCCATCCAGCCATTGATTAGCTGGATGAAAACATGCCCCCCGAGAGCAGCCTGTGGTCGTGGAAATACAGTAGTAGATGATAGTATTTTTCCGGGGGTGTGTGGGGGCTATTTGTTACCCTGACAATGCAGTGACAGGCGAGGTGGGCCGGCCGGCCGGCCGGCGTGCATTCATGGTGGGGCGTGGCACTGTTGCTCGGGAAGAATAAAAACAGGGATCAGAGAAGGAGAGCGACAGGGGGACAGATAATCAGTGCAACACAGACACTCCCCGAGTGCACAATCTGTCTGACAGCCTGTCTTTCAGTTCAGCTCAGCCCAGGTTTTAATCACTTTATCCGCAGCCGCCGTTTACGGCACTGTGTCCCAGGGAATAAGAGATTAAAACAGTTTCTCTAAGTGTTTTACTGCCTGTGTATTAGTGTGTGTATGTGTGTGTGTGTGTGTGTGTGTGTGTGTGTGTGTGTGTGTGTGTGTGTGTGTGTGTGTGTGTGTGTGTGTGCGCGTGCGTTTAGGGGACTGACAGGCAGACACAGAGACAGTTAATAATGTTGATGTTGAATAATGTTGAATAATAATGACTTACTTTTTTCACAGGAGCTCAAGGCCACTCTTTCATTTTAATCTTGTTTTGATTGACTGACTGAATATTTTATTAACAAAGTGCACAGAGGCACGGTTATAGAATAGCGCTAAAGGGATATAACACAGATTTCCATTGCGGTCCTGCGGTGCTGGCCTGTCAACAAACACCACGCTGCTCCCACACTTACGTCACCGCAGTCCTCTGTGTGACGTCTCACGGAGCCTTGCTCTGAGCTCTGTCTCCATCAGAGGAAATGAGTGTTGGCGTAGCATCTTATTCTCGCACTACACAGGAACACATGTCTCAATTAAAGCTGATCTAATCGTCTGTCTCTGTGTGTGCAAGCTTGAAGGGAATTCTTTGGTAACACGCGTTTGTATTATATATAAACTGATTTCAGCATGCTTGTAAGGCAAAGTCTAAAATGAAATGCGTTTGATTTCAATAAACTGCGTAATTAATTATGCTTATCTCATTCTAACAGTCAAGCCCCACCCAAGGCTAGGGAAGACTTTATCTCTTAAATTAAATAATTCACAAGCCATCTTTTAAATATTACTTTCTTTTAATGCAATTTCTTGCTATGCCATGATTTTGATTGCTTTGCTCTGCTAATCCATCCGTTTTATTTTGTTCATGTTACAGTATAACCAAGATGTGTTTTGCAAATGTTCTATACAAGTGGATTATCCACAGACAGTTGCTCTGATGTGTCACCTTTGAGGCGGGAATGAGTTTCTTATGATGCAACTCAACCGCAATTTAACAATATCTGCCAGTGATGCTGCGACAACAGTCAAACATACCAGGGGGAAGTATTAGCCTTGGCTTAGGTGCTAGACGTGTACAGTATGTGAGAATGAGAATACTATTTAAACAATTTGACAATAATATGGTAGAAACATATTGTACATGTACTGTGCATACTTTAGATTAATTTCACCTGATATTCAAGGTACAGACTACTACTATGGCTTTTAGGTGACCCCATAAAAACCTTAGTGCCACAGGCATGCCCTTCTTCTCTCAACACATTATTTGCAGACATTGCAGAACATTGCTCTGATGTACAGTATGTCACCTCAGTCAATATGAATCACCATGGATTCACAACCTGTCTCTAGGAAACTGTAGATGCCCATATTTCAAACCTTATCGATCCATATAACAACCACCGTATTTTCTTTCGTTTAAATGTCCAAGATCAATACTTTATTGAGACATACATCAAAGAAGTATAGCTTCCTTGTCACGGGAATGCATGGCTCTTCGACAGACAAATAATTGAAGCCAGAAAATAAGATTTTGCCCTGTGGCGTTTGAAAGGATTTACCAACAAAGGCAGAAGGCCTATTGATGTACTTACAGTGACTTATTGTGAAGGTGCACATCAATAAACCAAAAAGGAATTCTAAAAGCCCTGCTAGCTGCACCCATCCTGATTTAAAGTAGTGTGGACAGATATCACAACCCTCATACTCTAACATGAGGGGCTAAAAATGAAAATGATAGAAGGCAAAGTTAAAATAATTAAATCCCAAAGATTAGCACATTGCAAACAACAGCTTGCAACAACAAAATGCAAGTTTCTTCTGTGTGCTTCAACAATACACATCATGAGAAATGAGAATTCAAACTGCTACTGGAACTACTAAACACTGTAGACACTGTGTAGAAAGTGTTGGCAACAACCACCCCAAAGAAGTAATTTGCTCTTGGGAAGGCTGTTTACGAAACACAAAGCATTCTCAATAAAATATGAGAAAAGGCATTTGAGCCAGTATTGCATCTTTTACTTTGGACTTCTGTTTTTGAGACATACTGTAGATCAAAAGTCCCAAAAGTTTGAACATGCGGGAAAGTTGGCGAACATGGACTGCTCTGTGCTTGCGGTTATGTTTAGGGGTTAGGTTGGGAGGACAGCACTGCACAATGGCATGTTACACTGTTTTTTCCAGTTTGGTAGTTTAAGTTTATTATTCCAGAGGACGTGCACAAGGTCAGATTTTCATGAAATGTGGTGTGAATCATCCCTATAGGTGTACTGTCAGACATGAGATCACATTTTAGATGAGAAGAATTGAAGGTCAAGGTCAGAATGGAGTGATGCAGAACAAGTTGAATTGCTGTTGTCAGGGTTTACAACCTCAGCTGCATTCTTCTCACAAATGCTTTGATAAGAATGAAGAGGAATATGTGCTAATCCTTTTACTCTGCAAGTGTTCACTGTTCATTGCCTCAAATCCTTTCAGTACCATCCAATTGTGCACAGCTATATTACCGACAGTCACTATTAAATGAATAGTTCACTGCCCTCAGTCACCAGTGTTAACTTGTGACTGAATCACTGAATTACTTATGCGAGTAACATCTTTACTTTACTTATGACCAAAAAGTAATAATAATATAATACTTATTACTTGAATCAAATTGTAATATGTTACACACTACTTTATTACTCCAAAGTTCCACCCTCCCACCTGCAAAAGAATAGGGATACACAATCTCTTTAGCGACAACTTGTAGTGTACGTTATGTGTGCAGTATACTGCGGTGTATTACGATCTACATTAAACTACTGCGCACCTCTGTTGTTATCTGTTGATAGCTTGTAAATCTGTTCTATTTTCGCATACAACAACAAGCTCATTTGTAATAGGTAAATGTTTTGGTGTATAACATATTATATTACACATTTTGGCAGAGTCATTACTGCCCAACAGTCAGTCACACCCACCCACTCACCTTACGCATCAACCTGCAGCATGCATGATAATTGATCATTCGGTACCTGGGATGTCACCTGGGCAATGATGGCTGCCCAAGTGTCATGTGACTCCCCCATGTCTCTCGCTGTCACTCAACTAACTACTGGCCAATCACAGGCCATCAGTTCTGGGACTTCCATACACCCAGGGAAGCTTGACACACTTCCGCTCATTGAAAGCATGAAATGGAGTCGGTAGACCCTACTGATGTGCAGACGTTGTTGCTGTTTGGGCCAACTCAAATCCCTAACCTTATAGTCTTAATGTGCCATTACCCAAGCGGATGCATGCTTCTTGCCCTATATTGTATAAGCTGTATCTATGTTAAACTACATTATAGGAATGAAACAGTTCTGTACATATCATAGTCCAGATGTTTTTCACATTTTGCTACTAGAAATGTACAGCCAATAGCAGATCAAAAATCACTGTCTGTCAACCATACAACTATCATACAAACGCCTTTGAGGATTATACAAACATCATTAATTTGCAGCACTTAGCTGTATAAGCGCAAATATTTTTTTGCTGTAGTCTTGCCATCCATGTCATGTCCAGTTCACACCCCATGCAGCCAAAGTGGCACATTAATAATCACCACAGCAGTATAGGTGTTAGATCAATTAATTTAAGACCTTGGTCCACTTCAGCCTGTCCACCTGGTATTAAAATACATCTTATGGAAATATATTTTGAATGGCTTGAAATACTTTGTGAAGAAGTTGAGGTTTTGTCAATTGATTTATTTTTTTTGCACTATGAGCAACAGGGCAATCATTGCTCTATGTTTTTCCCCATGTCCCTGCTATCTAACCTGGTTGGTGAATGGTGACACAGATAAGTGAAACATAATAGAGCATGTGTGTGCTTGTGTGTGTGCCAACATAAATAAAACATAGGTAGGACAGGATTAGGATTATCTTCTTTTTACCATTTTATCATGAGTGAGGACCAGCCACCTACTGCCAGGAGCTTATTTCTGTCAGTTATACAACCTGTCTGCTTTCCTCAGGGAATAAGTAGCTTGAGTAATAGACCAGCAATGAGCGCAGTGAGTGCACACTGTTGGCTTGTGCCTGCTCCTCTGCAAAAACATTATCTCCTGCTCCTCCAGGCGAAGCCACAGTGAGACTTGGTGCTGTCACTGAGTGCCAGTGGCACCAATTAAGATGCCTGCACACCTTCCTACTTCACTCTCTGGCAGCATTTCTCACTATTTTTCGGTTTTTTTGATACGCATCTCTTCAGAGAGTCATTACTGGCAGATTTCTAAGATGTTTATCAGGGAGTAATTCCCTCTTCCTCCTTGTCATCTGTATCCAAGTAACATCACTTGAACACATGTTGTGGCTCTGGTCCCGGCAGCTCTTTATCTTTAGAAGCAGGGTTAATGAAAATGTTTTTGAAATAGATCTGCATAGATAAATAGTGCATATATATATGTGTGTGTGTGTGTGTGTGTGTGTGTGTGTGTGTGTGTGTGTGTGTGTGTGTGTGTGTGTGTGTGTGTGTGTGTGTGTGTGTGTGTGTGCCTTTATCCAGGGTGCATAGATTGTGCATCACATTCACGCATTCACGCACCAATTGCGGTGGAAACCATGAAAGGTACCGACCAGCACATGAGGAGAAATTTTGGGGGAAAGTGTCTTGCTCAGGGACAATTCGACACTAACTCTGAGGAAGTCTGGTTTCGAATTGTCAACCTTGCTGGTTACCATCCAGCCACTCCACCCCTGAGCCACCGTCACCCGCAGGTAGGTTAAGTTGTGGATTGGAATAGAAATATTTGTTAGTGTATGTCCTCACTAACAAATATTTTGATTCCAATCAGAGCACTACGGTATCTAGACTAAAACCTGTCTCTAAACGTCAATGTTTTGTCGGGTTCACGTAAATTGCAGTGTAGTTCCCCCCTAATAGATTTCTCACTTAAATTCTAGGTATCCAATAGAGCTTGAATTATGCAGCAATTAAAGACATTGAGCTTTCTAATGGAACGGTAAGCCAATCAATGTTGGTGGGAGCTGAACGTCGAGAGAGTCAAATCAATATGACACAGCAGCTAACAGTGCAACACCACATCATTCTATTGGGAGAGTATCAACAGAAGAGATAACAACGGGAAACTGAATCTGTGATTAACCACTTAAGCCCTACTACTGTATACACTTCACTTGTTGTCCCAAGGGTCTGTACCAGCACTTCAGTCCACCTCCCCCCGTCCCAATTTTTTTCTCTCTTTTGTCTCTTTTTTATCCTCAAGGTTTTGTCACCCACTTTTTCACCCAGTGTCAATTCCAATTCCAATGTGATTATGGGCTCTCCACAAGCCTCCAACAAGTAGCGGAGGCAGAGGACTGGCCTCAGGCTTCCCACAATGCATGAGGAGTCTAAGCTACCTTTTTTTCACCTGACAGGGGGGAGTTTCTATATGGTAGGACGTAGTGCGTGGAAGGAACACACTATTCCACCCAGTTTCTATCCTCTCCTTGGGTATGGCCATTGACATGGAGGAGGAGACATGCTACCAGCATCCAAAGCATTCCTAGCAGGAAACGAACCCAGGACCAAAATCAGCACCAAATCAATTTGCAGACATTAGCAATGAATCAAGTATGTGAGGACACCAACGGAAACAAATTCATGGAGAAAATATTTTCATTTTTGCTTTGCCATGTGTCATGACCTTAATGAATGGCTATATTCTTAAAGGTCTTTCATGAAAACCTGAGGCTGAGAAAGAACTTTACAATATATTATCAGACCTTGGATATTGTGCACACCAAATAACTTTTTGCGTTACTAGGGGAAACTGCTTTTATGCAATTTGTCAGTACCAATATTCCCAAATACTGCACAAAGAAATAAGATAGAAAGGTGATTATGTTGTCAAATATGAAAATGTCTAGGAAACACAACTGGCAATTTGCCAAAACTCTCTCATGCATTTGTGAGCTCACCGTCTTTGTCCACAGAATATGTTTTTGAGCAGAACACTGTGACTATCTTCAGAGTGCTTCTAAGCACAAGGAGCTTGATGTGTGTCATCCTTGTGTCATCTCTGTATTAGCTGAAATATATGGTAAACATGGACTTCTGAGGGTATGATGATAACAGATAAACGCTAAATAGCAGGGTTGTCAGCAGGGCTGTCAGCTGCAGCCAGGAGCCTCAAGCTCATGTTTGTTGATCTTCCACATGGGAAAGCTTTGGATGCTAGATTTGTGGTCTGTCTAAAAGAGTGCCGCTCCTCTCTAAAATCGTAACTATTTTTGTCTAGAAAGCAGTCATGCTGGAGGAAGAGGTGGTAAAAGGTGTGATGGCGAATTTATGTTGAATTCATCATAACTTCATGATGAATCGTAGGGTAACTAATGCTTAACTAATGTATTAGTTTAGCAGCAGTCAATCATTATTTCATGAACCTTAGCAGTAAGTGTTACCATGAGGCAACTGTGGCTAAGGAGGTACAGCAGGTCGTCCAATGATCCACGGGTTGGAGGTTTGAATCCCGGCTCCTGCGGTCTACATGTCATTGTGTCCTTGCTCTTGGGCAAGTAATTGTCTATTTTCCCTCAGTCAGCTCTATGTTCCCTCAAGGTTAAGGTTATGTTTAGGCATAGTTTTACTGAGGTACACCCCAGATGTGCTTTGCATGGTTTCCACCGCCATCGATGTATGAATGCGTGTGTTGGCTGAAGGTAGGCCTACTATGTAAAGTCCCTTGGATAAAGGCGCTACATACCATAAATGCTCCATTTACCATGGTGATCAACATATACTGGTAGGCAGTCTACAAGCTCACAAGTTGGATTGCATTGTGAACCTTATTGTGTTTAATTACAGTCCCTCTAGTATATTACCGGTACTATTCTGCTATATTTAGGTCACAAACAGATATTTTGGTTCTGAATGAAATTTGATCAAAACGAGTGTTGTTGACTTCTTTCCTATATGTAGCTCTAAAGGAACAGCTCTTTTATAGGGGATAGTAGATGGTGGTTATTGATTTAACAGGTACTGGCTGTATCTGTTGGCAGTACCACTTGTATTACATGTGGTAGCGCACACTGTCTAACATACAACGATCGACCATAATGGAGATGTCTGATGTGTTGAAGATGTACAAACGTACTTTGGACAACCAGACCCACAGACAGATAAAAGGCATTTCTGGCGGATGCATACAGATATCTGTGCCACATAGATATCTATGCTGCATGCACCATTAGGGGATGCAAATTTATACAATTGCTGCTCTATAGCCTACTCACCATGGCATCCTGTGTGATAAAGTGGGATTAGTCTTCTACCCTTCTCTGCACTGGCAGACAGGAGGGAGGGTTAATAGCCTGCTGATAAGCAGGACTGTTTATATTTTAATGACATTATAGGAAGGCTGTCAACTTATATGCAATTATGCTGGATTTTAACTTGAACTTTATTTTAGTCCCCCAGACACCAACTGAATATTATTCAATGTATGGTGCCGTTTTGTTATGAAGGCCTTCCTGACATGAGACCTTTATTTGGACTAGTTTCCTGTTCAAACTTCAGCACTACATCAATGGACACTCGTTAGATTAATGAAGTTCACCTGTTGTAGGCCTACTGCCGACACCCAACATGCTACTGCCGGAGCGCCTCGGTGGTAAATGGAGGATGGCATCACTATGTATCTGGGACACAAATCGTGTTTAATATAGAACGTTAAGGTTTATGGAAAGGAAGGCCTATGTAAATGCCTGGTCAAAAGCTAAAACTCATGGAACAAATGGACTCCAAGCAGTGAAGCACACTCTGCTTAGCACCCAGCTGGAAAGGGAACAAGGTGAATGAATCTCTTAATTAGCCTATTGATTATTTGGGTCCTATATGTTTTTGTATTTTATTGTAGTTTTCTTATTGCATTTGACATATGGTTTGCTGTATGGATTGTACGTAATTATGATTGTTAATGGATGATATGTAACTGATTATGATGCATTGCTTTGCCCGTTTTTAATTAACGTTGATCACAATAAAGAAACTTCAAAGTCATCAGTTCAGAATCCAACCTTTCATGGGCAGCTGGGCCCGCTACATTCAACACATGCTAAACTTTGATTGGTTGATTGACACAATAAAGCGTTCTATAGAATGCAAGTATACTTATTTAGGCTCAGTTTCCTCAAAAACATCTAGGTAGGAAGGTATATTATATATAGGCTACGGCTACGCTGTATATAATGTACCTTGTGTGCGCGCGCATGCATGCGCGATTAGACCTATCACCAGGTTCTCATCAACCGGTGGTCCAGAGACGGTCACCAGTGGTCATTGAGGGGTTCCAACTCGTCCCCATCAGTTGACTGATGGAGAGATGGTAACCAAATAGAGCCTTATCTGAGCGTAAAATGAAACCAATTGGTGTCACTTTACCCTGCATCTGCATTACTGAAAGTGTCTACACATTTGGAGAATATATAAATTGTGTGTGTTTTTTAACGTTTACCAAACGCATGGGATTGTGTGCTGTGTGGACCAAGTTTTATTTAGTTTTTATGGCTCAAAAGCCGGAATGACACTGGTTGAAAATCACTGATCTAAACGACAAAACTGCAGGTACTTGCCTTGGATGCATGTGTCGGATGGATGGTCTGTGCGCACGGAGCGCGCTGGCTCTCCATGTCATTGTTCTCTGTCATCATCACGCTCCGAAACAGAGGCTTATTTCATCGATTGATGAAAAAGAGAGAGATGAAAAAACACTCCAAACGTATTAATTCCTTAATTGAAGGCTGGTGGTTTGGCGAAAATCCGTTATTTCCGTGTATTCTTAGAGTGTGACAATTAACGAACGAGCCTACATTACAGCCAGGGAATTAAGCGCAAACGGTGGATGATGGCCATTTGTCCTCTCCTCTCCACGCAAGCTACAGTGCCAGTTGGTCTATTATCCTAATTTATACACACTGGTGATTATAAATATATCAGGCAGGCAGCAGGGGTAGTGTGAGGACAAGCGCCCATGGAAAGCTTTCATCTGGGCTACACTTGCTCCAATTAAGCGCCAGTCCTTTGTTGATTGCAAAGTTCCAGAAAAAACACAGAATCACAATCAAGGGTTGAATCACGGAAACACCAACATCAAAGATAAATAAATGTGTCCAAATCCAGAGAACGGGAAGAACTCGCTATAGAATAGTGGCACCACCTCTCTCCAGTTGGGTTACAGCAGCATGCACCGCTGATGTGAGATTCAATTTAACCGCAAACGGAGGAACGCCTTCTCGTGACGTCTGAGGCGCACGATTGGAGCAGTTCTTACAACCGACAAAAGAACCGTAAAATTATTTTCGTCATAATGCCAGGATTCGAGGCTGTGTGTTGTGTGTGTGTGGGTGGGTGGAGCTTGCGATAAATCTAAATATAGAATAACTCCCCGATGGTTAAAAATTACACACACGCGCACAGAGCTGATGCAGACATGCCGTATAAGGTCACCGTTATTAAATATGACGTCCTAGCCATTGGCTGATTTGGACCAATATTTAATGAATTTTATTCCCACTGTGGCCTATCATGCATCATAGTCTACAGATTACGCAAATGTGACTTGTCCTGCTATGACTGAGACTATATCAAATGTGATCACTGGTTTCCATTCCAGTGAGAAGTGCCAACATTAATTGTACTGTCCTGAATAGAAATTATGGCCCATATGATGAGTTGGGTGTTACTTTAGAATGTGTGTCTATGTCCAACAGCCGAAAGGGACATGCAGTAGGCATGTTGTGGATTTGAGGCCATCAGGCAGAAGTTCTGATCCTGGGTGCCTTCCCTCACCCTTTTGACCTCATCCCACAGGGAGGTAGGTGTGTGTGTGTGTGTGTGTGTGTGTGTGTGTGTGTGTGTGTGTGTGTGTGTGTGTGTGTGTGTGTGTGTGTGTGTGTGTGTGTGTGTGTGTGTGTGTGTGTGTGTGTGTGTGCGTGCGTGCGTGCGTGCGTGCGTGTGTGTGCGCGCGCGTGTGTGTAGGTGTATATTCATGTTATCTCTGGTACTCAGAGTCCTTTATCAGAGTCCTAACCTGAATAAAATGCAGAATAGACCTACAGCTCCCACTCCAGTCCAGAGCCATAATAGGTGGCCATTGTGATACCCCCAAATCAATCTCAGCAAGACCCACTCCAGTCCAGAGCCATAATAGGTGGCCATTGTGATACCCCCAAATCAATCTCAGCAAGACCTTTGTCATAGACAATCTGCACAGTGCACACTGCAAAATTATAATTGGCATGTAGGAATAAGGCACCCCGTAGACTAGAGGCACTGCAACTGACTGCAACACTTGTTCCTTGCCTGGCTTTTGTTGGTCTGTGTGTGTGTGTGTGTGTGTGTGTGTGTGTGTGTGTGTGTGTGTGTGTGTGTGTGTGTGTGTGTGTGTGTGTGTGTGTGTGTGTGTGTGTGTGTGTGTGTGTGTGTGTGTGTGTGTGTGCATTGATTCATTGTCCTAGCAGCATTACAGACATAACAGAAAGGTACTGTATTGTGTGATCACAGTGAGAATTCTACAATAGTGCAATGAAGGTGATAAGTGACAGTGTTGTAGTGCTAATGCTCTGGCTTCAGGAACAGCTCCACTTTCGCCCCACTGAAAGAAACCATGCACTGCAGTATATTTCACCAAAGCCCAGCTACATCAAAGTTTGTTTGACACTCTCAGACTCCTTTTATGGTGGAATGAAGTTGGGGCACGGAGAGGCTGCAATGTCCTTTTCTAAAAATTGACAGAAAACCCCTGCAGACCCTCACTCTGGCTGACGCTCAAGTGACTGTGAGCGTGCCTGTTAAAAACATCAAACAGCAAAACAAGTACAAAAACAAAATCTGTAGCTGCAGGAGGATGTCAGAGAAAAACAATTTACATGTGTCCGGAGAAGGGAGACCAATAACATCTCAGTATACTATAGATGTGTTTTGGGGCTTGGATGTGTTTTGGGGATTGGATGTGCTTGTGTGCTTCTCCTCCAAATAGCACCAGCTGAGATGTGTTGTTCCAGCTTGTTGTTCCATAATCTGGCCATCAGCCAGAGTGAGTGGCTGTCAAACTATTTTTGTTCAGAGCGAAAACAGGATCAAGACCTATTATAGCGCCCTGGGGGACTCCACTAGGATTTAAAGTGGGTAATCTGCTTGCAGTCACAGAGGGACTCTGCTGGAGGTGTGGGTAGAGAGTCAGTGGCTTTTTTTACCTTTCAATTTGGGGACCCCAGATTGTAATTGTTGAATTTTTTGAGGGGCGCTAGCAGCTCTTGTATTCAGCTATTAGTGTAGATTTTCATGTTAGAGAAACTGCATTGAAAATTCCCATTGACAGTGAATGGAGACCTTACTTCACGTGTCTGAGCAAATAAACATCACAGGTGTGATTTCTGAATTCATATTTTATGTTTTTCAGAAAACTAGGCCAGGATTGAGAAGGCGTTTTCAGAATCGGCCTCAAGTCTAAATGGGTTAAGAACTATCATAGGTTGAAAAGCAAGTACGCTTCTTCTCTCCTTGTGTATTTCTGTAATTGTGCATTGTTGCCAGGCTATTATATTCATGCAACACATCAAGGTGCTGTCACAGAGAGAGCCTTGCTACAAATACAGTATTCACACACATTTATACCGGTAGTTCTATTGATTCATTGAATCATGTGTGCTTCCAACCTTTCATCAGAAGAGTATGTAGTCAAATGTAGGTTAAATACTGAATATGCATACCTAGCAAAGCACCCAGAAGCTATAAGCCAGAGTCTGCTTGAAGTCTTTATATGAATTATCTTGTTGCACAGTCAAAGGGCTTAGTCCTTCAATAACAGAGCCGCCAGACATCCTAGAAAGGCTTAGGGAATATAACCTAAATATTCACTTTGAAGATGTCATAGAAACCGCCATGATATCTTTGAAGTGAGTTTTATCCATTCCATTTATTTATAAGACCGTTGAGAGGCTGAGCACATGGGTCCTTCAACTGCCTTCCCACTGTGTGTGCAGAAATTCAAAAGACAAGTTTCAAACAGCAATAGATGTCTACATGCCCCCTTTCCATGAAGATCCCATTATGTTCTTATCCATCACGATCTGTCTGAATGGAGCTCCTCTGCCTCAATAATATTACATAATATACAGCACTTGACCATACAAACTCTGTAGAGTAGGGACAAGTGAGATTCCTTTCAAGAACATGGCAAACATGCATTCTCATGTTTGCCATTCTGGCTACTTGTATTCTTTTGCTCCTGACTCATGACCCACACCTCATAACCATATATGAGAGTAGGAATAAAGATTTCTTTGTCGTCAGAGAGCTTCGGCTCTCAACAGTGCGTTACAGTGTCCACGCTGTTACGATTTTCGCTTCTCTTCTTCTTCGTCCTCCCCCTCACTGCTGAACATTTTAGCATAAGACTGATCTAGTCTCATGGTAAAATCTGCTGATGCCTATACTGATTTTATTTTTAGTTTATAGCTACAGTATTTGTCTTGTAACTAAGAAAGTTACTCTTCCAATAGGGTAGTCATGATGTAGCCATGGCTTTGGCCTAGGTTACACGTTTTGGTGTTACATATAGGCCTATGTTTAAAGCACTGGCTGTGAATAAGGACTTTTATATTTTATTATGATTCAAAGTGTCATGGCAGACTCGTTTTAGTGTTCCATTCCTTTCACAACAATTTGGAGCCCTTGCAGCCTCTCACCCTGATTGTACCTCGCTGACGTCACTTAGGTCAAAGGGGCTGGTCAGGGCTGGGACTTGAGGTAGTGCTCATTATAATAATACAACCTCCAATTCTGCACCCATTAATGAAAACATGAAAACAAATCGTGTTCTCTGTCATTCTTTAGTGCTGGATTTATGCACATTTTGCCAGGGGTCACAGTCCATGTATGATTAAGATGTGAAAGACTAATCCTTATGTTTTAATAAATTAATTAGGTTATAGGTTTGTTCATTATGAATTCCTATCCTGTGACCACATAGAGGCAGTGTTGGGCAGTAATGCATTACATATTACTGTAATTTTTTCCCAGCAAAAGTAGCAGTGTGACGATATTACTCTGCCAAAATGGGTAATATCTATGTAATATATGTTACTCTGACAAAACACGCCTCATTACCTATTACAAATGAGCGTGTTATTGCTTGCAAAAATAGAACAGATTTACAAGCTATCAACAGATAACAGAGATGTGCAGTAGTTTGTTTGTCGATCCTAATCCACCGCAGCATTTTCCACACATGACATAAAAACTACAAGTTGTTCTAAGTGGTCATAAGTAAAGATTGTATAAGTAAATGTTGCAATGACTGCATCACTCTAAGTTGCCTGTTGCTGCCATCTAGTGTTTACAGTTGGGGAAGCACACTTGGCTGGGAAATTTTGGCCTCTTCTGCTAGTCCATTTGCCAGACTGTGAACACAGGGTCCCAGTCGTGTAGAGCACACTGAGGTTTAATGTTAGAAATGTTGAGCATGGGTCTCCAGCATGCAGAAACTGCTGGATGCTAACTCGCATATGTTGAGCAAGTTTCATAATTGGAATCATATTTCACCATACCATGTCACACCACACCCTATAGAAGGCAAAACAGTCTACATTTAATAGTGCTTTTAATACCATGCAATATGTCAACCTAGGGTATTTTTCATGATGCTTAATCCATTGCAAGCATTAAAACAGCAATACCAGTGTCAGTGTGGGCAAATGCTCAAAAAGTGTTCTCCTTTTTCTTTTTGGCAAAACTAATGCTTTGAATATGAATACTAATTAGACATATAACATGTAACATAAACTTGACTTTTGACTTTTTTCCATCAATAGGTTGTTAGTGGTGTGGTGATATATGATACCAAAAAATTGCTAAATATTTAGCATCTGGCAGTGCTTCTACATGCTGGCTACCCATATTCACATTCTTAACATAAAACCTTGGTGTACTCAACATGTCTGGGTTCACAATGGGACTCTATGGGCTGGCAAGTAGACTACAGAGTCAACACAGTATCATAGATTAATAACAGACTGATCTTAATAATATAGGTATATATTTATTCATACGTACATATTCATTTATATCGGTTAATTGTAAAAAAAAAAAAAAAAAAAAAAAAAAAAAAAAAAAAAAAAAAAAAAAGAAAAAGAAAGAAAAAAAGAAAAGAAAGAAAAAAAAAGGAAAAAGATTTACAGTCATTGTCAAAGTTGTATTTGTAATTCCTCAGGCATCAAACTACCAAGAACACATTATAGATTCACCTCTTGCCCTCTGCCCCCAATTCTAAGCCTTACTCCAGTGTTTGGGACCACATGAAATGAACTGACCGGAGTATATATAAAGTAATCCTCCATGAAAACCGGTGGAAGGTCACAGAGAATGACGCAAAGGAGTTGGTTTATAGCATATATGTACCGAGACCGAAAAGACCCAATGTATACAGTAACTGTGTAGTGTATATATTATGTCACTGAGGACACTGCACAGATATTTCTCGTTTCTTTCCAAAGCCAATAGAATCATTCTCTTAGGATCTGTGTGAGTGCGGTGTTGTAGGTCGATGGGATTTTGAGATCCTCTCATTGTCAAGAGTCAGAAAGCAGTTAAAGTTTTGTATACCATGTTACAAACATTGCGTGATTCAGTGGCACTAATGCCTTAAACCAAAAAAATAACAGATTTGCAGCAAGAGGTGCGGTTGTATGATTTAGTCTAAACAGGCTCTTTCAGTCCAGCCTTTTCCCTTTCCCTTAACCACATTATCTTGGCGTCCCTATTTTGGGCATTTTGTCCTCTCATAGGTGGTGAAGGACTTCCAAAACCTTTGCCATCTGACGCAGTAGGGCATAAGTGGTTAAATTGAATTAACCCCCTGACCCCAGAGCAGTTTGTAAAGCATTATAGCAGTGGTGTCTGGCTGTCTGCTCTTGTCTGCAGGCAACATGCATCATACGGATACATGATGACTCGGCCCAAATAATACTCGGACCAGCCGAAATGTTGCAACACATTGAGGGGTCAGAAAACTGAGCTCTCAGGAGGGCTGTTGCTGCCTGAAAAGATGAACAAAAAGAGAGACATTTCCAATATTTTCCTGAGTGTGTACAAATGTGAACTCATTTGTACACGCCTAAAAGGAAAATCATTAACATGGTGAAATACTTGATACTTGATAAACTTAGAGTCGCCAATGGACTGATCCCAGGAAGTGAACGGAGTTTGCGACAGCGTAACTCTGTCTATACTCAGGGCCGAGTATTTTTGGGGCCAAGCCTTCCTGTTAGCCAGCATACAAACACAGTTTATAAATCAGGCTTTATACAGAAGGCGACACATCTTTGCCACTTTGGCTCCTGGATGTTCGCTAATCTGCTATATACTCCTGATCAAACAAAACACGATCAGACTGGATTACACTAGATCCATCTACAGTACACTTGGCCTGCTGTCAAGATCATGTTGGCTTGCTTCCAGGAATAGGGATAGGAGGGAAATGGGCATATTTGAGAAGGGCAAAGTTTAAAAATTTGACATTTCTTTGTTTTTTTGTTTCATTTCATGAAATGTGCAGGTCACCCTGAGATACACAGACAAATCTGGAGTGTTCATTTAACTACCGAAGAGTGTAAAATGTACTGATACATTTTGACACTCACAATTAAATTAACACTTTTGAGATTTTTATTTTTTGCTATGTGCAGTTTAGGGTATCTGAAAGGTATATTAAGTTAACTACATGTACCCTAGCATCCCCACTGTGCGCATATTCTGGGCATATCTTAATAAGCAAACATTCTGCAGAAAAAGCAGACTCACAATGCGTTGCTTTGTGAGCTTGTAGATGGGCTATTTTCAGCTAAGAGATTTGGTATAGCAGGGGGAGAAAGTAGGGGACCAATTATAGAGCCCTGGGGGTCACTGGCCAACAAAACATTAAGGGTTGAAGTGATTAAAGGACAGCACGCAAGGGGATGAATCTGGTTCTGCGATAGCGGCACAACGAAAAGCCCATGCGAGGACAAGTCCTTGATGGAAACACATTCAATAAGTATAACCTCCATTATTCCATCATCACTCATCCTCAACTCACAGTCAATGTCCACCTATGATTTAACACTTATTACAATTGCACTGGCTCAAACCCTTCCCCTGCACAAAGGCTACACTCAAACATTTAGTAACAATAACTCATAATAAACAAACTGCATAAGACTGGAACAGGGCTTAAAATCAACCGGGAGACACTGAACTCATGACTTCAAACACAAAAAACAGGCCCACCCCAAACCACACCAAAAACACAAATGCAAAGGAGGGAGAGTGAAGATCTAAATTTCTGTGATGAACAGAAAAGCAAAAGGAGACAGAATCATAAAAAAACAGAACAGGAGAGACACGGAAGTAGTAGGTGCATGTGCAGGAGAAGATCATCCATAATAAAGGCTTCAATACTTCATTGTGGGGGGGAGGGGCCTTAAGTCCATAGCCCTCCATTGCAACATATCATTCCAACACATCTGTCAGCAGGCCAGAATTGTGCGCTTGCTTCAGATCAAGATTCAGTCGACTTCCGCTTGCTGGGATCGTCTTGTCTGAACCCCCTCCCAAGTCACTGGTCCGAAACAGACAGAGGTGGTCACAGGTGGCTGGGTCCGACCCACCATCACTCTGTTCCGTGTCTGTCCAGGCCTCATGGGAACTGAGGGGACGTCGACGCTACAGAGGGCGCCCTACTTAGACGTTGCACAACTCCTCTCAACTCTGCTCATGGCTCACCAGTTTGCCATGATCAGAACTGTCACTGATGCAAAAAAAAAAATAAACAAACAAGAGCAACTAAATAAAACTGAACTCAAAATAAGAGATGCTTTTGATTGTTTTCAGTTGGCTATTTCCTTCCAATGTCCTGGTCTGACAATACAAACTCTTAATGTGATGCCCAACAGTCTTGTTTTCTATTTTGCCAAATAGAGTGTCTACTATATTTTTTTATGGTGTTGACATTTATGATCGGATGCCAGCTTCAGTTCTCCAATGAAAATCCAGGTGTTGTACTGGCACAATATTCACACTTGAGTCTCGAGTCCTACTGTACAAGCTCACGGTGCGTCATGCTGTGACGCATTCAGCTTGTAGATCATAGACGTGCGACACCCACGCACAGCCAAGTATAACTCTTTTTCTCCAACAGTGGTTCACCGTTGTCCCCAGTGTAAGGCTCACTGACAACAGTCCCTCCTTGTTCACACCATCATTTTGCGGTGTATTTTAGCTGGCTTCGGTGCTTGGATTCCCAGTCCTTATTATGTACAATTAGATTTTAAAAAACTAGAGTTGTTACATGCAACATTTGGCATCTTCTCGAATCCCCACTTGTAAGTCTCAATTGGTGTCCATTTTAGAAAAATATTTAAGTTTGTCTCTTTTTTTTCTTAAGTACAATGAAGCTTCTGATTGTAACAGAGAGAGAGAGGGGCAGGGGGTGTAGTGATGAGTGTGGTGAGCTTTTATATGTAGGTTTGCGTCTTTGTTTGTGTGTACTGTATGTGCGTGTGATGTCAGTAAAATATCATTCAAATGTCATTGTCATTCTGAGGCAGTCGTTAAAATTCTCCTCATAAAAATCACCATTTCTCACTGTCAGTGCAAAGGACTGTGGGTTAACATTTTGTGATTGCACAGTAGTTCCTGTTATCAACACTTATATGCACATGTCTATCTGAGTGTGTGTGTGTGTGTGTGTGTGTGTGTGTGTGTGTGTGTGTGTGTGTGTGTGTGTGTGTGTGCGTGCGTGCGTGCGTGCGTGCGCTCGCACGTGCTAAGGGGCTGTTAGGCAGTTCATGGCTGTGAAAGACACTATGACTTCTCATAATTACATAAATCTACTTGGAGAGGGCAGTCAGCACCGAGCTAACAAAGCACCGCTCCGGATCATGTGCTGTTCTGTCTGGAGGTGGCTTGTTCACACCCTTGGACAGTCTTGGAAGTACTAAGTACAGAAATAATGCAACTGCAAATTTTGTTTAATCCGTTTGATTAAAAAAAAAAGATTATTGATCCGTATTCTGTATATAATGATGAGCAATGTCTTAGGAATAGTGAATAACATTTCTTTGTTATAAAACCATATGGGATACTGGTGTGTCTAGTGTAGAATGTACGCCTAGGGACAGCAAGGAATGTACAGACATTCTTCTGTGATGGTCTATGTGTATACACTATTTTGTGTGTGTGTGTGTGTGTGTGTGTGTGTGTGTGTGTGTGTGTGTGTGTGTGTCAGCTTGTGTTAAAGGCTGTTTTTGGGAACTTGGGAATGTTGTTGGGAGGGTTGGTTGTGTGAGATCCCATGGCATCGTTTGGCTCTCTCCCTCTCTCTCTGCAGCTCCGAAGGGGGAACCACACACCAGCATGTACTTGGTAAATGGGACGAGGGGGCAGCAGGTCAGGGTTGGCAGGGGGTCAGACGCCGGGGCCGCGGGGGAGGGGAGGGGTGTTGTCGTTACATCATAGCAGGACGCAGCAGCGACAGAACCTCTGGCGACTTCCCCCGACAGAGGGAGGTGGAGTGACAGGGGCGAAATACGCGTGCACTTTGATGTTAGGCAGATGGGTCTGAAGTTGGGGAAATGAGAGAACAAAAAAAAACAAGAGTTGTGAGATTCTCAATGTTTACGGTCAATCGTTCCTCTGTTCAAGTGCAGGACAGCTGGATCACAGTTCACACTGATAGTATGCAGTATGTGCCGTGTATAGAGCTTGAGTAACTCACCCTTAGTCTCTTGATGCCGGCACGGGTGATCTGCTGGCAGTCATAGAGCTCAATGCGGTCCAGGCTGTGGCAGTTCTTCAGGTGCTCCAGGGAGGCATCAGTGATCAGGGGGCAGTTGTCCAGCTCGATCACCTCCAGGCGATCGTGAGCACAGGGACCACTGCCCAGGTGCCTGATGCCATCGTCAGTGATCAGCTCACAGTGAGACAGACTCTAAGGAGACAGAAAGGCAGCGAGAGCGGAGCTCTGTCACTCAGCTGCGACGACAGAACCAGCCTGTCGGGTTACACGCCAGAATAGTCTCTATATATGGGGATGGTAGTTTTGTAACACTAGCGCTAGCACCCCTTCTATATACAGCTATCGTGTTCCAACACGTCTCAATATTTGCCATTGAAAATGAGGGGAAATTAGGTTAAATGTCCGCTAAATCTTGTCCACCCACAGTTCATATTTGCCATTGGCAATGAAAAGAGAAAGCAGCTCGAATGTCTGCCAAATATGACAAAGAAAATTTCCCCAAGAATTCACATGAATGTGGTTGTTCATGAGATGATGTATAATGATAAGAGCACTTTATAAATTGATGCTAAGGGGAAAGATGGGAAAACATGTGGTTGCCGCTAGTACTCACCAGGACTTGCAGACGAGGGCAGTGGATAGACAACTGGATAAGCGTACCATCTGTGATCTATAAGGCAGAATAACAATGAAAAAGCAATAAATTCCCTTGATACGAAGGCAACAGTATGTCTGAATATCAATATGTTGAACTTAACTAACCTGCACACATTCCTCTAAGTCCATCTTCTCAAGCTCATGACAATTCTGCAAGAGGGAAAGAGTGACATTAGTTGACCGGCCTGGAGTGAGTGTTGAGGCTGTTTGTGTACATTATGTAGAAAAGCAGTGCAACGTTTCCCAGCATACAGGGAGACACTGGGTACAGGCTTTTGTTTCGATACACCATTTGTCTGACAATGACAACCTACCTCAAACCCCAAACAACCTAGCTGTAACTGTGAGCAAAGGGGCAGCACATGCTCGCTAACCTTAATCCAGTAACCAACCTTAACACACAGTCACAAACGCTAACACAGTCACCAATCTTAATCTGGTAGTTTTCCACACGTTACTATGACGTATGATGGAAAAGCGTGCGCAACCCCGCTGACATCCATCCCATCAGAATGCTCTGAGGTGATTAGTGCTTCATTGGATGTGTGGGAGGGACCAGGAGGAAAAAATGGGAGCAGTAAAAATGTCTCTGTGTTGCAGTGTTTTGAGAACTGTCCGAGATGTCCTTGTGTATAGATATGAGGGCCATGCAAGCCTGCAAATCCATGTTGGACGCAATACTGTATGATATCTCATGTTTTGAAATCATGCATAACAATGAAACAGTTAGGTAGGCGCGCTCTACTCAGAGTCCAGCTTGTATTCTCAGTAGCTGAAGGGTGCAGATTCTTGTAGATCACAGTTTCAAACTGTGTTTGAAACGCTGAGGAAGGCCAGAGTGCCGAAACGCGTACGTTTCTCTAGGTAGACTGCTGCTGTGTTATTTATGAAATAAAGAAAACTAATGAACTTTATGTGAGTGCGGATATTTCCTCCCTATTGAAATCATGCATTACATTAATTGAAAAACAAAACAAGTCGCTGGGACAATCTCTGACAGCCATAAGATATTTCTATTGCACACAAGGACGTATGAGCTAGAACACTCACCCTGGCTAATGTAGTGAAGCCTACGTCGGTGAGCTGAGAGCAGCGAGCCACTTCTAATATTCTGGAAGGACAGAAAGAGGAACAGAGTTGCACTGTGACAGGATCACTTACAATCATTCACCCACTGACCCCACTGGTTCTTTGCATGCTGGTATTTTAATACAACTGAAAGCAATGCACCATGTGACGTACCAGATAACTGTATTATTTCTTTTGCATATCTCCTTCTCTTTTCCAGCATTTACTCCACTCTGCTTGGATCATTATTTAAATTGCCATAAGGTTTAAATAACTTGTTTTTAGCCTGCTGTTGGTCCCTCTCTCTCTAGGTCATCCTTGGATGAGCCCTCCAATGGCATCTCCCGTCATCTCAATCCCGTGTACATCTGACTAGCTCACAAGTACATTTTGCCTCTGCATCTTTCTCTATTATCTCGATGTAAGTTGCTGTAGCTGGGATGCCCTTGCTTGTGGTTGATGCCCATAGGGTGGATCTTAAAACGTCAAATTTTGATTTTCTTGTGTCTCACCCCCTAATTATGTTCCAATGTACAAAAAACTGCTTTGGCTAAAATTTGGTTGAATTTGAAGTAAATTTAGAGGTAGCTCAATCAAGGCAAAGATTGTACACCTTAGTAGTTTAAAAACGAATTGCACTGCAGGCACATTATTCTTATACTAAGCACAGAGATTTTATTTCTTAAGCTTGTTAATCTAAACACAAATCTGATTACATGTCATGATTGTCATGTCAAACCAAAATTAATTGTTATAGGAAATACTAATGTAGAAAATAGAAAATAGGTACACTAGACAACGCACGCACACACTGTTGTTTTTCTACCGAGCCAGTGAGGCCCTGTGGTCAGCCGCCTATATCCTATTTCTATAGAGACAGCTTGATGTACAAGTATGTCAAGCTGCCTTCTTCAAGCACACCCCATGTTTGTCATGTAAACCAAAATTAATTGTTATAGGAAATACTAATGTAGAAAATAGAAAAGCAAAGAATGACAAATTGCTATTTGTCTTTTAATGTGCAGAATGCCATGTCTTTAGTGCAATCTTCAATCATAGCCTACTCACAGCACACAAGAACACAGCCCCATTTCCATGTTTACCCCCAAAAGTCACTGCAGTATAATCAGGTGTTACTGATCAATGAAAGTTTGTTTACGGCTATCCAGATACTTGTGCCGATGGTTCTGCACAATTTGCAGCAAGTACTGGAGTTGGGACTCGTCTTTAGTGAGTCACAACAATATTTCAATATTCTTGAATTAGGGCAACCCAACACTCTCTGCATGATCATTGACCACGTTTATTGCCTTCACTACAGCCAGAGCGTCTTGGTAGTCTTCCCTGGGCTTGCACTCATCAGGATCAACAGCAAGGAAGTCATGTGGGAGATCCATCATTTTGAACAGCGTCTCGGATTGGGAGACAAAATCTTCAATGTTCCTCCCTGCAATTGTTGCAAGGTGACAGTAATTCTCTTCATGTGCTGTTCATCATCTTCATGTCCATCTTCCATGGCTCTCACCATCAGCTTCTTCGTTTGTGCACTCACTGGACTGTAAAACAATGCAAGTCCGACGACCTCTGGAGTGAAAAGCCACAACTGTTTGGAAAACTTCTGAGAAGCAGTTTTAGACACCTCAGCGACAAATTTATCGATGAATATTCCACAATTTTAACAGCCGCAAGTCATTTAGTGGGGCGCTTACAGCAACAGGTGCCAAACTGCAAACATGCACAACTGCACAAATGAATGCAAACTGCAAACATGCACAAATCCATGCATGATTTTTCTTCCAAAGGGCATGATGGGTAACTCCTGGAGCTCTGGCTCCAGGAGTTACCCATCATGCCCGTTTGATGGCAAAGGTTGTTAATTGTTTGAAGATCTGGATGTTTCATGGCCAATTCAAACTGACATGCAGGGAAGAAATGTTTGCAGTTTGCATTCATGTGAAAGCATGGATGCGCTCCACTAAATGACTTGCGTCTGTTAAAATTGTTGCTGGAATATTCATCGATAAATGCTGAGGTGTCTAAACCTGCTTCTCAGAAGTTTTCCAATCACTTGTGGCTTTTCACTCCAGAGGTCGTCGGACTTGCATTGTTTTACAGTCCAGTGAGTGCACAAACGAAGAAGCTGATGGTGAGAGCCATGGAAGATGGACATGAAGATGATGAACAGCTCATGAAGAGAATTACTGTTGACCTTGCAACAATTGCAGGGAAGGACATTGAAGATTTTGTCTCCCAATCAGAGACGCTGTTCAAAATTATGGATCTCCCACATGACTTCCTTGCTGTTGATCCTGATGAGTGCAAGCCCAGGGAAGACTACCAAGAAGCTCTGGCTGTAGTGAAGGCAATAACCACGGTCAATGATCATGCAGAGTGTTGGGTTGCCCTAATTCAAGAATATTGAAATATTGTTGCGACTCACTAAAGACGAGTCCCAACTCCAGTACTTGCTGCAAATTGTGCAGAACCATCGGCACAAGTATCTGGATAGCCATAAACAAACTTTCATTGATCAGTAACACCTGAATTATTAAACTGCAGTGACTTTTGAGGGTAAACATGGAAATGGGGCTGTGTTCTTGTTGTGTTGTGAGTAGGCTATAATTGAAGATTGCACTAAAGACATAGTATTCTGCACATTGAAAGAGAAATGGCAATTTGTTCATTCTTTGCTTTTCTATTTTCTACATTAGTAATTCTTATAATAATTAATTTTGGTTTGACATGACAATGACAGATTTGTGTTTAGATTTTAGATAAGCTTAAAAAAAAAAGCTTAAAAAATAGAATCTCTGTGCTTAGTATAAGAATAATGTGCCTGCAGTGCAATTCGTTTTTAAACTACTAAAATGTACAATCTTTAACTTGATTGAGCTACCTCTAAATATGTTTCAAATTCAACCAAATTTTAGCCAAAGCAGTTTTTTGTACATTGGAACATAATTAGGGGGTGAGACACAAGAAAATCAAAACTTGACGTTTTAAGATCCACCCTAATGCCCATGTGCTGGTTCCCACAGCACCGTATTTTTTGTTTTTGCCGCCTGGGAAATTCTGCCCTGCCCTGCCCAGCCCTGTCCTGTCTGTGACAGTGACAGGATTTCATTCTCCCTCTAGCTGCCATCTTCTGACTCACACTTGATAAACAGAAAGCCTACGATGGCTGAAAGAATAGCACAGCTGAGGTGTGTGGGTGTGGTAGGGATGTACCTGAGGCGGGGACAGTTCTGACCCAGGGCGTGGAGGATGGCGTCTGTGATGTTGGCACAGCCAGACACACACAACGACTGTAGACGGTGGCAACCCCGACAGATTGTGATGAGGCCCTCATCTGTGATCTGCTGCTCAAAGAGAAGAGACCAGGAAGATTACTCATATTGTAATATACGCAGCAGCAAAAGAACAGCCATAAGAACACATCATTCTTATTTTTCCATGTTTTGGGCAAAATGTGTTGGGAGTTGTGACCAGACTCTAAAGAACTCTAAAGAAAAAAATTACTTAAAGATGGAGTGTTGTGACTTTTGTATTTTTTCCAATTTTGTACATGTTTAAGAGGTGACAGAATTTAATTGGACCCCTTGGTGTAGTTTTTTTGTGCAATGATGTCTTCCCTATGTATTTAAGGTTTCTTCCTGGGAGCTGAAACCTTTTCAGTCAAACGTGCCAATGGAAAAAACTGTAAAAAAAAAAAAAAAAAAAAAAGTAATATGGTGACATCACACCCCAGCGCCCCAACTCCCCCCCTTTATCATACAACTAAAGCTGTGGGTGTGGCTTCAGATCACCACCCACTAGGCAAACCTGGCAGACTTAATAAACTGGTGGGGGTGCTCACATAAAAACAACATTTCAACAAATACTGTACACTTTTTTGAAACAATTCTTCCACCAATTATAACAATAATACCGGTACTTCATGTTTATGTTTTAGAGTGGAAAAAAATCATGGCACTCCATCTTTAAGAGTTTCTGCTATGACCACTACAGGGCTCTGGTCAGAGAGCAAACACGACCCATAGATGTCGTTTATGTTTTTATATAGAATCAGGTTGATTGCACAGCATACATTGTATGTACATGTGTTTTTGTCAGAAACACATTTATGTATGTATGCACAAAGTAGTGCAGTCAACATAAACGCATAGACAATGGGTCCTTAGAAACTAGAGAGCGGAGATGCTAAAGTGGGTGCCCACTCTGCAGGAAACTAGCCTGCACTAAATAAAGTAAAATAAACATGTGGAATTTAGTCCACTGACACTGTGACCAGGACAACTAAGGAAGGAGAAAAAGGAAAGAAAAGGCAGTTGAGAGGATAACAAATAAGTGTAGTGACTGGAAAAAGATGAGGTTCTGAGGTGCAGGATGATGATAAAATCAATCAAGTAAATTGAGAAAGGAGAGGTGAAGGCATGAGATAAGTGGTTTGGGTGATGATGGAGGAGGATCATTGCTGTAGACAGAAGCAGCCAGAGAAATACATATGTTGTCTGGGAGGAACTTTCAGCCAATATTAGCTTTGTGGGCTAGATTGCTACACCTCCAGCCCACAACAGGTTCCCTCCTCAGCAGCAGGATGCACAACAAGCAGACTTGCCCACTGGCCTTTTTCCTAGCATTCCCCACACCGGCAATGAACAGCAATGACAGAGGAGCGTGACCCACTTTACAACCAAAGGCCTGTTAAACATACACTCAACCAATATTTATCTCTTGTGTTCCAAAGGTACTTCACCATACGCAACCATATGGTTGTGCAATATAAATTACATTTTTGTGACTTAACAGAGTATATTAAATATCTGCATAGCAACAATCCATGCTCCAGTGGTTCTTTGTTTAATCTATTCTTGTATGACAGTGTCCTGTGGAGAAAATAGCCACTGTACAAGCTCGCATAATGGTGAGCCCCTGTACTCAGGCTTTTGAGTTTGTAGATCGGCTATTTTGGCACAGGTCGTGGTGGCAGGAGGAAGTATATAACCAGGCCTTTAAAATCACGTATATTGTACTTACCGAACATGTCTGCAAGTTTAGCGTCACCAGTTCCGGACAGTGCGCCCCGATGTGCTTCAAAGCTTCATCTTCTAGCTATGAGAGGTAGGCGGCACACAGGGAAAAGAGTGTCATTTGGGAACCCAATTATGCCAAGACACCTGCATATCTGTGAACTCTTTATTCCTTGCTCCATTTCACCGGATATGCACTGCCTCACAGCAAACCTCAAACATCACCTGCATATTATGTACGGTATCTCAGCCATGCAGCAATCATTATAGGGTGCTATTTCAATTCCAATTACACCAGCATGCCTGGGGATCTGTGACACCCCCCAGCAATCCACAACATCTGCTAATATCTTAATCCTAGTAATGACAGAATAATATATGCTCTGTCGCATAATATCTTCACACACACCACTGTTACTTTTGTTCATTTTGAATAGTCATGCTGCCATGTGACAAATGCATTTGGCTAGAGCATTTCCACATACCTGTGTGCAGCCCTTGAGGAAAAGGCCTTTAAGTCCTGGACAACATCGCACTAGGGCCTGGACACCATCCTTGGTGACCTGATCACACCAGGAGATGTTGAGCTGTTCTAGCAGGGGGCAACCCTCACTGAGACAGGAGGAGAGCAGATGGAAAAGATGAGGGAAAAAAGAGCATGTAGTGAGATTATAACCATTATAACCATAACCCTCGTGTGGCCTACCCATTATACATTTGCATAGTCAGATAATAGTCAGTAAAAAAGACACATAGGCAAAGACAAAAATGGCAGAGAAGAGGTATACATTATTAAAAAAAAAAAAAAAACATTACACACCTTAGAGCTTTGAGTGACAGGTTTGTGATTGAGGTACAGGAAGCAAGGTCCAGGTGTTTCAGCTTTGGGCAGAACTTACTGAGACTATTACACGTACTGTAGGTAACAACAGCAGGACACAATATTAACTCCAAAAATGATTTTACAGTGTGTAACAATGCATTTTCTGAGCATTTTCAAACTATTTAAACTAATTTCTATAGCACTCAAACCGTGCAATAGTAAGACTTTTACACCACTATATCAATACTCCAAGACAGACTAGAGAGAATGTGTCACATGGCAAAAAGAACAGATCTATAAATTATAAGCTACAATAACCATTCAACAGCTTGTAGATCTTTTTATGATTTTTTTTTATGATGTCACAATTCCAAAACCTTTCCAGTCCTGTAAAACTATTCAAATATTTACAGGAATTTCATGACTGTGGCAAACCTGATTTTAGGACACATGCCTGCACCACATGTCTCTCTCAGTAACGTACTAACCTGTCAGAGATCTTGGTGCAGCCATTCAAACTAAGCAGTTCAATGTTCCTGCAGTTCTGGGAGAAAGTCCTACATAGGAAAGAGTAAGCACATTATTACTTTATTTATCCACTTGTAATTGATATTTCCATGGCCTTGTAAGGATAGAAGAATGAATAGAAAGAGCAAGAGATTCACCTTAGGGCACTGTCTCCAACCCCCAGGCACCCCCGCAGACTCAGCTTCCTCAAGAATCCCCCACATCGCTTTGAGATGTTCTCCACAACCCGGCCCTACAACAAATAAAGACACTCATGCTTGCTGCCTGCATTTACATTTACATATTGACTAGTCTCTTGAGACAGACTGCTCCTTTATTTTTTGACAATGGGTTCTCAGATTGCATAGTTTTACCATGGTAAAAAGAGGAATTGTGGTGAGTGAGTACAGGAACTAAGACAGAAGTTTCTGGTAGGAGGAATGAATATAAGCTTGAGCCATACTTCTCCTCACCTCAATGTCTGTCTGAAAGTCGAACAAGTCAATCCGTTGCCAGTTGCTGCCATCCAAGGCCAGAACGTTCCAGGACTGGGAGGGGGGAGAGAGGTAGTTGAAAACCAAGATTTCCCTTAGAAAATGTCCATGCACTTGAAGCAATTATCATGATAATAGACTCACCCGTGACACCTGGGCACAGCGACATAGTGTCACCACATCCAAAAAGGAGAAGATTCTAGAAGACAGATAACATACAATAGATTAAGAGTCTTTATACCCTGCTGTCATCCCATTGCTTCCACAAAACCCTGGCCTGCTGTATCACCGCCTGGGTACTCAACACAAGGACGTGAGTGACTCTGCTGCTTTCGTGTTTGACTGCTAGCAGGGCAGATGTGTTTACCCTGTTAGCTAGATGGATGTGTTTGCTCAAATCAGTGTCATGATGGGGAGATGCTCCATTTGTAAAGAATCAATATCTGGTAAACCCTAGCCTGTGTGAAAAATTGTCATATGACACAAAGCAGTAAAACATGCACCACACAGTTGCTACAGAGATGCCTTGAGTAAAGCCTGTCTCTCTAAATCAGTTCCATGCACCTGGACAGACACTGCACAGTCAGCAGCAACAGACCAGGGAACATGGCTGGCAAGGCCCAGGCTTGAGTTATGGCCTCCATTTGCAGTTTGTTCAGGGGGCTCTAGACCGTTTCTTTTCTTCTTAAATCGATTTGAATGTTTTATAACTGCAAGCATCTGTTTTTAATTACAGTTTTAGTATGGGGGAGGGGAGAGAAGGGTGTGGGGCAAGAGGGGAAAGCTGCAGATGGTGTTTGATTGGCTGGCTAGTTGGTTTGTTTGACTAAACTCGCTCAAGTGACTTCCTCTAAGTTGAGTGTTTTTTTTTTGTTTTTTTTTTTTGTCTCCAACACTGAGCACAGCATTTGCAAGTGATCAAGAAGACCTTGTGGTTGGTTGCCTTAGTTAGAAGAGGGAGCAGGTGCAAGGAATGTTTCTGTGTTTCTATTGGATGGGTGGTGATGAAGAGGAGGTGAGGTTGGTTGTGACTGGTGAGTATGAAGCAGTGGCAAGTATTGCCTTTTGGTCTTAGCTGAGCAACAATATCACTCACCTTAGCAACAGCTCTTTAGGCAGCTTCTTATTGATAACTGCCTCATCGCTGTTTGAGAACATCTGGAAGAAGCAGAGAACAATGTTAGGTCTGCCTGACAAGCACAGCAGGGCTGGAGCCTGAAGGCAGCCATCGCCATCCATGCTCTCCCTCACCCAGGACTGTTCTAGTACATAACCATGGATAAATGTGCACATTATTATTAGCTGAGGTTCCATGTTATGGTTTGGAAAAACAAAACAGAAATGTCTACAATACACAGATAATGTCTAGTACATTCACAGAAAAATCATTAAATATTATGACATGCATACATGATTGCCATGGCTGTGAACATTAGAAAGATGAAGTAATGTAAAACTGTTCCAAGATGGTGGTGGTAAAGATCTCTTATTTACTTCACCATTACGTCATTACTACCGGCCAATCGTACTTTCATTAAATTAACAAAGACAATGATGTGACGTAACTGTGTTCCACTTTCCACACTGTTGCAGCCCATTGTTATTGGCTAATAAACTACAGATCATGTATCTACCGGAGAGTGTTAGAGAGGCGGAAATAGCAGATCTACATGCTCGCGCTGCATTGAGATTTTGTAGATCTGCCATTTTTATAACCAGCACTCTAGTGGAGATGCGGTGTAACTACAACTACAGTACATGGATTTCTAAACTACTACTACTACTAATAATAATAATATAGAAGCAATTCTCCTGGATACCTACTTTCTCATAAGGCATAGAAATGAGTGTCATTGCATTTCTTTCACCACAGTAAATGCTGCATTCATGGTCTAGGAAGGGCAGTTGTTTTTTTAATTACAATTTTGGGCAAGGGAAGAAGTCCCCTTTAGTGTCCATGTGTGCACGTCCCTGGTTAGGCCAGAAGGTACGGCCTGGATCTCCTGGCTGAGTCTTCAGCTGTTGCACCGTTAAAAATAAATAAAACCACACAAATCCCACGCTGGTTGGCTAGTAAGGATTAAACAACACCAAGAGCTCATTCTATATGAACCAATGTCATGCTATAAGCGAATCTATAGCATTTTCTTTCAAAGTTTTTTTTTTCCTCGTTTATTTTTCCAGTCACTTGGCTGCACGTTTACTGCGACGTTAAAGTTTATTTTACAGTGAATGCAGTCAGCAACATTATCGAATATACAGTAGGCGCGGCTTAATTCATACGAGTTTATTACTACTCTATTAGTCGTTTTCAACCAGTGGTCCGGGGAGGGGTGGGGGGTCCAGTTGGTTCCCACAGCTAAATGGTCAACAGCAAACCAAACAAGAGTTCTATTATTGTTACACATCTGCATTACTCATTTTTACAAGATGTACAAACAATTACAGAATGTAAAAGGATTGTCATTTTTATACGCTTGTCAAAAGCATAAGAATTGTGGTGCAATGTCTTACCCAACAACAAAAAAATATGCTCTAGTTTTGGAGGCTGACTGGGAGGCTAAATGTCAACAAACGGTAGTTCTATGATCCGTGGCTCAAAACCGGAATACACGGTGGGCCTTGACATGAAACTGGTTGAAAATCACTGATCTATATAGAACGTTATGGTCCGGATATTTGTAAATAATCTAGTCGGGCCATGCGTGGCGGATCTAAGCTATCTAATACGGGTCCATGCAGAAGTCTCAGCCCCAAGGCCCCCACATAGCCGCAGCAGGCAGGCAGCAGCCATAGACCATCTATCCGCTAAAGCAGCCAAGGGGGAAGCTGCTCGACAATTTTTATAAGAGCCGAGATCCATTGATAATAATATACTCGGTTAGCCAACGCCAAGTGAACATTACTCGAGGAAAGCCCAATAAATATGTCATCGCGATTACAGATGACACCACCCCGAGTATCAGAACTGCCTTTTATAATGTGCTATTCGGGTGCCTCATTGTCTTTGTTTTGACGGGCACAAAGAGAAGCGAGGACACATTTTAGGCCCTTTAAAATGCCCAAATAGACAGAATCAACAGCATGACAGGTGTCAATGGACACATCGGTCAGTGTCGTCCGTGGGTGGGTGAGATATATACATACGTTAAATCCCATTGTTGAGTCAAAACAACAGCATTTTTGTTTTGTACCCAATCCAAACATTGACTGCGGAAGCTGCCTGTGTGCCTATCCCCTGGCCATAAGCGCCCCGTTTTACAATAAATACAAGCGAGCGACAGTCATCAAGTACTAGGCCTATAGCCTTAACGTTAACCAACAGCTAGGATCACTGAATGGACGTCAACACACAGCCAACGGCTTTATCATAACAGTTAGACCGATGAGGGAAAGCTCACCTCAAACCGGCTCCGCGAGACGCCGTTCACCTCCTTCCCCATATCGGACGGCGGTTTACCGACTCAATCGGGGGGATATAAACGAGTCCGACTTCAGTGGAAGCTTCAGATGAAGCGCAGCAGTAGCACGGTGGTGGTAGTGGTGGTGATGTCGGTCCTGTTCTTGTTTATTATTATTACGGCTCTCCTCCTCTGTAACGCTCATGCTACCGTCCTTTCGGGTGCTCGAACAGCTAATTTCATTGTTGTTGTTGTTTTGCCCCCAGCCTGATGTTAACGCGAACGGCAAGAGAGCTGCTGCTGTCTTTTTGATCAAACGCACTGACCAGCAGCAGCAGCAGGCAGCGAGCCCGTGTTGCTATATCTGCTCACTTCATCACTCACCTCCCCCCACTAACCCAACACAATAGTCCAATAGAATCTATAGCAGCCTAAAACGAAGTTGACACATGCCTCGCATGCATCACTTTAAACATTATTATCATCAATGGACTTCTGTGGCCCATTATACCTACCCACAACTCGTTGTTAAATAGTAACTCTTATGGCCTATTGGTCAATATGTTCACAAAAGCTCACACTGTGTCTGCGGGCCTTTGTGGTAGTGGCTTAAAAGCAAAGATTATTGTCAAGTGATGCCAAAAACAGACCGCTGCCTGTGCTTTATGAAGGCAAAGGGGGGTAAAGGTAAAATAAGTTTGATATGTCACGTAGTCTTGGCTGTACCACAATAATAGGCAATGATATATATTTGAGCCCACCTTCATAGTTTAGCTCCAACTAACAATATACTATTAATTATTTAACTCAATTAATTCACTACAGCTATGCATATATAGGCCTAATTACTCTTCCTTTGCTGTTACATGGCATGTTACATTGCCACTGATCAGTCGAAATGGTGTAGCCTACTTATTCCGTAAACATTGTGTCTTTAAACATCCACGACAGACTGTATCTTTGCAGGGCCTGAACTGCTACTTTGCAACACAGTAATATACACCACTTCCTATTTGTCAACGGCCCCACCTCCAGCATGGGAAAGTAACCAATCAACGTCCACGTACATTTTCTCACCAGAATACGTCACCATAGCGGGAAACAATGTGCATGCTTGAGAAGGTAAAAAAATAAAATAAATGAACACACATTTGTGCCAAGTTACTGTTTTCTCTTTTAAAAATAAAGATATATTTGATAAAACATTAAACGTAAACTATCTGACAAATCGCGGAGCTGAACGAACGTGTCGTGTGTCTTTCCGTGATCTAGCTCCGCAGCTCCCTCTATTTTGGAACCTAGACTGACACCGTTGCAGATCATTATGCGTAACATGTAAAGTTTAAGTTTGGTTTCTAACGTACACAGTCTGTTTAAATGACTTGGATACTAAATGGCACACATTACTATAACTGTCAGCTGGTTGCGTGAACAGCAAATAGCACATCAGCACAGAA
The DNA here is from genome assembly GCA_039105355.1 of Benthosema pterotum. NCBI lineage: Eukaryota > Metazoa > Chordata > Actinopteri > Myctophiformes > Myctophidae > Benthosema > Benthosema pterotum. The sequence goes on along the minus strand of CM076965.1, from coordinate 26,723,775 downwards.
GGCGGGTTAAAGCAGAGCCTTCACCCTGAGAGTATAGACCGAGTTATGAAATCTCCGTTCACTTCCATGGAAAGGATCTAATGGCGGCTGCTCTACATAGACTTCTGTTGGGCATGGGGACAGCCACCGGCGACAAGTCCTGGACCCGAAGTAGGCAGAAAAGCATTGAACTCAGGCAACAGCCCAGGTTTAGTGATCTTAGATCACTTTATTTTAGATCGTTAGTACAACACAAACCTTACAGAGAAAAACAGCTATTTGCCTCGTTGAAAACAATGCATTCTGACCCCTCAATGTCGCAACTCTTCTACTAGATGGCTCTGGGTTAAAGCTCCTGATAGGCTGTTGCTGCGAAACACGGAGGATTGGCCGTGGGATTGACAGCCCACTGGGTTAAGGGTTTCCGGTCCTTGCTGTTGCACGGAAAACCTTCTAGTAACACAGGGAGCCACAATGGCGTTTGTAGTCTCCTTCAGACAGGGCCGTGGATGTTCTTAAATCCACTAGCATCGCCCTAAATACAGGCCTGGTTGATTCCCAGAGCCATTGATAATAAACTGGAACATTTATTGCACACGAGTATACTATAATTTCTGATCAACATTGAGTTTATAGTAGATAAAAATTGACATTAAAAGGGATCATGTAAACAGTACCAACCGGGTCAAGTTTTCATTTTGTTCGAGAAACAAGAGCTGCTTTCAATGACGGCCTTTACTTGTTTCTGAACTCTAAAAAAACGTGTTTCAATGGAATAAATACACCTTTACAACAAAAAACTTGGCACCGGACAACGACAGCTTTTACTAAAGGGGACCTTTTTCTTTTCTTTTTACGAGTCCAGAATGCTAGCTACTCAACATTAGCTAGCAGGCTAGCTAAATAGAAACGGAGACGAGAGAGACCACCATGCTCCGGTGCTCTGTGTGGATCTATTTCATTTACTAACTCAAAAAAGAGAGTTTGTAGTACGGGGGTCGGGGCAACAAGCGTGGCTTTTTTGTTTCTACACTGGCACACAATGTCGGCGACGTCAATGGAATGGATTGACAAGGACTGAACGTGAGCGGCCTGTTGGTGGTCTGTTTGTTTTTGTTTTTCCCCCGTCCCCCTTGTATGCTTGTTTGTACACTTGCATTTTGGAAATACTGTTCTCTCGTGAATGAATTTCCTGCTGGGTTATCGAGCCTCGTTTGCAGGAGAGGTACCGTCGCCGACGTGAGGAATGCCTGGGTCGGACCGACATCATGGGACCAAGAGGAAGCTGGTATCTAGCATTAGCTCTGCCGCTGCACAGGCGAGTGGCAACAGCAGCGGTGGTGGTGGACAGCAACAGACCCAGGTGGTCCCGCCTCATTCCTCCGTAGGGAACTTGACGAATAAGGACGGTAAGACTCAATCAAAGCCGCATATATCTTCAGTCTTTGGCGTAAGACGCAAACGCCACAAATCGAGCAAACATGGTCGCGGTGAGCCTTCGGCCGCACAGGGCCCTGAAGTTTCTACCCTCGCCGAGACGGCGGCGCCTCCTGCCGGCAACATGGTGAAGCCTCTCGTGGAGTACGATGATATAAGCTCAGACTCGGACACTTTTTCGGACCCACCTTCCTCAAGACCGTCGAAGAGTGGGGCCAACGAACGATTAGAACCCCCCGCTGAACCCCCCGCGCCCGCGGAGTACGATAGGGTTGGTGGTGACGCCGCTGCAGGAGACGGTGAGAGCAAAGCGCACAGACACACTCGTAAAAAGCCCAGGGATCCCAGCAAAGTTCGAGATCCCAGCAAAGTTCGAGATCCCAGCAAAGTTCGAGATCCCAACAAAGTCAGGGATCCCAGCAAAGTTAGAGATCCCAACAAAGTCAGGGATCCCAGCAAAGTTAGAGATCCCAACAAAGTTAGGGATCCCAACAAAGTTAGGGATCCCAGCAAAGTCAGGGACCCGAGCAAAGTCAGGGACCCGAGCAAGGTCAGGGACCCCAACAAAGTCAGGGACCCCAGCAAAGTTAGGGATCCTGAGGATGTGGATCAGGGGCTCAAGAAAAAAAGTAGCAGGGACCGTGAGAAAGACGACTCTGTCAAGAACAAGAACAGAGTTGCCCCTGCGGCATCTTCAGCCACCAGCTCCACATCTCGGCGCCATGATCATCAGTCAGAGGACTCTGTGTCAAAGCGTGGGGAGGTAATGCTCACTTCCCAACAACAACCTGCTGCTAGTGTCGGCAGCACCACCTCTTCCACCTCGTCATCTCGCAGCAAAGAGAGCAGTCGCTCAGGGAAGTCTCGCAAGGAGAGACAGCGGAGAGAAGGCCGTGGGGAAGGCACCAGCCGCACATCATCATCTTCCCAGAGGTCACGTTCAGACAGGAGTCACCGAAAGTCTTCAAAGGGCCACAAGTCGAGCCCCAAAGGCAAGCCATCGTCATCATCAAGCAGGGGCAGCGAACGTCGTAAAGGTACAACTTCTGCTCTGTCCCCCAGCCCAAGGAGGCGGGCTGGCAGTGACAGCCCACTGAGCAGCGGGTATCAACAGGCGGATGACGGATACCACAGGCGCAGGAGCCCCAGCCCCTACCGGGAGATGTCTCGCAGCAGGCAGAGGTCAGAAAGCCCCTATGGCAGCAGACACAGGTCATCCAGCTACGAGAGAGACAGTAGTCCTGTTTACTCGAGGAGACGCTCCATTAGCCCCTATGTTAACCGCAGGTCCTCCAGCACAAGCCCCATGTCTCGGTGAGTATCACAGTTCACATATGACGTCACAAGTGTTCTGTATCAAAGGGAGTTATACTGCATGCATGGAGAGTTGCAGATCCTTTCAGGGAGCCCTCAGTTAGAGAATATATAATATATATTCACTCTCTCTCCATAGGCCCTGGATCCCGCTTAGCCACTACAGCAGCACCCAGCTGTCATGTACTGTAATACTGTAGTAAATATATCAGTAAATACATTAGATGGCACTGAGCGTTGCTACTTATTTAACTTATTGTCTTAACATTTACTTACTAACATTCACGGCAACCTGCTCTGGCACTGAATCCCCACAAAGCCGAAGTAGGTTATAACTTGTACGTGTACGAAGTTCCATGGAGCACTGATGCTGTGTTTTCATTACTTGCTTGAGGGAGTGGGTGCAAGTTAAGCGATCGGTGTGCGGCCGTTGGTCAACCGTCCCTTGAAGTACTCCAATTGGCTGGTTTAGGTGATGACGTAATGGTAAGTATTTGCAAAATATTAGCTCGCTCTGCTCATGCACAAGTAGACCGAGGCCTATTTGTGTGCAAGTTTGCACCCTGAGTGCTGATATATTTTTAATCATTTTTCGAATCATTTTTGTGCGCTGGATGCACATCCCTACGTTGCTTCCTCTCATATCCAGTTGTCGACAGGGGCTGGGACATCAGGTGTCCACACAGATAGTTGAGGCTTATTAAAAATACTTAATCAATCTACGCTGGCTTTGTGGGGGATTCAGTGCTTGAACGGGTTGCCGTGAATGATGGTAAGTGAAGAAGACAGCCGAGAAATAAGTGGCAACGCTCAACGACATCTACTGTACATTTACTGTACAGCATTACTGTTGGGAGTTGCTGAAGTGGCTAGGTCCCTTTTGTAGTTCGAGCCGGCTTGCTGGGAGACAACAAATCACTGGGTGTTTTTTGAGATGTTTCAAAGTTGCATCCAGCACCCACAGCACATGTAGGAAGCTGCTGGATTAGGTGTGCTAATTGGCGTTAAGTATTCATTTTTTTAAAGCTCCGATGATGTCATCTGCTTCACTCTTCCTTGTTTAATTCCCAATGTATCACCTCCCGCACACTGCTACTGGCTAGCACTGTTTCTAATTCTGAGCCCAAATACAGCAAACTGCACCTAGCCAGTGTCGATAAAGGAGGCGGTACATATGGGGGTCAACAAAAGAAGTCAAGGAAGAGGGAGGAGCTAAGAGTTCAGTGGAACAAAACTTCAAAACGCAGATTAGCACACCCTACATGTGATGGATGCATCGTTGAAACATCTAAACACTCAACGCGCTTTGGCTTCTTAAACAGTGGTGTCTCCCAGAAAGCCTACTCGTACCACAGAGGAACCCTAGTAGCAGTTACTACGGTATTATATATATTCTCTAACCGGCGGTTCCTGTAAGGTCTAGGAGAGTTGCAGACACAAACACTAGATATTATTAATAAAGGATTTACCGTATATATTTGCATTCAGATGGTGGTCGGTTTGCATTCAGATGGTGGTAGAGGTGGTGTAAAATTAGTCAAACTTAGCCACTCCAGTTTCAATAATATCCCACCAAGTCAAATCTGAGGCTTTTCTACTTTTAAGAAGTTGAAAAGGTAAATAGGACTATAGCTTAATAGGGTGACCTAGGCTCCTGAGTCCTGACTCACTGTATACGGATTACAATCTTGAATCTCTTGGATTCAAGGGTTTTTATGTATCTTGTGTACTGTATTTTCAAAAAGGGTTTTCATCTAAATAGTCAATGTATTTATTTTTGTTCAACCAGACGCTCTGGGCGCTCCAGGAGTCGCAGTCCTCTGCTGTATTCCCGTCGGTCTTCATCACGCTCTCGCAACAAGAAGCACTCGTCTGGCGGAACTGGAGGTGGGACTTACAGCAGCCGAGCAGCTAGTCGCTCGCCAACCACATCACGTCTGCCTTTGAATTCCAGCTTGGGGGCGGAGCTTAGCCGGCGGAAGAAGGAGCGTCAGGCTGCTGTGGCAGCCGCCCATGGCAATGCCACTCCTACCCCTGTTCCTTCGACACGGGGTAAGCCCACAGGTCCCTCCCCTCGGGCTGCTGAAGCGATACACCCAGAGAAAGACTCTGCAGCAACAGGTGAAGCGCAGACTGTGGCTTCTGCGCAGCCTGTGGCCCATGCACCGCCTGTGGCCTCTTCACAGCCTGAGGCCTCTTCACAGCCTGTGGCCTCTTCACAGCCTGTGGCCTCTGCACCTCCGCTCCAGGACAATCCAGTCGACGAAGACCAGGCCACTGCACCTCCACCTCCATCACCCCCATCTCCTGCACCTCCTCTGCACCAGCCGTCTCCCCCTGAGCCGCCTGCCCCAGTCACTCAGGCTCCGCCACCACCCCCGCCGCCTCCACCACCACCACCTCCGTCAGAAACCATTCTACAACCCCCAACAGCCGTCTCCCAGCCCAAATCCCCACATGCACCTCCCGCACGCAGCCCTGTCCGGCAGACCCCTCTCCTCAAGACATCCACGCTGCCCCCACTCCCCTTGCCACCCATGCTGCTGGGGGACTCTCAGGACAGGTGAGAGACTAGATATGTATATCCACACACATGCACAGACAACACACAGACACACTTGACTGTCCTGTTATTATTTCTTAAAATATTGTCTCTGTCTCAGTCCAAAGAGATCAACCCCTCCCCAAAGGCCACCCAGGAAGGAGAAGGAAACACGTAGTCGGCCGTCGCTTATAGACCTGCCCCTACCCCCCACCCTTCCTGGAGGTGACGACTCGCCTCCGCAGTCCCCACCTCTCCGCCAGCCTCCTCCGCTACCCCAGACTGCCCTTAAAAAGAGACCAAAGTAAGTTTCTAGTGCTTTCTTGGCTCATTACAAGATATGCCCTTCCCCCGATTCCTTGGTAAGATTTTCTTTTTTGTCTTTGTTTTTGTCTCTTTCCTAGGTTTTGCTGCCCACGCTATGGTGAACGCAAACAGACCCAGAGCGACTGGGGAAAACGCTGTGTAGATAAATTCGATATTATTGGTATCATAGGAGAAGGAACCTATGGACAGGTGTACAAAGCAAAGGATAAAGACACTGGTAAGATGGGATGAATTCAGTCACCTGTCAATTGGTGTTTTGCGTACTCTTGAGCAGATTGACAAATTTAATTTGTATCGGATTGCTTTGAGATTTTTGGAATGCCCTGTTCACTCCCAGGTGAGCTGGTGGCTCTGAAGAAGGTGCGCTTGGACAATGAGAAGGAGGGCTTCCCCATCACGGCCATCAGAGAGATTAAAATCCTGCGACAGCTCAACCATCGCAGTGTAGTCAACATGAAGGAGATTGTCACTGACAAACAGGATGCACTTGACTTCAAAAAAGACAAAGGTAATCAGTGTCTTCTCCAGGATTAAGGTGTAACAGCAACACAAATAATCAGAACAATACTTTTTATTTATAAAAGCAAAGGCCAAGAAAAATGAAACATTTTTGGCATAAGCAAAAGTAATTTTCATGAGACCCAGTTTGGCTAAACTAAAATGGTAAAGTTAAAACTAGGCAGGAGAGCAACATTTAGAGAGTCCTTTTAAATAAAATAATATTTGAGGGTTACACAACTACATAATGCCAATGCTTCTTTTTGTATGTAAGATCATTACGGCTTTTTTTTTTCCAGAATAAAGGATCTAGAGATGTTAGGCGTTAGTGATTTTACCCTGACAGCCCCCCCTTTCATTTCCTCCCAAAACCGGGAGATGATATCTTCCCTTACTGCTTCCATCGTAAAACTGATGTCTCTTTTAGAAGCTTTAATATTATAACCGAGATACATTATGAAGTCAGAAATTAGGACAGGACATCAGCGTTATGATCAATCTCTGTGGAGGCAGAGTAAATTTCAGAGTAAATATTTGTTGGCCTGTAGATGAAACCAGGAGATGAATGGCTGTGTGCACCCCAATACTCTGAGCTGAAAACTGCTCCAAATATGGATCTTAGCAATCATTTTATATCGATAACATTACCTTAAGATTTATGAGTAAACAGTAAACACCCTGTGATTTTTTTTGTGTGTGGACATAGGCATGTGGCAAGTGTTCTAAGATTGACCTTCAAATGTTTTATTTCACCAATATGCACTTTACAAACAAATTATTGTAATTTTGTAATGTTAAGCTTAAGTTATACGCTGTGCGCAATAGTATTGCTTTCTTTTTGTCTAAGTAATGGAGAAGGCATTTTGTTATCTAAAGAAAAATATTTTTATACAAACTGCTTTACAATTTGCATTACATTTACCCACCATTTTCATACACATGTACAATAATCGTGGCGGTAACAGTTCACACACATGCGTGCACACACTGTTTTGTTTTTACCGAGAGAGATAGAGACGGGCGCTCGTCACGCTTCTGTGTGTAGGTGAACAAATGAGTGAGTTTGTAATTTTATAAACTATGCAAAAATATTCAGGGATTGTGAAATCAAGTGAGGCCTGCATAATGTGCATATTTGGTGTGTAATATAATATGCAATTATTGCGGGAAGTATGCACTCTTTTAGAAATGAATCGATGGCTGCATAATATGCGCCTTTTGCTTGATTATGCAATGGATTCTGCAATCGCATAGTCACGTATTTCTGGAGGGCCTATATATTGTGGGTGATGGCAAATTGTCCAGTGGACATGGTGTAATTATTTAGATCAACACTTACATTTATACTTTGTGCATTGCAATAATGTTTCTCACAAATCTTCACAAACGTCTTCCTTGAATTTCAGGTGCATTCTATCTTGTGTTTGAGTATATGGACCATGATCTGATGGGCCTGCTTGAGTCTGGTCTGGTCCAGTTCTCTCAAGAACACATCCGTAGCTTCATGCGCCAGCTGATGGAAGGTCTGGACTACTGCCACAAGAAAAACTTCTTGCACAGAGACATCAAATGTTCCAACATACTACTCAACAACAGGTAATGGCTGAAACATACTATCAGTGAACACAGCACTCCGTAAGATCCCGTTCGCAAATAAAATTACACAATATTGTGTGTGGGTATACACACTCTTTGCTACCTGTCGCTTGACTGATGTACTAGGGCTGTGTATTGTCAAGAATCAGGAGCTACCGTACATGTCAGAAGTCACTATATTGCGATTTTTGCAAGACATTTTATTTTTAAATATTCAGTGTTAGTGTAATTTTTTGTACTAACACGAACATTAAATGCCATTATCAATGAATGGAGAATTTGTCATGTCTTTGAGCCAATATTTTTGTCCTAACACAAACATTGGAGAATCCACTTAATATCATATGCAGATGAGCAAATCTGTATGTTTGTTAAATTTCCAATGACAATGAATGGATAATTTACTTCCGTTTGTGTGAGAAAATTGGCTGTTTCTGTCCTGCATTAAATTCCCATTGGCAATGAATGGAGAATGATGAGAGCTGCCCTTCTGTGATTTATTTTTGCATGTCGCTGCTCTGTCATAGCCATATATATACTGTACATACTTTCTTGGCTATTCATTAACTTAGCTTAATGACCTTAAGCGTCATTTTAAATGATCTTTACAAGGCCACCACCTCACTGTGATTAGTGCATTTGTTCTATATGTAACGGTATGTATTCAGCATAAAAAACATGGTCTTTAATACTAATACTACTGCTAGGTAATCTACAGTAACTGCACTTACAGCAACACTTGCTGTGTGACGGCTCATGAATCTACACTAATTTATTCAGCATTGCTCTGCTTCAAAGAACAACTTCACCAATTGTTAACCCGTCTTCATAATCACTCCTCACTAATGCTCATTATGAAATGACACTTTTCTAATAATTACTTAGTCTGAGTCTCAGGAGAGGCCTGTGGACAGTTCAGTAACCTGTCTACCAGTGAAATCATTCATGGTGATTACAAGAATGGAAACTGCAGACATTTTGCATGCTATAATGGAAGCCATTGTTCTCTAACCTTTATGTGGTAAAAATGTAAAAATAAATAAAGACGAGTTTCCATACCCCTCATATGAGAGACAGAGTAGGAAACAGAACGGGGGGTAGTGTACAGTTTTTATCAAGAGCATTATTGACGACACATTTTATGAAGATAGGTGAAATATGTGTCCAAGTCGTCCTCTGGACACTAACTACTATGAATAAAATGTTTTTATGTATATTTGCGGTATGCAAAAGGATTTCTATAATCTATACTGGTTATTATAATGGGTATTTCAGCTCTGGTTATAGTGGAAATACCAACAGTCTAGTGACTCTAGTCGTTGATGTCTTGAATTGGATTTGTTGGTAGGATAGATGAGATGTCTGCATTGTTCATTTTTTTTAGTGTTATTAGAGTTGACACAGCATGGCCTCCCATGGACCATAACACTGACTCCTTATCTCTCAGGTGTTCGTTCTCACTACTTTGCTTTCTTTCTGCAGTGGTCAGATCAAACTGGCTGACTTCGGTTTGGCCCGGCTCTACAATTCAGAGGAGAGGTAAGAAAACAATCTCTGTTGATCATAAACATATTTAAATTACTTATGCTTTTATCCTATAACGTGAGCGGTTGATTCCACATAAAACCGTATGTTGAATTTCTCTCTGATGGCTCTATGATGAATGACTTAATTCAAATCTAACACTGTCAGTTTTTCATGGTCATGTTTACCAACCTTAATCCAGTTGTTCTTCGCAGTTTAGACAAGACGTGTGGCGGAAAAGTGTGCAGACCCCCACAAATACAAAAGCTATAACAACAAGAAAAGCAAAATAATGACCGTATTGGTTAAGGGTGATGGTGTTTACATCGCTTTGTATGTGTGTATGTGGTTGTGCGTTACCGACTTCAGTGTGTAGCTCTACTTTCACATGTGGACATTTAATATTGTTGAGATGCGTACACTGTTTCGCAGCCTGGTCCTGCACATTTTCCAACAAGAACAGGCTCTCCATCCACCGGCGTCCCAGTCGTTGATGGCTACCACATATCCATGTAGTATCGAAAGATATACAATGTCACAAACTTTATTGTTGATCATGCATGATGTGATGAAATCACATCATGCAAACCAAACACTCATAGACTATTATGGACTTTTTAAACTTCGGATAGCACTAATTCACTCTTTCCTTACTGCTAGTTTCCATCTTTCATGTTTTCAATCTCGTCCACTAGATGGTGCTCAACCATGTTAAACCCTTCAAGTCCAAAGGCATACATTAGAATGACAAGTGCTGAAGTGTTTATGTTTAGGCACTGGGTGGCATTAATGTTCTACCATTACAGCATGCAGAATCTCACCATGTTCCATATCTCTTCTTGCCCCTAGTCGGCCGTACACTAATAAAGTAATCACTCTATGGTATCGTCCCCCTGAGCTCCTCCTGGGAGAGGAGAGGTACTCTCCAGCCATTGACGTATGGAGCTGTGGGTAAGTGTGACCACCACATTATCATGACACGTTATCTGTGGAATGCATCAACTGTACATTATTTGTTTCATAATCTCTGGCTGTATTTATGTAATTTATAATTCATATTCACATCTTGAATTCATTGTTGATGATTGATTTGTTTGCAACAGTCCAGCTGTGTGGTTGCTAATGTGTGTCCATTTTTGTTTGTGCGCAGCTGTATATTGGGAGAGCTTTTTACCAAGAAGCCCATTTTTCAGGCCAACCAGGAACTACTACAGCTTGAACTCATCAGGTATGCCAACTGCGAACAGAACAGAGAACAAATGTGTTTGTCTATCAGCAACAGTGGCTGATACAAGGTCTCAATAGCTCAGCCATTTTAAAATGCAATGTAAACGCTAAACGGGGACATCTTGGCTTATTTCTTTAATAGTTGTGCAAACTAGCAATGGAATGTCTGCTCTGGAGATATTCAGACCCATTTTCCATAAAACCCTAATGGGATTTTTAATTTTTCATCTGGTTGACTGTATGTAGGCAAGCAAGAAGAAGAACATACATTTAGAACGATAATGCAGAAAAAAGTAATTTCATTATGGTTGTTAAATAAGTGGAATGTAAGCTCATCATGCTATTTCACCAATTGCAGATTGAGATTCACTTCAACTGACAAATTGTTGAATTCGTGAGATTCTATTTAGCTTTAATCCCAGAGATTGTGATACCATAAACAATACGTCTCTCTCCTCCTCCCCATATAAGCTTTTGTATATCGCAGTGATGTTGCACATTTCTGTGTCATCTCGTACACAGCATCCCAATGAATGCACTATTGTATTTAAATGGATTACCCATTTAAATACAAGTGCAGGGTGTGTACTAGGGCAGATTCTCACAGCGTCTGATTGATTCTAACTGATATCAGTTACCTGCATGAGAGATTGGTTGATAAGTCAACCAACCTTTGGCAGCTAGCATTGCTGATAATCATTATATCCTCCTGTAGAAGTAACCATCCCAAGTAAAAATGATGTCCACAAGTTTAATTTCTGCTGGAGGCATACAAGCTGTTGATCTTCAATGCCATACTCATAACTCGCTCACTTACCCAGGAGGGCCCACTAAATTCCCAAAATGTAAATGTGGCAGCATTCAGGTGTTCAGATGTTTAGTTTTATGAAGATCTGTGCATTTCCTATATCTTTATATAGTTTTTCCTCACTATTCATGATAAAATTGTGAGGGGGGGCAAAAAGAATGGAACCATATAATAAACTGCTTTTTCTCCTTGCTCCCCTGCTCCCTGACTGAGAACCCCCACCCACCCTTTCCAACTGTGCTATTTTCTCTTTGCTTTCCTCATTTACCGTACTTTTTATATTTCTATATTAACTCAAAGGTGCCTTTGCAGTAGATCTCGCTTACCATTATCAAATAATAGTTAAGACCGGTGCCATTGAAGTTGATCTACGTCACGATCGCCTCCTGCCAGCTGAGGGACCCAAATAAGAGACGGACCGGAACTGTGTGCGCCAACTTGTTCGATGGGAAACATGGATCGAAATATGACTTTTAGATGAAAATTGTTGGCACTAGCTGCCTAAAGAAATATGAAAAACTGCTGGCATTCTAAGTGTTGATGGTGTCAACTTAATTTGTCATTGTATACTGTAATAATCACATGACTATGATCAATACGTTATTTTAGCAGGGCTGCAATTGTAAATAAGTACCTCGACCTTTCGATTGTTTGTATGAAAAATGCATAGATTTGTTGTCACTAGGGTTGGGACTCGGACCCGGGTCCATTTCAGACCCGGGTCTGACATCGCGGGTCCCGACCCGGTTCCATCATTTTTTTATGAACGGGTCCCTTAACGAGTCCCATCAATCAAAATTTCGCTCCGCTGTGTCGAAGCATGCATGCACACTGTTGCTGAGTGCAGCGCAGCAGCAGCAGCAACGGACCACAATATAGCCTAAGAGCAGACGGACATTATTTTCAAACTCCGCTACCGTTTTTCCAACGCGACACGGAGAAGACGTACGTGTGTGTGTGTGTGTGTGTGTGTGTGTGTGTGTGTGTGTGTGTGTGTGTGTGTGTGTGTGTGTGTGTGTGTGTGTGTGTGTGTGTGTGTGTGTGTGTGTGTGTGTGTGTGTGTGTGTGTGTGTGTGTGTGTGTGTGTGTGTGTGTGTGTGTGTGTGTGTGTGTGTGTGTGTGTGTGTGTGTGTGTGTGTGTGTGTGTGTGTGTGTGTGTGTGTGCGTGCGTGCGTGCGTGCGTGCGTGCGTGCGTGCGTGCGTGTGTGTGTGCGCGCGCGCGCGCTGTAGTAGCGCGTCAATGTTCTTCTAAGCTTGCTACAACATCACCTGCTTTAATCTCTTCCACCCAAATGTACTGTAAAAGTGTTCTTACTAGCAAGTTGACTCTCTGATGCCCTCCATGCGTTTGTCACGTTGTCACGTAAAAAAGTGTGGTCCAGTATAAATCCTCAATTCCCCAACAAGAGTTACAGTATTCCATGGTAGCAGGTCCAAAACACGTGCGATAAAGGATAACATTTAAATAACTTTAGAGAGGCTAAATACACGACGGCATGAACAACAGTTCTCAGGAATAGCCATCTAATATCAGAAATGCGACATTGAGGGATCAGAAACTGGGCGCCTGGGCGCTGTTCATGCAGCGTGAATGGGGACAAAGTGCCCCCGTGCTCAATAGGAGTCTATGTAGAGCAGCCGCCATTAGACCTTTCCATGGAAGTGAACGGAGATGTCGTAACTCTGTTTATACTCTACTGGTCCGGGTATGGGGTATTTTTTTGCCTTGACAACGCAAGGCATAGGCTACATTATCCATGGCTCTGCTTACCCACTGACCCATGAATAATATCTTGCTGTGCCTGACACAAACTGCATCAAGACTTATTACTAGTACACTAGTTGAGATTATTAATATTTGAAAATAATGTGTCTGTGAGACATAAACAAAAGAGGGGAAAAATACTGTACCTTAACTATACCAATGCCTAGTAATGCCTACTAGTGCAGTAGTTCCTGCATGCCTACTTTAACTATAAAGTACATTTTTTTCTGCCAATTAAGTGGCTTTTGTTATTGTTTTTTCTTTCTTTTTGTATTTACATAATAGTATGAAGTAGTGTAAAGTATGTCACAAAAATGAATATATATATATATATATATATATATATATATATATATATATATATATATATATATATATATATATATATATATATATTAGGACCCGTTAAGGGACCCGTCTGGACCCGGAATCGATAAGGGGGACTCGGTAAGGACCCGGACTCGATAAAATCCTAACGAGTGCATAGATTTGTTGTCACTCTTCTGTGTTCTGCTCTATGTCCTTCCCAGTCGCCTGTGTGGGAGTCCCTGTCCTGCAGCCTGGCCTGATGTCATTAAGCTGCCCTACTTCAACACCATGAAGCCCAAGAAGCAATACAGGCGTCGACTACGGGAGGAGTTTGCCTTGTATGTTAGGCTTAAAGACTTAAAGACCCCATGTGTTGTTGAGTGGAGTGCGTTTTTCATCTCCTGCTCCTTACTAGTGGCCTTTTTTGTTTTTGCTCTGCATTAAATAGCTTCCTTCAATCTCAAGCAAAACGACTGAGCTTGTCGATCTGCTGTTTCATTTTATTTATATCTTTGACAGATATTGCTTCATTCAGTCCTACCTAGCCTTGGTACCTAGTCTTTTATTTTCTTTTGCATTCCGTGCATTTTGCTAACCTATAACATTGTAGAGGGCTGTCACTTCAAAATTTTGTGCCGTTTATGTTCTCCACTGGGAGGGAAGGAGTGGGCCGGGTGCTCCGATCGGTGAAGCGATAGGATCTAGCGCCGCGTTCTCTTAGACCAGAAATCATACACGCTGGGCCAGTGTAGTCCTACACTGTAGCTGTTATCAAACTTGTGTCTGACTTGTTGAAAACCCCTCTCTCCCCCTCAATCACAGTCTGCCGAGTCAGGCTTTGGACTTGCTGGACCGTATGCTGACCCTTGACCCGTCACGGCGCTGTACATCAGAACAGGCTCTAAACAGTGAATTCCTTTTTGATATTGAGCCCAGCCAGATGCCCCCGCCAGAGTGAGTTTCCTCTGTGAACTAGATTCGAGTAGATAACTCAAGTCTGGAATGGTTATCCATTGCAATGTTTTAGTGACTACCACATTGACCTGTGATAGATATTAGATTTGATTTAGGATATAGGATTGATTTATCTACATAGCCTTTGTTGTGCATTTCGGTTTCCATTGATCCTGCCCTTCATGCGTTGCTTTCTTTCTCTGTACCTCTGCCATGCTCTCAGTCTCCCACACCACCAGGACTGCCATGAGCTGTGGAGTAAGAAGAGAAGGCGCGCGCGTCAGAGCGGGCTGCCTGAGGATGTGCCTGTGCCCAAAGTGCCCCGTAAGACCCCGACGGGGCCCTCTAGTGGAGAGAACAGTCGGCCCCAGGCCAGCCCTGCTGATGCCCCACCCCCACCACCTGGGAGACCACCCTCCACAGCAATATCCTCAGCCAATTTCCTGAGTGAGTTACATTTAGTGGTCACAACGTAGAAACCAAACTATTCTAAAAATGGCTACCAGTGAATATTAAGTGTGGAAATTGCAGTAGATGTCATGGATTTTGACCCTCTTCTTGTTAGTCAAATATGTGTCAAATGCTGTTCATGATTCCATGTGGTGTTAATGTGTTCAGACCTGGGAGCGGTAGCGGAGCAGTTGAATCGGACAGAGATGGCTGTGCTCCTGAACCTGCTCCAGGGGCATTCAGACCTCAGCCAGGTGGCTCAGCTCCTCAACATCTCCAACCCGGAGAGCCTCAGCCAGACCCTGTCTGCGCTCAACGAGGCCCACCACCAGGGGGCTCCAGACGACCAGCAGCCCACCAGGTCCCAGCCGCCAGAACCGCCGCCTGAACCCCAGGAGCCGTCCCCAGTGGCCGGGGAGCCGGTGCTCAGCCAGGAGGAGCAGGCCAATCTGCTGGCCCTCATTCTGAGCAATATGATCCAGCCGCAGGCCGAGGGCGCCGAGCAAACCGACGAGAGCAATGGTGTCCAGACAGAGGAGGCGGTAACGCGCAGCTCAGCCGCCTCCGCTGCCGCTGACCGCAAGGGCAAGTCTGGGTTTAAGCTCTAGGGGTAAAACAGGAGGCACCACGGTCAGGTGGAAATCACTGGTGGGGACTGTTATCTGTGTGCAGGCCAGGGTCAGAGGACGAGTCACATTCTCTCAAAATCTTTTGTAAAACAAAGGTTCCTTTTAGGCCATACAGATTTAATACAATGTTTGACAGGTATCGGAATATATCTGCTATAAACAAATATAGGCATAGGCTTTGACTATAATGTCCAGAGATTTTTCTTTTTAAAAGAAAAAGGAAATTCCTCAGCTAATGTGACATTAAGTGGGGCAAAAAAAGATGTCGTAAACTACCTTGTGAATTTAAAAGGATTAACCGACAACATGAAATGTTTATGATTACTACTTTTCCTTCGGCGGATAATCTGTCCACTCATCACACTACTCCCTCTCGTTATCCCCTCCTCCACCCCACCCTCACCCTCCCACGCTATGGACGGCAGCGGCTCAGGTAAGAGCGTCCGTCGCGGAATCGGAAGGTTCCCGGTTTGATACAGCTCTCCCTGGCTGCGTGTCAAAATGGCCTCGAAGAAGGCACTGAACTCCTAACTGCTTTCGATGAGCAGATGCACCATTTACACACACACACACACACACACACAGGTCTCTCTTTTTTCTCTTTTTTTTTAACACCCTTGCATATACCACAAACGTAAAGCTGGCAGGTCGAGATGTCTGGCTAGTGTTTACGTGACCCTGGTCACCTAGAAAGGGCTCTCCACAGTGCACACATGGACATCTTCCCACTAGTGTGACAAAATAAACCGAGGGTGTAGTGAAGTCGTTTTTTAGGACGATTATGGTTCACACTGTACTCTTCCCCCCACCTCTGCCTTCTTCCTGTTTTCTTTCACAGTCTTTGTTGCTTGTATCTCTCCCATTCCCACACGTGTGTTTAATTCCTCACTTCATTTCATTAAAACCGGTGTCATGGATTCTTTTTTGCAGGAAACGATGTTGCTTTAAAAAAACAGTCTGTAATGTCGGCAAATATTTTTTTGAAGAAAGTCTAATAAATTATAAAGTGCAAAATAAATGTTTTGAATCTTTAGACTTTACCTGCATGTGTTTCTTTTAGCTTTGGTTTGTCACACCTTTTTCTTTTATTTTGACTATTCACATGGAATCAGATATTGTATGAAAACACGCCAGTTCTATCGGCAGGGAGAATCAAACTATTTGACACCAACAATCCTGTTTCCGTGGAAACGGTCTCTAAGGGTTTATAGCTGAGTAGTCACGATAAATGACATGAGTGTCTCTGAGCTATGTTGCATTACCTTTAAAGATAACCTATAAAATCTACACAACACATACAAAGCACCCTTTATGTCCATCTAGTTAAACTAGGTATTCCTCACCCAGTCTGGACGTGATGATCTGCTAAACTACGACTGCATCTTTGCACTCTGGCTGTCATTGGCTTTTTGAATTGCGTACATGATTACAATTTCCTATTGTATCCATGAAGTAAGTCCCGTCCCGTAAATAAGTGTTAATCGTACTTGATAAGAGAAACGGGTAGTATACATGTACACGTCTTGTTGCTGTACATTTCCAGGTTCAAGAGTGACGGTGGTTTTGTTGCACAGCAAAGCAAAAATTAAATGTTAAAGGTTTACAGGATTGATTTCATCATGACATGAACAAAGCAAAATAATGATTCATACAGTAGTAGACATTAAACTAGAGAAACTAAGGCACATCCTATGATACTGAATATAGCATTAAATAATTTGCCAAATGTTACCTTGTATTTTGTTCGTTATCTGCACCATGGTGAGTTTTGTTTCCGTTATGTCACTATTAAATTCATGTGAGATGAGCCATAAAATAACAAGGCGGATAAAATAACCAGATTTGTTTGGAGGTTGGCAACAATATACGTCCTGTGTGTGCTGTAGGTGCCATATTGAATTTCTCACAACAGCTCGTTCACAGTTTTTTTCCCCCTCCTCTGTTCCTATTCAGGTGGCGTAATTATAAAAAGGAAACCAGTTGTGACTGATCCGGCCCTTTCAACAGATCATCGTCCTCCGTCTCCACCTGGACCTCCATCGTCTATTCTCTTACGTGGACAAAAACGGCAAGTCGGCTCCTCGGAGGCCCAGCCTGGCCAGAACATCAGCCCCACCGTAGCAGCCGCGTTGCTTCAGCTCATCTCCCAAAAGGACTCTGAAGCTGGGGCGCCCCAATGCAGCAAGAATCCCTCCACAGCTGTGGACACCCCTGCTCGGGCACAGCCCCCACGACCCTGGGTGGCAGACTCTCCCCCTAAACCCTCCACTGCAGCTGAGGCCCCAGCAGGACTGGTGACTTCGACCGCTGCTACTGGAGTGCAATTCCCCAAGGACCAGGACCTCCGCTTCTCCCATGGAGCCGCCCGCTGATTCTTGGTTCCTTGAGGAAGAGATCTTGGCAGCACAATGATGCAGTACACCGCACGCTAGCAGCACCTGCCTAAAGGGAGAGGTTGAAGAGGTGGGGTATAAAAGAGGGACACCTGTAACCTGAGGGCCATCTCCAGGTGAATGTAGGTTTTGAATGAATGAAAGTATTTTTGCAATGGACAATGATGATCAGTGAAATCAGAAAATGTGTCTTCAGAAGAGTGTTGAATGACTTCCTGTCCCTCCTAATGACCTGGCTGGATAACTTTCTTTCCAAATGAGTGGCACACATGAATTGGGATCAGCTCTGATTTAGTTTAATTCATTTCCATTTGAAATCAAATGATTGTGTCCTGCAGGGCCCCACTGATGATTAGGCAATCATCCATTACTGGTAATTGCTTCAGTTAGAGCAGTGTGCGTAACAGTGCAATTGAAATGACAAGAAGGCACTGGCAGGATATGTATTGTGCACATAAGAGCTATTGAATGCCCTGGTATAAAACACTGGATTACGGAAATAATTTTCTGTTGAACTTTAGACATGCTAGCTAGATCCCTGATATTCAACCTTGTGCCTCCTTTTGTGGCTCTAGCGACTCCTGAATGATCTTGGCCTTGGTGGAGAAATGTTCAACATCTTCTCTCCTCTGGTTGGCACAAACGTAAGTGAAACGTGTACGTCAGCACCTGTTATTTTTCCTTGTCTTGACCTAGTGACTTTAAGCTGTCATCGCAACCATTTTTATTTTTGCTAAGAATGTGTTGTGTGTCTTGAGAGCGACGTACAAGGATGAAGGCCTCTCGGTCTTTCTTGTCTATATCTGTTGTGGGAATTGCACAAGGGAGCCTTTATTATGCCACATTTACTCTAGCCCCTGTGTCTCTTGAAACACAACGTATGCTGGGACCAACAGTTATCTTTTTCTTCCTTTCACTGCTAGATAAACCTCTGTGTTGTAGTAAATCTGAACCTATTGCATTATGCTCCCAGCTTTCAAACAAGTACAGTATAAGTAAACCGCTGTTACCCACAGTGCTCTGGCCACAGCTTTAAGCTATCTACTGTAACACACAACCTTGTTTTTGTCCTGGTGGTGCTTTCTGATATGTCTGCCTTTTGCCTCCCTGCCAGTTTGTGCTTCAAAAGCTTTTTGTGTTATTTTGTACTTTAAAGACAAAGAGAAAACACACGCTTAAAATGAATTTGTACCACGGTTCCTTTTTCATTTCGTTTTCTTTTTTGTTGTTGTTTTGCTTGGATAAGGAAGCGAAACGTGCTAAGATTTCGCGTGTCGACAAAAGATATTTTGTAATGTGTTTTCTTGTTTCCGTTTATTAAAGGAAGTCATGCGACCAGTTATCTGTGCTGTAGGTTCATTAGTTCTAACATTTCTAAATAGCCACCAGGTGGTGGACATGTCCTCAGATACCATGAATAAAAGCATACAGTCATCCCTGAACATGTCAGGCAAAAAATGTGTTAATTGTAATGTATGTCACTTCTAGTTTGACCTCAATCTACTTTCAGGTTTTTCCAGACCTGATCTATATCCGGGGCAGTGTCATGTTTGCACGAGTTTCACAGTACAATTTTCAGGTCTAATCTCCCAATAATGAAAAGCCCAATACCTATACCTTTTGGCAATCACATCACATTGCATTGATATGTTTATATTATTAACTGTTTAGTCCTTTGACTGATCCCTTATGAACACTGATGAGAGCCATATTGTGGATTGTTGGACCGCTACACTTCCATTTGCTGAACATTTGAAAAGACACCAAGTTAAATTAACACAGGCTCTTACTGAGTGTGACGTTCATATTCGTGTGTGCGCACTGTGTGTGTGAGTGTGAGAGAGCACATGCGTGCGTGTGCCCATGCTGGGTTTGGCCCCATGCACCCCAGACCCATCCCTCTCTTGGCAGGCTTACAGAGCCGCTTACCCCCCTGGCCCACCAGGCAGACTGTAGCCCAGCTGAGCCCACTGTGAGAGATCCTTTTTGAGTGGAGGCAGTGTGAGGCTCACCTGCCCTCTAGCACATACCCAGTGTGAGTCGGGACGAGAATGTGTAGTGTGTGTACGTGTGTGTGTGATGTTTGTAGATGTGGCCAATGAGAGCGTGTGCACGTGTATGGACGTCTCTGTCTGATGTGCTTGCCCAGTGGGACTCCAAATAATGGTAAATGTGCCCGCAGGGAGTTACCATAGGAGAAGTAGTGGGCAATGCCAGTGCCAAGTCACAGAGACCAGACGAATAAATCAGGATTGAGCAGAGAAGAGAAGACGACGCAGGGGGGATTTGCCATCAATCAGAAAGGCACCTCGTGGGCAGTGCCCGTAAATGATCTGTCCTGCCAGTCTGGAGCTCGTCCTCGCCATGACAGAGACTGGCACGACCGGCACTAGACGGTATCCATTTTGAATGCCTGTTCTGTCGCTTTCAGAAATCTCCGGTCATTTTGAAAAATCATTGGAAATGGTTTGACCAAAAAAAACAGCTACTGGCACATTACATGAAATTACGTGTTTTTTTTTTTTTTTTTTTTTTTTGATTTCTTTATAGTGAATAGAGAATTTGAGTTTCCCATCTTTTCACTGTCCCACTTGCTTTTGATTTTGTAATGATTTTAAGATCTGGAGGTTCATAATCATCACTGGTGTAGTGTAGAGAGCTATAGTGGACAAGTGTAATGTTTGTTTTTACATCTGGCATTAAAAGCTATTCTAGGCCTATAGCAAAAAAGTAAATATACGCTGAGATGTGACGCTCGCCTCATCAAATGACAATTCCTTGCTGTATGCAAATCCAGCATGTTTATGGAGTTTGTATTTGCGTCTGTCGAGAACTAGATTAATAGCCACTATAGCCATTAAAATTATGGTACATTTTGCTGCAGGTGTTTTACTAGAAAAACAAATCTAATGTCCTTTTAAAGCAGCTAAATGTTGCTGATAAGTTTTTAACGCTCAAATTATGAAATTTGTATCAGAACTTTGAGTTTTTATAGAACAGTCGATACTGACATTTTTTAATTGATCTGAACAATCCACAACCTCCATTACACAGTTATGGGTCCATTCCGTTCCAATTGTGGATGGTAAGTTAAATTAACATAACACTGAGTGCTAAAATGTCAATCTGCATTGGTTTGTGTTAAGATTAACTGCAGATTCCGATGGTTGTGAGGAGATTGCTCAAGCAGAGGGCATGGAATGGGAAGCAGATGAAAGAATGTGGGGAGGAGGTCGTTGATGGACAAGACAAGGAAGAGATGCTGAACTGGAGAGGCAAAATGAAAGTAAGCAAGCAAGCCACGCGCTGAATTCCACTACTCAACATCTCAACCACTTCCTGATTCACCCGGTCACTCCAGCATGACAGTGTAGAGCTGCGCAGTGACGTCACCGCCCCTGTTCCGGAAGTCTTTTCCCCATTCATTTTTCTCATAGACTTTTCAAAAATAATTTATATCAAGACGATTACGCCGCGGCCAAAGCCAACTCAGGTCGTGACAAATCATGACAACAAACACAATATCGTCATATAATATATAATTGGGAAGAAGTAGAAAACGGCATGATACAAGACTTTTTGTTTCGTTTTTCATCTTAGAAATTATTTTATTGTCCCAAAAGTTTGTGTGTGTCATCATGATTCGTCACGGCTCGAGTTGGCTTTGTCCGCGGCGTAATCGTCTTGATATAAATTATTTTCGAAAAGTCTATGAGAAAAATGAATTGGGAAAGGACTTCCGGAACAGGGGTGGTGACGTCACTGCGCAGCTCTGTTACAATTGATGACTTGCTGAAATATGTGACCATAGTGTCGACGTAACGCCAGTGTCTGAACCACTAGGTTGAACCCATTGTTCAACCTAGTGGCGTTTAAAGGCCTTTGTGTAAATTATGTGAAGTGGTCAAGATGGTCACACATTTTGGAAGCTCAACAAATTCACCTCAACGCGACTACACTGGAGTGAGTGAGTGGCAAGATTTGTGGTATTGGAATTTGGCTATACAACACATTAAATTAACCACTTGAAACCATATTTTGTGTGAAACATGAGTCCAGATTGGCAGAATAGTTGTGACCTTGTAAACATAGAAGGTGGTCGAAGAAGTACTGTTGGAAATTATATTAGTATGTTTCATTAATTATAAAGGGGTTAACTAAAAGGTAATTCAAATTGATGTCAATTACAGACTAGGGGTGAGATTTTCGTTACATGCTAAACCCCTTATGCCATATCCCTTATTTCATTTTCACTATTTTGAAAAACTTTTTTGGACTATTTCAACATGTCAATCTATTAACACGTTGTGAGCTAGTAGACTGGCCATTTGAACTACTGAGAAATGTTTTTTTTAATAGTTTAAAAAGGCAAAGAAGTTAAGGGATAAGGGGTATAGCGGTAACGAAAATGGAGCCCTAGGGCTTTTGGCCACACACTTCTTGGTCACCTAATTTGTGGGCGGCTATTATTGAGTAATGACTACGCACCAGTCTACATGCTTTTTAAACAAATAGAACCTACCTTTCTCGCACAAAGACCTGCGTGCTGAAACGCAACTATTAATCTGCTGCTGCAGATCAGCTTATTATGATGAGCTGATGGCCTTTTTATGTTTAGACTGATCAGTGACTATATGTACTGTATAAAATCTATAGTTGGGGAGACAGGGTCTCCCATAGGTACACCGCTAATACTGTATGTCATGCCAGAATATGGGCAATAGGGTTCATGTGGTTAATGTCTCTGATTTTATATAGAGGACACACACACACAGTCACCCCAGTGTAAGCGATGAACAGATCGTGAAAAAAGAGCTGCATATTTCTAGCCTAATAAAAGTAGTATTCTTCTAATGGCGATATATTTACACCCTGTCACCCTCCTAGCCAAGCTGATTATACTAGAAAACATTTAAATTATGAATGCAACTTGGGTAGTGAAAGAGTTATGCCGTCTTCAGTGCAGCCTAAGCCACTCTTTGTCTCCTCTCAAACAAATTTAATGTCAGCCGTTCTGTTTATGGCTAAATGTTTTATTTATGTGATATTTCAAAACCTGATTGACTTTATTCCAGTGTGGTGATATATGGTTTACTGCTGTATGGGAGTACTTTATTGTTGCCATAACGCCATCTCCATTTCTTCTCAGTTTATAGTTTAGTGCGCAACTGCTGGCACACCCTGCCCTCTGCATTGTTATTCCTCTGTCGCTGAACAAGCAAGCAGGGATTCTTGACAAAAGCACTTATTTTTGTTTTTGCTTTGCCAAAAAAGCGTCTAGATTTATTACATTATTTTCCCCCTCTCAGGGGTGTAGTCTGTAACAACACCTCTAGGACCATGATCGCCCCTGATAGGCCTTCTCTCCTGTGTCTCAACTAATACCGTTGCTATGTCAAGAATGTTTAGGAAAAAATGTTAGTTGTTATTGTTATAATTATATTTGTCTTTGAATCTCACAAATAGCTTCCTTTCAATCTAAAGCAGTTGTTTTCAAACAGTGGTCTGGGGACCGCTAGTGGTCCGTGAGAGTGTTCCAGGTGGTCCCCAGCTAAATGATGGACAGTTGGTTTGCGGGTCCATTTGGACCTCTTGAGAGTTTACACTCTCAAGAGTATTCATCATGTGAACTAGAACTAGAGAATGTAGAAGATTAATGGTCATTTTGATCAATTTGATATGTTTGACTGTTTTGTTCCCCAAATCCAGCCTGGAATTGTGGACAAAATAAATCTTTAGTTTTGGGGTCTGTGTGGGGCTAAAATGTCATCAAGTGGTCTACGTGGCTCAAATTCTGAATAAATAGTGGGCCCTGGTATGAAAAAGGTTGGAAACTCAAACCACTAATCTAAAGACAGACATTATTTGCCTCACTTTCTCCAGCACATCTGACTGACTAGGGGGTCGGGGGTGGATGTTTGCCATGTCTCCATCCATAATTATCTTATCCCTGCCGATGCTCTTTAAGAACAGAGGGGGCTGCTGGGAAGGCTAGGCAGTGTGCAGGGGAGGAGGTGGTGTGGGGTGGTAGTAGTGGTGCTGATGGTGGTGTGGGTAGATGTTGGTGGGGGTATGGGGGGGTTGTTGGAGGGGGCGGCCCTGCAGGACCATTTGTGCTCAAGCTCATTTGCACAGCGACACTTAATTGGCTACAACAATTAATTAATGTGTTGGAAAGTTGGCACAAAAAGTTCATTTAAGAGGGTTTTAATAAGCAATTAGAGGAAAAGCAGCGAAGAGGGGGGAATTACTGGAGAGGAAAGAGAAAAGGGGAGACGGAGTGAAAGTCTGGCCACCGTGGAGGGCAACGGCGCCGGCGTGGATGGCTGCAGCAGAGCCCTGTCGCTTTTCACTGACCCTTCAGTTTTGAAGAGGTGATTAATGATCAGGTGTCATTATAGTACCATTAGATCCCTCCCCGAGACTGTTATTGCTATTGTTAAGTGGACTTAAAGCTCATGATGCAGTGCACCCCCCCCAAACCCCAACACACACACACACACACACACACACACACACACACACACACCCCACACACACACACACACAGACAAACACAAACACCCCGCACACGACACCTCCCCTCCCTTTTCTACCTCTTGTCTCAGTGCCCAGTGTAAAATATCGCATGACTAATGAGTGGAGCAGGTTGGAATCCTGGGGAAGATGTCCTTGGAAGACGAATGCATTTTCAGCAGAATAATTAACTTAATTAACAAATTCACATGCATATTCATCAGCCTATTAATGTCTGCTCCGCGCTGCTTGATGAGCAATGCAATAATAACCGTTTCATTTGCATACCACGTTCATGGTTGTACACCCCGTCGCCCCCCACCGTCACCCCCCCAACCCCAAACAAAATAAATAAATTAATAATGTTTTCTTCTGCGAGAGCAGACGAGCCACAACAAAAAAAAGACTCGCGCTCATTCAAGCTCACGCTGTGTCACCGTTCAGGCAAGCAATTTTCACCTGCAACGTGCCCGGGTGCAAGTGCATGGCAGGTCTTTTTTTTTCTTCCCCGTGCTTGCTTAGCGGTGTGTTTTCTATACTTGAGCGGGTTGAGTTGCGGCGGCGGCACACGCTGTGAATGATTGCCACTGCTCTCTCAACCTTCAACCGCGAGACCCCGCGTACGTGTCAGTTTGACTTTAGAGAAAAATGAGATTGGAAGTGCTTTGACATGAGCTCTTTCTGTTTCTCTGTCATCTCCCCCCTCCAACGCTCCCTCCTCAACAAACACTCGCTCTCTCTGTCTCTCTTCCCTTGTGCTTCCTCCCTCAACCCAGCACACTCCATCTCTCTCTCGCACTCCTGTTTCCTGTTTGTATTTCACTCCCCTTGTTATTTATTCATCCCCGTCAGACTTTGTCTTTAATTTATTTATTTGTTGCTTTTTGAAGTTTCGCTTGTGTGCCTGTCATTGTGCGTTTGCACGAGAAACGTGTGATTGCCGACAGTTAAGGCCGTAATGTGGGGGTTTGGGGGATTAGGAAAAAGAAAACAGCATAGCAGAGGTTCTAATAAACAAACCAAATGACATCCTTTTGCTTCCTTGAATGGCTGTGTGTTTTAAATCTGCGCGTGTGCACGTTTCCTGGGAGACTATAAGCATATCACAGCCTTTCGTAGATGCCTGTGTATTTGTGTTTAGCTCTTTGAACTGACTTGTAGCCTGTGTTTGATGTCCCTTGTATTTGGCTGCGTTCGTTGATGTGAGGGAGTTTCTTTGCCAATATTTAACTACATCACTGATGTGAAAGAGACAGGCTGACTACTTAGACAGAGGCTCAGGCAGAATGTCTTCCTTTCACAGCATATTTTGGGGGCACAGTGGTGCAAAGGTGGTTCATTTATGTGACCAGGAGAGTGTGTGTGAGTGAGTCACACTCACACACGAGAGAGTGCGTGTGTGTATGTGTGCGTGTGTGTGTGGACGCGCACACACATGCTGCCAGCTTGCGCTCAGGCAGCAGCAGCGGTTCGTGGAGCAAGAATAAAAACTAGGGAGAGATGCCAAGTGAGTCCCTGGAGACGAATACAGGGGACAGAGGAAGGAAAGAGAAGGAGAGAGAGAGGAAAAAAAAACCTTCACATAATGCACACACACAAAAAACCCACACATGAAACCCTTATTGACATGCAGCAGAAATGCAGCACACGGTACTTAGCTGCAAGTCACTCACTTCACTTGAATATAATGGCAGTACAGATGAATGCACAGAGGGGTGCGTGCCCTGGGCACAGTCATAGCTGCGGTGTCACTTTCAGCGCAGCTTGACTCCACAGCATTGATTACCTACAGGGCACTACTCTGTGGATCATTTGTCTAGACCAGCGTTTTTCAGACCTTTTCATTCCAGGGCCCACTGCACACTATTTATTCAGAATTTCAGCCACGGACCACCATTGATGACATTTTAGCCCCGCAGACCCCCAAAACTAAAGATTTCTTTTGCTTTTGTCCACAGTTCCAGGCTGGATTTTGGAGAAAACAAATCAGTCAAACATACAGATCAAAATGAGCATTCTCTAGTTGTGGAGACTAGGGCTAATTCAGATAATGAATATTTTAACTCTTGAGAGTGTAACATATTCACTATTTCATTTTTACACTCTCAAAGAGTTACATCTGGTTAACCAACTTTCCATTATTTAGTCTAGGGACAACCTGGAATCCTCTCAGGGACGACTGGTTGAAAACCACTGGTCTATACCAGGTTCCCAAAGTGAGGTCTGGGGACCTTGGGAAGGTTTCAGGTGGTACCCCCGTAAATGTTAGTCAAAAGCATGGAATTATTGACAAAATCTTAACCAACAACAAAATATTCTTTAGTTTTGGGTGCCAAAGGCTAAATCTCATCAAATTGTCGTCTGTGGCGCAAAAGCTGAACTGGTTGAAAACCACTGGTCTATCCTAAGAAATTTTGTTGGTAAAAAAAAATCTGTCAGCAGATTGGTCTGAAATAGCTTAATTGTAAACCCGTTTCCTACGACAGAAAATGTGGGTGGCCAACGAGGACAGTATCCAAATATGTTTACATACTGTTTCCTGATTGGTCACCCCAATTTTCTAGAGTAGGAAATAGCTGTACAATTGAGCTATTCCAGACCAATCTCCTGTCAGGCATTATTTTTGCCAACAGCTGACTCAGTCTGGCTTTAGCCAAGCTAAAGAAAGCCTGGTTTACAAATATTATTTTTTAAATACCATCCAAATGTGTGTGTGCAATGTTTGAAAGCAGGCGCGCCGCACACACGCAAAACTCAAAAGTGTTTTCCCACTTCCTGCCACCTCTCTCTCTAACTGTCTCTCTCTCCCTCTCTCATTAGGGTGACCAGATCTGGACTGTTGACAGAAGTACTGCATGTGTGGGACAATGTCTGCAAACACCAACATGGTCAGCAAATTATTAGCGGTATAGTAAGTGATTTCACTTAATTCAAATATTGTTTTTTTTTTTTTTTTTCTTTCTTTCTTTTTGGGCTAATCCTCCCTACTATAGAGTGTGGTGACCATATAAGGAGTTCTTCCATGTCCCCAGTGAACCTCTGGGGTCAAAAATCCCTATTTTCAGTTTGGGCTTTGGGGGAAAAGCCTTTCATCCAATCAGGATGAGAGGGGCCTCCCTCCAATCAGGATCTAGTGGGGGTGGGCCTTAATGTATATATGATGTTGGCCTGTTGTACGTCCCCTCTCTGTAGAGTGTGTGCATTTGCACAATGTGCTACTGGGGGACCAGAGGGTTTTCCAAAACATTTACTACACGTTTAAGATCTTGAAGTTTTGTCTATCACAATTTCAATTGAAATATTGCAAAATAGCCGATCTACAAGTAGGTCTGCTATCTATTTATTTATTTATGGCTGTCAGTCACAATGTGGGACAGGATCTCAATTTGTTTTCTCAAAGGCTTGGATATGAGGGACTGTCCCACGCAAAGAGGGACATTTGGTCACCCAACCTCTCATGCATTCTCTTCATCTCTCTCTCTCTCCCTTCCTCCCCCCTTTCTCTCTCTCTCTCTCTCTCTCATCTCTCTCTCTCTCTCTCTCTCTCTCTCTCTCTCTCTCTCTCTCTCTCTCTCTCTCTCTCTCTCTCTCTCTCTCAGAGGCTGATGAGGTGACACCTTGTGTTCAGTGTGACACTGTGCCGTCACCTCCCACTCCCAGCATCACACCTCTGCCCCCTGCTGGGCCAACTCCATCACAGCACCCACCCAGGTACCCAGCCAGGCAGCCTCTCACACGCAGCGCATTCTCTCACCCATTCACCCCTGCTACTTCTATTTCTAGTATGTGTAGATTAGTACTGTATGTGTTCTCTTAAATACCTCCGGAAATGCTTCTGATTTTGTGATATAGGGTTACAGTTAGTTGGACCTATTTCACTGTAGGGTTGTTGGGGCCACTTGTCGTTTTGATTATAGATCTATCTACAAATGCACTCAACGTCAATAATCCTACAAATTGGGGGGGGGGGGCTGACTTAAAGGTGAGGGTAAGTGATTTGAAGATTCATTGTCTCTATACACAACCTGGTGCCACAAGTGGGTGCCTGCCCAATGAGTTAGTATCACTCTATGTAACCTGCTACTCATACTTTACTGATATGGAGGGAGAATTCACCCTTCCTTGAACTTTTATTAGATTCTCTGCTAAAAGGGCGGAGGGCTCCATTTATGGTCTGCACATTAAAGAGAGCATTTTAACAGGTTTTTTTTTTGGGGGGGGGGGGGGGGGGGGGGTATCTGACAAATGAAATCACTTCCGCTACTTTAACTGGAGAACCGTTCACTCTCAACCACACACCCCGTTCGGTGCAGTGTATACTGCATAGTGTTCTTGTACAATGGGCCAAATGAAATAACACTATACATCCATATGGCTGGCCTTTCTCATTTCATTGATGACATGTCTGACAAGGTATTATTTGGGTATTAAGTTTAATTATCAATTTCAACTAAGATACAAACAAATCTGGTTTTTTTTATGTATGGCAAATTCATGAAACTCTGGGTTAATCCTTGTGAAACTCATGTTGTCCCCAAAGGATCGTGAACATTGTTGGGATGGAGTGTTATGGAGTGTATGATGTTTTAGGAGCGCCTTTTAATTTCCTTTTTTCATTGGTTTGTATGGCTTATTTTATTTTAAAATTTATAATTGGTATTTCCTATTGTTATATTTATTTTTGGTGGCAAAGGCATGATATAGTGGGTCTAAAAGTGTGCAAATGTTTTTAGAAAAGTGATTAATGTTTTTGGATAGGAGTTGCATGTTTTTTGGATTGTTTAGTTTGTCTGTGTTTGGGGCAATTATGTTGAAATTGGAACAGATAAGGTTTTTATGGCTTTGCAGGGTTTTGACAACATGTATGATTTTTTAGAAAAGAGAGAAAGGTTAGTAAAGTTATGTAATATAGGTGCTATTCTAATTTTGGGTAATTTATTTATATTTATAGGTTATTGATGTTTTTTTTGTTGAATGATTTGTTAATAATAGATCATGGTATGGATTTGGCTACTGATTGTATATATGATGCAATTTTTGATTATAACCTATTGATTGTTGCAACTGTTTATGTGAATGTGATTGAAGGAAGATTGCGCTTTGTAACTCTTTGAAATTTAGGTGATGCAAATTGTTAATAGCTTATTGATTGCCATTTACAGGAACATTAGTGGGATAACAGTTTGTAACACGGCACTTGGGTTTTAATATGGGAGGACAAGAAAAGGGACAGGTATTTTTAGTGAAAGTTTGTCAAAGGAGGACAAAAAATGGGGTGATTGGAGTGAGAGTAGGACATGAGTGGATGGATAGGAAGGTAAGAGAGTGAGCAGATGGAGCAAGGGATGTAAGGTGTTTGTGCGCAGTTAATGTTGCTTGGGCAGTGGACACCATATCATAGTGTGCACCGGATGTGTGTGTGTGTCCGGTGTAGCAGGGCAGTGGCGAGTTGGGACAGAGCGATTGAGATATAGAGCATTAGCTGGTGTCAGGAGTAAATTAGAGGCCAGATCTGTTTTCTAATCAGAGCACAAGCACCGTGTTAGAGGAATTAGGGCGACAGCTGCTGGGAGCTTTTTACTCCTCTCTCTCTCTCAGCCAGAGACAGGCAGACCCCAGCTCAGGGACCACCTCTTTACCACAGCCACCTGTCAACACCAGCGTGTGTGTGTGTGTGTGTGTGTGTGTGTGTGTGTGTGTGTGTGTGTGTGTGTGTGTGGGTGTGTGTGTGTGTGTGTGTGTGTGTGTGTGTGTGTGTGTGTGTGTGTGTGTGTGTGTGTGCGCGTGTGCTTGTGTGTGTGTGCGCCCATGTTTGTGACCACCCCCCCTCCATCTCCTCTTTATGCACGTACTGACTCCCATACATGTGTGCACCCATCTACAATTTTGCACATGCGCCCATCCACGCGTATGCGTGCACAGGCGCGCAGCCACCCCAACACACACACACCACACACACACACACACACACACACACACACACACACACACACACACACACACACACACACACACCACCTTCTGCTACGCTGACCTCTCTTAAATTAATGACAGTGCAGGTTCCATGTGCGTGCACGCAGAGAGCCATTCATATGGCATGTTTGTCTTTTCCAATAATGTGTACTATGCCCTCATGAGATGTCGAATTTAGCTACGGTGTAGTACAGTGGCAGTGGGTATATGCATATGCGTGTTTGCTATGGCAGGGCCATGATACCATATCCGCCCTTTCTTGTGTCTTACTTTCTTAAGCACTGGTGTATTCAACATAGCTTATCGCAGTATTTCAATCAAACACCTGGACGATAGGTACAGTATATCGATTGAGAGGATGCTATATCAATATGGCAATACAAACAGCATGAATTATCTGATGATCAGTGTTGATAAACATACCTCTGGTTAATGTTATCAAAGCCCCATTTCAATACACTCCCTTCCCAGACCCCTTGTTAGGATGTTTAGACATTTTGTGTTAATTTAGATATCTCTGAGAGCCTGAGAGTGTTTTATTGTGTTTGTGCAACACGGTCATAATAAACACATAATCGATATATATATTGAGAAATTGATATATCGATATATATCATATGATGGCCTGAGTATCATGATATATCTATCGTGAGATTGCATGCAATAGTCACCACTAGCATGCAGACAGGCGGTGTGTGAGAGAGATACGACTTATCCTGGTTTGTGCGTATTTGCTAATGACCTTTAACAACTTAATCACAAAGCATTCATAGATTTCTGAAAACATTTTGGCCCTCCAACCCCCCCAAAAAAAAGAAAACAATAGCAATAATTCTGATCCAAAAGAAAAGGATGATTGATGATTAAGGACGTTGTAAGGATGATTGATGATCCTGTGAATGAATAAATGAGTGTGTGCTGGTTGGAGTGACTTTGCCCAGTAGGAAGTCTGTGTGGGAACACTGGGCAGGAATGGAAGAGGGTGAGAGAGAGAGAGGTAGGAGGAGGAGGTGGCAACTAGAGTCACGTCATGTCAACACCATGCCCACGTTGTCTGGCCAGCCAATCGTCCAAGCCAATAGAATTGATGTTTGTTTTGACAAAAATAACTCCCTTTCTATCTTAGATCCAGGTGATAGGCTGGTGGCGTGTGAGGCCAATCTGCTATTGGCTGAAAATGTGGAAGAGGAAGGAACGTGCATATGTACAGTACACGCACATTGACACAAAAGAGTCGGTTCATGTGCACGTGCACACACACACGCACATTTGTGCACATTTGTGTGTCTCTTGCGCATGCATCCCACACATGTGCACTGCCACACACTGTCATAAATAGATAGACAGTGCCAATCCGAGGCTTGGAGAGGAGCCAGCTCTGCAGTAGCTCACTAGTTAAATTATTAACACCGACAGAGAGAGAGAGGGAGAGAGAGACAAAGAGAGGCGAGGAGTAGACATCTTAGCTTACTGTAGCTTATAGTTTAGCAGAGAGGAAAGGTGGACGGGAGCAAAAAGGTGAACAAGGAGGTGGTAGACAGAGGAGGTGTTGAGGAGCCTGCTTTGCAAGATTACCTTACACGTTTGCAAATGTGCATGTATAAAGGTTGAGAGAATGAAGGTGACTGTGTGTGCGTGCTTGCACACGTGTGTGTAGGTGTGTGTGCTTGCACACGTGTGTGTAGGTGTGTGTGTGCTTGCACATGCGTGTGTATGTGCTCTATTGCCTGTGCGCACCCGCAAAATGTTGATGTGTGTGAGATTAAGGTAGCAAGGTGGATGTGGAGGTTTTCATGGATGGTAGTAGAATACTAAGTGTGTGTGTGTGTGTGTGTGTGTGTGTGTGTGTGTGTGTGTGTGTGTGTGTGGTGTGTGTGTGTTGTGTGTGTGTGTGTGTGTGTGGTGCTGTGCGAGGGAGGGGAAGAGAGATGGGAAGAGATCTGTGAAAGTTGGTTCTGATCCAGAGAGTTAATGTTGCGCTCATTGATGGATAGAGTGCCAGCCATGAGGCTCCATACCCACACAAGATGGATGGAGCAGCACTCTCTCTCCCTCATCCTACCTCTCTCTCTCTTTCTCTCTCTTTTTTCTCTCGCTCTCTCTTTTCCTCTAATTTTTGGTCTCTTTCATATTCTTGCTCTAGTTGTTGTCTCTCACCTCCTCTTTCAAAGCCTAAACGGTGATCAGATCAGAGAGCTCCCACAGAAACCACCATCAGATCCCTACCTCCCTCACGCAGGCAGCAAAGTGTGTGTGTGTGTTTGTTTGTGTGGGTGTGAACGTGTGTGTGTGTTCTGTGTACGAGTGTGTGGGCATACGGTACGTGTGTGTGTGTCTGTGTGACGCCTATGCAGTGACATTTGCATTATACTATGCTCCCTGTTTGGGTGTCCCTTGCATAGAGTTATGTACGTCAATCCAAAACAAATACTAACCCTTGCCAAATTAAGGACTCTGTATGTGCTCGTGTATGTGTATTACATGCAGGAGTAGAGTAGTATGTACGCCAGTATAACCCTATTTGCTCATATGTGCTCGTGTATATTTTACATGCAGGAGTAGAAGCTAGTATTTTGCCCTGACACACCCACCTCACACACACACACACACACACACACTCTTCCCCAGCATCCTCCTATCTGGCGGGGGCATCAGGGGTGAAGTGATCTGTGCGAAAGCCTCCTGTTCGATGTGCCGCGCGGCTCAGGCAAGAGAGGGGGATTGTGGGTAGCTGTCTGCAGGGGGGGTGGGGGGGATGAGGAGGAGGGGGTAGGAGGATGGTGGGTGGGTTGGGTGGGTTGCCGGGGCGGGCGGGCGGCGGCAGCAGATGGCATGCCACACTGTGAGGGCCGTCGGCTGGCATCCAGAGGAGGGGGGAGGGGGCACAGGGATTGGAGGGGCACTGCTCCCAAAGTGCCAGCAGGCATCAGGAGAAAGAGAGAGCGAGAGCAGAGGAAGAGAGACAGAGGTGATGGGCTTTGGTGAGAGACAGACAGACAGACAGACAAACAAACGGACTGGTAGAAGGGAAGGGAGCGTGGCAGGAACCCACAGGCTGAACTGCAGCGGGGGCCGCTACAGCGGGGATTTCACCGCTAATTGCATCCTGCCCTGAAAGAGAACCAAGGAAGCTGCTATAGCTGGCCCTCGCTTTTCGCACGATACTAGTTCACTGTTTCACTGCATGGCGACTTTTGACCTCTGCCTGTTCCCCGCATAAAAGTAGCCAGGGTGTCTGCATTGAGGGATTTACACACTCGGCCAGGCAGGGGTCCTTTCGTCGACATATTGTCGTCTGCGGATTGCCACCGAGGTGGCATGAGGTTGGCATGTGGAGGGCATAGGGTTGGCATATGTACGGTGTGGAGTTGACAACGGGGCCTGCTCTGAAGTGACATAAGTTTGGCAGGCTTGGCATTTAGGTGGCATAAGATTTGCCTGGGATTGGCACCGGGTTAGTGACGGGGCGCTGAATGTATTGTCTTTGGGCTGGGTGGTGGCGGAGGGGGGTGGGTGGTGCACACATGGGCACATTTTGCCTGTATGGATCAATCTTTGTGTATGAAAAGACAAAGAAAGACCTCGAGCTGTGTTTTTGCGTTTGTCGTATATCAGCTTTGAACCGCCACTCTCAGTCAGGATATGACATAGGCGGTGCTGGGGGGGGGTTCTGAAATGTTCATTTGAAAACCTTTTGTCAGTTCACAATCACTCATTTACAAAGCACATGAAGCGCTTTCGCTCGGCTCACATCACATCTTTCACTATTTCAGATCCTTTGGTGCCAGGTTGTGCATTCTCGCTCAGTCCACACATGATGCGTGATGTGTTCGCAGTTTATTGAGACCTGTTAAGGCCGATTCATAGTTAGTTGTTTGGGTGTGTTGTGTCGTGCCAACCTGCAAGCTCATTATAGAGATGCGACGTCTTGCGAGCTTATAGTGCAGGTCTGCTGTTTTCATCTTCCATCATGCATAAATTACACATTGAAGTCCTATAATGGCCTGTTGGAATATTCCCATCAGTGAGAGTGATTTTCCAAAGCCTTGCTAGGTATTATACTTTTGATTGAAGGTGATGAACTTGAGATACGGAGCTAATGTGGGTCATGGTCCAGGATTGGAGGAGATTTGTGCCGTAATGGAGGTGAATGGGGCTCTTTGTATTCTCGGGAGCTCTTCACATTACCTGTATGTATTGTGGAAAACGAGCCTCTGTTTCCTTCTAATTAAGGTGTGGGTAACAAACCAGCGCCTTCAGCAGAATGTGCGCATATGCAGCCAGACACAAACTCTTCCTCGCACATGGATCTGCATGTAGGCACGCGTGCACGCGCACACACAAGAATACGAGCATTCGGCCCTCTCTCACATGCACACACGTGCGCATACGCATACAAGCACAGCCGGTGTCTACTACAGAGAAGAGTTGAACAGATGTTGAGGAATTTAAGATGCAAACGGGAACTGGGACTCTCCCCCCGTTGAACACACACACACACACACACACACACACACACACACACACACACACACACACACACACACACACACACACACACACACACACACACACACACACACACACACACACACACACACACACACAACATACTAAAACATGTGTGCATGCACACACAAATATACACACTCTAACTTACTGAAACCAGTTATTGCTTGCACTCTCTTTTCTGTGTCCTCAACAACTACTCACTCATATATACTGTATGTAACACCACAGACTGTTTTTTTCCCAATGGAAATAACCTGGGGTTGTACTATATTCAGGGGGTGTACTATTTGACATTCAATGTACTGTATTGTCTTGAAAAAGTGGGGGTTGTGATTCGGGACAATACGGTACGTATAAGATTTTGCAGTGTGCATGGACACAATGTTGTACACTAGGGCTGCAACAATTACTCTATTAATCGTAATCAAATTGATAATTTAATTAGTTGGCAACTAATTTAGTAATTGATTAATTGGATTGGCAACCAATTACTGGAGTTATAATGGGTGTATTCCCACTTAAACATAGTTTTTCCCGTGTTCAGAGTAATTAAACTAAGGAACATTGATCCATTTCTCTTCCCTTATAATCTGATGATAGTTGAACATGCACAGTAGTAACTGTAAAGCAAATCATGACACTTAACAATGATTAAAACATAAGGTTTGAATATTTATTTTTAAATTGCACATTTTAAGTTCAAAGGAGTACTGTTCCTTTTAGAAGGACACGTGTAACTATGTATGCAGACACCATGAGTTTCTTTAATTCATCTAGAAATGAATAGCAGCTTAATCAGCAGCTAATAAAATGTCTTCTTTTGTTAATTAGAACATGTCTAAAATATATATTTTACGGTGATAATTAAATAAGTGTCACAATCCGATTCATCATTTAAAATAATCGGCCCATGTATCGATTCTGAAAAGAGTCTTTACAGTAGTTGCAGCCCTATTGTAGGCTACACGAAAGAAGAGTGCTTGTGCGCGCACACACACACACACACACACACACACACACACACACACACACACACACACACACACACACACACACACACACACACACACACACACACACTCGCTCACTCAACGTACATGCATTGTTGCCCACATCCCCCCTCTAGGCTGGCCCAGCTCACGAGGGCACCATGTGGCAATCCATTCCCCCTGGCACCGAGACACAGTCTCTGCCAGCTCTGCATTGTCCTCTGCCCACTGGAGAGCACGTGCCCAAATCATACCCAGGGGCGGATCTAGGCATGGGCATGGGGGGCAATGCCCCCCTAAATACCCAGTCTGCCCCCCCAAACACGATGCCATGCAAAACAATCCAAGATATTTCAAATTAATTAAAGTGCTTATATTTAAAATGATTTGAAACACTACTACTGCTATACTAACTACAATTTTGGCACCACTAAACGAACAGCATTTCATCAGTGAAGACAGAAAACTCTCTGAGTCAGACCTTTAGCTTTATGCATGCTGCGTGTCTGTTGCAACTTCAACAACAACTGATGTTATTATTGATGCTTTACTTGACTAATAAAAGTCCTGTAACCAAAATGGTATGGGTGCGGCTTCATCGCCCGTGGCGCGAAGCAACACGGGCGATGAAGCCGCCCCCATACCATTTTCTCTTGCCCCTGTAACATGTTCTCTTGCCCCCGAAAGGGGACATGTTACATCTGCCCCTGATCATACCCCCTCTTTCTCTCTCTCTCTCTCTTTTCTATCTCCTTCTCCCTCTCCTCTTGTTTACTAAAGATGTACTGGAGATGGATGGCATTTGCTTTCTTTTGGTCTCCAAAGTGTGCGAGAAACTTATGGCTGAATTATACTCTGTCGTATGACAGCGCGCCACACCGAAAATAGCAGACCTACAAGCTCACCACGCGTAACGGCGCGCCGGCGTTGTGAGTTTGCACGCATGCTATTTTTTTTTCTTTCGTGGCACGGGGCACCGCTGTACAACAGAATACAAATGGGGGCTTCAAAGATGAATGGGCGTGTGTTTGTGATAGTGAGCCTGATAGAACACTGTGGGGAAATCTGCTTCCTGTGGCAAACGCCCGTGTGTTGTCATTGCCCCCCTTTGTTTCTGCCAGTTTTCAAGCCGCATATCTAATTCACGTGGTAAATGTTGTTGTTAAATTCTGGCTCAGACACATTTTGGACCTACTTCAAGGAAAGAAAAAAAAGGCCTAATGAACTGTTGCATTCTTAAATGAGTAATTGCTCATTACTGGGTGTGGCACAGAGGATGATCGATAGAACCAAAGTCTTTTTTTTTTCTACGTACAAGTGCATGGCCAAATTCCTTGTGCTACTTAACTCTAGAGTATAGAAAGTGAGCCAAATTGACTCTACAGTACATTTTGTACACTTTCAGAGATGCGAATGGATAAATAGCACTACGGGTGTTTGTTTGGATATCTGCCTGTCTTGTGTTTGCTGGCCTGCCTGTTGATCTAGCTGTCTAATTATTTTTATTCTGTTTTATGTGTTATTTAAATGTAGTAGAGAGGTTGTATTATTATTTTATTCATTCATTTTTACTTTTTATTTTTGGATGTGCATCATGGAATCCAGTAAACAAAGACACATGCATGATGAGAACGTAAAAGGAGTATGAAATATACTGTATTGGACCAGTAGCAGGGAGGTCACGTGAAGGGACCCTAACGCTATATGGTTCCTGATTAATATTCTTTAAATCCTTGTAGGACCCCCACCACTCAAACACACACACACACACACACACACACACACACACACACACACACACACACACACACACACACACACACACACACACACACACACACACACACACACACACACACACACACACACACACACACATGCATGCTCAGGCACGTGCACGCAGATCCACAGCTGCTCTGCGTACTGAGGCAGGCTCAATGGGGCACTGGTTAGCTTCAGCTCTCTGTGCCTGGGTGAGAATTAGCCAGCTTTAGCGCTTGCCTTGCCTGGTAATCTGATAATCTGGCCAGGCTGAGGAGAAGGGCTTTGGAGAGAGATGGTGTGTCAATCCATGTCTTTCCATGTCCCCTGGCACCGAGCGAGACGCGGCACACCGACAGCAAAGTTTGTCCATGAGAGTTCTGGCTTGCCATGACGAATTAGGCTCTGCTTAATTATGTTTGTCGAGAGCAAATGAGAGAGAGAGAGAGATGGAGAGATTGAGAGGGGGGGGCAGAGAGAGAGAAAGAGAGAGGTGGAGGGGTTTTAATGCCATTTTCAATATTGAATCGCTGAGTTCAGAATCAACCTTTTTTTCTTTGTTTTTTTTGTGAAGACGGTTGTCATCTGGCTACACTGAAGTGTATGATTGAACGTTTCATGGCCTCTAAATTGTTTAGGATTATTTTAAAATGTTCTAGGTGGTAATAAAGGGTATGTGGGGGGGGGGGGGGGGGGGGGGGGGGGGCAATCACAATATCGAAAGCATCTTAATACTGTATATCCAAGAGTCACAATATAAATCGAATCGGCACCCTAGGTATGTATATCGTATCGAATTGGGAGGTAGTATACTTAATGCTATACAGACACTAATGGGAAAACCTTCCCTTCTCCATAAAAAGAAATGAGACACATGGCTGTGGATGAAATGCTCTCCTTGCCTGGTAATCTCATAATCTGGCCAGGCTGAGGCGAAGGCCTTTGGGGAGAGATGGTGTGTCGATCCATGTCTTTCTGTGTCCCCTGGCATCGAGTGGCACACGGCACACGACGGAAAAGTTTGTCCAGGAGAGATCTGGCTTGTCTTATGAATTAGGCCCCTCTTAATTGTGTTTATCAAGGGCAAATAGACGAGTGAGAGAAGGGGAGAGAGAATGTGATGCCTAAATTAATATGCCTTAATTAACTGAGTGATGCCCTCATTTCACCTGGTGTCCTCTCGCTTTTCTGTGATTTTTCTCCCATTGTAGATTTGTATACGAAGGCCTAGATTTTCGTCACTGCTAAACCCCTTATCCCTCAGCTTAAACTTAAACTTAAAAAGATTTCTCAATAGTTGAAATGGCCAGTCTGCAAGGCCACAACGTGTCAATATATTGGTACGTTGAACTATTCCAAAAAGTTCTTCAAAATAGTAAAAAAGATATAAGGGGTTTAGCGTGTGACGAAAATGACCAACCAATACGAATATATCAATCCGTTTTCTCATATGGAGACACAGGGAGGATGAAATGTAAAACCAATACTAATCTATACCCCCTTCAAGTGACCTTACATTATGATGACATTATCATGAATGTCAATTGTCATTGTAAAGTGGAACTTAGTAGCAGTGAATGAATATTGACACTAGAATAATGGCTCAATTACTGATAAAGTGGAGATGCTGATGTCGCCCTATAATTACATTAAGCTGGGAGCAAGACGCTGAATCCTAAACCTGTTAATCTGAACTCTTTAAGCCTTTAATCTGGTTAGCTGTCTAGAGGGGCTCAGCCACCGAGCGTGCGCGCACGCACGCACACACGCACGCACGCACACACACACACACACACACACACACACACACACACACACACACACACACACACACACACACACACACACACAACTGTCACAACCTCGTAGAGTACTGGGCCATACCTGCCATATACCTCTCAACTCCCTCCCTCTCTCTCTCTCTCGCTCTCTCTCTCTCTCTCTCTCTCTCTCTCTCTCTCTCTCTCTCTCAGAGACACATGTGACATATTGAGAGCCTGCAGCGAGATTCTTCCCCATGAGTGGCATTCCAGAGCAGGCCGTCCCATGGGAGCAGGGGAGTGGGGCAGGACAGTTGTTGGGGGGTGGTTTGAGGGGCAGGGCAGGGTAGCCTTGTTGATGAGGGGGTCTTGTTAGAGTGGAGGCCCGGGTGGGAGGAATGGAGGGAGGGATGGATGGAGGGGTGATGGTGGGGTAAGGATGCTGAGATTCACCTTCTTAGACCTGCACATTATAACTTCCCCAATCGTCAACATAAAATAAACTCATAGCATCATTTCAATTTTAACATGCATATCTGTTGCTTTTTTTGTTCCATTGGAAAAGGATTTTTGGTAACACTTTATTTGAAGGTCACCTTTATAATGCATTATAAGCTCATTTATAATGCATTATAATACCCTTATAAGGCAGTTTAACACATGTTATAAATGTTTATAATCATGTATAATAACTTATAACCATGTTTATAAGGTATTATAAGTGCTGGTTGTAAGGCTTCATTATGCTCAGTGGAACAGCACATTAGCACATTGTTTATTAAATGTAATAACATTTCATAAAGATCAATATTATAAAGGCATTATACTGCATTCTAGATTGGCTTGTAATGCATTATCAAGGCAACCATCAAAGTGTTACCAGATTTTTTATTTTGTACTTTTTTTCCCTCTCTCATTGCTTATGACTTCCACCATGAATAAGCTGTACCTGTTCGCTACTGTTCTGTCTTCAGTGCTGAGAGATTGCTGAGATTTGTCTTGAAGAGACAAATCCAGTTGTGGGAGCACACATGCTGTGTATGCATTCTCGTGCACAAACATACTCATGTATGCTGACCTGACCTGCATTTGATGTTGTTCCAGAAAATAATGTCTTCTACTTTGAGGTCAAAACATCTCCCTGTTAATTACCTATTCATTCTCCATCACGACACACGCAGGGCTGTTTATCCAGGCCTGTCTTCTGCGGAGAGAGGGAGAGGGTTTATATTGTGTTTCTCTTCTAATTAGATCCGAATAGGGACACGCGTGTAGGCTCTGTGCATGTGCATTTTTGTCACATATTATCTTATCGTTTCTCTCTTTCATTCCCTTCATCCTCGCCCCTCTCTCCGCTCTTTGTGTCTGCTGTTAATATTTCATTCGCTCTGCAGTCAAAGCAGGCTGGTACATTAACCAGCGGTGCCAGTCGAGCTCTCTGCTTGTGGCAGGCTGTATAAAAATAAACACACTCTAGTTGTAATGAACAGATGTCACCGAATTTAAACGTGCACCCCCCCCCCCCCAGCCCCCACCCTCCATCTCTCTCTCACCCCTCCTCTCCCAGCAGTCCCCCGCCCCTAACCCCCCTTCATGCTCATGCACAGAGGCAGACATGCATGCACAGACAGCATACAGATAGACACTGGTAATCGTGTGTGTTCGTTCTCTCTTCCTCACATGCGTGCACACACACACATACACACACTCGCTCACATAACCTACGCACATTCACTCATACGGTATGCTACGCACACAAACGGGCACACACACCACCACACATACTGTACTGTATAGCAATTAGCAAAGCACCTGCACAGCTACTAGAAAACTTCAGAGAAGCACTCTTAAACATAGATTGACATTACCGTACGTCAATGACATGCATATTGGACACCAATACAGGTACAGGTGCATTTTTTCCACACATTCCTGGAAGTGATTCTTAATGCTAGAATGCTTATTTTTTGTTACACCATCACTAAACACGGGTATATTTTACCCAATGTAAAATATTCCATTAAAAATATTTCTCATCAAAATATATTGCAATACATGGCAACTTGAGCTTCTCTTCTTTATATTTTTTCACAAAAAAACTAAGGAAAGGTTTCATGATTGCCTCCCTCTATCGTGGAGGGGAAAAAACAGTGGAAAACATATTAATAAACAGATTAATTTTAAAGTGTTCCCAAAGAAGGAGAGGAATTAAGTTGGGGCTTGGGACTCCAAACATTCCTAGGACACACATGTGAGATTGGTCCAGTGAAAACAAAAGTGAAAAACGAAAAACGAAAAGAAAATCCCATTCACCCACAATGGGTGAATGGGATTTTCTCATATCACTCTATCACTAAACATGGGTGAAATTCATCCAAACACTGTGTTTAGGTGTGTGCAGGGAAACACATACCTTCTATGGTGTCACTGAGCATCATGAAGGTACTGAATGACCCATCCAGCTCAGAAAGCATAAGCAACAATATGAAAATTGCAAAAATATAATTGTCTGGTTGAAAGTCAGTGGTCTAGGGTTAAATACATTTGGCTAACTCTGTGTTTCTTTGGACATATTTTGCAAATTGTCGCTATTTTCTTTTAGATATATGATATACTCATGTACTAGTATACATAAACATCCATACACTCATGTACTATACAGTAGTACTATAGTCACCAGTGATGATCAGATGACATGCATTTTCAGAAGAATAATTGTACTTGTGCCTGTTTCTAGTGAAACATTTCAACATGGGCAAGCAGTATGGTAGTTTATTGCACAGTGTCACTCTCTTCTTTCCCCCTGCCTTCTTGCGTCTCCCTTTTTGTCTTTGTAGCTCCGTTGTTCTCTCCTCCCTCTCTATCTGTCAGTACATCAGCAGGGTGATGCAACGGTCATTTCATGGACTATTTTCATGAGGTCCTCCCTTCTCCTTTCCAGAGCCAGCCTGCCATGCCCGTAATCCCTGCTGGCATCGCCGGAGCCCATTTCAGCATTTGAGGCGAAGGTTGGGTGTTTGTGTGTGTGGGTGAGTTCTTGTGTGACTTGTCTATCTATGTCTATGTTTGTCTGTGTGTACGAGTCCATCCCCCTCGTTACTCCCGCGCTTTTCCCACTGAGCGCGTGCCAGCTCTCTGTGTTTTCTGGCTGACGGGGCTGAAGGAGAGACGATTGTTCTCTGTGCACCCAGAGACTCTCCCCCTGCCAACTCCGGGATGAAATCCTTACTCTATGGCGGCGCTAACTCTTCACTGTCAGGCTCCTCACTGCAAAACACACACCATTACTGTCCCCGGGTGGGAGGATGACAACATGGTGTTTAAGTCCTTCAGAAACACACTTGGTTAAATCCTTACTGTTTATTTCAAATTAACCCAAAAGGAGACATACTAGGCTATGGGTCATCCCACCCTGACCGTCAATCAATTCTAAATCATTGATTTCATTTCATTGATCTCTGTACCAGAGAAGGAGTTCCATCGTGAATCAAACAATTACCAGCAGATCCAGTGCATCTCAGGCACAGGACACATCAGTGGAGAATAGGAATGAAGCAATGGAGCATTGCAGACTGTTACATGCCTTTCTTTTAAGGTGTTGTATGAGGACTAAATGTTTTGATGCCAGAAGTATCTTCATCTGAGCGTACAACATCAACAAAAAAGTTATTCTTATTTGGGTCCATTTTTACACTCTGAGTTAAATGAACTCTGGGGATTTCACTGTGTGCATCACCAAAATCCTCATGCGGTACCCATAGTCCATGCGAATCGTCGCAAGGTGGTGAGCGATGGTGGCAGTTTCCCAGGTGACTGCAGAAGAGGCACAGCTTAGAGGACATTAGAGATGTCTGTGAGAAAGTGCAGGGGAGAGCGAGATGAAGGCGCGAGAGAGATGAAAGGAGAGGAGGAGAGGTGCGGAGGTCGTCAGGGGGGTGATCAGTGAGGTGGATGCGATGCCATCTGACAGGTCCAGCTGGGAGACTGCCCGCCCCCCAGCACTGCAAACTGGTCAATATGGAGGCCAATTACTGCTGCCCATGTGACCAGGGCATCATCCAACCCTATCATAACCTGCACACACACACACACACACACACACACACACACACACACACACACACATGCATACACACACACAAAACACACACGCACGCACCACAAATGCACACAAACACTCGCACGTATGCCATCTGTGCAGACCAGCAACAACGCGCACCACCCCCTCTGATCCAGTTGCGTCCCCATGCACACTCCTACTTAACCTCCTAAACATGGGCCAACCACACCCCATTCCATGGCGGAGCACAGTGCCATATATTCTCCAGGACATACCTCAACTGGACCCCCTCGAAGGGACTGTCGCAGGCAGATAGGAACGGTTTCCGCAGCACAAGAAAAGTGACAGTGC
Organism: Benthosema pterotum; assembly: GCA_039105355.1. Classification (NCBI taxonomy): domain Eukaryota; kingdom Metazoa; phylum Chordata; class Actinopteri; order Myctophiformes; family Myctophidae; genus Benthosema; species Benthosema pterotum. The sequence continues at coordinate 26,680,101 of CM076965.1, read as the reverse complement.
TGTTATAGGTGTTGTAGGTGTTTGTACGGTACCTGTATGTATGTCTCATTGGCAATATCGCTACAATGTGTGGTGCTGTAATGTACTCTAGATTGGCCATACTTTTAATGCAACACAATACTGTATGTCAACCACTTTTGTTCATCCGTGTGACGAAATAAATAACAAAAGATCTACAATCTCACATTGCGTGACAGAGTAATTTTTGGTTACAGTGGTTAAGTAGTTAACATCTCCCTTCTATTGTATATATACCTCATCACTGCCAACATCTGGTAACATCCAAAACCTGCCAAAAGAAAAAAAAAAGAAAACTGGCAGCCCACCAAACGACCGAGACCCTACCTGGCACTCGCCCTAATCTCCACCCCCGTCTTTCACCCCACCGACCCTCCCAGCCCTTCCCCGTTCCCTCCCCAACCCCTGAAGCCTGTGCCCCCCTCCTGTGGCCCCGTGTTTCTCCCTTGGCAGTACCTCCAGCAGCGGGGCGCACACATGCACATTTTAGCTCCTGCCTCGTCTTCTGCCCCACTGCCCGAGCCTTCACCATGCCCCATTGTGTGATAACAAACAGATGTTGTGGAATTTCTACAGAATCGGCTGCCAGTGACGGGCCCTGCTCTGCTCCCATGTCTGGCATCAGGGGCACTGACTGGCATGCAGTCTGCATGGAGTCAAGGCTGTAGTATGGAGGGTGGCTCTGTGGGGTTGGCTGCACGATTGTTCTGTTTATGCATGCAATATACTGTATGCATTTGAGTTTTTGCTGTGTGGTGGGGGGGCTATGCATCTTTATTCTTTATAATTCATGCTGTATGCGTATTTCTGTGAATGCGTCTAGACAAATTTAACAATTCAGGTGTAGGTGTGTGTGTGTGTGTGTGTGTGTGTGTGTGTGTGTGTGTGTGTGTGTGTGTGTGTGTGTGTGTGTGTGTGTGTGTGTGTGTGTGTGTGTGTGTGTGTGTGTGTGTGTGTGTGTGTGTGTGTGTTACAAGCGTTTATGTTCTTATATGCCTACATTTTTCCATGTATTTTTGAATTTCATTTCAAAATGCTTTGTGACATATTGCAAAATGTTATATTTTTTGCAGATGTATCTTCTAGCATATAGTCTGAACTGAAAAGGCATATATGAAATTGCCTTCTTATTTAGGCTATAGTTTACTGGCCTGTGTGTAATTATCTTAGAGATGGTTAATTAGAGTTCACACCATGTACTTGTGACATTTTGATAATCGCACTATATTGACTGTTATCATGTCGGACAAACACTTCGCCTTTATCCTATCAAGTTGAGTGAGAAAGAGTGGGCTAGGACACGATAATTTAAACAGCGAGATTCGTTCACTCACTGTTTTTAACAGCACATAGTGTCATTGCAAGTTTAAGTGTGGTGTGGAATGTGGATATAGTTCAAATCGCATATAGCAAAATCCGCTATTTTATGTCCTTATTTCGAAAGTAGGCCTAGACCTATATAGGCCTAGCTTTATTTATGATAAACCACTACATGATTCAAAGATAGCAAAGAAACAATACATGATAGAGCAGTATGCCTGGATTGATTTCTAATTTAAAGCCAATTAGCCCGAACGCTGAACTATTTAACTATTGCATTCAGCCTTTAAAATTAGTGCGACATTTAGCACTATACATCCTTAACTATATCCTATTTTTTAGGCTACAAAATTCGCGAAATGGTCCTGGTCCTCTATGTATAGTGTTAATGTTTTTCGTAGGCCTATTTCATTTGCTTTTTCGCCATTTTATAGCATTTCTGTGGACGTTGACGTATGGCCTAAATTGTAATTGTGTTTGTTTTATTATTTGTCTGTTTTTAATAAATCTCAAACAATTTTCAATTAATTCTACTAGTGGCTGACTTTTAAGGCCTGTATGGCTACAGTATTAGGCCTTATACTTTCTGAGGCCGAGAGTAGGCGGCGAGCAACTCGCAAATACCGTAATGACGGTGATGAAAGAAAGTTGGTAATGTATGTAAAAAAAAAAAAAAAAAAAAAAACATGGGGCCTGGGCTGGGCTGGGCCTGGCCTGCAATTTAACAATATGCTTATAGGCCTGTGTGGTTTGGGAAATATGTCGCAGGCTTTTCATTATTCAGTTATTAAACCACAGTTTTGCCATGCAGGTCGAAGTCGAGACTTTAGTTTTGCCATGCCATGCTGCAACAGATATACTCATCAACACGTTGGCAAATTAGCTAGAAAAAAAAGAAAGGAAAACTGGCATTATTCACACAAAAAAGGTCTGCGTGTATGTGTGGGTGTAGAGCACGCGCGCGTGCGGGCATGGCAAGGGGTTATAGCCTGCTCGGAATGAGCCGCGTTCTCATTTTAAACGTGGCTGGATAATGAACAGATGCCGCAAAATTAGGAAAGGAACATAGACTCCTCCCTGCAGTGCCACTCTGGCCTGGTGAACTGGCACCGTGCGGGCATGGAGGCGCACGGGTGTCCTCTCCAGAGCGCGTGCATGGTGCTGGGGAACATTAAGGAACTTGGCAGCGCAGCAACTCTGCTCTGCCAGCCTGCCAACTTCCTTCCGCCTCTGGAAAGCAACACACCTCTCTGTCTCTCTCAGGACGGGGGAATATTTTGATAGATGCCCTCTCCCTCTGGCTCGACTGTACTGACTCGTCCAGAATTGCGTGTAAACTTTTTTTCTCCCTTCTTCTTCTCTTGCTGATTAGGCCAAATGTATTCGCCAAGAAAGAAGAAGGAGGAAAAGCACTCAAAAAACGAACTATAAATTAAGAAAATAACACAAAACTCGACACTCACTATCTGCATGTGTATATATGGGCCTACAGCTATACAGCAAACAAATGGGCTTTTTAAAAACAACTTGTCATGCGGGAAAAGGTGTCAGATGTTATGGGAAAAGCAGCCATTATATTGCAAAAAAATATATATTTTTTGCAATATAGTGCTGCGAAATACACTGGGATTACCTGTAGCCTATACGCAGATAATTTAAAAACATTTTCGTTAACGTGTAACTTATTTTAACATTTAAATTGCTAAATTGGGACGTAGGGCTTTCTTCATACTGTATTTCGGCAGAAGTGAATTAGAATTAATTGTTGCCTGCATGCAAGCAAATATATGCCTAAATGCATGATGCCTAATTTATTGATATTGGTCATCGACACTCCCATGCACCACGCGCCTCTCTGCGGAGTGTCCTGCAGCTAATAGCACCCTGGACATTTTGCAGAACATATGGGTCCCGGGGCAGAGCTCCAAACACAGCCGGGGTGGCAACCATTCATCCGGGCGAGAGGGAGGCGTGAGAGAGGGCCAGTGCCACTGACGGCCCTTGCATTGCTGTGTGTGTGTGTGTGTGTGTGTGTGTGTGTGTGTGTGTGTGTGTGTGTGTGTGTGTGTGTGTGTGTGTGTGTGTGTGTGTGTGTGTGTGTGTGTGTGTGTGTGTGTGTGTGTGTGTGTGTGTGTCGTGGTGCAAGTGCGTGTGAGAGAGAGATGGAGTGCGTGCGTACGTGCTTATATGTATTCGTTTTACCAGTACTCGTACTGTAGATGCAGTGACTTTGATCAACATTTTGATCTAAAACGCTACATGAAGAAAATGCCACAAATTGATTCGTTTACAAAGTCGCAGTAAAAGAAAGGCACTAAATATTGAAATTAGAAGCGGTGTTAACACTTTATTTTATAGTCCACCACTGACATTTAGAATGAATACGTCGTGCAACAGTATGCGGGATTAGCTATAGGACTATGCGGCTAATAAATGAGGATTTTTTTAAAATGAGGAATTTAACGTCATCACACCTGTTATTATTGTCCGCCATTTTCGTGATTTCTGTATCCAGATGTATGCATTGGTTAGAACCGTTCTGGCTCAGTGGCTGACTTTTGGTGAACCTGCGTGATGGCTGCTTTGTGCTTGACGGTGATGATTCCCCAAAATAGCCTAATCATATTTGAACTTGGACTCCCATCTCAGTCCCCAATCGGGTCCACAAATAGGCCTACATATTTAGCAGATAAACACCTTACCAGCTTTGTGCTTCACTAGTCAGTCTGTGTGTTTGTTGTCTGTCTGTTTATCCATGCCTACACTTTTTCTTCTTTCTTTTTTCAAAAAGTAGCCTATACAAGTATCCCCTGTCAATTGGCCTATATCTCTCACTCACGTTTCTCTGCGTGCTTGCGTGTATGCTTATAGGCTAGCCTACATGATTTAGTCAGCACATAATGCATATAAAATGCAACATTTTTATAAACTCAGGAAAAAAAATCAGGAAAATGTGCTGGGTGGGATCTTAACCGCATGTTTAAATGTATTTGCTACAACTCAAAACCAATATAATCTACAAATAGATAAAGCAGCGAAGTACTTAGGACTTGGATCTATAGTCTTCTGCTTATAACACAACATAAAAGCAGTGTTGCCTGGTGTTCCCTGGTGTCAAAAGCACCGGTCAGTTATTGGACTGTTCAACTATTTTTTTATTAGACGGCTACGTATTCCTCCATAGGCGTCTATCTATGCCATACAGGGTAATTACACAGTTCTTCTGTGGTTAAAGCTGAATTTGCACTGCACTGGCGTGTAATCTAACGTTACAGACATTTCAACTTGCAAGATCAAGTAGGCCTAGGCTATGGCTATATACCTCTATAGTTCTGAATACTGGACAAATCGCCAAATCCTTCATCAAGGTATTCATCGTTAGGCTGTTTGTTCAGATATTATAGTTCATTACCAAAGTGATCAATTTATTGTGTGCAATCATTGTTTGAAAATGAACGATGGTGTATAGGCTTCTTATGGTGCTTTTACCCTCGTAGCAGATTTTGTAGTGAACTGTTTCTTTGAAATGTACACCAATTCTACAAACTATACGCATAGCCTACAATGAATATTATCCAAATTAAATCAATCATAAATTATGTCCTGAAGAATGTTGATATTTATTCATTGAAAAAAAACGGATGATATTTCTGCATACAGTATAACTGGACTGAGTCTGACCAGCATGAGACATATGCTGTGGCCTTCGGGGAATTTTTGCAGCATGGTCACTATAGTCAGTTAAACGTGCTTTTCAATCAGTGGTCTTTGAGAAGGTGCAGGTGATCCCCATAACGAAGGAGTTGCTAACCAAATGTACCCTTATAGTTCTTTTACTCTTGAGAGCGTATATGTACAGGTCCATTTGGTTTCATTTTTATGCTCCCGAGAGTGACATTATTTAAACACCTCAATTACTTACTTAATGTATTAGAATCGTTATTTTTGGTCAACATGTACCTGTTTTCACTGTTAAATACATGATGAAATCGTGAACAGCCGTGGCTGAAATGCTGAATAAATAGGGCCCTAGTATCAAAATGTTTGAAAGCCACTCAGTTAAATCCTCATTTAGACTGTATAGTGGAATCATGTCATTCTTTCTTTCCCTCTCGTTCTCTGCCTCAAAAATAAATAAATAAATAAATATGATGAGATGGGATATAAACACTCCTGTAATTTTATTTTACAATAAAAAATAATAATAGGCTATAATAAAGAAACTATAAATGACTGCACCATGTATCATCATTTTATTTTATGTCACAGTTGTTGGAATACAAAGTTCAACTCGATTTTTTTAAATGGAAAAATGCACACAGGTTCCCTTCATTTCCATTGTTGAATATTAACATTAATTACAAAACCGACACAATAAATATACGTGCAATATAACTAAATAATATAGGCGCAAATCAACTGGAAAACCTTAAACCAAGACTATACATTTGATTTTTGAAAGAAAACTACAGTGCAATGGCTCAGCCAGAAGAACGGGGAAAGTCAAATAATAAAACAAAATAAATTATATCTGGAAACGTTTTATTTCATTTCTTTATAGAAGACCCATTTTAATGGTTTTAGCTAACAAACCCATTTCCTGTGTGTGTGTGTGTGTGTGTGTGTGTGTGTGTGTGTGTGTGTGTGTGTGTGTGTGTGTGTGTGTGTGTGTGTGTGTGTGTGTGTGTGTCTGTCATGCGTAATGATGACGTCACTCTGTGAACCACGCATGTTGCACTTGCTGGGTTTTGCATAGTTGTGTGAAACGATTGAGAGAATAACACAACCCAACTAGCACATGTAAGCACCTGCGCCATTTCCCATTAATCAATTCTCACTTGTACCATACGCGCTTAAACGTGATTGTTGATTTTTTTTTTGTAATATTCGTTTATAATTCAAAACCCCACACAATGACATGGTAAAATGATAAATATAAATAAATAAAATAAATTATAAATTCCAACTTCAAGTACGAAATGACAACATTATATGTCTCCAACTTTGTTTTGCGTGCGTGTGTGTGTGTGTGTGTGTGTGTGTGTGTGTGTGTGTGTGTGTGTGTGTGTGTGTGTGTGCGTGTTGCGCGTGCACGAGCGTATGTGTGAATGAGAGTGCGTGCTTGTGTGTGGAGCTACAACAAGTGCCTCGGTTGGTTCAGGTTACGCTTGTCCAAAGAGTTCGGTGTGAAAGATGGAGTTCTGTGCCATGAATGAACACAAGTCGTTGACTGATTGTAAGAAGACGCATGATATTAGTCGCACACTGTTAGTTGTGAAAAAACGCATTCAGTTCATCATACATGGGCGCTCGTTCGTGGTGCAAGTGCATGTCGTGATAAGGCAGCACGTTTTCCGAGTGGATCCCGCTCCGCACGCCCGAAGAGCCGAACACCAGGTTATGGGCCGCGGCGGGGCGAGAGCCGGCCAGGCCGGAGGAGTAATGCATAGAATAGTGATATCCTTTCTCATTCTCTGGCGACGCGGAGCCGCCTTGGTGGTGCTTTAGGGAAAAGTTCCCGTTGATGCACACCGGGGGGCTCAGGGGAGCCTCGTACTCGGGGCTGTTGTACTCTGGAGACCCGCTGCCGCCGTAGAGCGAGTCGTAGGCCGAGTAAGCCCCGTGTGTCCTCAGCGCCGGATGCGAGTTAGAGCCCGACTGGCAGTGGGGGCTGGAGAGACGCGCGCACTGGTACGGGTAGGAGTGCATGGAGAAGGTGCTGGAGGCGTAGCGGCCCCCGTCCTGGCACTGCTCCGTCAAGAAGTTCCGGGAGTTGAGCTGCAGGCAGCCCGCCACCAGGTTGGTGGTGGGCTGGGACAGTCCCTTGCACAGTGTCTGCACGTAGGAGACCAGGTCGGGCCTCTTCCCAGAGCGCAGTATCTCGGACAGGGCCCATATATAGTTCTTTGCCAGCCGCAGCGTCTCGATCTTGGAGAGTTTTTGCGTCTTTGAGTAACAGGGCACCACCTTGCGCAGATTGTCCAGTGCAGAGTTGAGGTCGTGCATGCGCGTCCTTTCCCGCGCGTTGGCCTTGTGGCGCCGCACCTTGGAGCGTTCCATGCGCGCCTGCGTCATTTTGCGCTTCTTGGGGCCCCGCTTCTTGGGCCTGTCGCCGTTCTCCGCGTCCTCCTCTCCGTCCTCCTCCTCCGGCTCGTCTTCGTCGTCTTCGCCGGCGTTCTCAGACTGCGTCCGGCTGCCTCCTCCTCTGAGCCCTCCCGAGTCCTCCATGGAGGAGTCCTCGGCCAGGCCTCGGCAGTGGTCGTGTCCATGGTGGTGGTGGTGGTGATGGTGGTGGTCATCGTCTTTGATTTTCGAGTCCACCTCGCTTTCGCTGTCGTCCGCCCAGCCTGTATACTTCTGCACGTCAGGAAGCAGTGAGGGGTCACTGAAAAGCCTCGTCAACATGGTGGCTCTGAAAGAGAAAGAATAATGTTATAGTGCCGCTGCCGCTGCCGCTGTGACGCGCAGGAATAGGCCTAATCAAAGAACCCGTGCTTGTTTTTTTTTTATATATATATATATAACAATCACTGGTATTTTTTTCGATAACATAGCCTACTTGTTATATTGTCAATATTGCCTAGAGGACAAAAGAGTGAAAATTATTAATGCATCGAAAGAAGGGAAGAAAAAAATCACGAAACAGCCTGCCATGCATCTTTGTGGCATTGCATTGAACACTCAGCCAGACGGATCGTCATTTAATTCCCTGCTGTCATCCGCCTGCCCTCTCGCGTCCTTTCACAGCGGGTCTCGGCGGCAGAGGCCACTACAGATCCCGTGGGGCGCTCTGTGAAGCGACGTGCCCCCACTTTCACTCCTCCTGACGCCCATACTCTTCTGGCTACATTCCAGCACTATTCATAAGCGTCGGGGTGCCTCTCCAAACACCATTCAAACGGGATTTTTAATTGATAGGGTAGCTATATATCTCTGTTTAAAGTCATGTCGTTTAATTAGGCTGCTTTATACAGATATTTCAATTCAAGCACTAAAATGGTCGCATAGCAGCCAATGATGGTTCTGCACAATTGTATTAAATCTGAAGTCTAGTTTTTATTTCTTCACGTTATTTTTGTATGTACATATTTAATTTAAACAGAAAAAACAAAAAATGGTATAAAATCTTTGCATTCGGCTATAACTGTAATTTTGAACAATAATAATAAATATAATCAATGACAATTGTATTATTAACATACACAGCACACTACTTTTATGAATTCCGTTTCAGCCTCTTCAATTCATTTAGAGAAACTGTTATCCAAAAATTAACAATAAATGTGCCCATATTTCGTACTACTGTAAACAAATAAACAGCCATACCGTTATCCAAATGCGTAAAGCAAAGATAAAATAAATAAAATAAAGTAAACCAATGGAACCAAAAGATGAAAACGGATAGATATAATGATCTTAAGCAACTTCAACGTCACTGTCACTGTTCAAGAAGCTGTGATGTTTGGTGTCTCCACATGGAACAGCAGTCCATCCATAGGAGGCAGTCTGAGTGTGACGCTTGGCTAATTATCTCGGGGGTGTGCCAGGGGCGAAATCTAGTTTTTAAATTTCAGGCTCAGGAGGTTTGGCTCAATTAAAAGCAAAAAAAACAAAAAAAAACAACAACATCGTTTAATTAACAGACCGTGCAGCCTTACAAGAAATAGATTTCACACATAATCCAGTATGCAAGAGTGCACGATTTCAAACACTTTTAGTGGCAAGCAATGCCTTTAGCCTATACATGATAATAGGCTTGCCTTTTAGCCCTCGTTAAATATAAACGCAGTGGACAAATTGTAGAATGTACAATAGATGTCAAAGCCATCTATTGATGCCAAAGCCATCTATTGTGCTATAGCTCGAATAGATGGAAACGGTAGATTGTATGTTCAAGATAAATTCTAAAGGATAAAACTACATGCAAACATAATAGATAAATCACGTCACACTCTGTCATGGTCAAATGGCGTTGTTGTCACACCCTTTTCGTTTTCGAGATGGACGCCCAAAATCACAGACTAAATCTTCTATTAGTAATGATTATAGGATATATAGGCTATGCTTGGGGATATCCCCCACAAATATCCATTTGTTTGACGAAATCTTCCTCATCCTGTCCCCCTGCATGTGCATGCCATGCAATGCATGCTCATTGTTTTTCCAGATTGATAATGTCCATGCACGCTGCAGCGATCCCAATCAAATTAACGTCCGATATGATCTATTAGATACGGCAGATTAGCCTATTATAAAGACTATTCGGTCCTAGTGATCCCGAATAAACTCAATCAAGATTTTAAATATATATCGATTCGATGGTAGGTATGAATGCATGCACGATTGACAATTGACAACAAGATTTATAGCCTCTAGAATTGCAAATTTGGTGTTAAAAGTTGAAGGGCAAACAGAGAATGCACAAGCCTATAGGCTATCGCTTCTAAACGTACAGTATACAGCATGTTCAAAACGTGGCTATTGTATAAATACAATGCCTGTGCATTCCATTAAGAAAAGAAGAAAGAAATGAAAAAAAACAAAAAGAATGCTATAAGAAATCACGAAATTAGCTGCATTATTGAAGCCTCCTATTTAATAGCCCAAATCAATGTCTCCTCATTTCGACGGACCCATACGGTCACTATGGAGCTGCAGCATTTGTTTATATTCCAACTTACCTCGGCGGGAGCTCTTGAAAGGGTGGGAATAAAATGCGCGTGAGTTCAGACCATCTTCGGGGACTGCCGAGCGATAACAGCTCCTATAGGTGCGGCACCAGACTGTAGTGCCTCCTCTCTAGTCTCCTCAGTGGTGATGCTGTGCTATCCGCGCGCGCCGCCGCTCAGAGACAGTGTGGCATCGCCTACCAGGCAGGGTTACATACCAGCTATGATGCCAGGCCATATGGTTGGCACGTCACTGGCAAGAGCCATCACATGAGAGCCGGTGATTGACATGCGCCTGCATTCGGAGAGATTGCCTTCCCGAGGGAAGAGGGGTCCGCCATCTGTCACTGCGCTCGCGCTCACACAGCCAGAAAAAAAATAAAAAAGCATGAGAGAGAGAGAGAGAGAGAGAGAGAGAGAGAGAGAGAGAGAGAGAGAGAGAGAGAGAGAGAGAGAGAGAGAGAGAGAGAGAGAGAGAGAGTAGATGGAGAAGGAAAATGGTGGAATACAAAAAAGATATCTATAATTGTTGACCCCTGTCTTCAGATATATATTATTAGCCTCTATATTGCATGGAAGATACTGTATATGATATACAATATATCTTATGCACTCAATCTGTAAGTCACTGGTAAAGGGGGAGGGGACGCATTAAATGCATTAAGGCCGTGGAACAGAAGGCATATTGTTTATTTATTTACCTAATTGGATAAAATTATACTGCAATGTATTCATAGGACAACAAAAACAATTGTGATTTGTTGTTATATGACCACATGGGCATAGCAGTCAATGACCCACACGCACAAGATTTACAGTTGGGAGGGCAGACTAAAGACAACATTAATAAATATAGATTTCTCTGTGCTGGGGGTGGCATCCATGGACCGGTGGTACTTATACTGCATGTGGTGTAGGATCACATGTTGGTGGATACTGGTAGGTGGGTCAGGGTGTTTGAGGTTGTGTATTGCTGCTGGTATTTTCCAGCTATAGAAAGCGATGCCAAGGGGGCGGCCTGCAGGGGAGAGTGTCAGAAAGAGAGAGAGGGAGACCCAGGTGTGCTGCCCCACCGGGGATGGGATGAAAAAGTGAGGAGGGGGACTGGGGGAGGGAGGCTCACTCACGCAGAGGAGGAGTGGGGATTGGTGATGGTTTGGAGCTGGCAACGGTGCCCAAGATTTAAGAGGAGGCATGCATGTTGGCACGTTATAGTGCCACTGATACATGACTCTGAATTCCATGTCAGTAGCATTCTGGCTCCTCCAGTAAGCATTGTGTCCGTGTCGCCATGGATGCACGCCCCAAGATCGCTCTATTTAGCAGACATTATCGGAGTTAATGTGAGAAAATGAGCACGGTGACCGCCACGCTATACACGTCCAAGTTGGCTCGTGTGCTCTTTGCCACACAAACAGACCGAGGAGACAGAGGAGAGAGAGGGACTTCATGGATGCACGGCGGTGGCTGAGAAATAGCTGATGGAAGCTCATCCTGTCCTTGAGTCCAGGTTCACCCCGGTCTCCTCCTCGCCCCACTGTGGGAGTGGGTTTAGGGTGAGGAGGAGGAGGCGGATGGTGGGGTCACCCCTGGGGTCACCAGCAGTGTGGCAGCTGTGGCTAGGGAGCCGTGATGCTGCACATTCACTAATGTGTCTCATCCCTTATGGGACGAGGGGACGTTAGCCTGGCACGTCCCCAAATCATGGTGGCAGGGCGGGGGTAGGTGGGCGGGAAGGTGGAGAGAGAGAGAGAGAGAGAGAGAGAGAGGCACCAAGCTTCACCACAAGCCAAATCTGTGCCCTATCCTATCCTACCTCAGCTGCACTGGAAAGGGAGTAGGGGGGGGGGGGGGGGCTGGCTGATGCTTTTCAACAAGTCCCAAACAACCTTGAGGTCACCTTGCCAAAATAAATGCTTAAATGTCAACCGTGGCTTTAGCTGGCTTTAGCCAGTGACATGGTCAAGGATACGCCAATCCTGGAGTCTTTGATCTATCGCAGGCACAGAATGATGATATTTCAGAAGGACGTGGCGTTTTGTTTGCGCGTGGATTAGTTGATGGCCACCTGCCACTTGTCTCATGAGTGGAAGGCATCTTTGTTTATGAGATGTCATATTCCTTCCACCCATGTAGTCTCCATGGTCAAATGACACACGGTAAGCCTATAGCTAACCAATGTCATGAAGCCACTCCTCCAAACCTTTGACATCATTCTCCCCCCTGTCCTCCCTTACTGTCTGTCAGACACGCGAGGAGGGGATGACCTGCACTTCACTTGTCTTTCTGGAAGAACTGCAAGTTGCCCTGGCACAAAAATGAAATAGAATACACACAAGCTTGTGCATACGCGTGTGTGCACATGACACACACACACACTCACACACACACACACACACACACACACACACACACACACACACACACACACACACACACACACACACACACACACACACACACACACACACACACACACACACACACATGCATGCATGCACGCACAGGCTACACAGAACCCTCCCACATGCACCGCCAGACTCCCGGACCCCATCTGCACTCTCCTCTCTCCAGCCTCTTAATTGCATATGCACAAATGCAAATGCCTATTAATTAATTACTTGACTAATTAGTGCAGTGGTATTTTAGAGCGATAAATCAAGTGGAGATGGGGCCGAGGTTTGGGGGGGTTGGTGGGGGTAGGAGGAGGGCCGTGGTGGAGCATCAACAATGAGCTCACACCAGGGGGAGTATAAGTCCTACAGTACGCGTGGGAGTCTGCTTTGGAGAGGATGTGTGTGCTGGAGCATCAGAAGCACCATTAAGCAGTGCTGGGAAATGTACTCCAATGCTTTACTTATACTATAGGTAAAGGTATCTATCAAGAACCCCCTTTTTTCCTCCCGATTCGACTCCGATCATTTCATTTTGAGTATCTGTTCTATAGGACACTTACCGGTATGTCATTAGTACAATAGTAATTGTACAACATTAGTACAATATTCAAAACCACACACAATATCCAGTACGTCCAATATCACAATATAGATCATGATATAGACATTGGGGGCTGTTCAGTGTTCTCACAGCTAGAAGGTTCTGGTTAGATTTCCACTGGGGACAGACAGGATCATTATAACTGAGGCAGGGTTTGCAAAAGGGGCTTTCTGTCTGGAGTTTGCATGTTCTCCTCGTGTTCCTGTGTGGCCGTATTAGCATCCTCACAAAAAACATACAGTAATAGTAAGTCTCTCTAAACCGCCTTCCTCTGGCCAGCTGGGGCAAGGTGAAAGCAACTGGTAGGAATAATATGTTCCTTTCACACACTACGTCCAACCGGTGAAACCCCTCCCTGTCAGCTGTAAAGGAGCAACTTGGACACTCATGCATGAAGGAAGCATGAGTTCAAGTCCATTGCTCTTCCCATGTCACTCAAATACAGCGTGGGGACTAGGTTGGCAAAGGGTGTGTAGAGGTCAGCAACTATAAGTAAAGTGAAAATAAGGCTGCGGTGCCCCCCCCCCCCATCCCCCCAGTTAGTGTCGTACCTCAAATAGTACTTGAGTATATGTGCTTAGTTACTTCCCACCAGGCCACCACTGCCATTAAGATGCAGAAGAGCGGTCTTGTGTTGTATGAGAGAGAGAGAGAGAGAGAGAGAGAGAGAGAGAGAGAGAGAGAGAGAGAGAGAGAGAGAGAGAGAGAGAGAGAGAGAGAGAGAGAGAGAGAGAGAGAGAGAGAGAGAGAGAGAGAGAGAGTAGAGTGTAGGGGAGATTAGGCTGAAGGAAAGATCTGACCTCTGTTCTTCCAATTGTGTTTTACTCTGGCATGCTGCCAAACTAGCTTGGATAGGCCTACTCGTGTCTATTTTCCATTTGAAGTACAAACCAGCATAGTGTTAACAACACAATTAAATCCTTGGTGTCAAATTGATCCGGACCTATGCATGTTACACTCTCAGGGGATTGTTGGTCTTAAACGCTACATATTTATATTTATATTATAAAGTCACGTACGTTCAATGAACATAACAGTTGGCATCGTTTATGCAGTGATACTGATGTGATAATTGTGGCATCTGTGACTGGGAGATGAATAATTCTGCCGCAGCCCTATACGTGTAACTGTGCGTGTGTGTGTGTGTGTGTGTGTGTGTGTGTGTGTGTGTGTGTGTGTGTGTGTGTGTGTGTGTGTGTGTGTGTGTGTTCAATTAATATTGGTTTGTGATTGATTTAGATGATTGGAAGACAGACACATGTACCCCAAATACGCCATAAATACTGCAGCTCTCTCTCTCTCTCTCTCTCTCTCTCTCTCTCTCTCTCTCTCTCTCCACACACACACACACACACACACACACACACACACACACACACACACACACACACACACACACACACACACACACACACACACACACACACACACACACACACACACACACACACACACACAGCTCCCAGATGCGTTTTTGTATCCATTGCATCCAAAGCCAAAAGAGAGAGAGAGGTGGAGCTCTCTGATGTTGCAATTAAGACCACACTGTCTCAGTGGCAAGCAGACGAGGATAAATATTATTAAATATCTCCGTGGGTACCTCTAACAGGGGGGCTGGAATACCTACACACACACACACACCCATACAGACACACACACACACACACACACACACACACACACACACACACACACACACACACACACACACACACACACACACACACACACACACACACACACACACACACACACACACACACACACACACTTGTGTTCATGCTTCCACCACTCTGCAGGGTCAGAGGTGGGTTTGCTATTGATCCATCTACCTGCTAACCAGCTCTGTCCGTCTGTCTGCCCTGTGGATTGGTCTGTCTGTCTGTCCTGCGGGTCGGCCTGTCTGTCCTGTGGGTCGTTCTGTCGTTCTGTCGGTCGGTCGTTCGGGCCGACGGCCGGGTGTGTGTGATTCTGGAGTTCTTCATCAGTTCGCGTGCCAACCAAAACCCATGCCTGGCCAAGCTGAACCATCTTGTGGGATTTTTTGGCTTTTAATTATAGTAACAGAGGATTAATTATGGCAGTGGAAACAAGGGGCCATGCATTATTGATGCTATGAGTGAAGGGCTGGAGGGGGTAGAGGGTGCTAATTAAATCACTGCCCTACTGCCACCTCCTCTGTCTCTGCTACAGCACCATGTCTTCCACCTGCTACATATACTGTAATGCACCACATGCGTGTACACTTGCATGCACGCTCGCACACACACACACGCATGATGGACACTCACTCACTCACTCACTCACTCACTCACTCACTCACTCACTCACTCACTCACTCACTCACTCACTCACTCACTCACTCACTCACTCACTCACTCGCGGCTGTTTAAGTATATGATCGGTATATGCACATGCATAAAGTGAGCAGAACAGTGAGTAACATAGTTGCAATCAAATATAGGACTTTTCTGTTTGGATTGTGTATAGGCTGATAAGGCCAGAAAGTTGTTTTTTTTTTGACACTCACATACCTTCCAGGTGTGATGATGGTGTACGTACACAGATAACCTCTGTAGCCAGATTAAGGCATTGCACTGTGACACTGTGTTGTGAGTTTGTAGAATGTAGATCTTCACAATTTTCTGTCTCTCTCTTTCTGTTTCTGTTCTTCGCTGTAAAGGATTTCTTAAATTCAGAATCAGAAGCAGTGTATTCCTCTTGATGTACCATCCTATCCTCCTCAGGAAGTTAGGAACATACTCACTCTCACAGTCTCTCAGTCTATGCATCTTTGCCTCTCACTTGTTGTGCCTCTCCAAAGACATTTGACATACTTACTATACTGATATGCTATTACATCTCATTCATGGGAAAAGTTTGTGTTCAATCAAAGTAAACTACCTGTAAGTAAGCCTTGCGGAGATATGAGCGCCATAGAGTAGGAACTTATTAAATGTTTCTATTTCTATAAGTACACCCCATCAATATGTTCCCCCTGGACATGACACTAGTATGATGCAGGGACTTAGGATACCGGTACCCCAAATCCAACACTTGATGCTGATTGCCAAGTAGCAAGCAATCACTCCCAGTCTTTGTTATGTCTCGGCCAGGGGGATTGAACTGGTCATACTAGGTGTCTTATTTTGTGTGTTGTTTGATGGAGAATTCAAATTTGACATTATTTTTAGATTGGTCAGTTCTTAACTAAATCCTATCTAAAGCTTAAATCTATTTGCATTTTTAATCAGTAATTGTACATCAATTATACGATTTTAAATCCAAAGGAAATTCTAAGATTATGTCTAAATGATGTGTTAATGGAAATATCTATTTGGATAGTTCTAAATTGCACACATTCTTTTTACCTCAAGGAAATAATTTTCATTGACAAAGTCAAATCAATTTTATTCAAGTGCAGGTATATCACTGTATAAAGTCATGATGATAAATTAAGGTATCACTTTCTGAACTTCACAAGGTTGAACAAACCCTACTTTGACTCAGCCTTAGACATCAGCTTTGCTGCTGATCACCTGAGCCCTGATTCCTCCATCTCACCCCCATCCCGAGAGATGTACCGTATTTTCCGGACTATAAGGCGCAGTTAAAAGCCTTTAATTTTCTCAAAAATCCACAGTGCGCCTTATAGTCCAGTGCGCCTTATATATGGATTGTTTAACTGCAGGTGCTTCTATTCTGTGTTAACTGTAGTAGCTTCTATTCTCTGCGCCTTATAATCCGGTGCGCCTTATATATGAAAACAGTTTTAAAAGGTGCGCCTTATAATCCGGTGCGCCTTATAATCCGGTGCGCTTTATAATCCAGTGCGCCTTATAGTGCGGAAAATACGGTACTGTATGTATCAGAAAACAAGCCTCAGTCACCTCAGTGTGGCAAAAAGCCAGTTGGGCACCTCCATGAAGGAGTCAATGAAGTCCCCAATTTCCGAGGTGTTTAGTGTAAAAGTAAAAAAAAGTAAGTAGCCTTGCCAGGCCATGATGTCAGGAGGCCCAGCTGAGCCATTGAGGCCCATATAGGTCAGGAGCCTATCTCCTGTTTCTGTAGCGTGAGGCAGCTTGATGTACAAGTACACCCCCTGGACATGACGCTAGTATATCGCAGGGACTTACCCCCAATCCATCCCTTGATGCTGAGTGCCAAGCAGGGAGGCATTGGGTCCCATTTTTTAGAGTCTTTGGTATGACCCGGACGGGAATCGAACCCCGACCTCCCAGTCTCAGGGCGGACACTCTAACCACAAGGCCACTAAGCTAGTCGCTGAACTGAGGTGTTTAGTGTACAGGAGAGAAAATCCGACTCAAATTCTGGCCAGCTAATCAATCCCCCAATGCTGGAAGCATCATAATTGTATACCTCTGGTTGTTACAGAGTTCTCTCTCCGCTGAGTGTCTTGGTCTCCTCCCACGATGGCCAGGATTCTCTCCAGCCCCTCAATTATCTCTTTCTGATCCTTCAAGCACAGTATTTGCAGGATAGCTTCACTGCAGGCACAACAAGCAGATATTCTAACAGTTGATATCACATTGCCCAATACTTCGTTCCTCTGGGACTGGTGACAGAGTGCCTCTACACCTTGCTTGCGTAGGCCTATACTGCCTGCGTTTTCGGGCAGAGCTGTGACGTCACATCCTGCTTATTTGAATGCGTGTCAATGACACTTGCAGCTTGAATTTCTGGCCGCGGCAAAAGCCACCCGTTGCTGAAAAATAGGAGCCGGAACACGTCAGAAGTGTCATTGAATTTTCGGCAGTGGCAGGGCCTAGACGAGACTGCAGAGTGCACAGTCCATGTTTCACGTGATGTCACACACCGTGTGACATCACATCCTGCATCTTTGAATGGGTCTAAATCAATTCTTCTGGTCTGAATTTCGGCCGCGGGCGGGTGTTTCCTCCTGCCTGACCACTGTCCAAAAATGCAGACAGGAATAGCCGGAAGTTCCCATTGAAACCCAATCAAAAAAGGAGGATGTGATGTCACACCCTGGCCGAAACACGGACTGTGCAAAATGCAGTGTAGAGGCAGCCTGGCAGGCTTTCCTGTAAGCAGGACACTCCCAAAAAATGCAGACAGGAACAAGCTGGAAGTGTAATTGACACCCATTCAAAAAAGCAGAATGTGACATCACAGCTTGCCGAAAACACGGGCAGTACACAAGCAAGGTCATTAGGGGGTCAGAGCCTTGCAGTCCAGCTGAAACAGGATGCACCTCCCTTTCAGTCCAGGACTTCTTCACCTTCACATTCAACCAAAAATAATAATACTGTTAAATAATGATGTAATGCTCTTGTTTGTCAGATTGTTTGTCAGATTCTTAGAATTTATTTCCTGTCAGTCAGTCCCTGCTTTGACACCCAGAGACTGAGATGTCCAATTGCTGTGGTGAGCCAGCAGCTGTGTTTTATTAACCCCAATCTCCAACAGCGCTAGTCTTGCAGGAATCACTGTCCTGCCCGACTGCATAAACCAAAGATAGTGCTGATCAGTTGAGATCAAGAAGAAAGTCATACTTGAATTCTCTATCAAAAAACAACACAAAATAGACACCCAAGCATTTTGATTTTAAAAAAACAAAACAAAAAAAAAACAAACAAAAAAAACGAATGGACTGGTCGAGTGGTCACCCTAACCACAAGGCCACTGTGCTGCTCAATGCACCTTGTTACCAGATTAAAGGGGAATTCCACCCATTTTCAAATGGGTACAAATGCAACCAAATGGACCCTAATGGTTCATTTGGTTCCATTTGTACGCTGTGTTCCATTTGTACGCTGTGTCTAAAGAAATCCATTAACATGGTGAATATACATCTTGATGTCATCATCAATTTCACCATGTTAGTGGTTTTCTTCAGACCTCACCATGTTAGTGGTTTTCTTCAGACCTTCCTGCATTCTGTGTTCTTGGGAACACAGAATGGGGAACTTTTTTTTTATCATGTCCACCCAACACCTTGAAGGTACATCAATGACATAGTGAAATGTTGAAAATGGGTGGAATTCCCCTTTAATGATTATGTGTTTAGGATAGTTTTAGGCCCTCAGCCCCTGTTATGGTGTATCAAATCAGCAAGAAGTGAGCTGGCCTACAAGGTATATGTAACAACCGAGTGCCATCTACTGGATGGTATATATAACTGCAGTCAGTCTTTTGTTATTCAAGTGAAACACCTTTGCAAAGCATTCCTATTTGCGAGGCGTAGGAAATTAGGATTTAATTCTGCATGATTTTTGTTTTGCTCCATTGTTGGATGAAATTTCGCAAAGCCGTTCCTACAATGATAATGAATTTGCTTGGTAGTCAGCACTTTTGCAAACAAGGTTATACAAAGGGCATTACAGAACAAGGAAAAAAGAGCATCATGATAATCATAATCATGATCATAATTAAAACAGCAATGGTTAAAATGACATTATTAAACACATTTGAAATCTATTGAACAATTTGGAGTCTTTTGGACCAAAAACAAAATAAAAATGGCAATGTGATTTTCACTTTGGGTGACCCATTGGACAGTCCCAGACTTTTTATGTGTCCCACAAATTGAGACCCTGTCCCACATTGTGACTGGCAGGCATCTGTTGTCTCTTTTAGTAGCCATAGATATGTTAAAATACCCCGAAAAGTATTTCCACACACACTCACTCCAGAGGGGTCGCACTAAATGTAGTGTCATATTATATATTTATCAGAAATAGTTGATCTACAAGCTCAAAAAGCGTCGCACCGTGACACATTTTGAGGTTGTAAAGATCCATTGAATTTAAGTCCTGATTTCTTGTCTCACTAGCAGTAGGCTACTTCTGTCCCTTAAATTAAGTTTGGATCTGGTCACCCTAGTGTTGCAATAAGCCCTTCACTACGCTCCTCGCCTCCTCCCCGATCCGTCCAGGAAAGCATATGACTTGCACATCAACAGTTGCTAAACTTATTTCGTTTGGCATTGTAGGCCTAGTGACTAAAAGCCCCATAGGAATGCAGACAATATTTTGACTATAGTAGACTAAAAGTAAAGCAAGGCCCTACTGCGTCCTGCAGATTCCATACAGGTGGTAGGCTACGCATGGACTGTTG
Source organism: Benthosema pterotum (assembly GCA_039105355.1). Classification (NCBI taxonomy): domain Eukaryota; kingdom Metazoa; phylum Chordata; class Actinopteri; order Myctophiformes; family Myctophidae; genus Benthosema; species Benthosema pterotum. Next base: position 26,659,996 of record CM076965.1, on the reverse strand, counting down.
AGTGATATCCAACCCGCTCATCCAAACTTGGTGAGTTAAATGTTGTGCAATACAATCAGATAGGACTTTTCTGTTTGGATTAATGGACTATAATGGGAAGCTGCACCTGTTATAACGCCGTCCGTGCCACAGTTTACATGGTAAGATCGTTGTGTGATTTGAATAAGGTCCATAGGGAGTCGCGGGACCAAGTCCATTCTGTTGTCATGGCTGGCTGGCATAGCAGCAGCAGGGGCGGATCTAGCCATGGGCATGAGGGGCAATGCCCCCCTAAATGCCCTGACTGCCCCACCAAACATGATGGCATGCGATATTTCAAATGAGCATGCGCATATTTGCAATGATTTGAAACACTACTACTGCTACTACTAACTTGTCACCACTAAACCAACAGCACTTCATCATTGAAAACAGAAAACTCTGTATGAGTCGGGAATTGTTATACCCCCCCATTGGGAAATGTTATATCCGCCCCTGCCCAGCAGTCTAACAACCGCGGACAGCACCCCCGCTGTCTCCTGCGTTGTATTGCCCCTGGCCCTCTGTAGTAAGGCATCTTCGCCCAACCACGGTTGAGTTTGTGGCTGGTGTGTGGTCTGGTCTTTAACTACACGCGGTTCTATTCTATGGACAACCTGATAACATAGAACTTCTACGTCCCTGTTGAACCCCCATCTTCCATTGTTTGCTTGCTGCACCCTTCCCTTCCTAGGTGGTCACACTGATCTCTTAACACACTGCCCTACTTAACTCTATCCTGTCTTCTCACTGTTCCCATTTCTTTTGCGCTATCTTCGCTCCATCATGTACATTGTCTTTCTTATCTCTCGAGGGTCATCTTTGGTTCTGATGAAATGACGTCACTTTAGCCTGCTTTTTGGACTGATTTGGTTCAAACACCTGATGCAACAATGATATCGTCATCTTCACATCTTTGTTGTTGATGTGCTGCTGTGTTGTTGATCACATCTCACCACCTGTATTTTCTCAATTTTGGAGGTAGGACACACACACACACACACACACACACACACACACACACACACACACACACACACACACACACACACACACACACACACACACACACACACACACACACACTCACTCACTCACTCACTCACTCACTCACTCACTCACTCACTCACTCACTCACTCACTCGGGAGCAGTTTGCAGAACTCAATTTGTAAGATTAAGGTAAAAATACCGCCCTTCTCCTAACTCCATCCATTTTCAACATTTTAATGTCATTAATTACGTTAGAGATGTTGTGTGGACATGATAAAAAAAAGTTCCCCCAATTCTGTATTTCCTAAAAATGGAGGTCTGAAAAAAATCATTAACATGGTGTTAATGATTTTTCTTTCAAACCCTTTTTTTGAAAATGGGTGCAGGAATTCCCCTTATTGGCACATCTGCTTTATAAACAGGAACAGAGGGAGGCTTGCTGTAGCCTAGTGTAGTGCAAAGTACCACTGTACTGCAGGAACAAGCCACCAGGTGGGGCATGTGTGCTTCATGGCTCATCGTTGCAGTGGTGGGGCCATGCCTTGGCAGCACACTGAGCACATGAGGGGCAAAGAGGAAATGAGGTGGAGCTTGAAGCACTGATACGTTCTTCCCATGATATTTGTCTAATTTAGACACGGTTGAATAGAACAGTTGTTCAGCTGAACAGTACCTGGTTAGTGTCCGTTACTATGTTATATAACCAGGTGGAGGTCTTTGAGTGAGGAGTTGAGTGACGCATAGACTGATAAGCCTCGCTATGTGACCCTCAACAAAATGACCAGGACACCTGCTGTGACAGAACAAAGCCTCTCTGTGATCTGATTAATGAAGTATTTCACCTTTTAGCGTGATTTCTGTCTGTCCCTCAAATCCCCGAGGCGTGCACCAGCTTACTGTTCACCATGCACCTGGAAAGCAGGGTGAAATTAGGATAGCAAAGTGAAATTTGGGGTTTTCCAGCTAGATACCCTAGATTAGAATGATAAATTTGAGTGTCTTGCTGTATAACTCTATGGTGTCACTGTTCCTCTTCCACAAAGTTAGCCTGTCCATTTCAAGACTCTCCATTCATGGTTCTTTCAGAGTTGGTCCATAATACCTCTGGGCCTCTAGTGTCTGTAGGGGGTCTGAGGGAGTCTGTGTGAGGGGCCTTTGATATAACAGGGAGCTCTGTTGTCAACCAACCGTCCACTGTGACACAGATGGCCAGCAAGAGCATAGAGATAGTTGCGAGAGCTTGTGCACATTTTTGTTTGTGCAAATGTGTAACTTACTCTTCTGCCAGGGGTAGCCTACCCTGTATGCACTGCACCTATACATTAAAACAAAATGCACAGCACATATTAATAACAAGCAAAGCAACATTGCAAATAACTGATCAAAACAACCATGGTCAGCATCCACAGAAGCCATATAAACCAATCATGGTACACTAGGCATGACAATTAGAATGAATTAGGGTGACATGATAACATTATGACCCACAGACCCAGGCACTAGTTGGGAGATTAAAATACATTTCTGCACACTTGAATTAAATCTCCCTTGTTAACTGGCGATGTTTTGACATGTTTGGTCTTGTTGTCAGTGTGCCAACAGTGCAGAATAGTTTTGCTAGTACTGTGTGACAGCCTGCATGTGGAGTACCCTACAGTTGCCTGGCTACTGAAGACTTCATTATCTGGGCAAATGACACTTGTGTGTCCATTGATGCAAGTTCTCAAATGGCAATTTGTCTTTGCTGTATACTACAATTCCCAAGGGTGACAGTCAGAGTAGACAGATCCAGTGGCTGAGTGGTGTAAAGTAACTATGTACATTTGTTGAAGTACTGCAGTACGATTTATAGGTGTTTTTACTTTCCTGGAAGATTTCTAATTGTCATTGTCATTTGTCAGTACATTTACTTCTACTCTACTACAGGAAAATAATAATGTAATTTTACAATTATTTGAAAGCCACTTACACTATCCACTTAAACCCTATCCATTTGACAATAGCTGAGCTACAAGCTCATAAATAATGTCTCTCAAGGCTACGCATAGTGATCTTGGAGATCTGCAATTTTAAGAAACCTGAGAACTTCTTCCACCACTGGGCAGGTCATTAAAGTTGAAAATTTGAAACGTTGTTTTTTTCTTGTATTCCTCTGACTGGGTGTTGCTTGTGGAAGTCACCGTGTTTGCCCTTTTGATTGAAAGCTACACATCATGTGCCACACCGCCACTTCAAAATTTAATCTAATAATGTAATCCAGTAATTTTAGCCCAGTACAAGCTCTGCGAATTTAAGAAACCTGAGAACTTCTTCCATCACTGGACACTTGGACAGGTCATTAAAGTTGAACATTTGAAGCGTTGTTTTTTTCTTGTATTCCTCTGGCTGGGTGATGCTTGTGGAAGTCACCGTGTTTGCCCTTTTGATTGAACGCAACAGATCATGTGCCACACTGCCACTTCAAAATTTAATCTAGTAATTTTACCCCAGTTGATCCAGCAGAGTGGCAGAGTAAAAGACTGTGGTGACTAAGCAGCTCTCAGGAGTCTGTGTTGTTCTTCTGTGTGAGAATTGAAAATGTAATAACGGCCATTATGACGGATTTGAAAGAGGCAGAGATTATCTTTATGAATCCAGCTTTTTGTGCCACTGGATGAGTACAAAATTGAGGAATATTTAATTAAAGTGTGTAAAATTTGTTCTCAGGCATTAAAATATCACACCAACTTGTGAACTGAGCAGGACTTGTTCTGGTCAGTAGTAATGTGTTTACATTGTCATGTACTGTAGGTGGACATTTTTTTGGAGTGCTGCCTATAGCTCTGGTCTCTACTAGCCTGATTGCACCTTCCTGCCGTTGCATCAATGTGACTCTTGGCTTTCTGCCCTCGCATGATATGCAGACTAGGCTCAGTCTCTTCTATTCTTCTGTTGCGAAAATTAAAAGGACATTTACAAATCTGGCTTCTGTTATTAGAAAGCCTTCTTTCCTTAGAGGACGTACACTGAGTGAACCACACATAAAATGCACCTTTTCTCCAGCACCAGGATTTTTTTTTTACTCCACTACACCGTCTGACGATAATGCCAAGAGATTTTTCCTTCCGGTGGAAAAAATATCTGGCCAAAATATGCCTTTTATACATGTGGTGCTGGGCTCAGAGTGCATCCACTAAGGAAAGTATGCGACACAAGCCTCCTTTGTATTGGTGAGTAGCAAAAACGTTATATTTTCGCTACAGGCGAAAGGCTGGGCAGCATCTTATGCAAGTGCAGGAAGAGAGACTAACATATACCTCTAAACATGCATTAAATCTATGGACCAGAGCTGAAGGGTGCAGGCAGCCCTTCCAGCCTACGAGGCAGCGTTGAAGTCCAACACAAGCTAGCTTTGTTTCTCTTTAGGTTTTTTATAATGGCACAGTTACAGCGAGACGTCACCAAATGACATTTTCAGGCTCTGGTGTGCTGTTTTTCATTTTTGAACACAGAAAAAACACAAGCAAGTTTGTGGCTCACATCAGTGCACAGTCTCCAGTTCCCACGTACACTCAAGTACAAATGTGCTACAATTATCTCCCTCTCCCCAAAGACAGGAAAAGGAAGGTAAATCGCAACAGCTGTATTAGATTTCCAGATCACCACTGGTTATCCTGTTTGCTTATAATGCTCTGCATACCAGCTTTGCACTTTCCTGTTTAGGAAGTCCTTTGGACTATTCCTACTGTATGTCCATTTTCATTTTGTTTTCACTTTTTTTTCGCTTTTAGTTTCTCGATTTCGGAATCCTCTTCCCACTAGCCAATATTCATGCAATTTCCATTGTGTTCTGCAGCTGTAAGGGCTAATTTAGTAGTTTAATTATATTGGTATTCTCATCTATTCTGTGGGCAAGAATGCGCTCCCCCCACATTAAATACATTTGATTAATTTCCTATTGTGTAAGTCCAATCAAATGCTGTGTGATATTTAACCACTTGGCTGAGCAAGACTAAGGCCTGTTGTTGCTGATGAAATACAGGTGTGATTTCTTTCCTTTTTTTCTTTCTTTTTACCTTCCAGGTTTCCCAGATGCCTCCTCTCGAATTTAGAAAATGCAGGTGGTGAGATAGAAGCACATCAGCAACAAAGAGATGAAGAGACCATTGTTGCTTGCATCAGGTGATAACATGACTAAAGACCTGGTCAAACCACACCAATGAGTCACCATACAACTCTTTGTAACAATACTTTTGGAAGTAGGTGTATGTAGTTAGTTACATGAAACCATTATCTCCAATGGCAGTTGCAAGGACTTGCAACTGGAACTGGTACAACTGCTTTGAGACAAGGAGTTGCATTGGTGCGGTTTGAGTCTTAAGGTCCTGCAACATTTTTTTGCGATACCCCTTACATAAATCAGACTTTCTCATATCACTTTATGGAAATTGTTTCAGGAGCAGCTCAAATGATTTGCCTATATGTGTAATGTCTTCTGTATTGCCCTACTTTGTATAATTCCTCCCCCTCTTCGGTCTTCAGTTTCAAATTTCCGCTTTGTTTACAGTGTGCTCCATTGTTGATTTTCCAAACTGTCATGGAATGGAAACAAGCCTGGGCTTATCTTGCATTAGTATTATTATGATTCAAAGATTAAATAATTTGCATATCAGCGCCCCCCCAAACACATCAGAACATTGTGGTACTGTAGCTAAAATTATTTTAGAAGCCAAACAGAAAAGACAAGAACTGGTTATATCAGTGTGTTGATTAGGCAGAGGCTGAAACCATTAGATTACCATTAGATTTTATTTTGTTGTGGGGCATAATCAATATAATATTATATTAAATATTTAAAACATTTTAAAATGCATGTTGTAGTTCTAAGCTGAAAATTGCTTTTTGTAATATTCAACAAGCATTTGAAATGGTGAGACATTTAACTTATCCTGACCGCCCCAGGCAGATTAAGTCATGGCCCCTCTCAATTGTGGGAGCCTGGGAGGACTTCACGGCCGAATTGGTGAGAACTGAGAAGTATGCAAATATGGGGCGGGACAGTGCGAGGGGAAGAAATGCTGAGAGCAATGAGACTAATATCCAGGCAGTGATTGCTGTGCAAGGTTACTGCTATACACCAATGCTTTTATATGTCAGATATCAGTTGGGGAAAAGCATCAATGAATTGACAGCCCCCTGGAGAAGTAAGTTAGTGTTGACTGCGGAGGCGTTGCGTAGCATGGAGGTATAAGCACTAAAGCCCAGCAATGGAGACCCATTCTGAATACATATTCCATTAGCTCTGCCCGGTGGGATAAACAGTGTCTCTGTCTAATGTGTTTGTGGCTCCTGTAGACAGTATAGCACCCCTACGCACGCACGTGCCCTGTGACCTGTTCTGCACATATAACTCCCTTCCACCGCCCACCTCCTCCGCTACTGTATCTCCTTCATAGCAGCTCAAAGCAACACTCTGTCCACGGGCCAAATCCAAATCCCTTGGCCATGAGAGTGAAATGCGAGGCCCTGTAAATAGCACTTGGACTGCTCTTCTTTCGCAATCTCCCCCTTTTCGTCATCCAGTCTGCGTAGTGCTCTTCCTCTATTAGTTCCAGACAACCATCTCTCTTGTCACTCTTTCCCAATCCGTCCCTTTCTTTGCCACAAATCATGTTCATGCTTTGTCTCTGCCGCGTCTGCAGTGTCTTGTTTAACTGACCTCTCAGCAACCTCTTTACAACCAATTTATTAGGTTGTTGCTATTCACCTGATCCCACACCTATGTCATCTTTCTTTTTCTTTTTCAAGACATGTCTACACACTCCCCACCAACATAGACATGCACTGACACACTTGTCTTGTGTGCTGTAGGACTCCTTTTACATGGGCTATGGTATTCCTAGGCTGTCCCAGTCAGTCTGATGCCTGGCCTAGAGGGGCGTGTGCCGATGAGTACAAGTTGGTGGATCCTATTGGTTCACCAATCTTGGACCCTGTTATTGGTTAGCAAAGTACATTGCGTTTTTGATAAATACAAGCTTATAAGACAAGTTGATCCCCATTTCCTATGCCAGAGTTTCCAATGGATTTCCCCAGGCTTTTCATTTTTGAGACGAATGCCAACGGAAATAAAAGTCTGGGTACCGAGGCTACGGTATAGTTTTCTCTATCAATTTAATATATTTATATTGCCAAAATAAATCATAGGGTTGCCTTCTTTTTGTTAAAAATCCTTAGGGTCAGAAACAAGTTAACAACATTGTTTATATTGGGGAAAGGTGTGGAAAGCATAACCAACAGCATTGCTGTATCACCTTTCCCTATCATTTTGACGCGAAGAGAGAAATGTGGAATCTAAGCATAGTACATTCCAGGGAGTTTGCTCATGGCCATAAAACCAAGCGTCTCCGTTTCAGTGGGATCATTCTGCTCAGGCATGCTGTGTGCGCATGCACGTGTCATACATTTCAATTGGTTCTCGGTTATGAATAATACCCTTTTTTGCATAGAGGACATCATGAACATGTCACTGTGACCTATAGCGGAGTTCCATTGGAACTCATTAGGTCCATTAGTACGCACTGTCTGATAGCAAATGCACAGCCTTATCAGCGCAGTGAGCTGCATGTCAACACTCAACAGCACAGCCTTAATCCACTTAATCCCAAACACATTCCCCAATTTACACGACACTACTCTCTTCTTCTCTATCCCTCACACTCCATGTCCTGTCCTGTCCCCCCTCCATCTCTCACCATCCCTCTCTCTCTCTCTCTGCGCTCTCAGCACAAATCTCTCATTCACAAATAGAGGCCAAAAGAGGCTCAGCTGATGGAATGAGATTATGTTTTTTTTTTCTTCTTCTGATTACAATTCAACACCAGCTTAGAGGTAGACACAAAAATACATGCAATCCCTCCCCCTCTCCATTCCATCCTCTAGTCTACTCTACTCGCTCACTCTCTTCTCTCCTCTACCCTACCCTCCCTCCCTCACGTTGTTCCCTCCCCTCTGTACTGTGGCACCTCCCCTTTCCTATCCTCCCCACTAGATCTAAGGACGCCTCTCTCACACACTCCTGCTGCACAGGTTGTGTGAGGGAGGGACCGAGAGGCAGAGAGAGAGAGAGCATACACTTACAGTCAAAGCGAAGTGAGAGAGGCGAGACAGAGAGAGAGAGTGAGTGAGAGGGGGAGAAAGAGGGACAGAGATAAACCAGTTCAGGAAGAGAGAGGAAAAACTGTTCATTTTCAGCTTTTTGAATAGAGGCCAAGCTAAAAAGAGGAGTGCAAGAGGAGAGAAAGAAGGGGACTTTTCAGGAGTGGACGAAACCCTGCAAAAGTGGGAGCTGATCTTTGTTAGCAACCCCCTCCTCTCCGCTTGGTGTCAGATCCCCAGAAGCCATGGAGCCCCAAGTGGCAGCAACTCAGGTTGAGGGGGAGCGCAAGGAGAGGAAGAAGATCCAGTTTGCCGCCACAGAGCCCAATGAGTCGAGTCAGGTTGATGGAGAGCGCAAAGAGAGGAAGAAGATCCAGTTTGCAGACATGGACCTCAATGACTCATCTCAGGATGAGGGGGAGCACAAGGAGAGGAAGAAAATCCAGTTTGCTGTCCAATCTGCTGCACCCCCCAACCTGGACCCTCGGCAAGTGGAGATGGTGAGTACTGAGTACAATACACACTGTGTGTACTAGGCCTGGAAAATGCATGGGACATTCTTGTTTGAAGTTTTGCACAATGTTGCTCTGCATGCACATGCAACATTGTGCTAGGAGAAATGTAAATAATTCAGAGTACAGTCAAACACTTAAAGGGCATCACCGAATGACGTCCTTGCGGTCTTGATTCAGTTCCCGGGCATTCAACTCATATTAATGATGACAACAGTTGGAGGGGAAAATTCATATATTCATATATTTTTTTCTCCAACCTGTATATTTTTTCCATGATATTTGATTTTTGTTCATCTTTTTTTTTTTCCTTTTCCTTCTTTCCTTTTTACTTTTGGAAGGTTATTACAGTAGACGGTATCCCTGATGACTACTTTTAGTTTAGTTTTGTTTTGTTTTCATCATTTTCGACATGCCTATCCGTTGATCTAGCTGGCTCGATCTCTCAACACAGTTGAGAAATGATGATGACATTTCCCCCCGATGGCTTCCTCTTGGTCCCTCACTCCTCTCATCTTGACCCAATTAACTATGTGACTAGTGACACTAAAGTCAACACACAGAGGTTGGTCTTTTGCAACTGGCCCCTAACATCGATCCTCCCATGGCCCTCCTTTTGGAGATGGTTCTGTCACGCAACAGACAAAAGTTAATGATTACTTTCCTTGACTGTCCATGAGTTTCTTTTATTATCTGTCACTGTTTCACCATGCTAGTTTATAAGTGCAACATCCCATCCCATATGCGCTCTCTTTCTTGCCAAATGTGACCTTTAAGTCCACTCTCGGTAAGCACTATAACTATAAAAAAATATTTTATAGTTGTCGTTTTTTTATAGTTTAAAAAATCGTTAGAAGTCAAATAGATGGCAGAGTTCACACCAACTAAAAGCAATATACAATGGCTATAATTATAGTCATCTTTATAGTTATAGTGCTCTTTCTTTACGGTGTGTGCCATGCCATGTGAGCGTATGGTTAGTTGTGTGTCTCGGTGCGACAACTGTGACCTGTACACTTGGCATCCGTTTTTTGACTGCCTGTGGGTGTAACTTTCAGTTAAATTTCAGTTCAGCACAAAGTGGGTCAAAAGAGGCTGTTGATGGTGAGGTGCTGTAGATTGAGGCCAATCTGGTTCAGAGACTCCAAGGAGACTTGGGAGAGAAGCAGAAAGAGAGCTGTATGAAGAAAGGCAGAGAAAGAGAGAGAGAGAGAGAGAGAGAGAGAGAGGAGGGAGGCACGACCTGTTCTCTGTTAGTTCACCTATCTGGTGTCATATCCCAAAGTAGTTGTCCTTGTTCTAGAGTTCTCTACACAGAACTCAGAACTAGGATGACCCAGCAGCTTGATCATCATGCACTTTCTGACCAATGAGCAGACCTGGGTTGTTGTCTGGAGATCTACTTAATTATAACAGTTAAAAACGCAGGCACGTGTCGCGTGCACACACGCACACACGCTCGCATGCACACACGCGCACGCGCACTCACTGTCAAGTACGATTACCCTCTCTTTCTTTCTCTCTCTCTCTTCCACTCTCTTGTTCTCTCGTGAATCTCTCTTTGATCTCTATCGTCATTTCCAAGAAGCCACTGGCTATCAGTCTGTAATATATGTGAGCCAGACTTCCTTCCCTGCACTGGGAAATGTGTTCTTCCTCGAAAGTAACAATCAGCTCACGGTCATTTTCCGTGGACTTGTCCTCTTTTACCCTTCGGCTCTGTAACTAGCTTGTGTCCACAAAAGGGCCAGTGCTCAGTCAGCAGTGGGCTGCTGGGGTGCTGCTGCAACAGTAGTGGGGTCAGGCAGTTTATTCATGAGTCCACAGGTCCACCTCTTACCTGTGCATTTATAGAAAGTAAAAGATATTCAGTCCCAGGTAGTGTATGTATGCTATTGGTGATTTGTAATCCCCCGAATATTCATCTGCAGAAAATGTTCGACAGAAAATATTCAAGCAAAAAAAATATGACCAATAGTCAAAACACAGCGTTACCTACAGTGCGTGACCTAATGTTTTGTTGTGATGGCGCAATCAATAAGCAATGATAGGATTCAAAAAGAATAGAAGACAGACACTTGCTTCGTCCTGCAGACGGTCCAGAACGTTAAGTTGTCAACAAATCATGAAAACAAAACAAATCGGGCTCTGGAAAGGCTGTGCTAATTTGTGAAGGGGAGGGGGATTGTGTGGGGTGAGGCAGCATTTTAGCCAATCACACAACGGCAGTCTCCAGCAGATTCATAATGAGCCAATAGAGTCGAGGTGAGGTGGAGTTAGATTCTGTTTTTTATAAACAAATCTGTTTACAAACAAAGTGTTTGTACACAATAAAGTTGGCTCTATTACCTTTTATCATATTCAGTTATTTGTTATTCAGTATTTTGGCCAAGAATTTCCCTTTAGGTCAGGGGTTTTCAACAGGTGGCTCGGGGACCACCAGTGGTCCCCTGAAGGGATTCCAGATGGTCCCCAGGCTAAATGATGGAAAGTTGGTTAACCTGATGTAACTCTGTAAACACGTATATAATGAAACCAAATGAACTATTAAAATATTCATCTCAATTAGCCCAAGTCTACGCAACTAGAGAATGTATGTTGTAGATTAATATATTAATGGTCATTTTGATCTGTATGTTTGACTGTTTTGTTTTCTCCAAAATCCAGCCTGGTATTGTGGACAGAAGCAAAAGAAATCTTTAGTTCTGGAGTCTGTGTGGCTAAAATGTCATCAAATGGTCTGTGGCTCAAATGCCAAATAATAAGTGAGCCCTCGTATGAAAAAGGTGAAAACCACTGCTACACCCAAGATATTATCTTGGGTGTAGTTGTGATGAGATGTATACATTTGTTTCGTTCTTTGTGTATATGTATACATTTGTTTCGTCCACAAACACAGGCATGTTTGTGCGCACACGCATGTGTGTGGGTGTGTGTATATATACTGTATGCTTACTGCATGTAGGAGGGAGAGGTCATTTGAAACATTGTATTGAAAGGCCCTGGAGGGAGGCTGGGAAACAGTGGGGGTGTATAGGAGAGGATGTGTTTATGTGCATTTTCCAGCTGATAAAATCTAGCAGGGCCTGAGGCTGAGTGGGCGACACCCGCACACAGCTAAGTATAACTCTGGAGCGCCCCACAGTTATACTTAACTTGTGTGCGGATGTTGCCTACCGAAAACAGACGATCTATAAGGCTCACAAGCATGACGCCTTGTGATTTTGACGATCTGTCTCTGGAGATTGACGGCATAAATCACGCAGTTACGCATTTTGTTCCAATAATCACCCTCCAAAAGCAATTAATATCAACCGCGAAATGGAAAACAAAAGAGTGATATTTTTGCCAATAAATTGCGGCTGACAATACCCTTTGCCTCAGAATATGTTGCTCAATCATTACTGTCTTCCCCCGTGTTTGTGTTGGTGAACAATGAAACCACATAAACTCCTAAAGTGTGACTATACAACAGGGATTGTTTCCATGGAGACTGACTCACGCAGACATGTCACCCCAGCCTTACCGTCGACACTTAACATTTGAAAGGTCAGCCACTTAATGGATAGTTCTGGTCGTCTAGTCGTCCATTTGCACCGAAGCTAAACAGTTTTTGTGTCTGTGAATTGATGCTTCTGGGGGTCGCTAATGCTAGGGACGGTGAAAGTCGTGTCTCGCATCCACTCAGTGCCCTACAAGTGTGTTTGTGTGTGAGTGTGTGTGTGTGTGTGATTGTTGTTTTGTGCAAAAGGCATAACAACACTGCACAACAATGCACTGAACAATGCGTGCTAATCCTCTGTGCTGCTGGGCGTTCTCCACTTTTGAGAGGTGTCTCTGGGGAATGAATGAATGTCATCATCCTGTGATTCCTAAATAAGTGAGAGGCAGCACATGGCTCTGTTTACCACCCTGTCCCCTGCCCTGCAGCAGCAGCAACCCACCCGCCCGGCCCACCGCCTTATGCTGGGGTAATGCATGTACTGGAGTGAGATTAGGGTCATTGTGCAGACATAACCCCGATTCCTTCCATGTCTGCCACCCTAGGGCAGGCAGAAAGAGACACTTTCTTCCCCTCTCTCTCACACTGTCTTTCCCCCCTCGCGTTTCTCTCTGTCTCACGCTTGGGAAGTGATAGGAAATCCACATTCTGAGGATATGAAAGGGCATCCGTGCCGCAACTATACCCAGAAGGTGACCAGTTCTAAATTAGTCTACGTCAGGATGGAGGGCACATGACCCCCACCTCTCTCTCACACACACCCACACACACACACACGTTTCCCATCTCCGGGTTTAGTCGTCACATCTCCTGTTTTAGACGTCACCCAACGACCTTTATTGCGCCGTGTGTTTGTGGGTAAACATTGCCACTCTGAGGGACTGTCAACATGCAGTCCTGGTCAGAACATCTCGTCAGAGTGGCATGCTGGGACCGAGGGCAGGGGACGGCTGAAGGTGTTCCTCATAGCATGCAGATGCTATGCAGCGAAGGGAAATGTCATTGGTGTTGGTTCACCACAGGCCATTCCGTATATTTCTCCTCAAGTGACGCGATCTGTTGATTTGTGGTGAACCGCAGTGGTTGATGATGTTTGCTCAATCCACAGTAAATTGAATTGGCAAAGAAATGTAATTGGACTGGTAGGAGGACCACAGAGTTATATTACGTTTTTGATATAAACAGTCGACAGTCCCTCCCTAGTTGACAGTCCAAGTATGCTTTGAAAGGTTACCCCCCCCGCCCGTCCACGCATGCACGCACGCACATGCACGCACGCACACACACACACACACACACGCACACGCACACACACACCTACCTCTGACACACAGGGACTATGTTTTAAAAACAGTGTCCTTAATTTATGACTGCATGCACCAGCTGGATCCCAAACAGAGAACCTGCTTGTGAGAAAGTACAAGTTGTCCAAAATGTGTTGAGCTGTGTCACACTATTAAAGGTGACACCCTTTACAAACTTCTGTCCACAACCATCACGTAGGCAACCATCACTACAGCATAGTATTTATTTCATCTCGGCTTATGTGCATAGACAATTGCGTGCCTGTGTGTGTGTGTGTGTGTGCGTACTGTATGTAGTCGAGTATCTGGTATCTGTGCGCATGTAGCCTATAGTGTAGTGGTATGTGTCTGCAAGTGTTGTCTAAACAGCCCAAGCAAAAATATTGGAGTGAGTTATTTGATGATACTGTACTGTATACAGTCATCAGAAGATGAGCGATAAAAAGCATGGGGGCTCCGTTCGCCCAACACAGGTCTGCACTGCTGAGACCCACGCACCGCCAACAGGCTACTGTTATGGTCAACAAACCACACAACAAACAAACCATGTTGTAATTTTGTGCCCTCAAGTGACGTGCACACTGCACACGTGTCCTAAAGAAATCAAAAAAGGATCATGATGCATAATGCATCAAATCGATCAAATGTCGGTTTGAAATCTACAGGCTGTGGTGTAGAGCGAGGTGCTGGTATACAATTGTCAATAAGAAAGAAATGCCTGGCGGGTTTCCACCGGTTCCTTGTTCCTACATGGTTGGGAAAGCAGTTTTATGTCTTTATTTCCTGGTTATGTGATAAACGTGTCACAAGGTCACAAAAAACAAAGAAAAAAAAACTGTGTAGCTCGTGTTCGGCACTCTGCAGTCTGGGCCTTACGGTTGGCCCAGCCTGTGGAATTCCATCTTGGCAAATTCCTATAGTACCAGGCACTAGAGTTATTCTTTCTACTCACTCAGTCAGCTGTACCTAGTAGCATGCACTGTGCATTTGCTGGATGTATTAGAATGCAGGCACGCACACACACGCACAGGCACACATGCGCGTGCACACTGCACACACACACACACACACACACACACACACACACACACACACACACACACACACACACACACACACACACACACACACACACAAATGTTGGCACGCTATTATCCACGTTGGCACAAAGAGACCAGCAACAGTAACTGTCCTTTAGAGGCCCTTCAGCCTATGTGCTCTGCTTCAACAACAACATCAACAGCAGCATGCAGCTAAATCTCTGATGAGAACAGAGGTTTAGTGGGATTAGGACCTCCGTCAACGACAGCAGCAGAGGAGTGAGATGAGAGCAGACGTAAAGACTGAGGAGAATCTGGAGTGTAACTCCAGTGTAACTGGATTTCACACTTGGTACATCACCAAGTTCTACCTTGGTCCTGGCGTAACTTGGTTTTGTGGACAGGAGCTGCTAGCTTGCAGATGCAAGCTATACTGTCCCCATCCCTGTCCGTCAAATCCCGGACATGGATGTACTGAGTGACGTAGATGCGTTGAGCGGAGTGGTGATCCATGACTCAAAACAAAGGGGATTGGTCTTTATCCCTGTTTCATCAACACGAGGAACACATGACATTATGTTGTGGCCTCTGTGTCAGTTGTAATCTTTGATTTTCATCACAGGGCGATTTATCTGCATGCGGCTTGCCCCTTAATGGACTCGCACATACAGGGTCATCGCTCATCGGTCAGTCATTTTCAAGTGTAGTTTAGTAGAAAGGCCAGGCAATGTCATATAGACCTGCAATGTCATATAGAATGCACAACTGAGTCGGGTTCCAAAGCAGTGTTACCAGTTTCACATGTTTTGACTGCTTAGATGTACAGAAAATAGATTCGAAAAATAGAATAGAAAAATAAACTACTGATAAATATTATAGTCATTAATCATTTCTAAATATTGAAGCCCAAGGAATCAAGTCACTATTATGCAAGTTACAGGATGTATACGGTATTACTATAATTTAGTATGTTGTACTAGTAGTAAGTGTAACCTTCTATAACCTTTATGTCAATTGGAGGGTGCCGAGTCTGAAGTGCCAAGGTGTGTACTGGACAGTGGACAAATAAAGAAATTCCAGATGTCAAGTCCTTAAGTTTCAATGGTAGCATTTCTTATTAATGGTATGCTTGCACTGGCATATAACAAAAGAGCAATGTAGAGTATAATGATGGGACTGCATTTTCTTATTGAGATGCTTTATCGTCAAATTATTTGCACCTCAAAGAGGAGAGATGGGGCCTATAATAGTGTTGGTGTGCTGCACATTGTGATGACAATGATCCTCCTCAGACAACACTCAGATTCAGTTACATTTTCAGCTACGATTCAAGTATCTGAACCAAGCAGGAACTTTAATACCATACATGGACATACACTGTTGAATAATGATCGAGGGCAGCGAGAGACAATTGTTGCACAAAGTGTGTGCGTGCGTGTGTGTCTGTGTGCGCACACATGTGTGTCTGTGTATTCATGCACACATGTGCATGTGCCATTGCCAGACAGAGCACATATTTTGAATGTCATGCTCTGGCTAATGTTATTAACCAGGCACATCAGAACATAATGCTGTTTTGTTGGGTGTTCTGAAATACACTGTCAACAACATCCAATGTTGTAAAGTGCGAGTTTTACTCTTGGCATTAGAATCATTGATATTGGCAAAATGTGTGTGTGTGTGTGTGTGTGTGTGTGTGTGTGTGTGTGTGTGTGTGTGTGTGTGTGTGTGTGTGTGTGTGTGTGTGTGTGTGTGTGTGTGTGTGTGTGTGTGCGCGCGCGCGCGTGTGCGCGCGCGTGTGTGTGCGTGTGTACTCGCAAGCTACTAGCTACTGCAGCAATAACTGTTTTTGATGCCAAAGTTAAACATTATGAGGTCACCAAAACTATGAGGACACCAAAATTGTGACTTGAGTCACTAGTTTCAAATACACAACAACAACTCACAGAATTGCATTCTAATATGGGTTATCACCAAATACACAATGCTTGCTCAGCAGGAAACACAAAAAAGAGCTTACGGATACATATAGCAACCATGGAACAGTTGAGTGGTCCCAGTAACACTACCTGTACACTTAACCTATATATGAGTGTCCATTGTGGGTATCCAGTGGGATACCCACAATGGGGCTGTTTCGCTTGGTGTGAGATTACGGGTTAGGGTTAGGTTTAAGCTCTGCTCATACAAAACAATGGGCTGCCAGACTAATAGAATTTTCCATTTGACGAGTGCAGTCTTTGCAGTGACGTTGCAATGACGTAGGTCCAATTAGGACCAGTTGGGTCCAATAGGATTCATTGCATTTTCTTGATTAGGAAAAATAAAGTAAACTACTGGTGATAACGGCTTGTCAGTGATAACATTCAAATTCTGCTAGTTCACCCTCTAAAAGTTTTAATTATCACATATCCTGTTGTCTCTTAGCCCTGTGTGGCTCACTCTCCTCCTCCTCATCTGTTATCTCAGGGGATTTCAAAATTTTGATACAAGGGCCCACTATTTATTCAGCATTTGAGCCACAGTACACCATTTGAGGACATTTTAGTCCCACAGACCTCAAAACTAAAGATTTCTTTTGCTTTTTTCCAAAATACCAGGCTGGATTTGGGGAATAAAACAGGCAAACATACGGATCAAAATGGCCATTAATCTTATACATTTTCTAGTTGTGTAGACTTCACATGATGAATATTTTGCAAGGGTCAATTTAGTTTCATGTTTACGCTCTCAAAGAGTTACATCTGGTTAACCAACTGTCCATCATTTAGCTGGGGACCACCTGGAACCCTCTCAAGGGCCACTGGTGGTCCTCAGACCACTGGTTGAAAACCACTGTGATATCTGTGTTACTACAGCAGAGGTCTTCCTCCCACAGCCCCCCCTATACAACAACTAATTACACAAGTGGTGGGGGTTTGGGTGCATATAGAATAAAGATGGGGGCAGAGTGTGAGATCATTCTGCCACTGGCTACCGAATAATTACATTAACTTTTCGAAGGTCAACTCATCGTAGAGCCCCTCCAGATGCTACCGACCCCATCTGTTTGTTCAGCGAGGGTCAGGGGTCACATTAATGTCAGCCGAGACGGAGAGGAGACTGAGGCGTCTCGCTGCCTGGAACTTGTGTCAAAGAGGCCATTCTTTTAAATAGGAACGAGCACTCCCAAAAGATTACACCAGACCAGCCATGAGCTATTTGAAGTTTTCACATCCTTGAAACTCCTCTTTGTAGCCTACAAACTTGCGCTGTTGTTTATACTCATCAAAGTCCTCCATTGAATCTGCTCGGGGGCAATGGTGTTTCTGTTGGATGTGACTGAATGTAACCGTGTCTGACAAAGGTGTTTGTCACTTGCCTTTGGATGTTCATATAGGCTACCCATATGGATTTATTTTTTTATATTTACTGTATGTCATACTGTAAATGCAAACTTTTGAAAGTGGCACCTTTCATACAATCCTCATATAAGAGAATAAAATCTATTTATCTGTTTTGAATGTCATATATAATTCTTATATTAATTACAAAATTCTATATGTTTCACTTTACAAAAAGTACAGTGAAACATATAGGTAGATCTTATATTAACTATACGTTTCATTTAAAACATATAGGTAAAAGGAAAACATTCCGCACACTGTCTTGACCTGTAGAAACTTTATTTAGCAACGTTTCGGTCACATCAGACCTTCATCAGGCATGAACAGTCTTTATGCCTGATAAAGGTCTGATATGTGACCCTAATCCCAAATGAGTACTATTGAGCCTATACAGTCTTTTCAGCAATATGAATTCTTTCTCTAAAGCATGCCCTGCACTATAGCTCTGTAAAGACGGTCACATGCTCTGGCCTGTTGATGTACCGGGATAATTATTCTTCACTATATTGCTCAGTCTTTTGCCCCAAGGTAATCAGAATTTGATATGGACATTGAAAAAGTAATCTGCTGATCATCTAAAATTAATTAATGAAACATGTGATCACATGTTTTGAACGCAGTCCCATGCAGTGCTTTCAAATCCCCACACAACATGTGCATCTGGCTGTGTGCTGGCCAGGCATCAAATCATTACCCCTGCCCCTGTGTTTCTCCTCGTGCACGGACGGTCTGATTAGTCATGGCTCTACAGGACATTTAGATGTAATTGTTTCATCTGAAACCTGGGTAATCTGTTTCTGAACAAGGGATAATAGCATTGATGGTTATAGTGAATAGACCATAATATAGGACTGGTTGACCAGAAGGAGGGGTGTTGGTACTGCCACCTTTATGAAATTTTAATATAGAGGTTAAACTCTCTATATTACAGTTCTTTGTTTCTATAGGACACATATACGTAACTCGGTCATGGGTTAAACTCTCTAGATTATTTTTCTTAGTTGCTATAGGACACTTTCAACTCTGACTAAACTGACTTTCAACTGACTAAAAAACAGCATACTGTATGTTAATATAATATGTTAAAGCATACCATATTGTAACACACTATGCAGTATGTCTTTCAGATTTACAATGGTGTTACTAAACCTAATCTGATATCCTAAAATCTCAATTATAGCTAATTCTAACCTAACCTAACTAATGTTCCTCAAGTACAGTGCACAGCTGCTTCTGTTTCCAAATTATATTAGTGACCACTAAGGTCTTGCCAGCCACAGTTAGAAATATAAGCATTCCCCTAAACCAAGCCATGAATCATTTACTCGAACAAGGGTTTTTTGTGACATTTATTACTTAATTAACCTCATTGCTGATGTTGAGCATTCCTGGAAATTATTTTCTGATGGTGTTTTTACTGACATTGTCAACAAACACATGATAGTATAAAGTGAAAGACTGAATTAATGCATAGGTCACTTCAAGTTTATGCAAGTCACTTCATGAGCGCAGAGAAAAGGTCCTGACTGGCTGCTTTTCAGGTGATTATGCAATGCAATGAAATGCATGTACAGCATGCAGTTGCAATTAGAAAACCCAAACCTAATCATGTTCTCACTGAAGTGTCAAACAAGCAAAACAATTCTTTGTCATTTTTGGATGACTATGTATATTTAATTATTTGCTGAAAATAATAATTGGCACAGCTTCCCCCACTAATTGTTAAAGGACTCTCTGTTAAGGCCAAAATGCTTGGTTGTTTTAACAAGCATTCTGTCACCTCCTCTTTCTTGTTCAAGTCTCAATATTAGTCATGAAAATGTCATACCGGTATTATGGTCTTTAGTTTTAATCCGGTTCCAGATTTATAGGTGCATAATAAAGCCCTCAAACTTTTAGATACACGAAACAAATGACAATTTGGAGACATTGCTGACCTGCAAATGTCATTCACTGATGATGGTGCACCATTTTTAACTATAATCTTTAAAAATGATAATATTGTCTTTCAGATGGCTCAAGATGGCTTTCATGAATGGCAAAAAACAAACAGTTTTATCTCCACCGAAATCCACAAGCAAATCATCTGAAATAAGCTGATAATCATATATCTCTTTGCTGCATGTTTTCATTTCATGTATTGGTTGTTCAGCACATATGAAAATAAGCTGTGAACAGATGTCAGTTGTTTGCACATAATGTTATCTGTCTTCTATACAATGCGTCGTGCTCAACCAACAGAAATTGAGTTTACAAAGCATTTCAGACCTGTGTGTGTGACTGTGTGTTTGTTCTTGGGAGAAGCGTTACTGTGGCACTAATGCCTCTTCACAGAAAAACAGAAAAAACAAAACAAAAGAAGGAATCTTAGGTCACACTCAGCCCGGATTCATTTTCACCTTATTGAGTTATTGCACTCATGGCTATAGCTTGTTTTTAGCTCCACATGTATAAGGTTCAACCACTTCACATTATGAAGATCCCAGAAGTACAAAGAGGAGGGTGGATCTGCGCTGTGCTTGCCTATGTTAATTGAGTTTCACTGTCTTGAGTCCAGCAGGCCCAAGCTCACGACCGCTGCTGCAGTACTGCGGTCCTGAGAAGGACATAAGAGGGATGAAATGAAAAGAGAACAGACAAAGATAGGAAAGGAGATGAGGTTAACCACATACCATACAACGGCTGGGTCCCCCAGGGTTTTTCCTACTAGGATAAATGCCGAATGTTCACCTATTGTGACTATTGCCCAGAATAGGAGTGCTAGGGTTCATGTGTTTAATTGGAATGAGCCAGACAAAAGGACAATTATTGTTGCACTCCTAGTCTTAAAGTTTTAACCTTGAACCCAAATGTGCCTATTCTGGATTGTCATGAAAAAATAATAGGGAAATATTTGTTGTAAATAGAACGTCCAGTGTAAATAGCCAAGCTCACACAATGTGAGCTTATAAATCGGTACTGACCCCTGGAGGTCCCAATTCAACTTTTTTTGTTTGTTTGTTTATAGCTTTTCTTAAATTTAGTGAGTTAAAAAGGGGGGGGGGGGAGTAAATTCTCCAGTCCATCCTATTCCCAACGCTATCCAAAATGTATTGCTCCAACTTATCCCAAAGCAAGTTGCTGTCATCTGTTAATTCTATAGCCATGACTGGCCATGTGTGTCTGTATATGTATCTGTCTGTATGGAGTATGAACAGCTGCACTCCTGCTGGCAGCCAGCCAGCCATAAGTATTGTTGAACACTGCACCGCTCAGCTCACACAGGTGTGCGTCTGTGTGCGCACGTGTGTGTGTGTGTGTGTGTGTGTGTGTGTGTGTGTGTGTGTGTGTGTGTGTGTGTGTGTGTGTGTGTGTGTGTGTGTGTGTGTGTGTGTGGTGTGTGTGTGTGTGTGTGTGTGTGTGTGTGTGTGTGTGTGTGTGTGTGTGTGTGTGTGTGTGTGTGTGTGTGTGTTTGTGTGTTTTTATTTTATTTTATATAAGATCTAAATATATGCGTATGGTATATTTATTTTCAATAGCAGTTGTTTTTCTGCTACAAAATCCAAGTAGTGAGATGGTCCTACTTTGTCTAAATCCACACTCTTGGTCATACTAGAGAATATATACTTTTATGATAAAACCAGCCTTGCAAATTATATCAGAATAATTTAAGTGGTTTGAACTTCGCTTTGAAAAGTGGCGGTTGACAAAGATCAATTGCAAACCCATGTAAAGAGTTTCACCACACATTCAATAATGTTCTTAACAAGCGACCATATCTATATTGCAGCAGTCAGCAGCGGTGACTTCTTACCCTTATCTTCTGACTTCTTACTCATAAAGCAGAATTTCAGAGTAGGCTTCTTTTCCCTTAAGATGGGGGGGGGGGCTTCTGGACCTCTAAGGCTTGCTCGCTATATGATGGTGTCGCATGGCAAGACCTATGAAAAATATTTAATATATACTGCATAACGTTTACTGTAAGTGCTCCTTCTACTTATATTTTGTTGTACACGTTGCTTGCTTCATCATCATTAGATGTCCTAATGTGATGAAGCCCACCAGATATGCCTTGCGTCTACCTGACTAGGGAACAGGTACTCACGGGAGACCTGACACTGCTTTCTCACAGTGTTGTCTTTTGCAGTGCAGGGCAGATTTTTCTACGATCGTCGACCCTGGAGATTCTTACGATCGTTAGTGCTGGTATGAAGTGATGCTCATGTAAGAGGCCTTTCGATTTCTCTCCGCTGGGTCCCCAGGGGCCGCTCAGATCTAGTTTATGCTGTCCTATTGCTGTTTTAATAGGCCAGGCCATCAGTGTGCCAGCTTATGGGGGCTTGCCTCTGAGGAGCAGACCCAGATGAGCCTAATCTGCACCCAGCAAGCTAAGCAAGAGTGTGCTAAGCCTTCACGCGCTGTGCGTGCACAACGTGTCAGTGATTGTGCTTTGTCAATATGGAGTGTTTTTCAATCCTTAACCTCCTCCCCTCCAATTAAAATCGCATTTTACTGGAATAGCCATCAGTCTGTTTGAATGGTCTCGTTCTTGTCCTCAGTCCTCAGTGTTCATTTGACTCTTTTAAAGAGTAAAATTGCCACGCACGCACACACGCATGCACGTGGGCATGTATGCACTCACGCAGGCTTATTACTCACCTTGTGCCTACTGGCAGCGTGCACATGCCATTAGTCTAGCCCGCTGATAGCCCAGACTCTCTCTATCTCTCTCACTCTCTCATGCACATGCACACACATACACACACAAATTCAGCTTTGCCACAATAAGACTTTATCCAACTGCAGTCATCAACTGATATAACTTATTTCCCAGACAGCACAGCACTGTGTGTACGGGCGTGCACAAGAGAGAGAGTCTGGGCTATCAGCTGGCCAGATTCAGTGCTAAACGGCATGTGCACGCTGCCAGTAGGCACAGGGGAGGAATAAGCCTGCAGGGAAGGACACACCTGTGGAGCTCATGAACGTCCCGCTGGCAAAATAACCTAGTCTGTGAAGGAAGGCGACAGAGGGCAGTTATGTGTTGTGAAGGCTGTGGCAGAGGGCAATTATGTGGATGCTGATGCTAACTAATGACTGTGAGGCAGTTATGGGGTTGGGGAGGGCGTAGTGCTGCACAAATTAATCGAAAAAAAAAAGAAAAGAAAATCACCGTCTAGATTCAGACATTTGTGCTGGCTGTCCAATTCATTTTAGTTACTCCTTCTCTCTTGTTTTGAGGGAGAAGGCATTAAAGGACAACTTTGTTTTTTTCAATCAAGGCTCATGTTTTACTTTGTTATTATAGAAGGTAAAGTTGAGTGTTAATTTGCTTTCTTAATTTTTGGGGATTTTAGCTGTTTTTGGCTGGGGCGTGGATGTGGCTAAATGACTATTCTTCTATCAAAATATTATAGCGATTTCTTCTACTAAAAATCTACTATAGTCTAATAATTTAGACCTTAGTGTCCTTGTGGTTAGAGTGTCTGCTGGGAGGTTGGGGTTTGATTCCCTGCTGGGCCATACCAAAGACCAAAAAATGGAACCCAATGTCTCCCTGCTTGGCACTCACCATCAAAGATTATAGTAGCGTTAAGTCCCTGCAACAGTATAGGCGTCATGCACAGGGGGTGTATACGTACAGTGTACTGCACATCAAACTGCCTCACACTACAGAAACAGGAGATAGGCTCCTTTCCTGACCTATATGGGCCTCATGGTTCATCTGGGCCTCATGACATCATGGCCCGGCCAGGCTACTTACTTAATAAACCCCCAGGAAATTACAGATTCCCATATTAAGCCTATGGAGGCTTCACACTCCCCCGAATGTGAAGGCCTCCTTCACATTCAGTAGATCCTGTAATCTTACTGGTTTAGAGCATCGTGTGAGAATCGCAAACTCGCAATTCCTGTTCAGAGAGATTCACGTTTGAGCAAGAATTGTGCAGCACTAGGAGGGGAGGGGAGGGGAGAGGAGGCGGGGGAGGTCACAGTGTCACAATTTGCGCCCCAGTATGAGAGCGAGCATGGAACGTAACATAATATACAATGTTACATAACCAGCACAACAACAACATGCGTTGCTATGAGGCAACGGCAAGAGTGTTTTGGAGTGTGTGTGTGTGTGTGTGTGCGTGTGCGTGTGCGTGTGCGTGTGCGTGTGTGTGTGTGTGTGTGTGTGTGTGTGTGTGTGTGTGTGTGTGTTTGTGGGGTGGGGTGGGGGGGTTGTTGGTCAAGGGTTATGTTTAGAGAGGAGGACACCCATTATAGACTTGTAAATGTCGCTAACGAGACACACACACACACACGCACACACACACGCACACACACACACCCACACACACACATACACACACACACACACACACACACACACACACACACACACACACACACACACACACACACACACACACACACACACACACACACACACACAGCCTTGAACACATTATGCATAAGCACATGCTGCTCAAACACACATACACACATGTGCGCACATGCGGCTGTAGAGGAGGATTATATTATGCTGCTCTCTGACCTCAATTATCACACACTTCCCCAGCGTGTGTGTGTGTGTGTGTGTGTGTGTGTGTGTGTGTGTGTGTGTGTGTGTGTGTGTGTGTGTGTGTGTGTGTGTGTGTGCACAGCTCTCCACTCCTAATAAATAGCTCTGCTGTATTTTTCATGTGGCCAACTGTCCTCATTACCCTCATTCAATTATGTTAATGATGCGTGGCTTGTGAGATGGTTCAGGCAGATATACATACTGTACTCAGGTGGATCACATGCATGCACCACTCTGTGGGCTATATACACATGATTCACTCTGGGTTAGATTGGGCACTTAGATGTCTGCCGTTACATATAGTGTATTAAATCCACCCACCGATAGCCGAAGATGCCATGCAAGGCACAACCAGCACATCGGGAGCAGGTTGTTCAGCGTCTTGCCCAAAGGTAGATAGGAGGAGCCGGGATTCGAACCGCCGACCCCTGGATCATTGGACGACTCCTGCTCTACCTGCTGCACATGCACTACTCTGTTGGTTATACACAAACACATGCACTCACACGCACGCACACACACACACACACACACACACACACACACACACACACACACACACACACACACACACACACACACACACACACACACACACACACACACACACACCACCCTGTGAGTTATACACATGCATGCACAGCAGACCACTCTGAGGGTTATGTAACTGTGACGTGTCAAGCAGCTGACCAAATCTCTCTCTCTGTCTGCCTCATGCCACTTTGCGGCCATGCACCGCCACCCCAGCAACACCAACTCCACTTCCCCTGTGTGTGTTTTATTTCCACATAAGCATAGAGCATTTATTCATTGACAGGATTGATTCCCCTGCCAGTTTTATCCAGTCAGTAGAGAGAACAGTTTCTGTGTTTCAGTTCCAATTTTCTCAGATTTTTGTTTAGTTCCAGTTTCACTTGATAATCCTGTATCCTGCATTGACTGTCTCAAACAAACCTTTTCTGTCTGCTAAAGAACTGGAGAAATGGGTAGACGTCTGTTTCATAACACATAACACTCAAAAGCAGTGGTTGCTATAGAACTCCTATCAAAATACAAATTTGCAAATTTTAACTGATCACTGACACCAACCTTTGGTTGTTTTCTACCAGATTAATATTTTGGTGTGCTCTGGTTGTAGAGTCTAATATTCACACCTGTATTTACATTGTATGAGATGTTTATCTGACAGAACTCTTAAGATGTTTACTGTGACAGTCTCTCAGCAACACTGTCAGTGCAGTAAGATAAGTAAATTGAAAGAAACCGACAGATCTTTCCCATGCTGTCAATAATTATCGTTTTTTTCTACAATAGTTTTACCATCTGTACTGTATGATGTACGATCAACAATTCAAAAATGCTTAAATGTTTGCTACTTTTATCATATCACAGAAAACTGTGATTAAAAAAAAATCCAACAATTTTTGTAACCCATTTTTCCAATGTGATCCTGGGCTATACCCCCTCCACCAACCCGTGAAGGCAGCAGACCTCATGCTTCCTTCAATGGATGACGAGTCCAAGCTTACTCCCCCATGTGACAGGGGGGAGTCAGCTTCCCTGGTTACATCTAACCACTTTCCCTGGTTAGATCTAGTGTGACTTATTCTGGCTTAAGTCAGGATATCAGGAAATCGGACCCCAGATCTATACATCTTTTGGCATTAAAAACACCCGTGTCACCCGTGTCTTTCCTGTCCATTTTCATCCTTTCATGTTGTACTTGTGTGAGGTCCAGAATGCCTCGCCGCAGCACACGTGAAGCATTTTTGTGTCAAGCCTCTCTAACAAGGCGATAATTTTCTTTCAAATGTGATAATTTCAAGCCTCCGGTATGATAATTCAATATTTCCCATCTGGCGCCAGTACTGGATATTTCTCAGTTGACTTTACCTTTCATTTCCAATTAGAGTGCAAACCATGCGCTTGTGATGTCTTGAATTTCATTGTGGCTCTCTCGTTTGATCCTGCTCACGGTGCTTCATACGTTTTCTGAATGAAGCAGCGACAGCAACTGAGTGTCTGAAAGACAAGGAGAGGAAGATGCTGCATAGTTAGATTGCTGAGGGCCAGGTGGTGAATGGCAGGGCAGGAAGGGGCTTAGGCGTAGTAGCATCTGGTTAACTGCAGTACTAGTCTGTAGTGTGAAAGGTGATGGGGTAGCAGGTGTCAGTCAGGCAGAAGCAGCGGGGTCCACAGCAGCATCCCAACCCCAGGCATCCCGCAGCTCTCCAGGGTAGCGGGGACGGAGCGAGTGTGACATATAGCCCTGTGGATGTCCCCTGTGGAGAGAGGGAGAGCTTAAGAAAGAGAGAGAGAGAGAGAGAGAGAGAGAGAGAGAGAGAGAGAGAGGGAGAGAGAGAGAAATGGCTTTAGTGCGGATGGACAGGAAACATAGGCCAACGAACCTGAGAGCGTCATAATGAAATTTCAGGGATTACGCAGTCCAGTGACGGAGATGAAGGGGGCAAGGGGGGGTTGGCGGAGGATAATGTCACTGTCAAGGAATGAGGGATGGATATGGACGTAAACAGGATAAAGGAAGGAGAGGATGGAGCGAAATGGAAATGAGAGGTGAAAGAAAGAGAGACTAATAGAGGTATGGGTGCTACCGGCAAGGCAGGAGAGTGGGAAGGGACATGATCAGATCGTGACGCGTCATTGCCGTTATAAATAAGCGCAGAATCAGTGCCTCGCCCCCCTCTTCCCCCACCGCGCTTTCATGTTTTCATGAAGCGGTAGCTTTCCACTGGGCAGCCTACCACCGCCGGCCTTGTGCTTTGGCAACACACACCTATAGCGGCTCTGACGCACTGCCTTGTTTTACAAGACGGAGGGGGATCTTAACAAAAACACTCTCCCATGTACTGTACAGCAGTAATTCACAGCAAATTGGAGCCAGACGAATTGCTGGATGTTACGTGCATGGTGCCTTTGAGCAGTAGGTTATAGGTTCACCTCATAGCCCAACAGGGGCGGATGTAACATTTCCCAATTGGGGGGGCATGAGAGAGAAAATGGGAAATGAGAAAATGGTATGGGGGCGGCTTTGCACCACGGGCGATGGAGCTGCACCCATACCATTTTCAGTTACAGGACTTTTATCAGGCAAGTATAAACATCAAAAATAACATCAGTGGTTGTTGAAGTTGCAACAGACACGCAGCATGCATAAAGCTAAAGGTCTGACTCAGAGACTTTTCTGTTTTCAATGATGAAATGGTGTTCGTTTAGTGGTACGACAATTGAAGTTAGTTTCGTTGCATAATGTTTCAAATCATTTAAATTATAAGCACTTTAATTTGAAATATCTTTGAAATTTGGGTTGTTTGCATGCTATCATGTTTGGTGGGGCAGTCAGGGCATTTAGAGGGGCATTGCCCCCCCCATGCCCATGCCTAGATCCGCCCCTGTAGCCCAAGACGTGCAGGTGATTTTGTATGGAGCCTTGTCAGAGCCAGACAGACACTGCTTTGCCTGACCTTCCCAGTCTAAGCGGTTTGCAGGTTACCCCCCTACCTACTTTTATATGGAGCCTTGTCAGACACTCCTCTCTGCTTGAAGTTCCAAGTCTAATGAAGCAAACACTGCTGTTCAGTGTGTTGTAATCTCAGAATGTTTCCAATGGCTTGAGTTTATTTACTGTTAACCATTATAATTGTGGGGAAATAAAGTCAAAGCATTAACTTCTGCCCTCAAATCAAGTATTTTAAGGGGCCATATTCTGTTCTATGCCCGGTCGAGTTATTGCATCCCTGTCGTTTTAGAGCTCATAAATACACTCACTATTAGACTCAACTCCTGAACCTCATGTTTACTCCATGCTAGTCTTAAACAGAAATGATTATGAGCTTGTGCCACATCCATGTACAATACTGATGTGCTGGAAAGTGACTTTATGTCCAGCTAGGAAGGAGCAATCCTCTGAGCGCGTATTTACACCAGGAAAGGTTGCCTAGCCTCATTATTACCGGATACGGCCCCAAAGTGCCCATACCTGGAAAGCACTGGAGCAAGACTGCTGAATGCCTTTCTTTATTAAAAGGCGCAAAGCAAAAAATGAAAGTTGCGGTTTGATGTTGCTACGTCTTCATCAAAGTTCCGATAAAGATAGATGGACTCTGATTAGGATATGTAGCAAGATCAAAACAATACAATAGACTTATTTTATATTTGACATTGAATGTACCACGTTAGACTGTTCCTGTACATTCCTTATCTTCAGTGATTGTTGTAGAAAGTGTCACAGTCCTTTAGTGTCTAAGTGAAATCGCTTTTGGCTCTGTTATTGCAACATATTCTGCAATGTGTTGGTTATTTAGAAGACTCTCAATGTGTGATTCATCTTGGTGTTGACACCAAAATGGAACGTTCATACATTACATTACAAACAAGAAATAATTTGTACCAATTTCTGTGATTTTTTCATGAACTCAAAGAAAAAAAGAAAAAGGTCGAAAGCAGCTTATCCTATTATCAGCGTTTCATCATGGTCCAACGAATCCGAGGACGTTTTGTTTCATTGTATGACCTATGGTTCAATCAGAGGCCAGACAGACACTTGCACGGACGCAGACACATAAACATGAACATAAACAGCGGCAAAGCCTGGCTGACGAACACAAGTACAAATACACACTTGTTCATGTCAGCCGTGAGTACACTATAGAGACTATACAGTGTGGAAAGTCCAGTGATGAAGTGCAGGGCTTCAATCAGGCTTTAGCTTCTCAGGCAATCAGCCTCAGGCCTTGGAGGGAGCAGCCCATGGGTGGAGCAAGAGGATGGGGAGTGGCTGGCCTCAATGCGTGGTGCTTGGGCCTAGATAACCCCCATCTCCCCTTAACATGTTCTCTCTGTCTGTGTGAATACACAATACTGGAGATAACATTTGCAAACACGTGTTGTGCACGTATAGCAGTACAACCGTAAATACATCTCTCATGTTACATATGTCAACTACGTCAGCCATTCTCCCGCTCATGCACGCAGAAAAGTCTGTGTGAAGCAAGTCTAGGGGCACGAAGGTATGCTAAGCTTCACACAGAAGCGTTTTGATAGTTCACAAACAAATGTGAATTAAGTTACTGTGAAGAACTACTTGAATTGCCAATGCATGTTCACTGTGCCGTGTAGCATGCAAAATTGCATAATGAGACGTTGGCTAGTACTAGTACTTGATTGTTTGCCTGGAGACGCATCTGGCCAACTGGCCAAAGATCTTACTGAAGTTAGTCAGTGGCAAGTGTTGTGATGTTGTGACGTTTTCATGGAAGCCGTATTGACACAAAATAGTAGGGTAAAAACTGGTATTAAGAATGATATTAATTTAATTAGGGTTTCAATGAGCCAACATGCACCATATCAGGCAGCACTCTGTTTGGTCTGAATGGAACAGAATTGTTGAAAGGTGGTTTGTGTAATGTTTTGGGAAACATTTTCTTTTTTCTTTGCACACTCAACTGTAATGTGTGTGTGTGTGTGTGTGTGTGTGTGTGTGTGTGTGTGTGTGTGTGTGTGTGTGTGTGTGTGTGTGTGTGTGTGTGTGTGTGTGTGTGTGTGTGTGTGTGTGTGTGTGTGTGTGTGTGTGTGTGTGTGTGTGTGTGTGTGTGTGTGTCGATGTGTGTAGATTCGGCGCCGGAGGCCAACTCCTGCCACACTGTTCAGAGTAGCAGACCAGGGATCTCCTGATGATGACCAGTCCACCCATCAGGTAACCGTCAAGACCAAACATTCAATAGTTATTATTATTATTTGTTTATTTAGCTCTGGAATATAATATTGTACACAATGATGGAGAGAGGTGGTTACCCTCATAAACTTTAATTTTACGTCAATTTAGAACCCTCAAATAGATACTAAATTAGCAGGCGGGTCTCCCATTTGAAAAGGTATGCCAGAGACCCCCATGGCTCTTGCAGTGATTTCCAACCATTTTCATCTCAACCATTTGTATCTTTGAGATGCCAATTTATATACAATTCTAAAATCTATATTATTTTTGTACACACTCAGAGTCAGATCCATACAGGTCCATACGGCTCTAAGCCATCAATTAGCTGGGGACCCTGGACCCCACTTTGGGAACCACGGGTGTAGATTATGTGTGCTGAAGAGGTTGAAGACATTCCATCATCTCTCATTTGCAGTGGGTAGTGGGGGAGAACGGAGTACTGAAGCCTAAACGTGTCAATCCACACGTGTATCAGCCACCATCACTCAGAGGTATGTGTTAGCATTACTAATATTGCACGTATTTGTTGTGTCTGTATTGTGACCAATCCTTGTGTTAATGCCCTTTTGTTTTGCCTTGCTTCGCTGCAGTAGACTCATTTTGCTTTCTGGCTTTCCGAGCTTCAATCTAGTGATCTAGAGGTGGAGGTGGTGGTGGTGGTTGTGGTGATGCTGGTGGTGGTGGGGCAATGCATGTGACAGATGGGTGGCTACTAGTATGTAGTACAATCCTTGTCTGTTTTTTTGTTTTGTTTTCTTCTAGTAACTGCATGCACGTGCATGGGTGGGCCTAAACACAGACTGTGGGTTTCTATGCACACACAGCAGCCGAGCTTCCGGGCATTTGTGGGGCGTAGGTGGAAGTGAAGGGAGGAAAGAACAGAGAGTGGACAGAGATTAGAGCGTGACAGCTGTGTGACACTGAATGTGAGTCTGCGAAACTCTGGATGATCCAGGATTACAGTGGGCCATGCGTACAGCTGTGGTGCGTGCCGTGCATGTGCACGCCCACACATGCACGCATGCACGTAGCCACGGAAATGAATAAATAAATATAAAAAGAAAGGGGAAAAATATCACCACGCATGCACGTGTACTGTCAGATGGAGGACCGGTGTTGGGTTATGAGTATCGCTACTTGCGGTGTATCAGTGTGTGGTAATTAAGTCAGGGAGTCACATTTGAGGTTGTCAGCAGAGGTTCATTAAATAAGGATTCCTCAGTGGGCAGTATGTGGCATTATAATGACCCAGGAAGGCTGGGTCCTTCCTGTGTGCGTGCCCTTCATTTATCACGCGCACGCACAGAGAACAACTTCATTTATCAGATGCACGCCAGAGAACCACTGGGAGCAAGATGGATGGAGGGATCGGAAGTGTGTGAGAGAGGGAGAGAGAGAGAGAGGGAGGGGGAGAGAGGCTACGGTGTACATCGCTATGATTTCTAATCACGTAACCTACAGTACCTTAGGCCTCCATAAACAGGCCACCACAACAACCTGCCAGTGTGTGTGTGTGTCTGTTTGTGTGTGTGCGCACTTGCACGAGCGTGCATGCCGGGGCATGGGTAGAGACCAAGGTGACCGAGAGAAAACGCATAGACGTAGAGAGAAGGAAGGATGCATCAGTGAGTGAGAGACGGAGGGTGAGAGAAGCGAACGGAGGAAGGGAGGGAGGGAGAGAGCGATGGATGTAGAGGGGGTACGTTGTGGACAGTGTGAGTCAGCAGTGTTTAGAGACAGAGTGCTAACAGGAATGAGCCAATGGGGGATAAAGAGGTGACAGAAACAAGCAGATGGGAGAAACTGGGACAAGGGAAGGGATAGAAAATGACTGTGTGTGACGCTTCCACAGAGCCATTGCACGTGGCTGTAAAGATGATAGTGAAAAATATGGTGTCACTGTAAGCTACGTCCATCTCTGCGACGTGTCTATCTGCCCTTCCAAGTGCTTGGCATAGTGGCTGTCTGCGTGTGTGTGTGTGTGCGTGCGTGCGTGCGTGTGTGTGTGTGTGTGTGTGTTGGTGGTGGTGTGTGTGCATGTGTGTGTCTGCCTGGCATGCATTCAAACACCCTTTTGAAACTCGGTAGCTAAACATTGACAGTGATGATGCGTGGTGAAACAAAACAACCTCCAAACCCTTTTTTCCCCCGTGTCTGTCCCTGTGTTCGTGTTCCTTGTGTATGTCTTTTGTGCTGTGGATGTACGTACACCTGTTGTGGGTGCATGCAATGCGTGTCTGCGTGCGTGCGTGTGTGTGCAGCTGTGCAGAAGATGGCTGAAGCACACATGCAGAACCTAGGTGTCTACCCTCCCATGGAAGATTATGAAGGGGAGGAGTATGAGGACCAGTGGCAGAGTGAGGAGGGGGAGGACACGGCTCCCACCAAAGCTGCTGGTGAGAGGGAATCTCTCTGTCAACCTGGGACTAGAGCCGTGGGTCCCAAACCTTTTTAGCCCTGTGCGACGTGACCCGAAAAAGAAATTGGATACTCGCCCTGGGATCCAAACAAAAAAAAAATAGCAGATCTACAAGATCACAATGTGTTGCTTCACACCACTTTATGAGTTTATAGATCAGCTAATGTAGAAAAGCAATTTTCTAATTTATGAAATTATTCTCTTTCATTTCTTCATGACATTACTGAAAACAATTGCTGGATTTTGTTATTGCTTTATGATTTTTTGGGAATGTTTGTTTTAATGTTTTGAAGTAATTGTTAAAAACAACATGTAAGAAACAGCCAATTAAATGACCCACTTAAATGTGTCTGGGACACACAAATGCTTCCTGACCCAACATTTGGGAAACAGTGGACTCTCTGTAGTTCACACACTGCCTACAATGACGACACTCAATTACTTATTAACGTTCTTTGTCATATGACTGTAACAAAATATGGATAAAGGGAGCTGTCACATAACCCCTTTGGTTTCTATAATCCTACATCACAACTACTTTTTCAGCTAATTAAATTCCACCCTCTTGGAACTTCTGGTCCAACTGAACAAGGTTTTGGGCACGATCCACTTGAATCAAGTGCAGTGTGCAGCCAGCAGGAGGAGGAATAGTGACATCTGCTGGGCCATTAATGAGGACTGCAGGGCTTATCTGTCTTATTTCGAAAGCTCTCCCTTGCCGCCTTTGATGAGGGGAGTCATAAATGGACAGAGAGGGTTATAAGCGGAATAAACCCTGAAACCCTGAATTCATCATACTGAACAATACAGCTACTAGTTGATCAATCAGCCAAGCTAGGCTGAACTGAGTTACAGAAACATAGACAAAACTTCATCATAGGAAAGTGCTGATAAAATGCAATTTTCTCATTATCTCTGTGAATAGATATGGCTTGGGTATGTGTTAATTTGTTGCCTAGCTGGCAGTTGTGCAACCACATTTTGCGTACTTTCCCAATTTGCTAGCAAATAATATTACAAACTAAATTAGCTGAAGCTCCTTTGATATGCTGTGTGACCATAATGCTTGTTGTAATTACTGCTAACTTTGCTTTAAAATACAATCATCTGTGTGGTTAAGGCTTGTGCGTCAGAGTAACATAAGCTCCTCCACAGGCCTGGCACGGGTTCAGATTAAGCTCTTTGCATTGAGAAGACAGGCTACCCTGATGTCATACTCCCATGTTGCCCAAGTCCAGAGGGCACACTGACACAAACAGGGAGGCGTTGTATATCTAAACACCAGCACCTCTGCCAATTGAAACAGGCCTGACCACAGCTTGGAAGCCGTCTGTGGAGAACAAGAGCTTAATTTATACACTCGTCATATGATGAATTATAAATCAGACTCCTTAGACAGTGTTCAGTCTGGTACTCTGGCTCAGGATGTTTTTTGCACAGGATGTCTGTTTCAGTTTCTCTCCTTTTTTGTTACAGAGTAGAAAGCTTGTCCACATCTTGTGCATTTCTGAATGTTGTTTGCTTTGTTTGGACCAGGCTCTGAGCCTCAACTCTGTAAGTGTCTGTCTGGGCAGGAAAATGCCCCTGCAAGTATAATCTGTAGTGAAAAAAACAATGTGAGCTCAGTGATCCTTCATCCAGAATCACTGGTTTGTCTGCCAAGATGGTAGCCTCTACCTATAAATCCATTTTTAAAACACTGGTAAACAGTGTTGGGCAGTAACAAATTTTAGATTACATATTACTGTAATATTATTACTTTTGCTCCAAAAAGTAAAGTAACGAGATTACTCTGCAAAAATGGATAATAAGTAATGCATTACTTTGCAAGTAACGCCAAGTTACTTGTTTAAAATGAGCTTGTTGTTGCATGCAAAAATAGAACAGATTTACAAGCTATCGACAGGTAGCCTACTGTAACAACAGAAATGTGCAGTAGATTGTAGATCCAGTCCACACGCTGCATCCTGCGCACAGTTATGTACACTACAAATCGCTTGCTGCTTTATTTTGTATTTTATTTTTAAATACGAGATCTCAACTGTTTTTGAAAACAATTGTGAAAAAGTTTAAAAAGTCATAGAGACAAAGAGACTTATTATTCCAATAAATTGGATTCAGTTCTAAAAAAGTGCTAAACATATTATGTTGTACATCTCTATTTTTTCAAAGGTGGGAGTTGAGGACTTGGTAAAGTAATAACGTAATATGTAATATTACTCTTCCAGTAATAAGTAAAGTAATGATATTACTTTGTATAAGGGGTAACGAGTAAAGTAAAGAAGTTACTTTCCTAAGTAATATTGACCAACACTGCTGGTAAAACAGTTTTTTTGCGATATCTGATTTCTGTTCATCTGTTCTTTCAACATTGAACAATTTTATAATCAAGAATCTGACATACAGACAAATTATAGAAACATAGCAATACAGTATGCATGTTTCTAGTGTCAGATAAAAATATTAAATCTTCATAATTGTATCATCCCAGGTCTTATTTTCACATTCCCTTACCAATTTGCGTTTCACAAACTGAAATTGCTAAAACTTCAATGGGCCATATGGCAAATGATCTTAAATGTATGACAGCATGATTACGGAATTCAGTCTACCTTTTCTGATACCTGGACGCTGAGACATTCAGCACAACAATGTAGAAAACGTTTTTCTCAGAGGTTAACTTGTGAGTGCTGTGGTCCATAATATATGCTTTTAATACAAGTCCTTTGTTTCTTCAGACCACCAAGAGACACCTGCCATGGATGCATCAGAGAAGGTTACCTGCGTGCCAGAGACTGCCAGGCAAATTGAAGCAGCGGATGTTAAAGAAGAGGACGAGGAAGAAACTGAGAAAACGAAAGAGGACGAGAAAAGACGGGGGAATAACTGAAAGGGATGGACGGGCCAAGACAACAGGAGGGCAGAGTGGAGAGAGAGAGAAGGTGTTTTGTGTGAAGGGGTCAAATCTGTGTCAAAGGTGTGCTCTGAGCTCAGAAATAAAAGAGAGAATGAGTGAGCGCGCTGAGCGTGAGTGAGCTCTCTAGATGAGCGACTGATTGAATGACAACATAGATGCTACTGTATATCCTGCTTTGATTCAAAATCAAACGTGTGTGCATCAGCAAAGAAACACTTAATTCTTAGCCTGAAAATGGGGAGGGGGACAGAAACAATGAAACTGTGTGGAGGAAGAGGATGAGGTCTCAGATCGTCAATTAGAAAACTTGGACTAGCACACTTTTGCTCCAAAGACAATCCCAGCTTTATTCCAGCACTGTTAATGCGTTGGCTTTCAATCAGAATTTTAAACCTCATGGGGTTCTGAAGATGACTTGAACAGTGAAAACTTTGATGGAATGAAGCTGGTTTTGGAGCATAAAGTCTTGAAAGTAAGGATGGCTGTTATAGCTTACCGGTTTGCCTCCTGGCTCCTGTTGAAGTGTCCCTGAGCAAGACACTAAAGCCCTGTGGGAGTAATACGATCAATCAAAATCAAAAGTCAACTTTTTCCAAATGATGTTCATTATTTTCTACTCTGCGCTCTGCTCTGTGTGTGTTTTTTGGATACTCAAGACATATATGTGATATGGCCCATATTATGAATGATCTCCTACCTAAACATCACACAGAGCAGATTATAGATGCCACAATGACTCCAACGTCTCCATGATGAGTTGTCATCATGGTCAACACAACCAAATATACCATACAGTAGATAGACTGACACAAGACCTCTCTCTTCCATGTCCTGTCCTGCGCCCTCACCTTTCAACACTTATACACATGTTGCTTTATAGGAGGTAATAATGACTGCAAGAACAGAACACACACACAACTCTCTTATGACCACCAATAACAAAGACTCTCTCTCGCATAACCCCCTTTAAAAGTACTTGAAACTCCTTTTCGGTTCCACATTATTTTTTAACCCCTGGCCTAGATTGTAGTGACAGTGATCAGCAACATGATATTGGATGTTAGGTCCCTCGTTTAAGTTGGCGTCTCCTGCCATCTTGTGGTAGAAAATATGCACTACAATGCTATTATTGCCCTAAATCCCAACTAGTTGGCTACTGTCAAAGAAGTGTGTATTGCGTAACTGTAGCCATGAACATAGTGTTTGTGTATGGTTATTACATTTAGATTTAAACCAGGAGTTTTGATTTATTTGAATATTCTTGTATTTGAAGGCAAAGCTACCTCTAATTTTTCAAAACACCCAACCATTGCCTCTGTACATTACACTTTTTTGAAGGTTTCACAGTAAATTGATATATTGATAGGGAATCAACATATTTCTTTAAAAAATGTATCCTATATTGTTGAATCAATTGGGATTTCCCAGTGCTTGGTAAACCTCTGTGTCGACATTTTTCTATTGTCATTTTTTTTAACTGTTCAGTTGTGACTTGTGTGTTATGGTTCTGTTTTGAGAGATATTTTTCTAATCTATTGCCCAATGTATGAGTATCCTAGTACGGCCCT
Organism: Benthosema pterotum; assembly: GCA_039105355.1. Classification (NCBI taxonomy): domain Eukaryota; kingdom Metazoa; phylum Chordata; class Actinopteri; order Myctophiformes; family Myctophidae; genus Benthosema; species Benthosema pterotum. The sequence goes on along the minus strand of CM076965.1, from coordinate 26,622,918 downwards.
GTCTGTATTTTCTACATCCAATGTGATTGTGATACCTTGATGGTTGGCAAAAGTCACAACACAACCTCTCTTTAGCCAATTCAGAGTTCAGCGATGGAGTGTGTTGTGTGACATCGAATAACACTATGGTGATTAAGTATAAATTAAGCTTAACACCCATTATTAGGCTAATCAATATGTTTTCTGTCCCTGCTGAATGGAACAATAAGCCTGGACATTAAAAAATAATTCTATGAAAGCATTGCCATCACTTTACATATTGTCAGTGTCTCTGATTTAATCTCCAGTGAACGATCTTAACATACTGTGTATCATTTTATTCTGTCATTGCTGGACAAGCCTGGGACATTTCCAACTGTGCCATAGTAACTCTGTCTGCCATTTGTATAATCTGGGCTACTGTTTGTACATAAAAACAACACTTTTGTAAATGCTGGCCTTTGACTGGGCCTCTGACCTACCTAAAATCAAATATATATTGTGAATACATCATACGATCAATTGTCTCTACTGGCTCACAACGCAAGGGTTATGAGCTTGGATATTTTTGTGGTGGGATCTATCGTGCACAAATCAGACTAGAGTTCTCAAACTCTGCCCGAACCCGACCAGGCCCGACCCGACCCGACATTTTAGGGTCGGGCTCGGGCCTAAACTGTATGCAGATCAGTAGGGACGGGTCGGCCTAGGGCTCTATGAAAAAAGCAATATATATTGAATTATTTTACTATGATAAAAATAATAATTCTGTTCTGTCTGTCTGTGTATTTACCTCTTATGAAGATGGTGCTGATTGGTGTTTTCACTTTTACTCAGTGTAGAGTGCTCAAATTCTACCCGAACCCAACCAGGCCCGACCCGTCCCGACATTGTAGGGCCGGGTCGGGCCTAAAACCTATGCTAATTGGTCAGGCAGGGCCGGGCTTTGGGCCTGATCAGTTAGGGCCAGGCCTCAATTTTCAGGCCCGTTGAGAACTCTAAATCAGACTTAAGATTTTTCAGAAGTATTGTGGTCTCTTCTTTAACGCCAAATAGAAGTAGAAGTGGCACATTCATTGACTTGCCTCACAGTCCTGAATTTGATATCCTGCTGGGGTGCTGGAGGTGTCCTTTGTATCATCAGTGCCCATACACTGGGTGCGGTTGGCACGTTTGCATGTTTTCCACATGTCCCCTATAGGCCTAGGGAAGGTACCCTCACAAAAACATGCAGTGATCCTGATTTCTATATAGTAGGCTGGCAATGGGAGTGTAGTGCCCATGCAGGATTACATTAGATAATTGAATTCCTAATTTAGAAGTGAAACAAAAAGTCAATCATTTAAGGAAGTAGGATAGTAGCCTGCTAATACATTTTACAAAATTAGATGGATTATTTTAGTGTAAACCTTTAGTTTCTATTTATAGTGGCTCATAGGAATAGACTATGTGACAACCAGGGAAAGACTTGGTGACCACCGGAGAGACGGGTGACAGCCGGAATGTAGACGGCACTCGGGTGAGCAGTATGGGTTAGCGCCCCAGCCTGTGTCCTCCGTGAGGAGGAAGCCCAACAACCCTTGGTGAGGCCGTTAGGAGGGCCATTGTGATTCACTGCTCCTGAATGAATTGCCGGTGCTGGGAGTCTGGTGCAACGCACAGGTCCTGTGCCAACCTGGTGAGAGCAGGAGCAGACCTGGTGAGACGTAGGAGGGGTCTGGACAGGAGTCAACCCACAGAGCCTAGTCCTTCCATGTGCCAGAGTATAGTGCCTCCCAGTACCGGCGGAATAGTTCTGGAGCAGTGGATTGTATGGCCTTGGGTCTTTCCCTAGGTAGTTTGGATTGTGATAGTGAAAAGTTGCACTTCTGTTACACACAATGAGAAATAACTGAAGGAGAATTTGTCTGGTCTTAGGTGGTATTTATTTAAGCAGAATTATCCATTAAAATATCGTGCACGATAAGTGATGAATGTTGCAACTGCCTCGGGCGACAGTTACAAGACGCATAAAGGAAATCAAGAAAACAGTAGTTAATATAACTTCTGAGAGAGAGAAAGACAGCCCAAATGGGGAGGGAATACACTGGTGTGATATTAATGCAGGTTTACATATGGCTGCTTGCATGTCAATCAGAGACAAGGCAGACCCAGAGGCGTGGGTCAGTCCTAACCTTGAGAACCTTCCCATGCCTGTAGAGTGGAGGCACAAACCGGTAGAAACTGGACTAGATAGTGAGAAACCACCTGATATGTCACAAAGAAACACTTGTTAATCCTGAGACAACACACATTGTACCAACAGAGAGAGAAAACATATAGCTAAATGTAAAATTTCCCTAACATTCCCCCATTTTGTTTATTTAAACACCTCAAATAAAACAATAAAGTGAATTTTACTTAATTTGAAGACAATGAGGTATCATGGAACACCATCAGAAAATACATGGCAAATTCTACTGTTCAAATAAAACATATGTAGGACATGTAAGCAATAGAAAATCCTTCCAATACCCTGTTTGCAAATCACCTACAAATTGTGCTTATAAAACACAACAGAGAAACAGAGAGAACCAAAACTTACATATACAGTAAATTGAACAAAGTAACCAGTCCCACTAACCCACCAAAAACAAAATAAAAACAACAAAAATAAAAATACTCCCAAAGACGAAAGAATGCAAGTACACACAAACCATTTCAGAACAACCAGTCTTCACCGGGAACCTACACACAGACCAATGAGACAACACTGTTTATGCCCATGTAATACAACCAGTATTGGACGAATCTTAAATGTCATATTACTCTAATATTATTTATTTTTGCTCCAAAAAGTAAAATAACGAGACTACTCTGTAAAAATGGGCAATAAGTAATGCATTACTTTGCAAGTAACACCAAGTTTAAAATGAGCTTGTTGTTGCATGCAAAAATAGAACAGTTTATACACTGTCGACAGATAATGTAACAGCAGAGATGTGCACTAGATTGTAGATCCAGTCCACACGTTGCAACCTGCACACAGTTATGTACACTACAAATCGCTTGCTGCTTTATTACGTATTTTATCCTTAAATACAACACCTCAACCGTCTTTGAAAACAATTGTGGAAAACTTTAGAAACTCATAGAGACAAATTTCGAAATCTGGTTTTGTTAGTTGCAGTTGCAGTTCTGTGATTCAAGGTCAAACTGTTCCCATTGCTTCTCTGTGCTCCTTTGTTTTATTTTATCTAAGAAAAGACATTCACAATGTCGGACTTTGTTGACTGTGTTTTCAGGTGCAGTTTGTGGGATTGGAGACTATTATTATTCCAATAAATTGGGTTTAGTTCTAAAAGGAGATCGCTAAACAAATTATGTTGTATATCTCTATTTTTCAAAGGTTGGAGTTGAGAACTTGGGAAAGTAATAACGTAATATGTAATATACTACTCTTCGGTTCCTAATAAAGTAATCATACAAAATAACCAAAACAGTCTCACTCCTAACTTAACAAAACAAAATCACTTACTAATCTAGCGACCAAAAACAAAAGGGTTACAAAAGTATGCTACTCCAAACTCCCTACACTGACTCACCTACCCAAAAGATGACTTTTACAATAAACCGGCACCCATACTCCATTAGCTGTAAGATTACCATCTCAAACTAGCACATACATTAGGTAATCATGAAGCAGAATGGTGAAAGCTAGGGCAAGCAGACTCTAGACAGCATGCAGCCAGGCAGTCCTCCGTTGATGATTTATTCAGTCTCTATTGAAGTGGCAGGTCAGACTCCTCCTCATGCGCACACACACACACATAGCAGGACCTATGCTGAAAACTACAGTCAGTTCCAATGACACACTACATACTTGAACACATGTATGTAACACCATGTCCCAAATCAAACACAAACAGGCCAGTAGAACAACCAGCTTCATTCTATAGATAGATAGGACTAAGAGAATAAACCCGAAAGTCCACTACCCCGTTCCTAGTGATCCAACTGTCCAGTGATACATTGTAGCCGTGAATCGATGCTCCGTTCTGTTATCCATGCCGTGTATGGTTTCAGAGATGTCTGTCTCGATGAAGTGTGTTCACGTGTGTGTGTGTGTGTGTGTGTGCACACAACAATGGCTTAATAGGTGACTGGGGAAAGTGTTCCTGTCAGTGATGGTACGTGTATGTCCGCACAGAAGTCTCTGATCACCATGTGCACCTGTGCGTGCGTGTGTGTAATGTATGCAGTGTGCAGTGGTATCAGAGTATAAGTAAGGGGTGGAGCACTGAGCTGGCCTGCCCTTCTTTGTCTGCGTTGACGGGCCATCCTTCTGTGGCTTCTACAAGTCACTGCCTGGAGTGCTAGTTGTCAGGCTGGTGTCCGTTCTCCCCATTCTGTTGGGATGACGTCTTGCAGTTCTCTCACCTCCTCTCCTCACTCCACCGACGGTGGTGGGAGGCTGGGAGCCGGTCAGCTACAGTATGAGGATTGAGAACCATATGACCATCACCACCAGTAGGGCAGACAGAGACTTGGTAGGGACTAGGAGCTTTGGCTGCGTGGAGTTCCAGGTCGACCCCTGGCCTCTGTGCAGCAACTTGGTCCCTTGTGTGTGGTGATTTGGTTCAGCTTTAATCACCAACAGCGGGTGCAGGGCATCCGTGGCTCTACAGGAGATGAAAGCAAGGTTTCTTAGTCATGGCAACCGATGGGTTAATACTAAGGCCGTCAGCATTAACTAGTTAATGAGAATTAATCCAGCCATGAGTTAACTTGATTAATTTATTTTAGTGCCCGATTACCGAAAACAAAGGTCCATTTGGTACAATTTCGCCAAATGCAGGTGAATAATTGTGAATAACATTCGCTATCACTTCATTCATTCACTTCATTCATTCACTATCCTTTCATTTGAAACAAGTCTACACAATTAGAGAATGTAGGAAACATTGTACAAAGTTTGATATTAACATCAATACAGCTTGAAATTGTGCACAAATTCTTTAATTTTAGGTCTGGTCTGTCTAAAATAAATGTCATGCTGGTATGTGGCTCAAATGCAGAATAGATTTCAACCTCCTATTCTTAATTAATCTTGCAATGATTGTTTTGAAAAATCATCTTTGGCAACCTAACTGTTCCATGGCACAAACCAATAACATTTCTACAACTCAACTGCAATAAGTCTGAAATTATCATCATCGGTCCTGACTCTCTCACCCGCTCTGGCTATAACTTCTCCCTCACCATCGATGGATCCACTGTCACCCTCTCAACCCAAATCCACAATCTCGGGGTCATCTTTGACCCCACACTCTCCTTCCAGCCCCACATCAACCAGATCACCAAAACCGCCTTTCTTCCACCTCCGCAACATCGCTCGCCTCCGTCCCATGTTATCACATGCTGCCGCTGAGACACTAATTCACGCCTTCATTACATCCAGACTCGACTACTGCAATAGCCTCCTGTATGGTGTCACATCACCCCCGTCCTCCATCAATTGCACTGGCTCCCGGTCAAATTCCGTATTGATTTCAAACTACTTACCATAACATACAAAGCCCTCAACAACATACAAAACCTTCAATAACATACAAAGCCCTCAATAACCTTTCGGAACTCATTCATTCATTTTTCAACTGTTCAAAAGCACACTCAAAACCCATCTCTTCAGACTTGCTTTTCCCACATAGTTTTCCACCTTTACGTCTCTTCTCCTACCACACCACGATGTAGGGGCCAAAATATAGATCTAGTTTGTTCTTTATTGTTTATTTTCCCTCATTGTCTTGATTGCTTCAATCTATATAAGTCACTGCTGCAAGTACTGTAGGTTGGTATAGAATACATATTGTCGCAACAATGCCATTTATTCCGACTACAGTACAATTTCATCTTGTTATTTCCGACACTATGCATTGCATTCAGTATTATACCATATAGTATTTTCCTTTATAAATCACACACATGTAAAAGTTCAGCACTGTACTCTTTATCTTGGTCTCCTCTAATAACTAATTATATTGACGATCAGAGAGATTCTTAAGACAATTGAATTGACAAGGTATATTCTGTCTATCACTTCATGTTTATTCCTATCCATAATAATTCAAATTTGAAATCTCTCTAGTATCACTATCACTACTACTACTACTACTACTACTACTACTACTCCCAGACTACAGTACTACCCATCCCATGTCAGCAGTCAGACCACTGACTGGTGACAACAAAGACTCAGGATTCAATCAAACCGTGTGGGGGCGTGGGGCCGTGAACACTCTCCATGCCCCGGATGGAACAAACTGGACCCCTGAAGTAGATGGGAGGGGAGGGGGCTCCTGGGCCTCCATAACTCCACAAACAGAACGGAACAGGGAGGACACATGCCTCTGCATAACAGGCATGAGAGACTGGAAGCAAGTTATCTATCATTCAAGGACGCATTTATATGAAACATTTTTATCAGGCTCTGAGCTGCTGTCCCTGTCTAAAGGGATAAGTGAGCAATAATATATTTCTCTCTATTCACATACTCCCACAGGCCTACACTACAAAGGTCATCACTTGGTGGGAAATAAGCAATCTACAAGCCCATATCACAGTGTCACTTCTAGACAATCAAGCACATAATTTCAATACAAGATGTAAGCTTGTAAGAATAGTATCAAGACCTAACCAACATTTTGTCGAATCTATTTTCATGTCTCACAGGAACCTAGTTTCACCCTCTGACAGGGTGTTGAGGATTTGTTGCCCACATTCAGATTTGCCACAATTGCCTGGACTATAGGGGCACCTCAATGAGACATACTGGACAATTTGGGTTCCTTCCTCTTTGGGGAAAAAAATAAAATAAATAAAAATCATTGCACAGTAGACCTTGAGCTCAGCAACCATTAAGGGGCTGTTACGACTGTTGTGTCACCTCTGACACATACAGGTAATACCATGAGTTCTATATGGATTTGGTCTGATAACCAAGTGCGCTTGCTTTATTGTAGGTATGCCAATGGCTTACGCAATATTTGACTATTAGTGACACTATATTTTTAATTATATATTTTGTTAAAAGATTTTTTAAGTAATATTTAATAGTAATATTAAGATATTACACTTGCTCGGACAGCAATGTTGTAATATAATATATTGCTTTAAAATGAAGGTAATAACTAATACCGGTAAGTAATATATTAACAAGGTAAAGTAATATTCCCAACACTGCCTACCACCTAACACCATAGACACAAACAAATTAAGCACATAACCAAATCAAATAATAACTAAGGGTAATTTTGTGCACAAAATTGGGTGTATGCTGTACTTGGCAAACATGAGGTCAAAGGCAGGAAACTCTCTGTCCAAATACTAGATGCACTGTTTCCTATATGAAGGTGTGTGGGTGAATGCATTTTCGAGATGGAGTGTGTCCTCCTAGACTAACCACTTGAGTCCTTTGGACCTCCCATACCAGGGCGCAGTCCCAGGCTAGACCCCTTTCCACCAGAGATCTCTGCCCAGGCTCCCCTGGAAAGACAACTCAAGTCTCCTGCTTCCCGGAGGCTTCTTTTCAAAACCACCCGATCACAGGAGCACCACTCACCTACTAGCGCAGTCGCTTTTGGTTTATGGTGGCTTGACTGTACATTGAGCCGAGCGCGGCGGCCACCAGTCCCCATGCCTTGCCACCAGCCAGTCCACTCCCAGGTACTGCACCGCATGGCAAGTCATAGGCACCGCATGGACTTCTTGCCTTCTGCGACCCGACCGGCCGGTGACCCAGTCGATAGCGATCTCCAACCCCCGTAGTGAGTGTTGGTCACCCAGGAGGAAACCGACGGTCTGATCCCGACCCCACTTGGCTATGGGATATCGAAACTTTGACCGTTTTCACCAGCCTTGCCTGTTCACAGAGCTGTCTAGCACAGCCTCTGCTTAGGTGTGGACTGTCATCCACGTACCACGTAGTTGCCTCCACTCATACGTGCGACAACCACGCCGACTAGACGGTACCACAGTAGGACGTTAATTCGCCCTTCATCAGACACGGGGGCCCTTCAGTAAATCTCCCCTGCACTATAACCCCATTTAACGTGTCCTCGGAATCTCGCGATTCCACTGCCGCCTGTTTGCCACTAGGTTCCGGGGGGCCCAATCCCCTCCCTAATGGCAAGGGGGTGTATGGTTGCTGTGTTGCAAAATGAAGTGTGGTTACATGTGACAGAGGGTGTTTGTTTGTGCACATGTATATAATGAAGCTAGAAACATACGACCTTTTCCTGATGAGTCTGGACGTGGCTCTGCGATCACAGGTGTGGGTGTCCAGGGCCTGTCACTCCTGCCTCCGCCGGCACCCGCCAACCATCAGCACGACCCGTGCAGTTCTCCTAGCAGCGCCGGCGTTCCTCTCCTCCCCGCTCTCCTCTCCTTCTGGATGCAGTCATGTCCATGATGATGTAACACCTCTTCTGTCTCCTCTCTTCATTCCTTTCTTCTGCATGCGTCGTGTGCCTAAGGATGAGTCCGGGATTGGAACTACTACAGCCAGTCAGTTTATCTTTCACCCTGGTGGAGATATCTTCCCTTTGTGTGAGTCTTCGAATCATTTTTAACAGGAACCAGTCTCATTACTTTCTCACCACTTTGATGCAATTGGTGCTGCCATCATGCCGACTGGACTCCCCAAGGCAGATGACTGTGGTTGTCTCAGTCTGGCCCGTGTAGTGGGCCCCACTGGGCCACAGATAAGTCCCTCTAGATGAGATGGTGTCATACTGAGCCATGGCAATGTCCGCTGAGCTAGCACAGGAGGGAACGGACGGAGGACACAGCCATTGAAGTGAGATGACAGTGTTCGGTCATGGCTGTGAACGAGTTAAAGATCCTACAGCCGAGCTGAGAGAGGTGTCGTTGTTTGCTGGGTCCCTCTGTGGCAACAGGAACGAAGAGAAGTGGTCGATGTGGCTGCTGCTGCTGCTGGTCAGTTCTTAGGATGGGTATTAGTGTCAGGTTAAAGGCCACTGTAGACGCAGAGGAGACAGGAATGGGTCCGGGAGTAGTGAAGAGACAGGCTGGGTGGCCTGTAGACAGGACGTGGCTCGCTGGTGGACGGCGATGCTGCTGGCGTAGTCAGCGGAGGAGAAGTGGAAGGCTGGGCCAGGTCGCACAGGACGCGGATGGCTGCCGGGCCCGTGGGCTGGAGGGAACAATCCAGGTCACCCTTCACCTTCCCACACCATGTCCACAGAGCCTGCGAAAGATAAAGAGAAAAAGAAGAAGACACTGCAATACAGAGGAGGGAGGAGGAAAGAATCAAGCCTCCCCTCCCCCGATCCTTACATACCCACAGTGCATCTGTATTCAGCAAATGTTCAAACTATTTTAGCAACAGAACGCCTCACTAATCCATGAGTCATAAATCTGCCGATGACCTGCACACTTTGCCAAGGTTCCTAATTTAATGTTACTCCTACACGTACGTTGACCTTTTAGGAATTTATCCTCTGACCTTTTTACCTTAACTCCAAGTTTTCCATTTTTTTTTCTTTTACTGAAAATACCCTTTTATACCCTTTTAGAAAGCCTAATTTTGACCACTCTGCCAGACAATCCAGAGATTCCAGGCTATAAATTTTGCACTATACAGCAGCTCTCAGCTGAAGACATTAACTGCATGTCTTCGCTCACACTCACCACAACAAATCGGTGAGGAGCGTAGCTGGCCCTGTATCTAATTGCCGGTTGCCCATATTTATCTCACAGTATACTGTAACCCTTCCACTAGTAGAGGCGTCCCTACTACTAGACCTGATTTACCTCGGATTCAAACCAGGTGAAAATCCTGTGATCAGTGGTTCTAACTACACCATACACCATACAGCAGCACTCAGCTGAAGACAGTACCTACACGTCTTCGCTCACACTCACCACAACAAATACAGTAATTAACCTTACTGTCCTAACACCTTTTCCTTTCCTTTTTTTTTATAGCAATTCGGTGAGGAGCATAGCTGGCCCTGTATCAACCACAAATCACACACAATGACGATGCATTGGGTCCCCCTCAACCTTTTCCCAAAGGGAGGCTCCTCAACCTTTTACAGGGAGGCACACATACAGGCAACCCGACCCTCTGGCCTGAAATATCTGGACGGAATCTCCTTCAAACACTGTACTGTTATTAGTCCCCTTAAAAATTACTCCCTTAATTAACAGGAACAAATACTTGGAATTTGAAACAAACTCACCGTGTGTAGAAGTGTCTACGGTTCGTTCAGTCCAGGCGTGGAAGGCAGGTGCAGCCCGGGACAGGCAGAGAGCGAGCCTCCCTTCAAAGTGAGATCGCAGCTGGCCAGGCTACGAGGAGGCGCCCGCTGTCCCTCCCCCGCTGCCCCGATACCTTTCCACTGCTGAACTGCTGCTCGCTGCGCCAAAATGATAGTGAAAAGTTGCACTTCTGTTACACACAATGAGAAATAACTGAAGGAGAATTTGTCTGGTCTTAGGTGGTATTTATTTAAGCAGAATTATCCATTAAAATATCGTGCACGATAAGTGATGAATGTTGCAACTGCCTCGGGCGACAGTTACAAGACGCATAAAGGAAATCAAGAAAACAGTAGTTAATATAACTTCTGAGAGAGAGAAAGACAGCCCAAATGGGGAGGGAATACACTGGTGTGATATTAATGCAGGTTTACATATGGCTGCTTGCATGTCAATCAGAGACAAGGCAGACCCAGAGGCGTGGGTCAGTCCTAACCTTGAGAACCTTCCCATGCCTGTAGAGTGGAGGCACAAACCGGTAGAAACTGGACTAGATAGTGAGAAACCACCTGATATGTCACAAAGAAACACTTGTTAATCCTGAGACAACACACATTGTACCAACAGAGAGAGAAAAACATATAGCTAAATGTAAAATTTCCCTAACAACTGACCGAGAGTAGCTACTGGGACGTAAGTCGGGACTTGATCAACCCCGGCTGGGTCGCCTGAGTGAGGGGTATGATGTTGCGAGACCCGAAACCCCGATGACCTTGGGATACATCACTGAGGATACGTCCCAGTTGCATCAATGCGATGTATCTTTAAAGCTTTAGTTTCTATTTATAGTGGCTCATAGGAATAGACTACGTGACAACCAGGGAAAGACTTGGTGACCACCGGAGAGACGGGTGACAGCCGGAATGTAGACGGCACTCGGGTGAGCAGTATGGGTTAGCGCCCCAGCCTGTGTCCTCCGTGAGGAGGAAGCCCAACAACCCTTGGTGAGGCCGTTAGGAGGGCCATTGTGATTCACTGCTCCTGAATGAATTGCCGGTGCTGGGAGTCTGGTGCAACGCACAGGTCCTGTGCCAACCTGGTGAGAGCAGGAGCAGACCTGGTGAGACGTAGGAGGGGTCTGGACAGGAGTCAACCCACAGAGCCTAGTCCTTCCATGTGCCAGAGTATAGTGCCTCCCAGTACCAGCGGAATAGTTCTGGAGCAGTGGATTGTATGGCCTTGGGTCTTTCCCTAGTGGACTGACCGAGAGTAGCTACTGGGACGTAAGTCGGGACTTGATCAACCCCGGCTGGGTCGCCTGAGTGAGGGGTATGATGTTGCGAGACCCGAAACCCCGATGACCTTGGGATACATCACTGAGGATACGTCCCAGTTGCATCAATGCGATGTATCTTTAAACCTTTAGTTTCTATTTATAGTGGCTCATAGGAATAGACTATGTGACAACCAGGGAAAGACTTGGTGACCACCGGAGAGACGGGTGACAGCCGGAATGTAGACGGCACTCGGGTGAGCAGTATGGGTTAGCGCCCCAGCCTGTGTCCTCCGTGAGGAGGAAGCCCAACAACCCTTGGTGAGGCCGTTAGGAGGGCCATTGTGATTCACTGCTCCTGAATGAATTGCCGGTGCTGGGAGTCTGGTGCAACGCACAGGTCCTGTGCCAACCTGGTGAGAGCAGGAGCAGACCTGGTGAGACGTAGGAGGGGTCTGGACAGGAGTCAACCCACAGAGCCTAGTCCTTCCATGTGCCAGAGTATAGTGCCTCCCAGTACCGGCGGAATAGTTCTGGAGCAGTGGATTGTATGGCCTTGGGTCTTTCCCTAGTGGACTGACCGAGAGTAGCTACTGGGACGTAAGTCGGGACTTGATCAACCCCGGCTGGGTCGCCTGAGTGAGGGGTATGATGTTGCGAGACCCGAAACCCCGATGACCTTGGGATACATCACTGAGGATACGTCCCAGTTGCATCAATGCGATGTATCTTTAAACCTTTAGTTTCTATTTATAGTGGCTCATAGGAATAGACTATGTGACAACCAGGGAAAGACTTGGTGACCACCGGAGAGACGGGTGACAGCCGGAATGTAGACGGCACTCGGGTGAGCAGTATGGGTTAGCGCCCCAGCCTGTGTCCTCCGTGAGGAGGAAGCCCAACAACCCTTGGTGAGGCCGTTAGGAGGGCCATTGTGATTCACTGCTCCTGAATGAATTGCCGGTGCTGGGAGTCTGGTGCAACGCACAGGTCCTGTGCCAACCTGGTGAGAGCAGGAGCAGACCTGGTGAGACGTAGGAGGGGTCTGGACAGGAGTCAACCCACAGAGCCTAGTCCTTCCATGTGCCAGAGTATAGTGCCTCCCAGTACCGGCGGAATAGTTCTGGAGCAGTGGATTGTATGGCCTTGGGTCTTTCCCTAGTGGACTGACCGAGAGTAGCTACTGGGGCGTAAGTCGGGACTTGATCAACCCCGGCTGGGTCGCCTGAGTGAGGGGTATGATGTTGCGAGACCCGAAACCCCGATGACCTTGGGATACATCACTGAGGATACGTCCCAGTTGCATCAATGCGATGTATCTTTAAACCTTTAGTTTCTATTTATAGTGGCTCATAGGAATAGACTATGTGACAACCAGGGAAAGACTTGGTGACCACCGGAGAGACGGGTGACAGCCGGAATGTAGACGGCACTCGGGTGAGCAGTATGGGTTAGCGCCCCAGCCTGTGTCCTCCGTGAGGAGGAAGCCCAACAACCCTTGGTGAGGCCGTTAGGAGGGCCATTGTGATTCACTGCTCCTGAATGAATTGCCGGTGCTGGGAGTCTGGTGCAACGCACAGGTCCTGTGCCAACCTGGTGAGAGCAGGAGCAGACCTGGTGAGACGTAGGAGGGGTCTGGACAGGAGTCAACCCACAGAGCCTAGTCCTTCCATGTGCCAGAGTATAGTGCCTCCCAGTACCGGCGGAATAGTTCTGGAGCAGTGGATTGTATGGCCTTGGGTCTTTCCCTAGTGGACTGACCGAGAGTAGCTACTGGGACGTAAGTCGGGACTTGATCAACCCCGGCTGGGTCGCCTGAGTGAGGGGTATGATGTTGCGAGACCCGAAACCCCGATGACCTTGGGATACATCACTGAGGATACGTCCCAGTTGCATCAATGCGATGTATCTTTAAACCTTTAGTTTCTATTTATAGTGGCTCATAGGAATAGACTATGTGACAACCAGGGAAAGACTTGGTGACCACCGGAGAGACGGGTGACAGCCGGAATGTAGACGGCACTCGGGTGAGCAGTATGGGTTAGCGCCCCAGCCTGTGTCCTCCGTGAGGAGGAAGCCCAACAACCCTTGGTGAGGCCGTTAGGAGGGCCATTGTGATTCACTGCTCCTGAATGAATTGCCGGTGCTGGGAGTCTGGTGCAACGCACAGGTCCTGTGCCAACCTGGTGAGAGCAGGAGCAGACCTGGTGAGACGTAGGAGGCGTCTGGACAGGAGTCAACCCACAGAGCCTAGTCCTTCCATGTGCCAGAGTATAGTGCCTCCCAGTACCGGCGGAATAGTTCTGGAGCAGTGGATTGTATGGCCTTGGGTCTTTCCCTAGTGGACTGACCGAGAGTAGCTACTGGGACGTAAGTCGGGACTTGATCAACCCCGGCTGGGTCGCCTGAGTGAGGGGTATGATGTTGCGAGACCCGAAACCCCGATGACCTTGGGATACATCACTGAGGATACGTCCCAGTTGCATCAATGCGATGTATCTTTAATACATTTTACAAAATTAGATGGATTATTTTAGTGTAGAAACTGTCAGGACAGCCATAATTATATAGAGCTATAGGCAACGATAAAAGAGAACTCAAACTTAAATTTGCGTTGAACTAATATAAAGAGGGTACCATGAATGGTTGCATAACTCTGAGGAGAGTTGGTCAGGGGATCTGAGTAGTGTAACCACTCCTCTATACAGTTACGTGTGTCCCTGCCTGTGTCCCCGTGTCGCTGCCCTGTGAACTGCACAAAAACAGCTTTTGGTTGGTTTTCACTATTTGCAAAATCCAGGTTCAAGGTTCTCTTTATAATGTCTCCCTTGGTAGAATTTTGTCTTGGAGACAGGACCACAGCTGCATACATAAAAGACACAGAGACATACCTAAAAGGTACATACCGGTAGACTCAAGACATAGAACGTATTAGTGCCCTTAATGCGTACCACCTCGTGTTCGGGGTGGTTATTCAACAGTATAATAGAGAGAGGTACAATTGAGTGTTTAAAATAAACATTTGGTTACCAAATAATGGGGGGATATAAAGGGAGTATGTTCCATATCAATTCAACTCAATAGGGGAACCACATGGTGGCACCAAATAAAGGACAATTCCGTATTTCAATGGGTGGCTAGCAACATGACCTTAAGTGACCTCAGCTATAGGATGGTCTTGTTGAGCCTTCTAGTCTGGTTCAGGGGCGAATCTAGGTATAGGCATCTGAGGCAATGCGCCCCTAAATGCCCAGAGTGCCCCACCAATGTGCTTATATGTGCTTATATATATATATATGTGCTAATATTTAAACCTATTTGAAACACTACTACTGGTAGCCTACTAACAACTAACTACAGCTGTGTCACCACTAAACCAACAGCATTTCATCTTTGAAAACAGAAAACCCTCTGAGTCTGACCTTTAGCTTTATGAATGCTGCGTGTCTGTTGCAACTTCAACAGACCCCCCCCTCCTATTGGGAAATGTTACATCCACCCCTGGG
The DNA here is from genome assembly GCA_039105355.1 of Benthosema pterotum. Lineage (NCBI taxonomy): Eukaryota > Metazoa > Chordata > Actinopteri > Myctophiformes > Myctophidae > Benthosema > Benthosema pterotum. The sequence goes on along the minus strand of CM076965.1, from coordinate 26,607,897 downwards.
CCCCTCCCCTGGGCCCCTCAGGCCTCGGCCCATCAGGGACTGTTGAGTGTTCAGTTCTGACAACGACACACACAGATTGATTTATTTTAAGTGTGCAGACTGTGCAATAATATTGTCGACCTAGTTCAGTTCTGCTTTTCAGAGGAAGCAACTCACAGAATTAAAAGAAGCAACCTCACCCGTTGAAACCGGTCAGAAGCAGAGAAATGGGACGAGTATGGCCAACATAGCCAGCGTAGACGAGAGGTCGCAAACGGGGCTAAGCTTAAGGTATAGACAAAATTGCGCAACCTCCGTTCATTTCATGGGACCGGTACATGGTCGACGGATCTGCCTGGACTTTTATTGAGAATGAGGACAAGTACTGGACCGGACCTAGGCAACAGCCCTGCTTATTGATCGCAAATCATATTATTTTATATTATTTTATAATAATAGTACAACATAACCATTTCAGAGACTTACTAAACACTACTTTGAAACAGTTGGCATGTTGCACAGACACATGCCATATCGACCCCACTCAGGCCCCCAATGTCGCAACTCTGTTTGTAAGTTGGAAGCTAGCCAATCATAGTGCGGCCGGCCCAGAGCTATGGGATGTAGACTCTGAGATCCCATCCCCTGTGCTCCCACCCCGGAAGACGTTCAGCAGCCCATAGTACTCTACTATAGACTCTAACTAACAGCTCACTGTGGCAGTGGATCACTGAATCAGGCGAGTCTAGTATGTGCCACTGGCTCTAGCTGTCCCTGATAAAGTTATTTACTCATTAATCAATGATCCAGCTGCTATCGCGTCATCTGCCGTAGTAAGGCTGAAGGCGACCAACCCGCAAGCACCAGCAAGGAGTGAGAAAATACCGTGTTTAGCCAGCTAGCTAACACAGTGGTGAGTTAACCAACAGCTAACAACATTGCTAGCTGGCTGACTTGCCTTTTTTAAACACAATTTTTTCATACGGTATCTATATTTCATAATTGCTTCGTTGTGAATTGTCAATGTTAACCCACTTCATTAGTCTAAATCAGCGATTTGTCCGTAGTAGGCCTATCACGTTAGATTTGCTGAAGTTGCTTGTGAGGATCAAGGTGATCAAGTTGTTTACTACTGCTTGACTGTGGCATTCTCAAAGTCCTCCTAGCTCCTTCCTTTCGGGACCCTTAATAGTGCTACCTTGTCTGTATTTGGGACGTCCGACGGCAAGGGGCTATTACGGTTCATTAATTATTGGGTATTTGAGACCCAATATGAGCCTTGATATGAAAAGGGTTGAGAACCACTGATATAACATTGGACAGCTGCTCAATGTTGACGATACAGAAACTATTATTACACACTAACACTATTCCAATTAGATAATGTAATGTAAAGGGATAAATCATAATCATCATCACCACCTTTATTTATACTCAGAAATACAATTGAGGGTAAACCCTCATTTTCAATGCAGCTGAGGTTACAATATACAAAGTAGAAATACAATATACAAAATCAGTCAAAGGTCAGCACAAGTAACTTACCTATTACGTAACAATATCATTGTTCTAGACTGGATCAATTTTGTAACACAGTCTAGGCATTGTCCGAGCTGGAAAGCCTGGTGACGTGGATTTATCTACAACTAGGTTAAATGGTTGTTTTTGTCCAACTTTGAGGTGTAAATTATCAATTGATTTGTTATCAATTGCAAATGTCTTAGGAAATATATTTGCCTAGCTCTGGTTCACACGGCTCCTTCAATCGTGGAAGAGGAATTCTTGTTGCATGCAAATGGAACACCACAGAAGCAATTCTGGATGTGTTGCTTTTTACCGTTATGCAAAATTGATGATAATTTGATGAGTACTTGACACATCATCAATCTAGGGGGACCTGCTCACTGTCAGTAAACCTGTTGTGCAAGTAACCACAGGATGAATGGGGTACTTAATTGGTGCATCTCGGGCCACATTTTAGTATGTATGCATGCGCTGTGGCTTGGTTGTGCATGCATGTTCATTTTTGTTGGCACATTAGATATACCAACAGCAAGAGGGGCCATTTGCGACTGCAGCACGGCAGGTATTGTGGCAGGTATAAATCTGTTGCGGCAGAAGAGACTTTCGTAGCATTTTCATAACTGCCGAGGCACTTGCATTGCGCTCTCACGTGCAATCAAATTTCCAACCATAAAACTGTAGGAAAATAAGCATACTGTAAATTCACGCACGTAAGTAATTGGAACAAAAAGCAAATACGTTGTACATCATGAAATAAGAAAGAAAGAATAATAAGAAGAAATACAAACAATACACACCTCACTGTCTGCACTTAACCAAAGGGAATGAGGAAGTCCATATTGGCCCACAAACGGAACACAACTGGAACAGAATCAAGGCATCAGTCAATATTTGAACATGACGACAGTAAACTTGAACGTATTCATAACAGAGAAGTTAAACATCAAGTACCCTGTGACAAGTTAAGAGTATGCTCCTTAGTGAGTGGAAGTGTATCAATGTAACATGCCTGTGGCTTGTTGTGAAACTACACCTTATAAACTATTCTAGCATGACCAATTAGACCAGTACAACCAATACATTAGTATTCAAGTTCATAACAAATAAATGCTATAACAAAAATAAGTACAATACACTGTGGCAGCCACACTAGCCATCCAGTCAGGTTATGGGGTTTTTGACCTACAGTATATACAGTAGGTATAGGTGTAGTCCCCCGTAATCTTGACTAGTGCTTGAAGAAACCTGAAGTCACAGCCTTCCAATGTGGGCGGTGTTGCCAGTTGGGAACCAGAAGGCTACCGGTTCGAGCTTGAGCTCCCCATCTATTTGTGTCACAGTGTCCTTGAGCAAGACTGTGAACCACTAATTGCTTCCGATTTGCAGGTTGGTGCACGAGGCAACAACCTGCAAATGGTTTCCGCTGCCATCAGTGTGTGAATGTGTCATGTGTGAATGGGTGAATGTAATGCTTGGATAAAGGCACTAATAGTTTGGTCCCTCAGTGCATATTTTAAGGTGGATTGTGCACCTGTGGATAAAAGCACGGTATCAGGCTTCTTTAGGATCATACTGAAGGATTTTAGCCTAGTAGGAAGTAGGAACCCTTAGCAAAAATGCAGGGGAAATTAATCAGCACCCCAAATCCATGTGGCTTCCATCTATAACATGAGAAGGCATAATGTGACATGTCAAACTAGGGGATTTCCATTTTCCTGAATCTATTCCAACTGAGCATTCGTTTTGCACAAAAACACTCCATGGGCTAAAAACAGCCATATACACATGCCCAAATCTTCTCAAATGTGCTGACCTCATCACATTTCTGACCACAGCTATGGCCATTTTAGCCCAAGGAGCATTTGTGCAAAATGAGAGTGGATTCAGAATCATGAAAACCCCTTAGTTTGACATGTCACATGCCATTCATGGATTTCGGGCTCTAATTAATTTTCCCTGCATTTTTACCAAGGGCTCCTAGGCTTAAATTAGCGCCATCATGGAAAAAAAATACACTTCATCTGCAATTGCATTAACAGACCAGCCTAAATATAAATGCACAATTTGGCGTTTATATTTAGTTATATTTTACCTTTGTGCTAGGTGGAGTACCCCGTCTCGCTGCAGGAATGCCGGGTGGAGGCTACGGGGAGTTAGGGGGAAGCCTTCCTGCCATCGCTTCCCTCAATGCGTCCTACTCAACAACCTTATCTATTCCCTCCCCTTACCTGTGTGTGGCTCCTGGGGAACGCAAGGCCATCTCTGATGTCCGTCGCACCTTCTGTCTCTTTGTCACATTCGACCTCCTCTTCATCGCTCTTCTGTGGATTATTGAGCTGAATGTGAGTGAACATGAAATGGCATGTGTCATTCCCTCTGTCCTTTTTGTATCTTCATTATAGAGCTGAGCGGTCCAGAAATGGATTCCCCATTCATTTTTGTCATAGACCTTTCGAAAATTATTCACATAAAGACGATCACACTGTGGACAAAGCCAAATCTTGATAACACAGACACTATTTTGCAACAATCAACTAATTTCAAATGAGAAAAGTGAAACAAAATGTGTTGTATCCTCAAGTTTTTTTTTAACTTATTGCATGATAATATTGTGGTGGTTGTCAGGATTTGTCACAACATGAGTTGGCTTTGTCTGCGGCGTAATCGTGTTTAATCATTTTTGATAAGTCTATGAGGAAAATGAATGAGAATTTCATTTCTGGAACATAGGCGACGTCATGAAAGGGGCAGGACTGCCCAGCTCTATAGGGCTAATCAAAAAAACTAATAACTGATAATTGTAATATAGAACTAGATGTGAAGCGTCATTATCATTTCTTATTTTGATGCCCCCTACTGTTGCCACACAACAGATCAGTGGTACACTCTGCTCTTTTGTCTTTCCAGACCAACAACAGCATCTGGGAAAACCTGCAGAAAGAAGTGGTCGAATACGACTTCAAGTCTTCCTTTTTCGACATCTTTGTAAGTTTTATAAGTAGAGATTTCCCAATAGCACTTTTTTTTGCACTGAATCAGAGTACTCTCTTTTTAGTGCTCGTCCACTTCCGATACCAGTACTTTCTTTTGTTGAGTAATCTGGCCACCGATATCAGATATTTTCATTGTCATGCCTTGTTAGGAAATTGTAATGTTCAATTCTAATGTTCAAGTACTACAATAATATCCTGAAATTATTTTGGGAAAAAAAAACAAATTACAATATGTTTATTTTATTTTAATTGAAGTACCAGCTTGCCCTTGAATTGCAACAGCTATTTTCACTCCATCATAATGAAGTGAAATCAGGATCAATCTGGCCACTGATTGTCACATTATGCTCAGATATGGACATAAATACCTTTTTAATTGACAGTATTTATTTCAAAGTATCGAGCTGGTCCCCGATACCAAGTACTTTTGGGTTGTATCGGTCGAGTACCAGATACTAGTATGTATCAGGACATCACATCATTTATAAGTGAATGTGTGTTTGGTTTATGTTTTTTATACAGTGCCAAACTGCAGATCCAGGAATCATCCGATATAACTTAATACATTGTCGTTCGTCTGCATTCCTTGACACAAAGAACAATAGAATCCAAAGGAAAAACAACTCGTGCTCATGATGAGATGAAGTAATTTTATGATTCTGCCTTTGTTTCATAACAGTTGCTTGCTGTGTTTCGGTTCCTCTGCCTGCAAGTGGGATACGCTGCTCTGCGTCTGAGGCATTGGTGGGTCATCGCGGTAAGAGAGCTCACTCACAAAGACACAGTTAAAGCTCTTATTTGGGTGATAGACAGGAATGGTGCAGGAGACACTGACATGGAATCTCTGTACTCCTTCCACAGATCACCACTCTAGTGACTAATGTCTTCCTTGTTGTGAAGGTCATCCGATCTAATGTGAGTGCCTCCCTACTGCTGTTTTGAATCTTACCGTTGGAATGGCTCACTGAATCATGAGCCACCACACATTTCTCACTTCCCCATGTCCATCGAAATTACATTTTATAATGGGCTGAAGGGTAGTGTTGAGTGTTGACTTACTTATGGGGAACTTGATAAGCTTTGTTAACGCTTACAGTACGGTACATGATCAGCCATGGTGCCTCCAGTAAATAATACATTGTAAATTGTCAAGCAAGTCACTGTGTAATGTCTTGTACATGCTTGCACAAACCAGTCTTTGACTCACGTCATTTACTTTTCCTCTATAGCTCCTATCCGCGAATAACGCCTTTGGCTATGTGCTGCCCATTACATCATTTGTTGTGGCATGGCTGGAAACCTGGTTTCTTGACTTCAAAGTGCTCACTCAGGAGGCAGATGATGAGAGAGGTGAGTGGGAAACCTTTTGTTCTAGTCATAACTAACATAACACCATATTGGTCAATAATATTGGAACTTGTCTATCCCACAGCCTACCTAGCAGCTGTGAATGCGGCATGCGAGCGTGCCCCCATGATATACCCCCGTGCTGTGTCAGATGGACAGTTCTACTCCCCTCCGGAATCCCTGGCAGGTAACCAACCACTGTGGAGTGATAGATGCGCCCCTGTGATCTTTGTTTATTTGGCCCCAGATAATGTCTCTACAATGTCTGCATTGTTATTCTGTTCTCTCTAACAATAAAGCTACCCTCTGTCTACAGGCTCAGAGGAAGATCTTGATGAAGAGGGTCTTGGACGTAGGGCAGTCACTGCACAGGTATGGTCATTCTAATATTTTCTTCAGCTTCTGGTCTTGGCTTGTGTTGATCTCAAGCTTATCTCACCCTCGCCTCTATGTCTCGCTCCACAGGAGAAAGAGTATGTGAGACAGGGGCGTGAGGCCATGTCTGTGGTGGAACAGATCTTATCCCAGGAAGACAACTGGAAATTTGAAAAGAACAACGTGAGTCTGAATTCTAAGGAACATTGATGGTGTAACATTAGCACTTGTCTTGAGCCCTATGAAACCTGCTTATAAAACGGACACAGTGAAAGAATTTCCATCTCGTGGTAAGCAGACCTTGTTGTATATGGAAGTGACATTTTATAATTCTAATAAAATATTTCTTGTGTTAGGACATGGGAGACTGTGTGTACACTCTGGAAATCCCCTTCCATGGAAAAACCTTTATTCTGAAGGTACAGAACTGCATACCACACATATAAAAATCCCAGTGTTTGTTTAACTCTGTACAATCATCATTTTGCTATGTCAATGATATAACGTAAGGACGGATGCTGTGTGTAAATAATAAAAAGTTCCTACATTCTGTAGTTCCTAGAAAAGGAGGTCTGAAAGACATCATTAATGGTGAAACACATCTTTTTGACATCATCAAGTTGTACTTCACCATGCTAATGTATGTTTTTGGGTGCTCTTTGTCTGAGAGTGTACCCTCAGACATTTGGTTCCATTTGTACACTCTCTCAAAAAATGTTGAAAATGGGTGGAATTGTTATCAAAAGCAGGCACTTGAGCAGTAACACAAATTTTTAATGTTTCTTTCTCTTCTTTCTTTTTCTTAAAACTCTAACTAATTTGTGATCAGTTGAGTATTAACAGGATGTTCATTATAATTACTAACCAGATCTACAATGGTCAATGGTAATGACAGTATGTAGCATATATGACAGTATGTATCGTATTTTGCAATAGCATTTGTTTGGTACTCTGCTGTGTACAATGCAGCTTCACCTTTACTTGTGCTTTAGCTGAAGTGTTTGTGGTTTATTGACTTCATTTGGCTTTCCTCAGGCTCTTGTTCAGTGCCGTGCTGAGCTTGTGTACCAGGAGGTAATTTTACAGCCAGAGAAGATGGTCCAGTGGAACAAAACGGTTTCAGTCTGCCAGGTGACAGAACCCCTCTGTTTGTCTTTCATTGATTTACCAGTTGAGCCTCATTTGTACTTTGATGTGTAATTTCAATTCAAACTTTATTAGCAGACCCAGGGCCAAAGAGAAGCGCACAAGGGAACAATATACAATTGACACAAAGGCAGTAAAATCATAAAATATGTGCACACCAAGATTTTAGCCAGTTTAACCTTTCATGTGAACAGCCCACTGAGGGACTTGAGAGTGTCAATAACAAATAACAATAATGCTGTTTTCACATACATTACATCCGACCTTTGCATAAACTTGAGCATTACCTTTCTTAGGAGTACAGTAAACTCTGCACTACAGCAGTGACAAACAATTGACTAGCACTGCCCCCTCTGGGTTGGTTAAGTGGCATTCTCATTCCATAACTACTGTATATGCAACTTACAACCTGTGCATGCTAGGTGAGCAGTATAAAGTGGTGTGCATTGTATGCCGACAAGCTGACGAGCAATAATATTTGCTTGAGCATACAACTTTCAACCTTGTCTGCAAATATCATCATCATCAGTCATAAGTTAACACACTGTCATACAGCAGAAATGCCAGCTCACAATGCAATTCAAGTGTTTGCAGATTTTTTATTTGTTATTCGTGTTCCCAGTACATGACTAAGTATAAATAAGCATGTAATGGCATGACCAAAAATAGGAACGCCTTGGGATTGTTGTTAAACATTCCCATTGTTCAGTTTGTTTCCTGCTGTAAAAAGAATATGCCTAACAATGGTGTTCCTCTTTTCAGATCCTTCAGAGAGTGGACGATAACACCATGGTTTCCTACGACGTCTCCTCTGGGGCGGCAGGGGGAGTGGTGTCTGCAAGGTATATATCCCTACTCTATATTACAAATAGGCCAGGCACTCTAAAATTTGACCCAAAAGGAATTGCAGTAGTAATCATGAATCATCATCCTTGGGCTGAAACATTGGCATTTTGATTACAAGAGAGGAAGCTAGCATGTAGAGTATTATTTTGACCAGTCTGAAACTAATATTCTTTAAATATTACCTGATTGTATGACCCTCTGTATTCTTATTGCCTTGCCTTTATATAGCTAAGTTTTTGTAATACTTACTTTTACTTTTGTAATGCTTTTCATCATTAGTTTCGAGCCTCGAGCGAGCCGACGTCATTCAGCCACTTTACAGTAAACACACGTTTTCTGTACGTTCAGGTTGTGGATTCATTTTGGCGTCTGTGGATTGTCGTGGTGGTCCAATGAAAGGCCAAAATAATTACTTTTATGGCGCTTGCTTCTTGGACATTTTGATGAGAATTTGGCTGTAATGCAGCAGAATGGGTCCGTCCTGTCAGACAGGCAGCTTGCAGCAGCGAGGGTCCTCCGTTGTTTGAGGAGGGGTTGCGACATTGATGGGTCAGAGACTGAGAGCTCGAGCACTGTTCATCCACCCTGAAGAGGGACAAATTGGAGTTAGAAATGCATAGTTTTCAACAAGGGTGGTGTACAAGAGCTACTATTGGACTTACTCCATTCTGGACATAAATAATCAGCCCCAGCTCTGTTGGTACACAGAAGCGCTACTTGTATTTTGAGGATGATTACGCACCTGCGCACCACTTATCTGCAGCGCTGTGCATGTTACCTGGTACAGTCTACACAGATTCTACCAGAGCCAATAGAGGGCGCTAAATTAATCAAAGGCAGCTCAACTATTTGTCACACCACCAAAATGCCTTATCTGTGCTTAGATGTTCCAAGTCAAATTTACACTTTTCACCTTTTAAAACAGGGATTTTGTTAATGTGCGGCGGGTGGAGCGCAAGCGAGACCGCTATGTCTCTGCAGGCATGGCAACAGACCACGATGCCAAGCCTCCACACAGTCGTTACGTCAGGTCAGTCCATATATATTGCAAGCTTAAATCGATACATTTGTCTATTTCTCACTTTGCTACTCAGTCTGGCAAGAATCCTGTTTCGTTACGTTTGCAAGTCAGAAAGTGACTTGAGTTTTACAATTTACATTGGACAACACTGGCCCTTCCCACAGACATGGAGAGAGGATGCTTTCCAGGCTGTGAAGCCAAGTGAGAAAAAAGGAAATGCTGAGAGCAGCAGACAGTCTATTGCCTCTAGCATTCAAAATACATTTTTTTTAATGTAGTCCGTTTAATCCTTGAAACTATTCTTCCCTTGGGTTTTGTGTGAACTAAATCCTCCCCAGGGGAGAGAATGGACCCGGAGGATTTGTGGTCCTCAAGTCCAGCAGTAACCCATCTGTGTGCACATTCATCTGGGTCCTCAACACAGACCTGAAGGTGAGCCCTAAACTGCCCTTTCCTTTGAGTCAGCATTGATATTATTCAAATGTATGTATTTATCATACACATTTAACAATAACCCACACACTTTTTGAGATGGCACTATATCCAGCATTCTGTGAAGAGTGTTTTTAACATTAACCTTTGCCTATTTCCTTCTGTCCATCAGGGCAGGCTTCCTCGCTACCTCATCCACCAAAGTCTGGCTGCCACCATGTTTGAATTCATGGCACATTTACGCCAGCGTGTCTCTGACCTCGAGTGCTCTCACCACTAGGAGACAACCTCCTCCTGCCATACTGAACAAACGGGAGAGATGGCCTTCCTAAGCCACAGTGCCACAGCAGCTTGTGAGTTGTTCTTTGCATTTCTGGGCTGTCCGGTACCAAAAATCACCTGGCCTTTTCTGTAGTGGCGCACGCACCTAAGATGAGGAGATGGACCCACTGAGAAGAATGAAACTCAAAGAGGATGTGGGATGTGAGACGGCAGTTATTAGGTAAACAAGGGGAACAACTGGACTGATTCCTCATCCTTAAACTCGACTCGTTAAATGTTTTTTTTAATGGTCACATCCTTATTTTTGATTGTGTTGAAGACTAATGCATTTTTGCTGTGTCCCTCACTGTGCAATGACAATTTTGTTGTCAGGCCTTGCGAAGCGGTTTTGAATCAGGATGGACATTTTGGAACTGAGGAGAGGCGGAATACAGCTGGATGTCATTTTCACTGTTTCCTCTCTCTCAATTCAACAGAACTGATGCGATGACATCTGAATTTTGCCGCACCAAGCAACAATCTGTCCCTGAGCCTTATTATATAGCAGACTTTTGTTGTTGTTGTTCCTTTGTTTATACTTTTTTGGTTTTTATTTTGTTTACTGCACCGTCTTAACTGTGGTTCTTTCAAGAACTGTTCTGAATTTTGCAACCTTTGTTTGATTAGGAAAATACGCACTCCCTTAAAAGTTGGTACACCTACTTCACTTCACTGTGGTCAATAGGACAAAAGTCACAGGGGGGTTTCTCACCATCACTTAGGCAGTTTGTGTGTGCGCATGTTTGTGTGTGTGCTGGTGGGGCTGAGCCCCTCCAGATCTGATGGCAAAATCAATGAGAAATCAAATGCCAAACCTCTCCTAAGAGAAGAAATGCATTTTGGCCTGTCTGCTTGGGTTTTTGAAGTATGGAAGACAAAATGATGAGGCAGCCATTTAGCCAGGTAAACCCTGGTGTACCTATTTTTGTCATTATAAAGTGGTGAACATTCATTCAAAAACGCTCAAACTATTACAAATGGCAGAACTACTAGCAGGTGACACATTGAGCCTGTAGATTGGGTATCTTTGAATACCCCATAAATAAGGATTAAGTCATTAAATGGACCTCCAACCCAATCTCCGTTACACATAATTGCGGTAGTGATTGTTTTATGTTTATGATGCAAATTATTATTAGCTAGAGATAATGGTTACACATCTGGAAGCTGTATCCTCACTAATGCTATATTGTGTGCCATTAACCTCAAGTGGCCTTCAAGCGAACGGCTGAGGAAATTAGTGGCTGTCAAATGTTTTACTGTATTCATTTGACGATTATTGTCATTTTGAGAACAGCCATTTACATTACATGCAGTATGTTGCAATTTGTTTTTGTTTTTTTTCTCCGTGCAATATCACATTTTTTTATTTTTCATAATGTGTGTCGTTTTGGCATAATTTACAGGTTGAGACTTGCCAGTGAGAGTGCGTGCACAGTGAAAATCTTCAGTGTCCTCCTCAGTAGGATGATTATGCTTCTTCCTTGTGCCTTCCAGTGTAGTGAAATGAGGCACAGGAGGGAGAACGTTGTTCCATTAGAAACTCTTGTTTCTAAACTCTTGTCTTGTCTTGACTAAGGACCATATCTCTTGAGGCCGCAGGCTGGGGCACACAGCGATCACATTATGATAAAAGAAGTGACTTAAGTATTTTGTTTGCATGCTCAGTTATTAATGATGATGCCATAAAAAACATCTAGGAATGCCACAATTTTGACCTGAATTAATCTCTAGTGATAGAGTAGGCAGATGTTAGTTGTCAAGCAGCAAAAAGCTATCATAATGATTGTCTGTGTCCAGGACATGTTGCTCTGGCCACCAGACGGTGCTTAAAACGCCAAACACAGTTCTACTTGCCTTGTTGAGATTTTAGCTAATTCATTTTGAAATGAAATGAAATGCATACAAACTGTTTTGGATGTATGTATTGTAAACACGGACGTTGTGCCTTTATTACCGTATCAATATGTCCCAAATTTCCACCTTTATTTGCTTTTAGCAAAACATCCTACTGTACATGAAACCAATGCTTCATAAGGTTAGCAAAGGTTTATATAAAGTATCAATCCTGCCTTGATTTAATTTTTTTTCTTTTTTTCAGTTTTGTAATGTTTTTGGTTTTAGTGTTTGTAATTTTTGAATTCCTGTATACAATTATAATCTGTTGTCAAAACATTAATTTAAAGCCATTACATAAATGGGCTACTGACCAACCTCTCAACTCTAGTTGATTTTATATGGAAACCTAACCGGACTCAAATATATAATACAATGGTTGAATTGATTTCTGTTTTGATTTTTTGGCTGGTGGGGATTCCCGGTTTTGTGACGGAAAGAAAATGGTCTTGCCTATGAGGCTATTTCACGAATGTGTTTTGCTTTGTGCAAAACTAATGCTTGGAATGGATTCGAAAAATTATGAAACGCACCTAGTTTGACATGTCACATAGGAAAGCGCTTTTTTGCCTTATATAGAATATTAATTGTAAGGTCACAAGAAAAAAAAACTATAAAAAGCAGGCCAGCAAGTTGACTCATGACTGCAGCCTATATAGCACATTTAAGGCCAATAAACCAAATTCCCCACTTTAAACAAAAGAAACATGTTGGCTGCTGGATTGTTACATTCCATTGTTGGCATGTGACATGTAACTAGAATCTCATGCAAGTCGCTCCTTTGTGGTCTTTCTTTCATAAGGCTTCGTTGAACCCTGCTGCTATACTTGTCTTCAAAATAAATATATATATCATTACTCTTTCGGGAAAAAGTGGTAATGTGAATTGGCAGAAGCTTGCTTGTGCTGGTGGTGCACTCACATCTTACCACCACAAGTGGGGGAGAGAGAGAAACCTTACCATGGGAGAGAGAGACGGGCATACAGTGATGTCTTTGACCATGTACTGTATTTTCTGTGCTGGGCAGGCTGTATGGGTCCCTATAATCGGTCCATCACCGAGAGAGAGAGGGGTGAAGTAGAGCAAGCTAGAGAGAGGTAGGGAAACTGCAGGGAGAGGGAGCCTTCCGTGCTCACTACAGTTCTGGGAAAACATTACAATGTAGGTTCCCCATGCCTTGTCTATAGAAAACTGTCCAACAAACTACATGACTTATTTATTTTATTACCTACATTTTCACCCCACTAATATATTTCAAGACTAAAAACCCCAATACTTTTATTGTTACCATGAGAACAGTGGTAAAATATGCAAATTGGTAAAAAAAAAAAAAAAAACAATGTTTTAACACTTTAATATACACATTTTGAAAGTGCCACCTTTTATGTCAATACGTAAAAAAAAAAAATCAAGGAATAAGGAACACAGAAAATTATATTCTGGGAATTGCTCAGATTAATAATGTGCCAATTCCTTTGGGTACATAAAACAATAAAGGTGTTGTGTACATTGTTGAAAAAGGCTGTCAACTGAGACGTGTACAGTGCCTTGTGGTCTGCTTGGCAACATACAATATACCTGATGAAATATGACGCAACAACACAAGGAAAGTTCTGTGAGTGCTGCTATTCTCTCATTTAACTTTTTCCCCCACTGTGCGCACTGAACTATACAATGCACAGACATTAAAGATGAATTGGAGTTTTCCCTGCTTTCTTTATTTACATGCTAACATGCTATGATGGTTGTATGCCGGTTCCAGCGAGCTGCCTTGTGTCCAAAACGGTTCAGAAATGTCATGTTTCTCTCCTTTGACTTTGAATAGATCATATTAGCCAAGAACAGTTGCGATATTCTCTCCTAAATGAAGCACATACATACTGTATCTTAGTCAGATGGGAACAAGGCAGTTGAGTATGGGGTGGCTATAGGAGGAGGCTCGGCATCTCCAAATCTGAGGCCATGGTACTCAGATTTCAAAAAAAGAGGTAATATGCTATATCAGGTGTACAAAGCCTGATGCAGGATATTGTTCAGTAAATGTACAGTGAGTACCGTAAGTTTTGTAGCCTGTAGTCAGGCAAACCAGGGTCTATTGAAGTTTGCACTATTTTGTAAGACAGGCGTACATGATGGTTATAGTTGCTTGCACATGGTTGCTCTGTGTATTGCATTGCAGAGCATATAGGCTACAGCATATTTTCTCTCATAATGTTTGCTAAACCCTTCTCACCTCTCTGCTCCCTGTGATTCCAATACAGCCGGAGAGTGATTCCAAAATGTCATCAAGCATCACTCTCTTCCAATGGGTGAAGGTGTTGCTGCTGATGTACTGCAACCAGGAAGATGACACACCTGAACACTTCACACAACCGTCTATCCAGTCCCATCCCATTTCAATCTGGTAAAAAAAAATGTTTTTTTTGGATCCGTCTCAAGAGATTACCCCATTTCAACATTCTCAATGTCTTCTAACAAGCATTCTGCACAAGCAGCAAGTACTTTATTATCATTATAGTGACAAATATCTTAGGTGGAAATAAAAATCGCTGTCTTGAGTGCTTTAGACCAAAATTGCGCCTATGAACTTTTGAGTCATTGGGCATGAGGTTAGTCAATTTCAATTCAAAGTTTTATGGACCATCACTGGCTGAAAGTACAGTCGTCAGGGGACAGATGCAAAGCAATCACTTGCTGTTAGAGATGAGGGGCAAGTTCAATGATGGTATAATCCTTTATCATAATAACTCTCTAACAAGCACACACAGCAATCTTTTCCCCCCATTTGCTTTGCCGGCACTTGTTTAGGAATGCAAGGAATACAAATGCGGACCATGCCAGACTCTGAATGGGGCATGGAGGAGGTACAAGTAACAGCATTTCCTGGCCAAACTCAACTTTTTATTGAATTCTAAATCATTCTCTCTTCCACCTGTGTGCTGTTTTATCTAGTGAATGATGATGTCCATTCTCTCCATGTTTTAATCTCAGTATTCTGAATTATATGTGACTTTGTCAATAATATTTATTAAATTACATTGTTAATTCAGAATGATACATCACCACTACCTGTGTCTGTTGCACATAAGGTATCTGTGATTCCAGGAAAGAGCCAAGAGCCTTATTCCATACTGCAACCACTATTTCTTATCTAACATAGGAGAGTGGGCTCATATCATATTTTCTGTCTCATACATATTTCCTGTTTAGTGATTACCTACAGCCTACTGAACTGAATAGATATTATACTCTGTTGTAGAAAAATGTACATCTCGGAGCACAGGTCTCAGCCAGGTGGCAGAAGTCCATGTTCAGACAATCGTACACTATTCTACTCAGTTTCTTTTCCTCTTTTCTCTTTTCCTTCTATCAAATGGGCCCAGTATCCAATAACAGCGATTGGGTTCCTTCTCAGCTCACCATACACCATAATACTACATGTAGTTGTAGCATATACCTACTTTTTTTTTCATACCCCCAAATCTCACATGTGTAGAGCATGACTGGTGAGGCCAGTTTATCAAAGAGATCTAGTGCAACATTTACTGGAAAATCAAAAGATCTGCATAACTTAGGACGGAGTACATGGCGGCACATGAGACCTGCTTATGCAGTTCTTCAATAGCAATCTTAAATGATCCATTATAGTTCATAGTCATTGAAACTGCACTCTGTCTAGGCTGTTGCCATTACACACAAATTTTAGTTTACTAGTGTCAGCTTTTCTGCATCGCTATTCATTTTCAGTCATCAAAGGTAATAGATCAGATCTACCCGATATAGTGACATGCGCCGGTCCTGACCCCTAGGCCAAAATCATTGCAGGTTAGACCAGGCTACCGTGCCCCATACTAAGGTGACTTAGGTGAAGTCAGACAAATTCTTGGAAATGAGAGGCTGAGCAGATTCAAAGAGAAGGGGCAAAGGGGTTTCTTTAGGTATTGCCAGGTGCCCAAGGAGGGTGACACTTGTAGCTATAGATGACAGCATATACATTTAAAAATACATACATAAAAAGTAAAACACATTTACTATATGGGATTTCAATAGCTTGTCATCTTTGTAATGTCACAGGGTTAAAGTGGGAAAGTTAGGCTCATATAGTGGGTGGAGAGAAAATCGGGGCCAGGGGCAAAACACAGTCAATGGATGGAACAACTCACATGATTATGCTGTGACTATGTTCTTTGAGAGTGTGTGTGTGTGTGTGTGTGTGTGCGTGTGTGCGTGTGTGCGTGCGTGCGTGCGTGCGTGCGTGCGTGTGTGCGCGTCTGCGAGTGTGTGTGTGTGTGTGTGTGTGCGTGCGTGCGTGCATGTGTGGTGTGTGTGTGTTTGAAAGTGAGTTAAGCGTGTGACCTTTCACTGTTGTCTTTGTCCTCACTACTCTCTTTGTCCTCTGTAAGGCAGAGGAGAAGGAACTCTTCTGAGCATCTTTACTCTGATTCAGGACAGAGTTTGGGCCTCCGCCTGGCCTGGTTCCATTGGACCTGGAGTTATTGGTGATTAAATAATCCCCACTAGATACTCTTGTCTCTTGAGCGTAAGACCGGAATTGACAACATTGAAACAGTGGATCAAATACCTCTTGCTCATGAATTCTCTTGGTGAATGTTTTTGGGAGTAATTCTACCATTGTGAACAAGGTCTCTGGAAGGTTTTAGTGCAGTGGAGCATTCATCACCCATGGGGACGGTGGCACTGGTGTGCTGGAGCCAGAGTTGAGTTTGGACATATAATATGAAATCATATGCTGCTAACTCTTTTTAAGAGCTTAAGGAAGACCTTTTACGAACCTGCCACTCCCACCACAAGAGCCTTTTGAGGATCATTTCACGCTGCGGATACCAGTCCCTTATCTTTCTGAGACATGGGGGCAGCTTTCATGAGGTTCTGCTGCTGCTGTTGTGCTACTGATGACGATGATGACGACGAGAAGCAGCCTTTAATCCCGTAAGTAAGAAGAATTGACAAAAATACTAAAACCTACACAGCATACCATCTGATTTACAGTACATGCTTTGGCATTTGCCTGCAACACACTTAACTGTATTGTAGTTTCTTTGTGAATAAAGCATTCATTCATTCATTCATTCATTCATTCATTCATCCATTCATCCATCCATCCATCCATCCATCCATCCATCCATTCATTCATTCATTCATTCATTCATTCATTCATTCATTCATACGGTTTTATAATTACATGGCAGCCATGACCCTTTGGAGTATTTTGACCGTGAAGTCCAGAAACGGCGTGACCAGGAGACCAACCTGTGGAGTGAGCCAGGTGATCCCAGCCATTCAGAGAGAGAAGATGACCGCGTCCTTTACACGTTGCTCCAGGCCAGAACCAAGACCCGCATGGGTTCCACGGTGAGGAGTAAAAACACATTAGATTGCATTAGATGACAGATTAGAATGGACTGTAATGAAACCACACAGGTTCAAGATTCTTGTAGCATAGAACAGTGGAAATTAAACAATTTAGCTGAAAGGGAAAGAATTTGATCCCATATTTGCACACTGTTGTAGGGTTACCGCCGTCTCAGTGTGGATATTGATGCCATGAGAGATACGCGCCGAGAGGTCAGAGACAAGTGGAAGACCATTCTGGAGAACTTGGGTAAGAAGTGATGATCATATAGTGAAACATAGACAAAGTAGCTCCGAAGCTTACATGTTAATTATAAACTTTCTCCTTAGGTTTTATGGCAGAAGCAGATTCTCTACTTACAGTAAATCCCAGTGCGTCTAATGATCGCATGCGCAATGCCCCCCTGGCGCGTTCCTTGCTGAACACGCTCCACACTGAAACCAACATTTTCAACAACAGCAAAGACCCCCCACCTGAGAGATACCTGTTCATTGTGGTGAGATTCTAAATATTTATTCCAAATGACGTTTTTTCACACCATGCCAAATCATGTTTTGAATCACATGTTTTATGGTATAATGGGCAAACAAATTGGAAAAAAGAAAGAAAAGAAAAATCTCTTTTATTACTATTCCTTCCACTCTGTCTTTTATTGCTCCTTCACAGGATCGTCTTATATACTTGGACGTGGCTGATGATTTTGTGCTCAAAGCAAAGCGATTCTATCCTCCCAAGGATGATGACGATTCTGATGATAACGAAGAGGGTGGTGGGCTTTCAATCAACCTGCCTTTGCTTCTGGCCAGGATTGAGGCCAAGAATGCCATGGAAGACGAGGATGAAGAAATAGAAGATGATGAAAGCTGAAAAGAAACTTGAGGGTGATCCACAGGCTGCTGCAGTGATCACAAACATAAAGCAGGGGGCAGTGGTTGTCAAGGCTGGGGAGAGCCAGAAGAAGCCCATCTTTTTTCAACTCCCACTGCCTGTTCAAGTGCCTCCAACAGACATCCACTACTGGTTCTGCTGTTGCTTGCAGTTTTAGGCTAAAATATTTCAATTTTCTCATCAAGCTCGACTGTCCTTCAGTTTTCTACAGGCACATTCTAAAGGGGTTCATCGTTGAGTATTGGCTGAATGGTGTCGGAGCTTGGCTATTTTTGTCTACCATAGAGCTTTTCTGAGTTTTCTCTCTGTTCATTGTTTGGTTTGTGCGAAAACCTGCAGGGCATGTAATGGTCGTATGAGCAGAGGCACACCCTTCATATTATGTCTTATGATTATCAGCATACTATTGATTCAATCACAAGATTTCCCCTTGAATATTATTTGACTGGGGTATCGTTATTAACAGAGAATAAACAGATCAATGATTGAGCTGTTCTCAAAAGGGTTTAATTGTGCTTGGGTAATTGTTACTGTTTAAATTCACAATGCATATTATGAAGGTTGACTTGAACTGATAAGTAATGAATATGGAGTTGTTGTTATGGCTAACAGTTTAATTGGATGTATTTGTGTGAGTAAAGTGAAATGTATGTCTGTATGGATGTACAGTATGGTGATTTCTTCACCCTCTATCCGTGACAAGAATATGGGCGGTTTTGGATGTTGTACGTTTGTTTATGCATGTGTTCTGGTGGGATGTCGATGCTGAAATAAACCTGCAACCTGAAGCCCCATTAAGTGAATCTTGTCACATGTTGTTTGTACAAACCATGTTGCAGGGAGCTGCACTGTCCCATCTGTACTGCTTTATATGGCATTAAATGAAACCATGATCGCCCCCACCACATCACAGAGAAGACAACTGTAGAATCTGCATGTACACAAGGTGTCCAACCTCCCAAAATAGTTCTGGCAGCAGGGTTAGTTGGTAGAGGTGGTGGTGAGTCAGACACCAGCATTGGGCCTATGACTAAGCATTCCTCTAATGGTGGAATACAACAATCCATGATGTATGTCTATGCACTCACGTGGACCTGCCTGTTGCGGGTGGCTGCAGGCTACTGGTTTCGGTGGACCCTGGTTCCACCGACATGGCCCTGCTGGATTGTGTTCGCTTGCCCGGCATCTCACCTTCCCACTGGGAACTCCCCTGGTGGTGATGTTGATGCTTTGCTGAAAAGTTGCCTGTTGTTATGTAAGAGAGATCGAGACTCGGTTAAGAGCATTGCTTTAAATTATGGCACCAGCCGGCTGTCGCACAGTGACACATGGTGCTGCTTGGGCACACATGGCACACACACGTGCACACACACAGCTCATTTTGTTTGGCATATCTCTCCTTTTTCACCTACAGTGAACATCTTTTGCAGAATTAACTTCATCTTAATTTTTCATTTTCCCGTAGGGCAGTGGTTTTTAACCAGTGGTCCAGGGACCACCAGTGGCCCTTGAGTGGGTTCCAGGTCGTCCCCAGGCTGAATGATGGTAGGGTAGTTAACCAGATGTAACTCTTGAGAGCATAAACGTGAAACCAAATGGACCCGCAAGGGTCCATTTGGTTTCATGTTTGCTAAAATATCCATCATCTGAATTAGCCAAGTCTGCACAACGGTAATGGTAATTTTGATCCGTATGTTTGACTGTTTTGTTTCCCAAATCCAGCCCAGAATTGTGGACAAAAGCAATATAAATCTTTAGTTTTGGAGTCAGTGGGGCTGAAATGTCATGAAATGGTGGACCATGGCTCAAATTCTGAACCCACTGCCGTATGGTTCACCTGTGATACTTATCCCTGTCATTCCACTGCCTTTACTCTGCCACCAACAAATCTAACTTACCTGAAGAAAGTTTCCCTGCCACCTGTCAGGGCCCGGCCGCCCTCCGCTGTGCCGATCCCCCCCCCCCTCCTCCCACTCTCTTTACCCAGCGTTCCTGATAGTGACAGCTCATTTAAATGTCACTTCTCAGCAGCTGTGACAGCACAGTGCAGTTACACAACTGCAGGTGCTGCCAGGCTGGCCAGGCCAGCCACCGGGCCTGAAGGATCACTGGCAGAAATCACCTCATCGCTATTCACCTTTATAGCCCTTCTGCAGCCCTGGCCTTGTTCGAATAGCAGAGACATGACTCACAACAGCACCTCTGTGCTGAGAGGGTGCATGGGTCTCTGTAATGTAATGCAACTTTATAGGTACTAGGACGTACTCTGTGGGAATCTGTAATAAAAAATCAAATAATGTGTGTACATATACACACACACACACACACACACTTTCCATTTCAGATAACCCTTTACCCAGTTTAATAAACATCTGATCTCACCACTGAAGTATATTCTTCACATAGTGACTTAAGTTTCTGAAATGACATTCGTGGTTGCTATGACTGCATAACACAACTCAGATAACTGAACCCACTCCGTCTCTTTATTCCCTTTCCACACACACACACACACACACACACACACACACACACACACACACACACACACACACACACACACACACACACACACACACACACACACACACACACACACACAAATGTCACCCTTACCCTGTGGAAAGGTGTGATAGATGGAAAAATATCAATAACATGGGTTATGGAATCTAGGACAATGTTTTAGCAGTGCACAAGAAGGTCAGCCATTTAGACCCAAAAATGCAACAAAATGTGAAAGACAACTAGCCATAGCCATTAACTGCCATAAGTTAAATTTGAGCAAACCTTGCCTATACATATAAACTGTGACAATGCACACATGAACTACAAAGGGGCCTAAATTTAAATAACTTTGCCGATCGGTTTGGAGGACTGGGGAAATGGACATAAGTGCATATAGGCCATGAGTGGTCAGTTTATGCATTGGTTTAGTAAAACCGGATAATTGTGTAAGTTAACTCATGGGCGAACTGCTTACAGAACTGCTCCTTGGTATGGTCTTGCCCAGTATGAGAGGCAGGCTGTAGGGTGAACCCCTACAGCCTGCCTGCCTTGTCTCAAGCCTGTTAGCTTGAGACAATCAGGTTATACCCTGGTAGAGCTGTTAGGGAGCCTGTAAGACTGGGTTTATTAAAAAAAGAAAGAAAAAAAAAACACTTTCTTAACACTTCTTAATGGGATTGTTTATGTATTTTGCATCAAATGATTTTCATGTTTTCTAAGTTTAGTCTTCAGTCTTTTTCTTGTGTGAGGCCTGTGTGAAACCTGTGAATACACTACTAGTGGTTAAAAATAAAACCCTTAAGGTATTTATGGACTTTGTCACTTTTTGAAGCCTTGACTGCTCGGGCAACCTTAAAGATTGTCTGCATAATGTTATTGCGGCCGTATAGGTCTACTATGACAACCTACGAAAATGGTCGGTCATTCTGTCATGCCACCATATATGGATGTCAGTCCTTCATGCCTTGTGACACACCATGGTCACCACCAAGGTGAAATGGTGGGGTTTTTTTTATTGTGAATTCCACCTGATTACCTGGCCCCACAGGGTTTCTGAACCAATCAGAGTATGCATCCCTTCGGCGATGCGATGGCATAGTGTGAGGGACAGTTGAGCTATATACATATACAGCCATATACACTGAGCTATATACACGCGCCGCTTGGAATGTTTTCCTTTCTCAGCTCTGCCATTTTACTGCTATGTGGATTATTTCTGCGGTATAATGTCTTCAGATATATCTAAAAAGTGATTATTTTAAACCCAGTTATACACTGTCTGGATGCCAGAATGGGATTAAAAACTGAGTATTTCCTTGACACATTTGTCTACCTACCTGGCCTAACTACCTACCCTATTTGATTTCCAAAGTGGTAGCTCAGTCTCAAAGTGTGAGTGTTTGCGCGTGTGTGGATTTTGCTGTGTATGTTGTTTAAGAGGCGATGACCTCATTGGCTGATGTGGATGAGTGAGTCAACACAGGCAGTAACACCACACCGGAAGACTAGCAGCAGTCAGACGTTATGTATATGTTGTGTGTGTGTGTGTGTGTGCAGTGTTGGGGAATATTACTTAGGAAAGTAATATATTACTTATTACTTATTACCCCCTCAGAAAAGTAATAATATTACACTACTTATTACTTGGATGCAAAAGTAATATGTAGTATATTACATATTACTTTTTTATATTACTTTTGCACCCAGATCCCTGAAAAAAGGAAATTAGCTACAACTACACAATCTGTCAGCTTCTTTTAGAGCTGAATCTAATGAAGAAGAATAACAAGAGTCACAAATCAGCCAAACATCAATTGGGTGACTGTTGCCCCCACGACCGACTACCGATAAGCAGGTGAAGATGGATGGATGTATTTAGATAAATGTATTTAGATGAATGAATACATCCCACCCTGGAAAAAAATACTAAAATATCTTAATATTTATATGCCGCACATGATTAACATATAGCCTACCATAGATTACATAGTTGCAGTAGGCTGTTATTTCAGTCAGTGGATTGTTATTTAGTTACAGTTCTGTCTGTCAAATATGTTTTAATGTAAAATTAAAATGTATGATAAACATACATAAGCATAAGATCTTTTTGATTTAATATTGAGTATATGAGGGCTTATAGCTCCAGTGATGATTAAGCCACTGGCATTGCGTAATCAGAACAGCTGTGTAGCCTATGGGAAATCCCCTAACAGACAACGCATACATACAGGCTTCAAGTGTGGACATTTCCCCCAGCCTTTGTGTGATAAACTCATATTATAAACGCATGACCTATATGGCAAATGAAAATATCCTTGGATATACTTGGACCACAGTTGGAATTATTGCAATCAGGTGAGAATGGACTGAGATTTTTTCGATTCAAATCTCAACAAAGAATCAACGAGTTTCACCGGAGAGGTAAGAGCGCAGAGCATTAGCGCCAACTCCGTTCTCTTTAAGTGGCCAGTCCAAGCGCGGCTCTTCTACATATACTTCTATTGAGGATCGGGACAATAAATAGGGACAACAAGCTGCACAAACAGCTTTCGAGCGCTACGTTTCTGACGCCTCAATGCCGCAGCTTTGACACCAGATGTCTTTGTACGTCTGCCTAATAAAAGTCCGCTGCTCATCTTTTTTCCGATCAAGCTAAACTGACATTAGCTCATCTCCCTTCACCAACGCAATACTGTTGAACGCAGCAGCATGACAAAAGTAACGAAGTAATATTAGTAGAAGTAACTGTAATATTATTACTATTTTCTAGGAGGTAACTTCGTTACACTACTCGTTACCTGAAAAAGTAGTAATATTACTCGTTACTCGTTACTCGTTACCCCCAACTCTGTGTGTGTGTGTGTGTGTGTGTGTGTGTGTGTGTGTGTGTGTGTGTGTGTGTGTGTGTGTGTGTGTGTGTGTGTGTGTGTGTGCGTGCGTGCTTGTGTGCGTGCGTGCGTGCGTGCGCACGTGTGTGTGTGTCCGTGCACGTGTGTGTGCGGCATGCCACATTCTGTAACATGAGGTGATTATGACCAACGTGGTGCTGTCATTGAAGCAATGAATGATTGCTGAAGGAACTGTCACTGCTGCCTGGTAGCGGCATGTTGTAAGGTCATTTGATATAAATGACCTCTCATTGCATAGCTATTGGTACGAAGTTCAGACAGATGAACTACTTGTGATTTACATTCATAGTTTTTATTTTTCTTTCACCCGCTTTCGTTTTTGCTTCTTTTTGTTCTCAATTTAGTTGAACAACCAAAATATTTTCTCCCTCATTTAAAGTAATACTATACTAATACTAGTAATAGTAATACTAATACTATTATCATAGAAGGTTTTTGCAATTTTTCATGCATAAAGTTGGTGGAGTTTAACGTCATTTATTCAGATTGGACATTTCTGTTTGGATGTATGGACTGTCAACACCAGAAAGTCTTTTTCTGACACTCGGTAGGCAATAGGCATTCCTGCATAACTTGCGAGTATGATGATGTCACACACATACCCTCTAGGCAGGCTGGATTATGGTGCTCCTCAGTCGAGGATGATTTAATACATAGGCTTTGGCTGAAGCTCTGTGGCCTTGGGTGACAAAAGGTTTGGTCAGATTTGGAGATGGTATTGGTGGTGATTGGTGGTTTTCAAGTTAGAGACAACCAAGTGCAAAGATACATAGAGGAGGGAGGGGCATGCAAGACATTGAATAATAGGGTTAGGAGTTTGTCCGAAAGACAAAGGGGCTTTGGAGCTGCACTCGGGACCATACACTGAACATGTTATTCAACCTTGAGGACGATTAGATGTCATGATATTATAGCCACCAAGAGGCAAATCTGAGTGGTCATAGATCTTATGGATTAGCTTTATTATCACCCATAGGCATTTGTCGTTGCCCCAACTGGGATATTCTCTGCACCCCCTTGCAAATAAAAGAAAGCTGGGACTGTGATATTGTGATAATAACGGCCTGCCACACATTCAGCTAGATTTTCACCACATGCTGAATTGCCACCATGCTATGTCAAATATAGTTGTACACTTCTGTTGATGGTTTGGTAAACTTAACAGCTGACGACTGAGACTTTATCCACCCATGTTTAAAATGGAAAATATTTTAATTTCCAGGAAAATGGTGGCATGGGTGTATTTTGGTACATTCACAATTTTAGGGACCAATGACTTGGCATATACTGTATCAAATACTTGTTTACCTATCATAGATATGCTGGCTGGCCCTGGTGTTTACACACAATCCATCAGAAAGGCTTGTTTGGTAACTCAACTGATCAATGAATTGTTTAGATTTATTTATGTGGTAATACTGTAAATACTGTCTGGAAGGCCTCCACTTCCAAGTAGTCCAGGTGTTATGTCATTTGATGTTAATTTGCAGGGGTGTTGAAACCCTGCTCTAGTAGTGTGCCATTCCATACATGCTGTACAGGGATTTGTTTGGTATGGGACATGGGGTATGTCAGGGTCCGGGTATGTATGGGGAGTGTCAAGTGAGTGCAAGAGTAAGTGAGAGTGACTGACTATAATATTATGCTTTTTGTTTGGTGAAAAACAAACATTAGCTTATGTCCTTTCACATTAATGAGGTGCCACTCGCAGTTCTGCGACACCTAGCCTACATCAAGACCAGTTGTTAGGATTCCTCTTCCAAGAACAAATCCCTTGTGACTGTCGACTTGTTTTCCATAGATTGTCTCTATTGTTGTGTGAAGAGAGTGAGACAGATCCCTTCACCCCTGACTGAACCACCGGTTCCAGGCAGCTGAATTGGAAATTGCAGGGTCCAGTGGTCGTAAAGGGCATTGGGGATTACAAAAAAGTAATACTATTATTATAGAGTGTTTTTGCAATTTTTCATGCATAAAGTTGGTGGAGTTTAACATTATTTATTCAGATAAGACTTTTCTGTTTGGATGTATGGACTATCAACACCAAGTCTTTTTGTGCCACTCGGTAGGAAATAGGCATTCCAGCATCTCTAGGCAGGCTGGATTATGGTGCTCCTCAGTCAAGGGATGATTTAATACATAGGCTTTGGCTGAAGCTCTGTGGCCTTGGGTGACAAAAGCATTGGTCAGATTTGGAGATTTGTATGTTAGAGACAACCAAGAGCAAAGATACACGCAAGACAAGACATGGAATAATAGAGTTAAGAGTGTGTCTGGCAGACTAATTTGTGGTTGCCAAGTGGGCAGCAGTGAAACCAGCTTAGGACTCAGGACCATACACTGAACATGCTATTCAACCTGTCCTTGGTTACGATTAGATGTCATGATATCATATAGCCACCAAGAGGCAATTTGTAAAAATGTGAGGTTGACCGTTTACAGACAGAGTCACAAACCCATAGACAGGCACAAAAACAGTATCTACTCATGGCCACCTTGCCCTGGCTGAGATAATAAAGTTATTTGAAACAAGCAAAGCACCAGATTGGACAAGATGCTCCACCATCTTTAATGTATAGTAATTCAGACATATTGCAATTATCTCTCTAGGACGACCAGGAGAGGGAAAATGTGGTCATAGATCTTATGGATTAGCTTCATTATCACCCATAGCCATTTGTCGTTGCCCCAACAGGGATATTCCCTGCACCCCCTTGCAAATAAATAAAGGCTGGGAATGTGATATTGTGATAATAACGGCCTGCCACACATTCGGCTAGATTTTCACCACATGCTGAAGTATCTTCCATGCTATGTCAAATATAGATGCACACTTGGCTTCTAAACACAATTTCTCTTGATGTTTTGGTAAACGACTGAGACTTATCAAAGCAGAGTTGCAGACGCAAAGGAACCAATGCCAGGATGTCTATCTAGATAATAGTTAGATGAATACATTATAATAACAAAATAATGGTAGGAAAGGACTGGAGTAAAGTATACCAGTATAGGCCTTTTTATATGTTTATAATGGAAAATGTTTTCATTTCCAGAAAAATTGTGGGAAGTGTGCATTTACAATTTCAGGGACCAATGACCTGGCATATAATGTATCACATCCTTTTTTTTTTTTTTTTTTTTTTTTTACCTATTATGGATATGCCTTCTCATTTACACACAGTGTATTGGAAAGGTTTGTTTGGTAACTACAATCAATTAATTGATTGGGTTTTTGTGGTACATACTGTAAATACTGTCTGGAAGGCCTTGTCCACTTCCAACTTCCAAGTAGTTCATATTAGTCCAGGTGTTATGTCATTTGATGTTAATTTGCAGTGGTGTTGAAATCCTGCTCTAGTAGTGTGCCATTCCATACATGCTGTACAGGGATTTGTTTGGTATGGGACACATGGGGTATGTCAGGGTCCAGGTATGTATGGGGAGTGTCAAGTGAGTGCAAGAGTAAGTGAGAGTGACTATCTATAATATGCTTTTTGTTTGTTGAAAAACAAACATTAGCATGAGCTTATATTCTTTCACATTAATGAGGTGCCACTGGCAGTTCTGTGACACACATCAAGACCAGTTGTCTATTAGGATTCCTCTTCCAGGAACAAATCCCTTGTGACTGTCGACTTGTTTTCCATAGATTGTCTCTATTGGTGTGTGAAGAGAGTGAGACAGATCCCTTCACCCCTGACTGAACCACCGGTACCAGGCAGCTGAAGTGGAAATTGCTGGGTCCAGTGGTCGTAAAGGGCATTGGGGATTACAGTGTGAGTGTCAGGGGATTTTTGGCCCAATTACCCGTAACCCCTCTTCAGCGTGAGTTCCAGATCTTGGGAAATGAGACAGTGGGGGCACTCGGGTGTCGGATGTCAGCAGGCACTGATAGTAGTGTGACATCGCTGATCGGGAATAGCAACAGG
Organism: Benthosema pterotum; assembly: GCA_039105355.1. Lineage (NCBI taxonomy): Eukaryota > Metazoa > Chordata > Actinopteri > Myctophiformes > Myctophidae > Benthosema > Benthosema pterotum. The sequence continues at coordinate 26,580,412 of CM076965.1, read as the reverse complement.
GTGGCTATAAAAGTCACAGATGGACACGGCCCATGACACAGGCAGCGGCAGAGAGAAAGAGAGTCTGAACGAGACGAGGAGAGGAGAAAGAGCATCCCTGATTTGCCGGGCACCACATCGACAGCCACTGACAGGCTGAGAGACTGCAGTAATCACTCTCAAAGCCAGAGAGAAGCCACACCGACCGTCCTGAGACGAGATAGACAAGCGAGGAGGAAAAAAAAGCCAGACCAGCGATAAGACTGACTGACAGATCTTTTCACAGCAGCGCAGAGATGATGCCATCAGTGTGTACCGTGATGGAGAAGTGCAACGGGGAGGTGGTGCAGGCCCAGCTGGCCTGTAGCCTGCGAGAGGAGAACAACTCCCAGAGAGAGAGCTACAGCGCCGACTGGCACAGTGTTACCCTAAAGACTGTGCCCCAGGACAGGTGAGCCTCACTGAGCTATACACAGTCAAATAATGCATTTAAAGGTATTTTTGGTTAAAACAAAAAATATTTTTAAAGCTCTATATTCTGATGTAATCATTCAGTTCAGTAACATGGATTAATTTCTAAAGCTCTTTAACAGAAAATACATTTTGAAGTGGCTTGCTATTGTAATCACATCAGGATAGTGTACCTTAAATTAAATGATATAATATTCCAGCAATTCAGGGGCTGGAGCCAGGCTGATTTAACGTTTATCGTAACAAAGACAAAATCACAAACAGCACCTGCTGAAAGCATAAGACTTTATTCAAATTGCACCTGCAGCGCAGGTGTTGCTACTGAATGCTTACAAGTGGTCAGAAATGCATTTTAGAGCCAAGCCTCTGTACAATTAAGGTTAGATTCTACTGGGCTAGTTTGACACATACTGAAGCCTCAATGTACACTTGGTCCTCATTTACATTATTAATTAATTACTGTAATCAATCAGCCCTTTCATCGGCAAATTGAAGTTTTCTTTTTTGGCTCCAATGATTTTGCTGTTTGTAGAATTCTGATGCAGAAAGGTACAGTATCTAAGGACTAATCAAGCAAATGAATCATTTTCTCTTTCTCCTCTGCTTGCAGGCAGAACATGAACATGAATGACAGCTCTCGTAGGGAAACGCTGGCCCGACAGTGGCAGATCCGCTGCCTTATCCAGACCTGTCCTTCCGGTGTCTACAGAGTGGGCTCCGTGGAACAGGGCGTCAGAGAACACCAGCTGCTGCCAAAGAGAAACACCCTGCCGCTGCCTATCTTCGTCCCCGCAGAGCTGGGCATCAGGCTGGGCCGCGGAGCCGCACACACCGAGGAGGACCTACGGATCTTCCCCAAGCCGGACGGGGCCTGCCCAGGCAAGAGAAGTGTGGATGAGATCACCAGGGACCTTCCACCCGTCAAACCGACTCGCATGGAATTCGCAAAAGCGCCAAAAGAACTGGGCCGCTCCATGTCACTGGAAGCCCAGAGAGGCTGAAAGCCAAAATGGACGAGAGGGAGGGGAGTTTGAGGGAAGACGAGAAGGATAGCACATGGGCTGGATTAGTAAAGGGGCATAGTTTATCAGAAAAGCTGTGTATAGATTTATTTCATAGTGATGTTCAACCACAATCCCTAAAAGTTCCCTTAAAGTTATCTACATCCCGAAATGGGAAGTGTAGTGCCAGGGAAATGCTATGCTTTGCCATAGTCTTTGACATTTGGTGGGCAATGGCATTAGAAATTATGACAGGAAGGCATCTCTGTTGCGATGGAACCGTGTTGTGGGGTGTTAGTCTTTCAGCTGTCCGATGGGCTAATCACTGCCTGGAAATACTGCAGCCTGGCAGTCTGGCTGGCTGTAAGCCATTGGCATGTCTGCACGTTGCAGCACACTGAATGACCACCCCTTGACCCCTTCCCCAGCTAGTCATAGACAAGCCAAAATGTGCATTTATTGTAGAACGGCTGTCAAACAGCATTGTATTGTATAGAACAGAACAGTGCATATAAGCTCAGTTTCAGTGTATATTTTGTATTAAAGTGAAAGTAATGTATCATAGGGAAAGTGAGGTGTACTTGGAATTATTTTCGTATTATGGTTTATACTTCTACTATACAGTATATGGTCGAGGCTATGTTCCGATTCCGAATGTCACAAAGAGAAAACTAGTATGGCAAGGACAAGCCGAATGGAGGTATGAGTGATTAACATGCCCTGGCATTGGTGGATCACTTTCATAACAATAGCTGGTCAGCCTCCAGGAATACTAGAAGACCTTGACAATCTTTGATCTAGCAAAGGGTTCAGAATGTCCTAGTGTGATTGCACCCACACCATGCCAAGCCAAGCGAGGTGTGTGTGTCTGTGCATGATGAGAGAGAGAGAGGGAGACAGAGAGAGATAGAGAGACACAGAGAGAGAGAGATATAGAGAGACAGAGAGAGAGACCTCTGATCAGAAGCTGCATCTAATAAAATTACCTTTAGAACCTGCTAACTGATCTACCTAGTTAGTTGAGTGACAATCACAATCCATATACTGTAGTTCATAAAGATAACAGGTTGTTTCTGAGTGCCCTGCATCTCTACTTTTGAAACAGAAAAGTGTATTGTATCTTGTATGTGTGTAGTGTCATTTCAGATATTTTATTTTTCTATGAATAAAAGAAAATCTTGAGTTGCAATTCTGTTTCCACATTTTCTTTCTGTCACAAACATTATATTATTGATGGATAATCATTAGGCGAGAGAGGGGAATTCTTGGCGTTCTGAAAACCATGAAAATAATCTGACTAGCAACCGTCCCCGACCTAAAAATAAATGCATAAATAAACAGCTTGCTGACAATATGCAGTCCTGCCTAGCATTCATCTTTCAAGTGACAACTAGGCTAGGTGTATCGCTGCTTAACTAAGTGTTCCTAGACATATATTATGATCACAGACTGTTCTCCTTCTGGATTGTAGGAGCCTAGACATAAACAGACTATGCTGTGGGTAGCAAAGAGACTGCCAGACCAGACGCTATGAGTAGTTTGGTGTCAGTGTGCTGCATATGTTGTCTCCACTCATTTGGGTACACGCTGTGAAAACATCTCCCTCCCTCAACATCACTGCACCCACTTCACCACTTAAAGTGTCTCTCATTTATCTTTCATATGTTCCTCTCCAACACGTCTCTGTCCGGTGCCCAGAACATGCCGTCCTTGTTTAACCTGATGATGCTTGTCAGGGGCGTGGTGGCCTCGGCTTTATTGCAAACAAACAGGAGAAGGGGGCGCACACCATGCAGCATTGGCGAGAAGCTGCTGACCTAAATAAATAAATGCATATAAAAGTGAAAATACGGCAGAAAAAAAAATGCTCAAAGCACTCAGCCAGCGAGGCAGGATTTGAAAGCCAAACTTTGGACCAATAAAGGTCTTCAGGGATATAATTTGACCTGACTATAACCTCCTTTCAGGGCTTCTATTAAGTTTTATTTGCTAGATGTCTTAATTTGTACAAAGGAAATGCAAATATAAAACAATGCAATTAATAAATTATGTGTTCATCACTTTAATTGCAACTGTATGTGAAAAATGATCATGTGCACTTAATGTTTAAACATACTGTATGTTTTGATATATCTGCGAGTAACTGTATAGCAATAAAAGCTGTCAAATAATTATGGTGGTGTTAGTGAAGTAAAGGGTACACTTACCTCTGAGATATACAGTAGATAGAGTAGAAGTAAGTACGTTTGTAGGATAAAGTATAACAATAATGGAAAGTCCTGAAATTGTAGTACATCTACAGTTGAGTGAATTGTCTCTATTTTGTTTTTGGTCTCATGTTCATGTGTCTTACCCACCCCTCTTGGCAGAGTGTGGTGGTTTTGGTATTAATAGCTGGGTAAACACTGGCATTACCCTGGAGACAGTAAAGAGACAGACACATCAGCACGTTCTTCCCTGATCTCTTAATCTGGCTATTATATTAGAGATTTAGGTGTTCATCCTTTGCCCTCTATCTTAAAAAGAAACCAACACACAGCCTCCCGAAACCCCCATATAGTCAGTCGTCACAAGCATAGCATAATCTGAAATACAACACGTTCTGGAAAATGAGCTGAATCCCCTTTCAGGGAGGACAATGGAAATTTAATTTAAAATTTGAATCAACAGACATCAAATATTATCTAACTTATATTGATTGGCTCCTGTAGTTTTTACGATTGATTTAATATTATTTTTTTTCCTTGTCTTGTTTATACAGTATATTCCTAAATGGCCTTGCACCTTCTTACCTCCATGACTGTGCCTACTTAGATGTGTTCCTAGCCAGCCCCCAGGTCCTCCACTGGTGCTTGCTTGAACTGTCAAAAATGTCTACAAAGAAAATATGGTGAGGCAGCCAGCTCTGATTTTATGGGCCAACGGCCTGGAATAAACTACCATTACAGCTCAGACATGCACTCCCTGTAGACATGTGTAAAGCTCAGCTCAACACTCACCCCTTCACTCTTGCTTTTAGTTGTGATACAGATGTTCCTCACTGATTTGCTGCATGTTTTATTTTATTCTAGCTTTTTAAGCTTTAACTTTTTATGTTCTTTGTTCTTATTTTATTGTTTTAAATATTTGCTTAGGTTGTTTTGCTATTTTATGTTCCGCCCCAGCACTTCGAGCTGCATTTATGTATGACACATGCTATATAAAGTTTTATTAAATTATTACCCTTATTATTACCCTTATTATTATTACCCTTATTATTATTATTATTATTATTATTATTATTATTATTATTATTATTATTATTATTATTATTATTATTATTACCCTTATTATTATTATTAAAGTCAGCAGGTTTTCCTGCATAACCTCCGGACATGATGTCACGTCACATGCATAGCTTCAATTGTTCAAGTTCTAGCCAATCAAAGAACTGGGTCACATTTACACATGCCAGTTCTTTATTAAAAAAAAAAGAAAAGGAAAAAATGAAAAGGTAATGTTACACTAACTTCTTTTCCACAACAGCAAACTTGCATTTCACTGTTTTCTTCTGTCATCGGCAGCTTGATTGGTGCATTGACCACTGACCCCCTAATCCGTCTGTGACTTTGTGATGTATTTAAAGGAGAAATCCAGACCAAAACATGTGTACCCAGAAATCATCCTATAATCCTGTCCCAACATACTGTACATGCTGGCCTTGAATCGTTTCATAGATGCCACCTGTTCTCCATTTTCCCCAAACAGTCTGTCTGACAGTAAAATGCAGCTATAATGGCAGCAAGCTAGGTATTTCAGTAGCTCCAAACTGTCACCTGGCACAGCCCTGGGTTCTGTATGAACAGCAGCTCGAGGATGACAAACCTTCTACCATCTTCATTTTATTATGGACGAAATGGAGAACAGGGGACACATCTATGAAACATTTCAGGATTATAGGCTGATGCATCCATGAGGTACATTTTTGGTCTGGATTTCTCAAGGGTCAGACAACACAACATTAGGAACAATATAAAAGGTTTTGATCTGCTCGGTATTGCACAGTAAGTCATGCCCTAACCTAGGACGCTTTATACCGGAACACTGCTTAATTACAGCCCATCTATTTTTGTGCTATTGAGTTGAGGCTATTGATTTTAACAGGTCTAAATGATGCTAATTTGGACAACAGCATCAACATTAAAGCACGCAAGTGAGATTTACAGGTTGTATTGCATCCTGTCTTTGTGCACTCTGCTCCTGTCTAGGCTGATATTTCACTCAGAAGAATCAACACAAATACAAGCCACACTGTTGTACAAAAGTGTATTATACAGAATTTCTGTAGTCAATTAACACAAGAAACAACAGTAAGCAAGAGATCTGTTCTCAGTTTTCGACATGGCAAATGACTTGCTGCTCCCCACTGGATGCATTGGTGTATTGCACCTTGGCAAAGAGGAGAGAAATTTAATTAAGAAATTATTATTACTTATTGGTCGGAATATAAGACTACATTTTATACCAATGGAAATAATGGGGTCGTATATCATATTCGTGTCTATACTATTTGAGATTCAATGTTCTTTTTCCACAAATAATTCTGGTGAAAACTGTTGAAAACTGGTGGTTGTCTTATAACCAGATTTGTCTTATATTTGAATAGTGAAAATACAGTGCATCATCGGTACATCATCTTGCTGTAGATGGACATAAAACAGATAGACAAAGAGAAAGATATTTTGAAATGGAGGCTGAAGTGACTCAATAAAAGTCCCGAGCAGAAGCGGCTAAATAAACATTGAATTGATGTTCCTACAGTATGATGACATCTCATCCCAAAGACAATGCACTACATGAAGTACCATCACAGCAACAAAGCAATAATCAGACTCCCGTCTCTGTTGCCACTTATCTTCTTTCTGTAGCATTGTAGTACTCTGTGAGAGAATCAAGGAGAAAGCATCAGAGTATAACCAATCTGATGAATACGTTCCTGGGGCTATACAAAATCATCTGTGCCATTATCACAGCAACAGCTCCCCAATCAGCGGCCCCTCTTCTCATTACCATCATTATGATACTTGCTGTTTATAAATGTCATCCGCGCTGACTCTTATTAAGGATGACAGTATTAATTGTACTACTAGAGGGTTGTGGGCCAGCTAGGTGTCACTGCATGGTGTCCTACCTGTTGCAGGTGGGACATCGGCCCCCACTGTCCCTGTGGCACTGGGTGGGGGAGGCGGAGGGACGGCTCGCCTGGATTGCATTACATGACATATGGAAGCAACAATACAATAAATGTCAATAAATGTCATACCGTTTGACAGATTCATAATGAATGAGTTTCTGTGTCTTGCTATGTCGACCTACATGCAAGAGTTTTTAA
>CM076965.1:26561090-26568590 GCA_039105355.1 Benthosema pterotum | reverse complement strand
GACTACAACAGACACATGCATTATCACAAAATCATCTCACAAATACATTAAATATACATGTAAGCGGACCAGATCCAGGCAGAAATGATTGTCTGTGTATGTGTCAGTGAGCGTGAGTGAGTGAGTGAGTGAGTGAGTGAGTGAGTGAGTGAGTCACACTCAAATGCATAGTATAGTGCAGCCACACCCGGTAGCCAGCGAAAACTAGAGTTCTCAACAGGACCGAATATCATTAGCCCGGCCCTACCTGGGCCCTAACTGGGCTGGCTGGAATCTTCGTCTGGCCTACCCGGCCCGGAAATGTAAAGAAATTATCAATGTATGTAAGTGACGTGGGTGTTAGGATAAACTCAGTTCCACACAGTTCTCCAGCTCCTCAATAACATTTACTTAGTCTAAGTGAAAAGGTAGAGTCCAACATAAATATCGACAACAACTGCATGAATTAGAGCTGCTCACACTCTGCCAGCAGAAAATCGTGAAAAGAAGACTCACACTCTTGTATCACATGACGTATTCTTGACTGGTCGTTAATGGGACTTCAGGCTCGGCTCAGTGTGAATTTTGCGTCAAGGGAAGCTTTCCGGAAGCTGCTTTCCCTTGGTGGTAATGTGATCTATAACTTCCATAAATGTCACATAGGAACATCAAATAAAACATCCATAACAAACCTCAAAGTACCTATACAATTTACAATTTAGGCATTTAGCAGATTCTCTTAATCCAGAGTGATTTATATTAAGTAAAATACATTTAAGCAGAATTTACACTTTAGAATTTAAGAACTACGTATAGTGACATCCCACGACACACCGTCATTTACAACTCTTGTAAAAGTTTGACTTTCACTTCTAATTTGTAGATGATGACCTATAGAACAATTTTAGTTCGAGTGGCCCATCTGCAGATGAAAAAAATATGCATTTTTTGCCCAATTTCAAAATTGGCCAAAATCGGATTTTTGTTTTTCTTAAAAGTCTTTATTTTATCACAATTGCTGTTTTTTCTTTATTTTCTTTTACTATGTCAAGTCACTACTAACCCAGGAATTAACTGGATTTCAAATATTAATGTTTGGAATATGATATGGAAAAAATGGACGCCCATGTACATCAAATTACTTCAAAGGGCACCTAATTTAAATTCTGTTGAACCTAGAAGGATGAAGTTAGTGCCTACCTATATTATCATGAATGAGTAATGGTATGAATTGTAAATAAATAGAAACAATACAGTATTGGGGGGACTAAAGTTAGACATACCCACTTATAGCCCAGCCTCTATGTGTGAAAATTGTGCACTTTTCAATGAAAGCATGACATTTGGCACAAAGTTAAAGCCTGCCATAAGGAATTGTTTTGGCTATGGGTCTGTGATGACAGCTATGGTGGCCACCATCTGCTGTTATCTTACCAATTCAGCTTCTACAACATACAATCTTGATTCTGATGACAAAACGTTTTCAAGGATTATGATTTTTTTTATATAAAATGCTAGATAATAGTCAAATCATCAAAATGTGTAATATTGATGTATTGATGTAGGCAGTAAATTCATGTCTTCTAAAATCAAGTGAGCCCATGAAATCAGCTGACATACTCTACTCACTACTCACTCCAACTCAAACCAGCTCTACCCGATTGACCAGTACCCAGTGAGGTCAGAACACCAGTCTCTGTACTTCTAACCAGATCCCCATCCAGATCCAACACCAGTCTGTGTATTTCTAGCCAGATCCCCATCTAGATCCAACACCAGTCTGTGTACTTCTAGCCAGATCCCCATCCAGATCCAACACCAGTCTGTGTACTTCTAGCCAGATCCATCACCAGTCTGTGTACTTCTAGCCAGATCCCCATCCAGATCCAACACCAGTCTGTGTACTTCTAGCCAGATCCCCATCCAGATCCAACACCAGTCTGTGTACTTCTAGCCAGATCCATCACCAGTCTGTGTACTTCTAGCCAGATCCCCATCCAGATCCAACACCAGTCTGTGTACTTCTAGCCAGATCCCCATCCAGATCCAACACCAGTATGTGTACTTCTAACCAGATCCCCATCCAGATCCAACACCAGTCTGTGTATTTCTAGCCAGATCCCCATCCAGATCCAACACCAGTCTGTGTACTTCTAGCCAGATCCCCATCCAGATCCAACACCAGTCTGTGTACTTCTAGCCAGATCCCCATCCAGATCCAACACCAGTCTGTGTATTTCTAGCCAGATCCCCATCCAGATCCAACACCAGTCTGTGTACTTCTAGCCAGATCCCCATCCAGATCCAACACCAGTCTGTGTACTTCTAGCCAGATCCAATACCAGTCTGTGTACTTCTAGCCAGATCCCCATCCAGATCCAACACCAGTCTGGGTACTTCTAACCAGATCCCCACCCAGATCCAACACCAGTCTGGGTACTTCTAGCCAGATCCCCATCCAGATCCAACACCAGTCTGTGTACTTCTAGCCAGATCCCCATCCAGATCCAACACCAGTCTGTGTACTTCTAGCCAGATCCCCATCCAGATCCAACACCAGTCTGTGTACTTCTAGCCAGATCCCCATCCAGATCCATACAGTAAAAGCTGTCTTGTGAAAACCACTGCTGAAGTTCTGTACCTTCACACACAAGCTAGTTGACAGGAAAATACTAGTCAAACTCAAAGTAGTTACATATTGCACCATGGTGACCATTCTTTTTGACTCTCATGTCCTTCTTGAAGATGGTTCGGAATGCATAATGCTTCTCCCCATGAAGACTCAACAGAACACCTGAAGATCTGCCCTCATAACTATCAGGCAGGATGTGCATACACTGGAGTGGCCTTAGTGTCATTCTCATTGTCCCTATCATGTCAATTGAAGGAGCCTTCACCTCATGACACCTGGTGCTGGAGAGCAACTGTCTCCTATAGCCTCCAAAGCAAATGCAGACACTTGGCTAGACTGCCACAGTTTGAAAGGGTCAAGCCCCTAATCCTGATTGCGGCAGTCAACCCCACCTAATCACACAAACTGGGGCCGCCAGATGAGCCAGCAGCCATCTGCACAAGTCTGGGTTGGACCTTGCAGGGCTGAGCTAGAGACTTTGAAAGAAACCTTCAGCAAAGACAATGGCATTGACATAGTTGAAATAGCCCCAGAACACTGAGGCCATAAGAAGTGAGGAGAAACTCTGGCTGGAAGCCCTCACCCCACCTCATCCTTTAGACCTCGTCCTTGAAAACGTAGGATTAGTTACCAGAATCAGGATCAGAGAATTGTAATTACTGTTAAAATATCAGCAGGTGGTGGCCATTATGAGAAATATCTACCATGGTCACAGGACAAATGTAAATAGTACCACTGAATTCCTCATCATTGACAATGTGGGACTATTTACTAGAATTAAGATTTTAGAAAATAGCTGTCAGGATTACCAAGGGACAAATCTGTGATGGTGCCATAGCCAACAATGCTCCTAATGACATGCTCCAACTGTGTTCCAAAATTCATGCTATTATCATCAAAATACTGCACATAGAGGCTGGACTACGTGCTATTTTTGTGGATATACACCAGTTTGTGGGGGTGGGGAGCGGGGGGGGGGGGGGGGGGGGGGTAATATGGTCTAAATGACTAAATACTACTTCTGAATGTGAATTCATACATATGTCATATGTTCAGATTGGATAAGTTATGACAATATATCATATTTTGGATGGCCCCCTAATAATCTTTATCTGCGTGCTGGCCAACCAAATGGTTCTGTAGACCTCACCTAGAATTTAGTACTGAAAGTTAAACTTTTAAAGTTGTAAACGACAACTAAATTTAACATGGAGATGGAAACTCACTTAGGTCTTAGCTAATTTTAGCTTGTTTTGCTTGCTATTTTTGTGGATATACACCAATAATGGATGAAAAAATATATTTTATTATATATTAGGTTTAGGTAGCAAATGCTACACCTGATTGTGAATTCACAGATATCCCATATGTACAGATTGGACAATTTGATCAATAGTTACAACAGTTTACATGTTTTGATAGGGTTGGCACCTTGTTACGCCCCCTACAGGCCAGTTATTTAATTTGTGTGCGGGCCACTCGAACCAAAATGGTTCTATAGACCCTCACCAACAAATTAGGACTGAAAGTGAAACTTTTACAAGAGTTGTAAATGACATCTACATTTAACATGGAGACGAAACCCCACTAGTATATTTGACATCCTATGTATTACCGTATGCTATCAAAGTCTACTTACTAATAAAATTCCTTGGCATGCTGGTACTACTATGGGCTTATATGTACTGCAAGTGCTGGGATGGTCTGAGACGGAGTCTGAAGTGCGTTTTCAGTCTGCGGTGGAAGATAGGGAGTGAGTTGGCGATTCTGATTGCAATGGGAAGTGCATTCCATAGTTTTGGGGCCAGAAGGGAAAAGAATGAATGAAATAAATACAGCAAATCATCAAAGTGCTAATCTTAATTATCTTAATTAGTAGCAGAGTAAAATACAGTAAATGTTAAGCGAATAGTCAATGTTAACAAATGAAACTAATAGTCTATGTTAATCTAACTTCCCTATGGTGCCTATGGTACACCAATTAGTGCATATACCGGTAGACTCCATTACTGCTACCATCAACTCACACATCCCCGTGCAGCCCACCTATTTCACTGTCATGTCTCCCACACAAAGGCCCATCTGCCCCCTGTTGCATTTCAAATGGTGTAATTAAAATACACTGTGCGCTATAATCTGGGCAGATCGCCTCTATTTATAAAATGCCGTGTGTGGGCAAAATGAAACAAAGAACAACAGCGACGAGAGACTTGAGGGGAAACGTGGGTGATAATCAGCTTGATGGGAGAAAGCAGAATGCCTTGTAGGCTAAATTAATAAACGCTGCATAATTGGTGAAGGAACCTAAAGAGTTATCTAATGAAACCCACACACTTTATACATGGCTGATATGATTGTTTGTAGCCAATATAGCATAGACTGCGTAGGCTAATACGTGTAACCATATAGACCTATAGGGTGCGAAGTGAATGGCAAAGGGAGTTTAATGGTGTTCAATACATTCAGATATGACTTTTCTGTTTGGCTGTATACTATAGACTGTCAAGGTAGCCAATAAACTACAGTATACCTGCGTGAGCTATACGTGTGGCCATATAGGCCTATAGGGTGGCAAAGTGAATGTCGATTAACATTGTTAAACGACATTCAACGTTGTAATACACTTTTCTGTTTGGATGTACAAGCTGTCAAGGCCAGTTTCCTTTTGCCTCTCAGTATTACTTTCCCACATACTGTAACTTCCTGGTATGACGATGACGTCATGTGCATACCCTGCATTCACTGATTATTAATATTAATATGCTTAATGGCAGATTTTCCTTTTGAGATGAAGAACTGTAGGGTCCAGGCCAGAATGAGCCTATGATTAAATAATTTGAAATGCTCAGCAACTTCTTGCAACCCCACCAAACACACACCCACGGGTGGCGATAGCTTTGGCTGAAAGGTTGGTTCATTGCATTAGAGATCATTTATTCATCATGCCCCAGGAGTGCTGATGGAAGGCCACGCTTAAAGAGGCCCAGCAGTCCACTCTTCATCAAGGCTAACACCATTAGCCACATTAGGCCAACCCTCCAATCATGGATGCATTAAAAGCGAACACAGTGCAGTTTTGAAGAATTGAGGCCATCCACTATACCAGGCTGATGCTGGCTTGGATATTGGCAAGATCGAGGATTAGAAGTTAAACCTCTTATCATTAGTTCATAAGTCTGACTCACTCACTTCACCCACCTACACCCCCCAGCCACCCCCACAACCCCTTCCCTTCTTTTTTTTGCCCCTCAACCCTTGCGGCATGAGCTCAAGAACATGGCCATTACCTTTCCTAGTTCCTATGGCAACGCCACCCCGCTCCTGCAGCCTTTATGTGGAGGTTGCAATTGGCGTGTGATTGTGTGTGTGTGTGTGTGTGTGTGTGTGTGTGTGTGTGTGTGTGTGTGTGTGTGTGTGTGTGTGTGCGCGCGTGCGTGTGTGTGTGTGTGTGTGTATGCGCGCGCATGCCCGTGTGTGCATGTGTGCGTGTGCATGTCTGTGTGATGGCGGTGATGGGGGCCGGGGTGGCATGCGTGCCTGCCAAGATGTGTACTGCACTCTAGGGTTTGTTTGGATAATGTCAGCAAAGAGTATCATCAATTTATTAAAACTTTAATTTTGTCTGTTCGCCTCCCTCTCGCTCTCTCCGCCTCTCATAAGAAAAACATGCATTTGCCTGAGTGAGCGGGGATTAGACGGCACGGCAACCGCACAAAATTAAATGTAACAAATTTAATTTTGTCTGTCTTGTCTATTTCTCTCTGATTTACCCTACCCCTGCCACTGAATAGTAAGGCGTCTCTGGATAGGTAGGAGGAACGGTGAACTATAACAATGGATTAACAATATAGATCTCTACAGGCCAATAATTTGACAGACAGACAGACAGACAGACAGACAGACAGACAGACAGACAGACAGACAGACAGACAGACAGACAGACAGACAGACAGACAGACAGACAGACAGACAGACAGACAGACAGACAGACAGACAGACGTCAACGTTAAGTAAGACAATGCCAGCATGAGTGTATAATAACGAATGAGAGTAAGCAGAAGAATGAAGTTGGGCACAGAATGGTAGGGCTGCCTGATGGTGAGTCTCTCACAGAGACAGTGTGAGAAATAGGACCTGTTCTCCTTTTCTCTCTTTATTCTTCTCCACCGGTCCCGAAGGATAGTAGCTGACTGACAGATGCCCCCCTCCTCCTACACCAAGCCCCCCAACCCCTGCCCGACTTTGACTTAGTACTATATTCGGATGCAATAACCCACCACCATCCTGCGCCAATTAACACATCTGTCCTTGCCTGCTGAGTTTCTTATTGCAATGTGTTAACTAGTACGCCACAGACACTGATTGTGTATTTAATGTACTTGTTTGAGGAGAGGGAACAAGCGGACACTGTGGGGGTGGGCTAGGTGACAACTAAGGGGGGGCGTTGTGGGGTGGTGCACTGCACGGTTGTCACAGGCAACGGTGCCTGTGGATACAGTAGATCGAAGACAGCTATAGCCTCATGAGTGCGATTGTCACTTCCTGTCAGCGCTGGTGGAGATTCATTACAGGTTATTTTTGTTTGAAATCAATTGGATGAAATGCCCCCGCTCCTCCTGAGAGGACGCAGTCATTAGAGGAAACAACTTTAATGCCAGTTGTCTCAGACAGGCCAAACTCCCACTCTTTGACGCATGCTGGCGCTTTCCGTTTATCATAGGCTTGATTGGTCCCATGGTGATAGGTTCTATTTACAGCAGCAGAAGACGGAGACCTTGTTTTATCTACCGCTATTCGAGAGTTTTTATCCTACTCTTTCTCGACAATGCCTGAATCAGACACAACCCAAGCTCTCTTCTTCCACTTATATCACATCCCCAGCACCACAC
>CM076965.1:26441090-26556090 GCA_039105355.1 Benthosema pterotum | reverse complement strand
AAGTGTACACTAAACCAATTTGCATGATGTACGGATAAAAAAACAAGCTATGTGTAAATGTGTCGGCCTCATCGGGGCGCTATAACAGGCCATTGTGGAAACATTGGGGCAGAAGTTCATCGTTGGCAAACTTGGAGTGAGGGTGCACAGTGTGGCATCAGCTGTTCACGGGTGGACGGACACACAGATGGACAGACATTCTTTAATTCCCTGTGACTTCAGCCTGATGATGACAATATTGTGTTTTGTTCTAACTTACCTCGGGAATACCTGAGAGTCCCTCCTGCTATAGGCTACTAGTTCTAGACTCCAGGGGATCCAGGAGCAGAAACAGGTTACATGTTCTGAGATAATTTCTTTCTTTCTTTTTTCCTTTCTTTTTTTGTAGAGACAGAGTCGTTGGTGAGACGATTTTGCACTGGGAATACCAATCAGAGGCGCTAAGAGTCTGTATTGTGAAAAAAAGAATGTGATTTTTTGAAGACATAAACTGTGCCTGATTCCCTTGTCATTCAAATCAAATGACCTGCAGTCCTTGCACAATACAGACAATTTTATTTAAGGAATAATTCGGTCACATAGACCTTCTGATGCCCGAAGAAGGTCTCCCTATTGTGCAAGTTTGTGCCTGTGTGGCCAAGTGTGAGTCATTTATTTTATTCTTTACCTTTGATCCATTCTTACGCACCTGTCTCTGAGCTGATCAGTTTTGTTTCCTGTGTACCAGGCCAGACCTACTACCCAGCATTCCACACAGTCACTGCTGTCTCCCATCAGGCTATGATGCCTCAGCTGTGGATATGGCATTTCTTACGTGGCTAATGTGTTTGACTAGTAACAGATGGAGATACTACTGTACAGTGGTCTTTTGTCAACATGAGAAAATACTCCTACAGAACTAATGTGATATGACAATGATAAAATATAATACAATAAAAGGATCTAATTTGCTTTTTGCTAGGTTGCAAATTCAGCCTAGGGAGAATCAGCGGATTAAAAAATCATCTGTGTGATCTGAACTGCACATGAAATCACTGGCTTAGGCCTATACATGTTTGGAGTGGGTGGGCTGTAGACCGGATGGCACTATTTCAGCTTCAAATTGTCTTGTAATTTTATAGTCTAGACGTCTACTCAGCTTTAAGTTGCTTCTTTCAGTATTTAGATATTTGTTATTTGTTATATATTATATCAGACATGACACCTTCCTATGCAAACCCAGTGTAGCTTCAAACTTACTTTTAACGTTGAAATGGGGGAAAAAAAAGTTTTTGAAAAAACAATGGCCCACTGCCTTCAAACTCAAAAGTGAGCATAATAAGGATTAAGATAATAATAGAGGCCGTTTTGAGGAGTGACCCTCATTTGCCCCTTCACATAGAAAATATACTGTATGTCTCTAATGTAACATAATGCAGCCGGCAAATTTCAACTAATGTCACATACAGTCTATGTTAGGTGTGTACGGCCAAAATAGTTTCCTTAATTTGAATAAAAATACAACCCCATACCCTCTGAGTTGAATCGGAAGAAAAAACACTTTTTGTTTGTACATGTTGTCTGCGTTCCACTGCACCTGAACACTATAATATATTTTATTCTGACTCAAAGTTTTGTCTCTTGGGATTATTTGTGTTTGTTTGTTTGCTTCTTTTTACTGTTAAAGTGTGAAATGCCAATGCTGTTTAAACACCATTATTTCTGTCATGTTTTTTCAGCTCCTGCTCAATTCATTTCATTCGCTGCATGTGGTCTTTGTTGTAAAAGGTCATTGGTGATGCTGCTTGACAATGAAATATAGGAGGGCTACTTCAACATACTATGGAGTGCTATTTCTTTCCTCTTTTCCCTATGATTTTGCAACCCATTTTGCCACCTTGTGCCAATTCTAATGTGATCCTGGACTCTACACACCTCCACCAACCTGTGAGGGCAGCAGACTGACCTCATGCCTCCTATGCGTGAGGAGTCCAAGCAAGCTGCTTCTTTTCACTAGGAAGGACAGGACGTAGCGTGTGGAAGGAACACGTTCCGACCAGATCCTTTACCCTCCATCAGGCCCCCCGGCTAGCCAGGGGGAGGTAGTCTAGGGACCAGGATTATTGCATGTTTTTGTGAGGGTATCTACCTTATAGTGGACACAGGAAGAACATGCAAACTCCACAAAGAAGGGTCCTTTCGCCAAACCCTGTCTCGAGTGTGGGCATTGATGGCGCGGAGTAGGAGACACGATACTAGCACCCACAGCGCCCCCTAGCAGGAATCGAACCCAGGACCTTCTAGCTGTGAGGCGACAGCAATAACAATGTGCCACCATGCCCCCTATTTTAACCTACTATGGAGAGCTACTTCAACGTACTTAGGAGGGCTACTTCAACGTACTATGGAGGGCTGCTTAAACATACCATGGAGCGCTACTTCAACGTACTATGGAGGGCTACTTCAAAATACGGGCTATTTCAACACTGGACAGCAGGGTTACTTGTTGCTCCGCTACTTTGTTAAAACTTGTAGGTTCACTTGACTCCTCTTAAACAGCCTTGGTGACTTATTACCATTGCTTGCATCACAATTTATGCTGGACTACTCATCATTTTCAATTGTTGAGCAGTCAATCAATCAGTCTCTCCTACTCTTTTATCCCTGACTTCATCCTTCATCCTTTAAAAGAGTGATTTATGCAGCACGGGTCCAATTAGCTTGTGTATTGTTCTATTTGTTTGCTTACCACCATGAATAACGGTATTTGCATTATTCACTCCTGTCCTTGTTTCTTTCACTTGCTCATTATGACAAGGCCAGGATAATTATGGGTGTTCTATTTTGATTTACTGGCAATATAAAGTCATACATTTGTGGTCATGTAGTAATTACATTATGTACATTGCATAAATGCAAGCTCACAGTTTGCCTGACAAAAATCATGGGTCTCTGGTTGTTGAAGAAACAAACAAACAAAAGGAACAATTATTAGCTATTTTTCTGTCTACTTATTGCTGAAGGAGTCAAATTAAACCGCACGTGTTTGTGTGTATGTGCACATACACAAAGTGAGTGAACGCATGGGTGTGTTTGGAAAGATGGCTACATCTACCCCAGCTGGCCAGCTCTCCTAACAAGTACTGAAATAATAATGAGAACATTCGTTGCTTCTGAGTAGGTTGTATGAGAGGGACAGGGAAGTAGTGCAGAAAGCAGCAGAGGTACACAATTCAATCCAGGGTGTTCATTTAGTGTAGCAGACTGTACCCACTGTAGTAAATCTGAATATAGAACATACAGAACATAACACGTATTTAAATATGTTCATCCACTTATTTATTTAGGACTATTTAGCGCATATTGCTCATATATTCATATATATATTTTTGAATCATATTGTCTAGTTTCTACATTGTAATTTGTTTATTCGCTCATATAAACTGCTGTTTTAAAAAATGGGAAAGAAAAAAAAGAGAAAATCATAGCCTATACTACCGTAGTTTATTTGCTCATACTCAACATATACAATTTGCATATATGTATTTGTTTTGCATTTGTTTTGTCAGTGGTCCCTATTTTCTACCTCATATTTTTCTGTTAAAGTCATAATTCCCAAGTGTTTTATGTTGTAACTATGTGTTGTTGTTGTTTTTTTTTTCCCCCTCTTCTTTTGCTTTCGACAAGGGCAGAAGGTTAATAGATTTTGGAAAAGGTGTTTTGTATTGTAAATTGCACTGTCAGATCACCCTGGTAGAAGAACAGGTTTATTCTCATTTGACAGTTGTCCTTGTGTCCACACACACACACACACGCACGCACACACGCACGCACGCACGCACGCACGCACGCACGCACGCACGCCCGCCCGCCCACACACACACACACACACACACACACACACACACACACACACACACACACACACACACACACACACACACACACACACACATGCATGCATGGTAAAAACAGATTTCAGTGGAACCTGTAATAAGCCTATACAATAGCCCCCCATGGTAAGTGCAGATGCTTGCATGGGTCCATATTGATTACCTTCACTCAGTCCTTAGAGAGTTCAGCTAAAAAGCTCTAAAATCCAATACCTTCCTTAACAAGAGGAAAGCATCTGTGTAATTTTAGATCTTTTTTGTGAGCCTTTTTTGCATTTATTGATAGATTTGCACTTAGTTTGACCGGGAAGCGGGAGCGAAGGGAGGAAGACATCCATCCTTAGGCTATTCAAAAATAATAGCATATAGAGGCACACCATGAGTTTTTAGATCTGCTATGGTTGAAAATCATTTACATTTTTATGCAAACGTTTCAACTCAATCTTTTCATTTTGAGTATTTTGAGATGGAATCGAAGGTCATACAATACAGGCATGAAGAGATTTGAGAACCATTTGTTTTCCAGAAAAGAGAAAGGATTTATAGACATTTGTAGAATCGACCTCAGATTTAATAGGTTGATAACATATTCCATCACCCTCCTCAACAACAAATTGCTTATGTCAATACAACTTGCATGCATTCTCAAATTTGTGTTGAATGAGATAATTCAGAGGATCAAATTTGGAATATTCGTCTTAGGCTATTCATAAGTATTCCTCAGTGTTAATTTATGTGAATCCTCAGTGCTTTATTACTTTACCTGCTGTTATTAACATTTGTGTCATCTAGTGTCTAAGACAATAAGTTGGACATGCCTACACTGTGTGTGTGTGTATATATATATATATATATATATATATATATATATATATATATATATATATATATATATATATATATATATATATATAATATATATATATATATATATATATATATATATATATATATATATATATATATATATATATATATATATATATATATATATATATATATATATATATATATATGCACTCATAAGGCAAGGCAAGGGAGCTGCGGATCGCCTTTGTTTCTTCTTTCATACTGTGTGCATTTAAATGCATATTCGTTTAGAATCAGTCACATCTGTCAGTGTCATTCAGTCAATTTGGTTTTAAATGACTTTTTTGGTGGATGTGTGCGTGGGGGGAGGGGGGTGCGTGCGCATGTGACGTGTGCCTATATTAGTTAGCCTAATAAAATAGAAAACGGCAAATATCTTTTATTGACGGACATACCGATTATAGTGTAATTGTTACAGTTAACAGATGAGATGTCAAATTGTTACAATGTCAATATTTATTAATAGCATAGCGTTTTCTCAAGTTTTTCAAGTTTTCTTGGTACAAAAATCATGCAGCATTTGGTGATTTCTGAAGTGCAAAACTGGTCCAAAGGATTCTCTCACATACAGTAAGTATATAGAACTGAAGCAAGCATGAACAGAACAGGAACAGAAACACTCCAAGAAGCAATGATGGAGTTAGTTATAGTTGATCATAAACGTGCAAACCAAAAAACATTCCAGAATGTTGAATGTAGTTATTGTATACGTGCAAACCAAAAAACATTTTATTTTTTAAAAACATGTTGGAAGGATATTGTCTGCACCCATCAATCATTAACTCCACTGATAGAAACGAAACCTCACACAGTCATGCTTTTTGACAGTTCAGTGTTTAAAACATTCATTAATAATAACTATTTAAAATTTATCAAAATAATTCAGGTAAACAACGTGTAAACATATTCGTTACTTTGTTCTGGTTGGCAACAATACATTCATTCAAAAAATACATATGAAATTCAACCCCATGCCATATGAGTAAACAATTGCTGGTTCTTTACGCTAATTACGCAAAACTTTACGCACAAACGTTGGTCGTTTTGACCACTTAGTTGTGGTGATTTCTTGGAAGTCAGTGTAACAATTTGCATATCTTCTTTAGCTCACCAAGACGCAGACACAGTCTTTGGCGCGTTCGTGGTGCATGCATTGCACGGAGATTTCGCGCAACATGTGCCGCTCTCCATCCGTGTCCATGCCCGATGCCATGCCGGCAGGGTCTAGCTGAGTCCGATCATCACCGCCTCCACGTCTTTAGAAGGCCTCCGTTCCGTCACTAGAAAGTTAATCATACTCTCCGATTTGATCATCAGGTTGCAGCCGAGGAAGAAAATGCCGAACACGACGGTCAGCGAGAGCACGCACAGCACCGCGATCTGCACCACGCGCGACACGAACAGTTTGCGCTCGTCCTCCGACGGCAGGAGGACAAGCGAGCCGCCGTCGCTGGTCGCGACGTCCGTGCCGTTGCAGCAAGTCACTAGAGTGCCGGCGAGAGTCTGACTCCCGTTTAGAATCACACCCTGAGTGTAGTTGAAGAGGAGAGAGATGTTCATGCTTCCTCGCCGGTGGTTAGCAGCAGCAGCACCAGGGCGCGCGGGTCCAAAACGCACTCACCACAAATGGCACAAACCCTGGATAGCTGCAAGCAAAACTTTGCGTCATGTGACTGTCCAAACATGAAACATCCAGAAAGTAAAATAATAAAAACAAAAAGAACAAAAAGCGTGCGTGTCTGTCTGTCTGTCGATTCTCTTCTTTGGCTAATCCCTAAACAAACTACCGACCAAATGCCTCGGGTTCTTACTTTGCATTCTGATTTTTCACCAATTGAAGAAATATTCACGGCTCGTGCTTAGTCCCTGTCGACTTTTCTTAGGCTTCAATGTGTCTCCGATAGTCTAGACGGCGCAAATTGTGTCTCCATGCCATGCCTGCCTAAGCCTATAATAAGAGTGCACCTGTGCTGTGCTCGCTCTTGTGCGCGCTATTGTGCCAAGTCTCTGGTGCGTTTTAAAGTGATGATCGGTTCCCCGTGGACCACACCATCCCTCAGCGCAAGGGGAGGTATAACAATTGCATATACATTTATTGATCTGACTTTTTTGTTAGAAACTATAGCATCCTATTTTTCAGACATGATTGTTTCTAGTATACACTAAAACACTCTAAACGAATATGCTAACTATACAAACTTAACATGTTAAACAATAGGCTCAATAATATAGGGACATTCTATTTTTAACACGGATATGTGACACAAACAACATAAAATATTTCTTATAGGCTGAATGATAATGAGTTGCCTAAATTCACCCAGCCCTTTCCTCTTCTTGTATTTTTCTTTTCCCTTTTACCCCCTCTGTATGTCTCTGAATGTCTTGAGGAAATAAATATGCATGGTGGCCTCTTGAATTAAGTCTAAAGATAGATATTCAAGCGCAGCTAAAAACATTCATTCGTTGATTAGTTCATACATTCATTCATTGTGGAGCAAAGACTATGGCAACATGCATTAATTAGAAGAACAATATCAATCAGCAGAAAAAAGATTGGATGCTTTTGATGAATCTATAATGGTTAAAAGGGAATTTTACCTGATAATAGGCTATTAGGCTTGTATAGGGAGTGGTCAGGCAGCTAAAATGTTTCTTAATTATCTAAATACTGAATCATGCAACTTATAAACTGTCTGGGTTGTTCACATGAGCCTGAGTATGATCATCAAACCCTGTACACTCAAGACACTGACCCTGCTGCCACTGATGTATATATTTTGGACCATATTGTCCTATTTTTTACTGTTATTTCATACAGAGCAATACAATTTATACACAAAGTTTAACTTTATAGCTGATCGATCAAATTGGCCAACTGTGAAAGTAAGACAGCTGTAGTAGACCTTCTGTCTCCATGCAGAGCATGCATGCCTCAACACCTCGTGTCCTGCAGAGGGCTATTGTTCAAATTGCTTTGAAGCTCACTTAGGTGTTTTTGACCACACTAACATTCTAATTGTGTTGTTGCAGACAGAAGTCTGCAGCTGTTCAAAAAATACTATCTGTTTGTTTCTGTAGACTCCACCCTGTATTGTGAAGAAATAGTAGAACTTTGGTTGCATTTCTGTTGATAAGTCGGTCTTGGTGGCGGCCATGCTGGTCAGTCACTCTGCTCCCGGTGTGGACCTTAGTGTCCACACAGGGAAACTCTAACTTTCAATAAATTACCAAGGGAACACCAACTCATCATCTCTGGTTTTTCATCCATTATCTACTTTGGGGTTTTCATCTGGCTTGTTCTGGTTTATAGTGTTAGTTGTAAGGACACACTCCATGGCCAGTACAGAATTCAATCTATACGTTCTGGTCTACCATGCCAAAACACCTGCTGCCATCTGCCCTCAGGCATCTTACTGTACAGTACACCAACGTAGGTTGTATAATCAGTGTTATGTCAATTTTATGCTGTTTTCTTTATCCTACAGTGGCTGTATACATTTAGTGAGGACCGGCCTGTGGCTTTTTGTTTGTTTTTGCATTTGTGAATGACATTGTCAAAAATGTAATTAACGTTAAAACTGGAGTGGTGCTCTTAAATGTACAGAGTGAATATGAGAAGTTGGCAATAAGTGTGTGTGTGTGTATTCCAGAGTAAAGAACAATGAAGAACTAACTATGAGTGGTACGTCTAAAGGGAGGACAGAGGTAATTGGGGTTTAATTTAATTCATAGGAATGGAACCCCTATAAATATACCAGGAAGTAATGAAAGAGATGGCATTTTTTTTTTTTTTTTTTTTATCAAATATGGTTCTAACTTTCAGCTTTCACTGTGGTGGGTGTTATTTTCTAGTTAGTAAAGTCATGGAGTGGCCCACTCACTGTTTTATTGAAGTGTTACTCAAATATAACTTAATCACTTGGTGTCCTTTGAACGCAGTTAGACACTTAGTAAGCCAGGCTGAAATGTCTGAATGTGAGTGCATGTGCATGCATGCATCATACATCTGTGCGTCTCACACCACACTTTGGCATGCGTTACGCACTCGTAAGACATGCAGCCAGCATCTTACTTTTGCAGCAGTCTATATGTATCCTGTCCAATGTGATATAATGTGATATATTCTCTCACATCTGACACAATGTACCATTTACATTTCTAGACAATCTTGCATTAATCCATAACATTTCCCTGGAATTCCCATTGGGATTAAGAAAGTCTGCTCCACCCAATCCACCCAGCATCTGTATGTCTGTCTGTCTCCCTGTCCATCCATCAGTCTGTCTGTCCGCCCCTCCATACTGTATATTGATCATGAAACAGCATGTGGTAGTGCACTTGGGCTGCTAAAAAGTTTTTTATGTCTACCTTTGTCATTCTAGTGGTGCGTGAACCTTTCCTTTGCATTGCTGAACTGCAAAATGATCCCTTTTCCTTACCATTTTCCACCATACAGTTCCTTTGACTGAAATTGCAAGTAAATGTCATGAGGTCAGCAAAGCAGAGACACATGACCTACACATGAATCTACAGGTCCTGGTGAAGTTATAATAATAATAATCCTACTTATTTAAGACTCGCTGGACAACACAAATGTAAATATCTTATACAGAAATATTCTGGGCTATAGGCCGGAACTTGATTGAGTTGCTGTTTCAAATATTAGAAAATGTAATATGAATTCTGTTCATGAAACAATTAATTATACATACTGTATTGTGGTGTCTATAGGAACCTCACTACATTAATAGCATAATTAACTGTTTAAATTAAAGTCTCATCCTGTCTCTCACTATGCTGACCGACACCTTAGCCCACAGCAATCCCTACAGGGAGTCTTCTCTTCAGCTGTTATCAAGCAACAGGTTAGGAAGCAGCTGTGTAAACTTGTATGTAGCTTCTTCTGTGACCAGACAATGCCCTATAAGGAAATGTAACTTAGTTTTGGGGGGTTGCTATTGCTAACATAACATGACCAAACTCCTCTTTTTGTCTTGTCTTGTTGTGTGTCTATTCAAATATTGCTACTGTGTGCGTGTGTGCGTGTGTGTGTGTGTGTTGTGTGTGTGTGTGTGTGTGTGTGTGTGTCCATGCGTGTCCGTGCGTGTGTGTGTGTGTGTGTGTGTGCGCGCGCGCGCGCCCGCAGCCAGCACAAGACACCTGTTATACAATAAAGCTCACATCAAGGTTGAAGCTTTTCAACTTCAACCTTCTTCTCTCTGCTATTTTATACTTTTATACGCAGTATTTTCAAGTCACTGTCATCAAAGATTTGGTCCAGGCTTTCACTCGAGGCACTATAAGTCTAGTTTGTTTGTTTGCACTGCCTAGTATGGAGAGAATACCTCTTCTATCCACTAGTTTTAGTATACCCTCTTTCTATTTTCATCAGTACACTGGATACATGATCTAGGCCTATGTCACAAGTGACAAACTATGTCACATGAACTATAAACATTTTATAGTGACACATTGTCAAATTGTAAATACAATGTTCTAATTTTGCATTGACAGATTTATCAAATCTTCTTGTTTTATAAATCCTTCACTAGATTTGACAGGATACTAAGCCCCTCAGATTCTAAGCTTTTGTTTGTCCAAAAACAACAGTGTAATTCAATTTTAATGCTCCTGATGCCTCTGTAAGCAGCTTTTAACCACGGACTGTGGAACACGTGCACAAACAAAGATTAGCTCTATACACAAAAAGACTCCTGCGTACATTATCAGTTTATTTTCAGATCCTTTAAAAATGTATTATAACACATGGAGAGGTGCTCTTGAGTCAACATCGAGTAACACATGAAGCTGTGAGCTCCGCAGAACAATCATGTAATCAAGTACTTGAATGGCACAAAACCTTCATTTTTCTGTGGCATTTTATCTTCAAAGGTTGTAATAAGTATTTGGATTGTTAATCAGCCTTCAAGATAAGGGCAATGGCACTGCATGGGGTGGCAGTCCATTTTGAGTATACCTGACGAAGGCCACCTCAGGCCGAAACGTTGTATTTTTTTACCGCTCTGTTGTGAATAAAATATTTGGAGCTTTTAAAACGGTGTGCGGATCTGTTCCCTCTACTTCAAGTCCATTTTGATAGCACTGTGATGTTGGACCGCTCGCTCACATATAGGACCCTCCAGCCGGTACCAAAGCCAGGTCAGCCACCTAGGACCATCATACAACACGCGCCATACTGACTGTGCTGAAATACTGCGTCTTGCCAAGATAAAGGTCAAGCTGAACTACATCCCTGTGGAAAAGCTGGAACGGAGAGGAGAGACAGGCGGCCAAGCAGGCAGAGACTGTCAAGAGATACGTAGAGGAGCTGGAGATTAATGACTTCATAGATGGCCAGGGTGAAGGTAGCATCCAAGGAAGCCCTCCAGAAGTTTGGTGAATACTTTAAAGCTGCCGTCACCATGGAGGAACTTATACTTCCCTCCAGGGTGGAAGGAGAACACAGATCTACCTGGCTATTGAAATGAACTGGCAGCTCACCAAGGAAGAAAACATCCAACTACATTTTTTATACAAGCCAACCAGCGAGGGCTGATACCAAGTGTTGTAGAGGAAGACATGCAGACGTCTTCAGCTGTCATCCGCTACTTTGTTCACTAAATTTTGTTTGTAAATTGTTCGTGGATGTTTAAACTTATTTTCATTGTTTAATAGTACAATATCCAAAATCACTAATCAATATCCAGCCTAATATACCATGGTATGGATTGATATTCATACTAAAGATGTCATGATCACATTTGCTCCCCAACGATTCTAATAATTTGAAAATTATGTGATCGGACCTGATTTCCAATAATTCAGGAAAAAAACATTGTCAGAGTACTTCATATCCAATGAAATAGAATAATTATACTAGCTTTTGGCAGCAGTTAATTAATAGTCAGTGAGTAAATCAATGCTGTGAAATGTGTTTGTTTGTTTCAATGCAATTGTTTGTTTGTTTGTTTCAATACAAAGACAGCATAAAAGCATTTTTACTATTGTCGTGTTGGTCCATTTCGTATTCCTTTGAGTGTCCAACATTTTCAATAATCATTGTAGAATAAGATAGAAAAGAAAACTCACTTGATAATAATAATAATAATGATAATAACCTTGAACCTATAGGTGCAGTCGTACGTAGATGCATCTATACGACTGCATGTAGACCATGGATCTTGACAACCGTCCAACCACCCAACTTTAAACTCCACACACACCACAAACCTCTAGAATGTCTCTTTAGAGAAGTTGTTCAGCAAGTTTTAATTTAAAGGACCCCCTTGGTTCTGTTTGTACTATTCTACAAACAGAACCAACACTTTTTTTTTTTTTTTTTTTTACACTTTCAGAGTTTGAACCTGCTCAAGGAACCCTGAGAGGGTCCCTGCCGGACATTTTAATACCATGTATGATTTATCTGGGATAAAATAAACATTAATAGACCTGGCTGCCTATCAATGTATAGTGTTTAAATTAACTAGTATTACACTTGCACTGATCATTCTATTGTGCAACATAGATAATATATTCATACACACAATGACAAAGACCTCTACAGGGCACCTGAAAAAGTAGCAGCTCCTACAGTATTTGGTTTGGTTAGTTGTGCCAGTTCAGTTTGGTGTGGGACTGGGAGGAATAGTGCATACTCTACAGTACATGCATAAGTTATGTCCTCCCAGTGAAGCTCCTTGCTGTCAGGTGAAAATAACCAGCTTTAACACAGAGATCTGAGGAGCCAGACACGCAATTGTCTCTGCTCTCACTAACTGCAGGATTTTGCAATAGAAAAGGGATTAGAATAATGGTCTCAGTTAATAGCTGAGCTGGCAAGTTTTTAATGGGCTGAAGTCTCTAAATGTGCATTGCGGTAATCATGTCGACCTTAAATAAAGGCACAAACTAGTTTTCCAGCATCTTTAGATGTGGGACTGTTATTATCGATTTCTTTCCCCCAGAATATTGAATAGCATCTAAGATTTATAACTTTGATTCCAGCTTTTTTCCTTGTTTATATGAGGACATATATGGACATATAACGTGAATACATGTCTCTGACTTGTTCCTAAGCAACAGTAGACCCGTGAGCATAGTAACAGATGGTTGGTAAAGTTATTTTGGTTTAGAGAAGAAGGAGGGAGGGAGACACAAGGCGCCTCGACTGAGGAGATGGGAAAATGCTTCCACTTAGCATGAGGGAATTGGCAGCCTAGCAACATTAACTAAGTGAAGACATCCCTTAGCAACAGGGGGGTGGTGTTTGGCCCCGCCCCTGCCTGCCTCCTCTTGTTTCAAGGGACTCCATCCATCCATAGGGCATGACATCACCTGGACACACAGACCCCTTCAACTGAACGCCTTCATCCTCGCCCATCCTCTCCGGTGGGGACGCACCTCCTCAGAACTTTCTCCAGCTCCAATTAGTCTAACAGATTCCTCTTAATAACATCTCTTTCTTTAGCCGATCAAAGCGCACAATGGAGTGTCAGGACAGTGAGCGGAACAGCTACCCCTCTCTCGATCTGTCCCTTTGCATCTGTGTATGCATACATTGCACATGCTAATGCTGGGCTGAATGGTGACAGTGGCAAGGAGGGAGTGGAGATGATAGAATATGGTTTTAAGCAGTAGTACAGATGGTTCTTTTAGATTTTAAACGGCAGTTACTGTTAGCACAAACTGTTGAGGCAGTCAGTACATGGATGTCCTGTTTTGTCTTCAAGGGGTTTTGTCACCAATGATACTATTAATCACAGAGAGGCAAATACAGTCCTTAATTACACACTGCCAGATTCCAGGGACACACCTCCACAGCAGAGCGCCACACTGTACCACAGCACTCATCCATCAGTCATCCACCAGTGTGTGTGTGTGTGTGTGTGTGTGTGTGTGATACTTGGTGTTCATACATTTTCTGTAATAGAAGGAACATCAATTCCTGTGTCATGCCACTACAAGTGCCACCATCCTACTTTGCTTCCAAACTGATAATCTCATTCTCAGTAACACAGATCTATGTCTCAATTGTTAGTTCAGTTTGCCTCATTAGCTGCCTCTCTGTTGTTCTGTGTTGCCAACTCTTGTTTTAATGTTTCACAGCAGTCTTTACTACAACGTACATGATAGCTATTAGCTACCCTTGCTTTATGCACTTTATTTAAAAAAGGCAAAGTGCCATTCCGTCCATACTCAACTACAATACGCAAAAATCTGTGCATATTATACTAAAATAAATCAGTGCATATTATACTAAAATGAATACTTGCATATTATACTAAAATATGTCTCCATTGACAATGACGGAACTGTGCCTTGAGCATTTGTGAAGCGCCACTGAGCGAGGTGCTAGCCGAGCGAATTGCCACGCTGAGAATTGCGAAGGTCGGCAGAGCTGACTCAGCCACGTCCGAGTTGTGTTGTTTTATGGACAGAATAGTAAATATTATAAAACACAAACTGACCGACCCCCAACTAGCCACTTCCGTGTTTGTGAAAAACACGCCCAAGTACATATTCACAGATTTTGGCTTTTTCTAGTAGCCTAGTGTATGCACGCCATTCTGTAGGAGCCATTCCGTGCATATTGTACTATCTGTGAGATACTCTCATCCCCATGGGCCCCTTCCACCTCCATACCACTCTTCGGATGATCTGCATGAATTAAAAACCATGATGGGGTTGAGCTGGACCTGGTTATACAAATGGCGAGTTGGCGGCGAGTCGCGAATGATTGCATTGTCAGACATAGCGAGACAAGCTCGAAGGACCACAAATAGATCGGAAACACGGGTCAAGGCCTCCCTCCTGTCACCCTCCCCCCATCCATCCTATTCACAGTCTTAATTGGCTGCCATCTGACCTAGACTGCAGTTCTTTACTCGGTACATCCAGCCACACGCCCTGTCCAAAATGCCATTGTTCATGGGGGTGGAAGCTTCAAAAGGCAACCTGGGAGCCAGAACAGAAGTAACAAATCATTAACAAAGACGCCAATACTGCTGTCGCTCTGTGTGCTTGTGTATGTGTGTGCATGGGACTTAATTTGTCTGTGGGGTATACATTCTCTACCTAAACTAAAGCAATGAGCAATCAAGTCTTAATACTGCTGTAATAATAGCCGAGTATCATGGCTTATCTTCTTTGTTCTCGTTTTTTGTCATTTGTACTCGCCACAATTCCTGAACACTGGAGACAGTAGCTTAGCAACCAACTAGAGAATGACAGAAAGAGTTGGAAAGAGGGAGGATAATGATTCAATAAATGGTCAAATAGAGAGATCAGAAGCACTGCTTGCTATGCTTATACCTCTGCCCCTCACCATCACCACCACCACCGGGTCTATTTCAGCACAGAGATGTCCAGGCAGAAATGGGGTCAGCATTGTGAATTGAAATTGATGTGATCTTTTTTTTGCTTCCTTTTTCATGTGATTTCATAAACCAAAGCCACTGCACTCATCGGAGTATAGTAGCCTACCATGGGACTGCTTCAGAGTCAGACACATATTGACACATGTCCTGCTCATGGTCCTGCCTAGACTAGTTCTCTTGCGAATGGGATATCAGTTTCCAACAAAAGTGATTGAATCTGACCAGACCCCTAATCATAATATTGTGCAGCCAGTTTCACTGTCCACGTTTGTCCACTAGAGGGACTTCCACTACTACTTACCTGAACTTGAGACACCCACAACCTGATACAAACTGATACAACTCTGTCTGTCTGTCAGTCTATCTGTCTGTCTGTCTGTTTTTCTGAGAATTTGAAAGTAAAACCCAACCCAGCTTTAGTTGTGTCTAAACTCTAAAATGACAACTAAAGCTAGAACAAAATCTAGATAGTAGATACAGCCTACAACTGTTTAGTCGTTTAGTCTGACTTCTAGTAGGCATTGCTTATTTTAAAATAAATGAATCATTTCTGAATAAATATATATTTGTGTAGGCCTATCAATCAATCAATCAATCAATCAATCAATCAATCAATCAATCAATCAATCAATCAATCAATCAATCAATCAATCAATCAATCAATGTATTTTTTATTTATTTATTAGTTTGTTTATTAGGATTGTGCACAGTAATCCGCTGAAGGGGTTACATTTCAAAACGATAGTAGAGGCTATGACCAAATCGTGCATCCACAGCAGGCGGTACACTCATGCATGGGTTTGGCTTTGGCAACAGTGAACTCGGAGGTAAATTGTGGTGTGTTGCAACTTCAGCAGAGTCAGAACATCCGACGCACAGCAGGCAGGAGAGTTGAGTTCCAGCCATGGGAACTTTACTAGACAGACTAGTCATATTGACGATATTATTGTCAGTTGCCTCAACTGCTTTCGGTAAGTGGAATTTCTTTCTTTAGGTTGTGATAAAGAAGTAAAAACTTTTGTGACGTTTAGGTGAACTATTGTATCTCTATAAGTAGGCCTATTGTATCTCTATAGACTGTTCAAATTTATGTTTAACCTTTTTCTCTCTCTCTTGTTGTGCTTGCAAGATTTATCCCCTTGTTGTTTATAAGTCGCCAATCTCGCTAACTTTGGTGGTATTACCTTATAAGGGAGTGAAAACACGCGGTGGGATACAGAGTGTAGACAGACTATCCCACTTGTTTGCTCCATGGGACACACCTAGCCTGTACATGCGCTGACAGACCTTGACAACACTTTTCAAACTTTTTCATACTGGCCCACTATTTATTCTGCATTTTAGCCACGGGCCAGCATTTGATGTTGAGTTTTTCAAGTTTGTGTCCACAATTTTACGAGATAACTGCCAAAACGGTGGTCAAAATAACAATTCTGCATTTTCTAAAAGTGTAGGCTACGTTCTTGAAAATTAATTAATTTAGATGTTTAAATATAATTGAACTCTTACCTTTTACATTTAACTTGTCATTTATTTTAACTTTTCATTTTATTTTTTAACTTTAA
This sequence comes from Benthosema pterotum, assembly GCA_039105355.1. Taxonomy (NCBI): domain Eukaryota; kingdom Metazoa; phylum Chordata; class Actinopteri; order Myctophiformes; family Myctophidae; genus Benthosema; species Benthosema pterotum. The sequence goes on along the minus strand of CM076965.1, from coordinate 26,539,404 downwards.
CTTAACTTGTTAATCTTAACTTGTCATTTAGGCTACTTTTATGGATAAAATTAAAGGGATATTCCACCCATTTTATTATGCCATTACCTATATGAGATGTTGTGCTTACATAATAAAAAAGTATACCCATTCTGTGTTTTCTAGAATTGGAGGTCTGGGGGGAAAACACTAACATGCATGGTGTTTCACCATGTCAATGGCTTTTCTTTTAGGACCTATATTTCTCAGGAGGATTTTGAAAACGGGTGGAATTCCCCATTAACAAATGCAAACCTAGCCCCGATACGTTCCCTCAATACTCTACGCTCACTCTGTAGCTCCGAGATGAGGTCACGAGTCGAGCTTCGAAATCGCCGTTCAGACACGGCGCATGGTTTCCACGATACACGATTCTTACCTGTTTATGCACATGTAATCCAAACAGTGAAGGACCCTACGCACGTAACTAGGTTAACATTATGTACGGAAGAGAAAATCCAACCCGAAACTTGAACAGAGCACTTATATCTCTGCTTTTGTCAGACAGTTTTATGTTTTCGTCGCCATGTTGCCGCACATTACTGCCCCCTCTGGTCAGATTCTATGCACGGATTCCAATGCAACATAATGGGAACGATCTGGCCAGAGGGGGCAGTAATGTGCGGCAACATGGCGACGAAAACATAAAACTGTCTGACAAAAGCAGAGATATAAGTGCTCTGTTCAAGTTTCGGGTTGGATTTTCTCTTCCGTACATAATGTTAACCTAGTTATACGTGCGTAGGGTCCTTCACTGTTTGGATTACATGTGCAGAAACAGGTAAGAATCGTGTATTGTGGAAACCATGCGCCGTGTCTGAACGGCGATTTCGAAGCTCGACTCGTGACCTCATCTCGGAGCTACAGAGTGAGCGTAGAGTATTGAGGGAACGTATCGGGGCTAATGTAAACCCTGTTTCTAATTAGGCTATACATGTCTGTATATGTTATCTGTGTGCATTGTGCCCATGCACGTATGTGCGTATGTATGCACTAGTCATATGGGGCACCCCACCACTTCTAAATGTCCCACTACAACACAGGTTTGGGTGTATAAATTACATTTAAGTGTGTATTTAAATGTATGCAATGGTAATTGTAGTGGTTCTCAAAGTAGGGCCCTGGACCCATGGTGGTCCCCTAGCTCTGGTCCAGAGCTCCACTGCTTCTGAGTCTGACTTGCATTGGAGCTCTGTTGGTCTCTGTGCATTCGGCCATTACTGCACCCGACCAGCCTCTCTTCTCTAGTGGATATATAAAGAACGTTTTACCTACTCACCAAAATAAACACGTCTTGTGTCATTAGAAAGCCTACTTACCTTAGTGGTCGCACTCTTATCCCCCCACCACACGGATAAATTGGACTTTTTGGCCAGAACGCGATCGTTTTTCACTGAAGGAAAAATATTTCCTATGGAACTTTTCTATTGGCAATATCGGTAGAGGGCGCAAATCCTGGTTGTTTTTCCGGTGAAAAACGATCGCGTTCTGGCCAAAAAGTCCAATTTATCCGTGTGGTGGGGGGCTAAGAGTGCGACCACTAAGGTAAGTAGGCTTTCTAATGACACAAGACGTGTTTATTTTGGTGAGTAGGTAAAACGTTCTTTATATATCCACTAGAGAAGAGAGGCTGGTCGGGTGCAGTAATGGCCGAATGCACGGAGACCAACAGAGCTCCAATGCAAGTCAGACTCAGAACCAGTGGAGCTCTGGACCAGAGCTAGTGGTCCCCAGGAAAATAAGGAGCATTCTAATTTCACTATTGTTTAACCAGCTAGGTCCGGATTATGCAGACCCACCATATCTACATACTACAAGAAGATATTTGGTATAAACACCATCTGTAATGGGGGTCCTCCTTGACACAAACATTTCAAGTTTGTTAGCTCTGTGTGGAATAAACCTTTGACCTTCTAGGGTGTTGATCTGAACATGTTTTTGAAACAGTATATTTCTCAAAGACTAAAGAAACCTCAAATGAAATGTGGTTAATGTAGTGAGTGCTGTCTAAAACACTAAAGGAGAAGTTGTGATTACATTATTACGGGTATGCCAATGGCAGTGCATTGTCTTTGTGTCTTTGTTGTTTATATATGTTATGTTGTGTTTGTGTTTATCTTAGGCTCCAACATCTGTACATCAAGAGGAGTGAGCAATTGTCGTCAGTGTTTGGCTATTAACCCTAGTTGCGCTTGGTGCGACAGTTATATGGGTCACGTGGTGTTGGACGCTTACGTCAGTTGTAGTAAAATCAGCTGTTCTCAGAGCGGCATTTCATGAATGGAGGGAGAGAGGGGGTGAACGGGGAAGGTCCAACTTTGTTGACCGCAATCGCTTTAGTACGGTAAAACCCATGCATTGATCACTGTATCAACTACCTGTTTTAACTTTAATAAAATGAAATAAAGCAGCGATGGCCTGGAGCAGTGATTCCCAAGGAAATAAATAAAGCAGCGCGTCTGACAGCTAAGATGTTTCCCCGCTTTAGCCTCTCGGCGTTCTAAAAATGTTTGTCAATATAGACGCCATACATTGTCAACAAAGAGTGACACAAACATAAGGATTGGATTGGACTGGAGTCACAGAGGACCCGACAAGTCACACAATGAAAGCATAGCAAGCAATCTATGCGCGATACAACAAACAATGGAATGATCAAACAATGGAATGATCACGGATCACACAACAAACGGCGCATCATCACAAACGTCATGTGGTAACGTAACACAACACAATCCGACCCATTTCGTTCTGCTGTTGGAATTGTTTGGAACAGTTTGGGGCTTTGGGCTGATTCCGCCGCCGAGTGGAAACTGTGTGTTGTATACGCTGTGGATGTGTGTGCGCTGTGCTGCCCGCCGGGCTAATGCTATTGTGTGTCAACTGTCAATCAAACGTGCGCTGCGATCGCCGATCGCTGGTGTTCTATGTGACTGACTGGTTTGCATTGGACTCTCATTGTCACTGTCATTTGCTTGCGCATCGAAAATGAGTGGAACAAAGGTTGATTCAAATGTTGGGAAACAGGACAAGGAAAAAAGGAAAATAAGCCTCACAGAAAAGGCTCTCTCAAATAAAATTGAATTCATTCAAAAGGAACGTAAAAGGAAAGTGGATGAAATAAAGGGTCTCATAGTCTCTATCACAGAGCTATTGAAAGATGGCAAAAACGCATTGCAGGTTAAAGGACAACTTGATGTCTTGATACAAACATCTCACACTTCTAATGAACTGCACACCTCTTTAATGCCTCTGATTCCACCTGATGAACAGGGGAAGCAAAATGAATGGTTCTCAAGGGTTAATAAACGCACAGATGGCCTCATTGAGGATGTAAATGCATGGTTCAAATTTGTACAAACCAAAGGACCCCAACCAGAGGTTCATGGCAGGCCTAATGAAAACCCCACACAGCAGGACGCTGCTGAGGAGGAAAATGGAGGTGTGGGGAGTATGGAAGTGACTCAGTCACATCAAATGGATGATTGTCAGGAGGAATGTAATGGCACATCAAATGTATCACCTCAAGTTCATGATGCTCAGGACAAACGTACATGCCCATTAAACATACCACCTCAAATTAATTCTGAGAAGGAATGTGCTGCCATGTCAAATGTGTCACATCGAGTCCATGACGCTCAGGAGGAGATTAGGCCATGTGACAGCATATCAAATATAAGCAGTGTTCATGGTTCAAAATCCATAACCTCTAGAGCATCTTCAACTTCATCTGATCGTGTCAGAGCCGAGGCCGAAATGGCCGCTTTAATGGCCAGGCAAAAGTTGCTTCAACAAAAACATGCTCTGGAAGACGAGGAAGCTCAAATACGAAAAAGAAAGGAACAACTACAACTTGAATCAGACATGGCTGCCACTGTGGCTAAACTGAATGTCTTAAGAACCTCTGTGTCAGGGGTGCGGAGTGGCGCTTCTAAGAAAACAGTACTGAGTGCTACTTCGCGAAGGTCTGATGGAATGAGGTCATACTTTGAAAGCGGCCTCAATATTAACGCAAAGTCATTCGTACCACATAGTGACAGAGGATGGAACCCCGACGTGGTCGGAGTCAGTATACGGCCAAAGGAAAAACTAATTGACGGAGCCAGGCTGCCCCAGAGATCTTCTGTGCATAAGCAGGGACAGAGCATGGCTCCAGCGGCTATAGAGCCTCCATTGCCTTTGTATAGCACGGAATCCCTCTTTAACAGTGAACAGAACAGCATGATGTCTATATTGAAAAAACAAAATGAGATCACTTCAATGTTGGTGAATCAGCAATGTCTTGCTTCGCTACCTAAAAGAGACATCCAGCTGTTTGATGGTGACCCCCTGCAGTATCACGGCTTCATAAGGTCATTTGAGCAGACCATAGAACGGAGAGCCGATAATTCTATCGATTGCTTGCACTATCTAGAGCAATACACCAGGGGGCAGCCTCAGCAGCTTGTCAGAAGCTGCCAACATATGTCGGATGGCACTGGGTATGCTGTGGCAAAGGCTTTACTGAAGGAGCACTTTGGAAATGAGCATGTCATAGCATCTGCGTATATGGAAAAAATATTCTCATGGCCAGCAGTCAAGTCAGAGGATGGGAAAGCTTTGCAAGCATACAGCCTTTTCTTGAGAGGGTGTTGTAACGCGATGAAAGATGTGCACAATCTATGCGACTTGAATACATCTGCAAATATGCTTGCTGTGGTCAAAAGGCTACCCTACAAGTTGAGGGACAAGTGGCGTACAGAAGCATGCGACATCCAAGAGAGACATCGCAAGCGGGCCATGTTTGCCGATATTGTGACCTTTATTGAGCGTGAGGTGAGAATTGCTAACGATCCCGTATTTGGTGACATACAAGACGAAAGTGGCAGAGCCAAACCTGCACCTCGCGTCCAGCCCAGGGGGAGCAGCTTTGCCACCACTTTCACCACTGTTGAAAGAGAAGCTCCTTGTGACGACAAAGACAAGGATAGACCTCTTAAAACATGCCTTTTTTGCAAAAATGGTGGGCACACGCTGGAGTCATGCGCTCTATTGGAGAGGAAAGCTCACACTGAAAAAATGGAATTTCTAAAACAAAATGGAGTCTGTTTTGGATGCTTGTGTACGGGGCATGTCAATAGACTGTGTACGGGACGCCTGTTCTGTAAGAAATGTGGCTCACGACATCCCACTCTACTTCACATCCACTCCAACGATAATTCAGATGCGAAGAGAGGTGAGAGCAACTTGGACAGAGCTCCACTTGAAATAAATACTGGTGGTCTTACTGGGGCCGGTGACCAAGATTGCAAGCTTGCCATCGTACCTGTTAAGGTGAAGTCAATTAAAGGTCAAAGGCTAATTGAAACCTATGCCTTTCTAGATCCGGGAAGCTCGGCATCCTTCTGCACAATGGGTCTAATGGAGAAACTTGGACTCTCTGGAAGAAAGACAAGGATTCTTTTACGAACAATGGGCCAAGAAAAGGTGGTCGACAGTTGCATCATGTCAGACTTGGAAGTCGCTGGACTGGACAGTGACCGGTACTGTGAAATGCCCAAGATCTTTGTGCAACAACAGATGCCCGTCAACAGAGGTAACATACCACGACAGCAGGACCTAGAAAAATGGCCTCATCTGAAGCATGTGTACCTGCCACAAATAGATGCAGATGTGGAGATGTTGATTGGTTTGAATGTCCCCAGAGCCTTGGAACCACTGGAAGTCATCCGAAGTATGGATGGGGGGCCATACGCGGTCAAGACGATGCTCGGGTGGACTGTAAACGGACCACTTGGAGGAGACAGCAGTGACGAACCTGTGACCCAGTCTGTCGATGTAAACAGAATCTCTGCTGTCACCCTGGATGAGCTGTGGAACCAGCAATTCAGGACAGACTTCCCTGAAAACAGCCAGGATGAATTGCAAGGGCTGTCTAGAGAAGATCGTAAGTTTCTGGAAATGGCAGATGAGACTGTGGAACTTGTTGATGGCCATTATACTGTCGGATTGCCATTGAAGGACAAAACAATTAGCATGCCTAACAATCGTAAGGTTGCAGAGCAACGTGCTTTGAACCTGCAAAGAAGGTTTAGCAGGGATGCATCATTCCACAAAGACTATACTGCATTTATGGACAACCTGATATCCAGTGGATATGCTGAGAGAGTCCCAGTTACAGGTCTGGAGCGAAGTGACGGCAAGGTTTGGTATATTCCTCATCATGGGGTATACCATCCCAAGAAAGGAAAAATCCGTGTTGTCTTTGATTGTGCAGCGTCATTTCAAGGTGCATCGCTCAATGCACACCTCTTGCAAGGACCTGATCTGACAAGTGGATTGGTTGGAGTCTTGACCAGGTTTAGGATGGAACCTATCGTTCTGATGTCTGACATTGAGGCCATGTTCCATCAAGTTCGAGTACCGGGAGCAGACGCAGACCTACTTCGGTTTCTCTGGTGGCCCAATGGGGATTTCAATCAACAAATGGTGGAATACAGGATGGTTGTCCATTTATTTGGTGCAACATCATCACCAAGCTGCGCTAACTTTGCTCTTCGGAAGTGTGCTGAAGATAATGAACAGCTCTTCGACCAAAAGGTGTTTGAGACCATCATGCACAACTTTTATGTCGACGACTGTCTTACTTCGGTAGCATCAGAAGATGAAGCCATATCCCTGTACCACGACTTGGTAACCCTCTGCGCCAAGGGAGGATTTCACCTGACTAAATGGCTGAGCAACAGTCGCCGTGTGTTGGCAGCAATACCAGAAGAGGAAAGAGCAAAGGAGGTTAAAGACTTGGACTTAGACCACGACATCCTACCAGTTGAGAGGGCACTGGGAGTGCGTTGGTGTGTCCAGTCTGACACCTTTAAGTTCAGTGTAACCCTTCAAGACAGACCGTTGACACGTAGAGGAATCCTTTCTACTGTCAGCTCCTTTTATGACCCTCTTGGAATTTTGTCCCCTGTGGTCTTTACAGCTAAAAGAATTATTCAAGACCTATGTCGGAAGGGGCTAGGATGGGACGATGTCATACCAACCTCCGTGGCGCATGAGTGGGTTGCCTGGCTCAGGGAGTTACATCTGTTGGAGGGCTTCAGCATCAGACGATGTTTAAAACCACCCAACTTCGGGGAAGCAACCAGTGCCCAGTTGCATCACTTTGCCGATGCAAGTGATGAGGGATATGGTACCGTTAGCTACCTGCTTTTGCGCAATGGCCGCTCCCAGACCCACGTTGCCTTCGTAATGGGAAAATCCAGGGTCACACCTTTAAAGCCTGTAACCATCCCACGTATGGAGCTGACTGCGGCTGTTATGGCAGCTCGTATGGACAAACTATGGAGGAAGGAGCTGAGGTTGCAGCTGCAGGATTCTGTGTTCTGGTCAGACAGCACCTCCGTGCTGAAGTACGTTAAAAACGAAACATCAAGGTTTCGCATCTTTGTGGCGAACAGAGTCACAGAGATCCTCAAAATGTCTGATGCTTTGCAGTGGAGGTATGTGAATACAGTGCACAACCCTGCAGACCTTGCTTCCAGAGGTATGGGGGCAGAACCATTCCTCAAGAATGAGACATGGATCTCTGGGCCTTCATTTCTCATGCAACCAGAGGACACTTGGCCTGTTAACCCAGACGACTTGGGAGAGCTTCCAGCGGGAGATCCAGAGGTTAAAGTGTCAGCTGCTATTGTAGCCGTGGAAGAGGATAGTGCTGTGGCACGTCTGGTCGATAACAGCTCCTCTTGGAGACGTCTCACGAGAGTGATGGCATGGATTCTGAGGGTCAGAACCTTACTTTGGAACAACAGGAAGAGAAGAGAAGTCACTGGAAGTGATTCTCAGCCAGGGTTCAATCCAGCTCAACGCAAAGATGCTCTTGACAAGGAGATCTGTCTCTCACTGGAAGAGATCAAGGGAGCTGAATTGGAGATCATTAAGTTCTGTCAAAGGCGACGGTTCCCAGAAGAATTCTCTTGTCTTGAAAAGAGAGAATGTGTGAAGGGAAGCAGTCAAATTTATAGGCTCAGTCCGATACTGGAGGACGGTGTGTTGAGAGTCGGAGGTCGACTTGGTAACGCCGCCATGCCTGAGGAGTCAAAGCATCAAGCTATACTAGCTAAAGATTTCCACATCGCAGACCTCATCCTACGCCAGATACATCAGGAGGTTGGCCATGGTGGTAGGAACCACATACTGTCAAGACTTCGCCTACACTATTGGATTCCTGCTGCAGGTGCTGCTATAAGGAGGATAATTTCTAAATGTGTCACCTGTCGAAGGCTGCATGGAGCTGCAGGTCAACAACAAATGGCAGACTTGCCTATCGACAGAGTGTCTGCAGGAGAGCCTCCGTTCACCTATGTCGGAGTCGACTATTTTGGCCCATTTGACATCAAGCGTGGCAGGAGTCTTGTGAAGAGATATGGAGTGATCTTCACGTGTTTGACGATAAGGGCCGTACACATAGAAGTGGCCTCGTCTTTGGACACAGATTCGTTTATCAATGCCCTAAGACGCTTCATTGCGAGAAGGGGACAGATCAAGGAGTTACGTTCTGACAATGCCACGAATTTCATCGGTGCAGAGCGTGAGCTGAAACGAGCTATTGAAGGGTGGAATTTGGAGCAGATCAATGACATGCTCTCTTCGAAAGGAATCAAGTGGACATTTAACCCTCCCACTGGATCGCATCATGGTGGAGCATGGGAGAGGTTAATTCGTTCCATTAGGAAGATTCTCAATTCCACCTTGAGAACACAGAGTCTAGATGAGGAGGGACTCCATACAGTGCTCTGCGAAGTGGAGTCAATTCTCAACAGTAGACCTCTCACTAAGGAATCCATAGATCCGAATGACTTGGAGGCTTTAACGCCAAATCATCTTCTGCTTTTGAAAGTCAAGCCCAGCTTACCACCAGGCCTGTTTCAAAAGGAGGACAACTACTCCCGCAGGAGATGGAAGCAGGTGCAATACATTTCGGATCTCTTCTGGAAGAGGTGGATTAAGGAATACCTTCCACAATTACAGGAACGACAGAAATGGACAAAGATCAAGCGGAACTTTATCGCTGGTGACATAGTGCTCATTATGGACGATTCCGCACCACGTAATTCCTGGATCATTGGGAGGATCACAGAGACAATTCCAGATCGGAATGGACTTGTTCGACAGGTCCAGATCAAGACCCGGACCAGCCTTCTCTGCAGACCTGTGACAAAGGTCTGTCTTCTTCAGGAGTCCACGGAGCCATGAAGGCTTCGTTTCTTTTCTATGGATATGGATTATACTTTTTTTCCCGGCAATGGAATACTTTGATTTTTTTAAACTTTGGACTTGATTCCGATTTCGCGTGGGATTCGTATCAAGATGGACTAATGAACTATGGACTTCTTGCGCAAAAAAAATCGTAAAAGGTACAAAATGTGTGGAAAATAATGTAATGTACTATTTTGTTTATTTAGAATTGAATCTATGCATTGGTAATTATTACTGTTATTAGTTTGTAATAATTAGGGGCCGGAATGTTGGCGACAGTTATATGGGTCACGTGGTGTTGGACGCTTACGTCAGTTGTAGTAAAATCAGCTGTTCTCAGAGCGGCATTTCATGAATGGAGGGAGAGAGGGGGTGAACGGGGAAGGTCCAACTTTGTTGACCGCAATCGCTTTAGTACGGTAAAACCCATGCATTGATCACTGTATCAACTACCTGTTTTAACTTTAATAAAATGAAATAAAGCAGCGATGGCCTGGAGCAGTGATTCCCAAGGAAATAAATAAAGCAGCGCGTCTGACAGCTAAGATGTTTCCCCGCTTTAGCCTCTCGGCGTTCTAAAAATGTTTGTCAATATAGACGCCATATAACCCTAGTTGCGCTTGGTGCTCTCAGGAGGTGAGAACATCACACAAGCACGAACGCGCACACATGCACGGACAATGCACGCAGCCACGCACGCCCACAAGCATGCATGCACGCACACACAGGTCCTGGCTGTACCTGGTTCTTAGCTCAGCATTGCATGTTTGAACACGACACCCCTGCAACATTCCATACTGTTATTGCTTTCTCCTTTATCCATTACTAGCAATTTACAAGCAATTTGAAGCCCCAGGCAAGGTTTTCCCTGGAGCCTCCTTACCAAAGGTAAGGGGGGGCTCCAGGGAAAATCTCCTGCGATGTCATACACACAGTAAAATGGAGCCCCCAAGGGATAATATTATGAACTATTTTTAAACTAAAGAACATATTATATATGTTTTAAATGTTCAATTCTAGTTATAGAGGACAGGTATTGTATTTATCCATATGAGCCTTATTAGTCTGGGATCCTTTTAAAGGATGTCTGGTGGTTGCCCTGGTGCCCCCCTCTCCCCTCATGGCGCCCAGTCAACTGCCTAGTTTGCCTGTGGCAAAAAGATATACCGTACATACCTTCTCTGCTTCCATTAAACTTAATTAAGATGTAATGCGTTGTCATGACCTGGCTGTGTTTCATTGGGTGCAGGAGTTTGGAAAGGGGGGCTCCAGTGTGTCCCGCTGTGACCTGAAGAAGAACCTGCTGGATGGGGGATGTGCTGCCACGGCCGTGGAGTTTCCCCTCAGTTCCATGGACGTGCAGAAGGACACTCCTCTGAGTGACAAGGGCTCAGCGGCAGCTGAGGTCACTCAGATTAGGCCTCAGAAGGTCCGCATGGTGCTGAGACCAGGTACCACACACACACACACACACACACACACACACACACACACACACACACACACACACACACACACACACACACACACACACACACACACACACACACACACACACACACACACACAAAACGCCTCAAACATCCCAAACTCTTCTCCCTTCTGTGCTTTCCAAAACTGTGGAATGCACTTTCCTTTACAATCAGGACCACAGATTCACTCCCAATCTTCAGCCGTATCTGAAATTCCATCTTAACCCATAGCATTTGCAGTAGTCATTCCCTCCCATTGGCATATGAAAAGTCTCAACTATCTTAGTTTCAACTAGATAGTTTTTTATGTAGTCTTACGCAGGCTTGTATGTAGACTTAGTAGCATTTCATGTAAACATAGCACTTTATATCATTTGTATACACAGTTTAATCAGCCTATATAGATTATTTACTGTTACGTTCTTAGTTTATGTATGATTCACCTTAGTTGTATTCCCATGCTTTTTGATTTTGTTCATTCCTTAATGTAAATCGCTCTGGATTAAAAGAATCTGCTAAATGCCGAAATTGTAATTTGTGGCTGAAGATATTGTGGCAGGAGTACATACTGTATGTTGGTTAGACATACAACACTCTGACAGGATTTAGTCAGACAACACTGCTGCTCCTGACATTGCATGGCAAGTTCAAAATTAAATAACCTGTGCCAGATTAAAACTAGGTTAAAACTAACCCATTGCAGTTTAGAACTAACCTATGGCTTCCTGCATGCTTAGTTGTTTAGGTTTAGACTCGGGTGTCAGACCAATGCCTGTTGCACTAGTTGGTATGTTTGAACAAACACATGCACCTTCGACCCTATTTTTGTTCATAGTGCTAATTTCAATCTTTAATTGTACCTATAACTCTACTCCAATCATTTCATTTTCCATGAAGATAACCATTTTCCTCATTGTTATTTCTCTCTCAGATGATGCCAGGCAGTTCACTGTGTCAGTGAAGCAGGTTGAGGATCACCCATTGGATCTCTACTACCTGATGGACCTTTCATACTCCATGAGGGATGACTTGTTTAATCTTCGCACCCTGGGCAGAGGGCTGGCTGCAGCCATGGCCAAGAAAACAAGTAAACTACGCATGGGCTTTGGAGCCTTTGTAGACAAACCTGTGTCACCATACATGTACCTCGCCCCTGAGGAAGCAATCGCAAACCCTTGTTATGGGTAGGTGTTGATTATGTTTCACGATTATTTAGAGTAGGAATAATAGAATATTTCATAATATCCTGATGGGAGGGTGCGCCGGCTGGAAGATCATAGTCACATCACTCTGACTCAGACATAAACCGATACACCCATACACGCAGGACCATGGCCTCTTCACTACTGTACATTGTAATTTCCAACCTTGACACATTATTCACTCAAATTATATTTTCAATATGATCATTATGTATTATGTGGAAACTATTTATGATGTACACTACAGTATATAATCAGTATCCCACCAACATTACATAACCCTGTCTCTCTGCATTTGTATAGAATTTCGCGAACATGCAGGGCTCAGTTTGGATTCAAGCATGTGCTGTCACTGACGGAGCAGGTGGAACGCTTCAGTGAGGAGGTGAACAACGAGGAGATATCCAGAAACAGAGATACACCAGAGGGTGGCTTTGATGCTGTCATGCAGGCAGTGGTGTGCAAGGTATGACAATGTGTGCCTGCAGATTTGCACATACGCAGTACATTCACACTTAAATGCCCATGCATTCACAATCACAAATAAGCAAAACAGATTAGGTGCATTGCACACAGTGTTCTCATTTCTGTGTATTATATGGCAGGTAGAACTTGGCACCCAGATGCCAACCTTTTTGGAACTACAGCATGTTGCAGACAGCAACTGTTTGCATTATGTTAACATTTTGTTCACAGTCTTTGTTGTCAACAAAATATGTCAAAATATGCCTGCATACTAACTGCATACTAACACTAACCTTCTTAAGATTAGGTAAGGTTTTGGTGTATGGTTATGCCTAGTCTCATGTTGCCTCAGATCAGATCAGAAATAAATTGGATATTGGAGAAAATAAGCAATACTGTTTTGAAAACCAATCCAGATACCATCCTAGTAAAGTTAATTACTGATGCACAGACTTGAACAACAGTGTTGAACTTGAACACTGTACTTTAACAGTGTTATACACATAGAATCGTTGCTTGTTTCTGGGTAACTTACAACATACAACTAGTGTCTCTTGCGAGACTGAGAGACAATCTATAGGGAAGATGACTGACAAGAGGCTTCAGGCGATGTGGGTGTCCGGGCCTAGCTTCTGCTTTTTCTGACCAAAAGACGTGGAAGAATCCTTCTGTGCAGCAAACAGCACACATCTCAGCCTCAGCACCATACAAGGCTAGTTTTTAAAAGCTTTCTCCTCGCGTGCTTTCTCCTCATGGAGGAAGTGGTTTGGGCTGCCAACCCCAGATTAACGCCTCTCCGGACGTTGTCTGCCTCTACTCTTACGACACTCTTTGTGGTCGTCACCCATCTGTTCCTCTTGGTTGTCAATATTCCACCCTAACATCTTTGTGGTTTGTCTATGTCTGAATGCCAAAAAGTGTAGACGGAGAAGCGCAAATTTTGAAATTTGAGATGATGTATGTGATAAGACCAACTTCACAGAGGTGTGAATTTTTGAGCAGTGTTAAGGCTCAAACATACTCCAGGGTGAAGTGAGATTAGGTGAAGAGTTTTCTCCGCGGTATAGTCTTTTTAAGGGTTCACCCTGGCTCATACATACTCCAGGGTGAGGCCTTAAGAACTACAACACTTTGAAAGCCTTTCACCACGAGCCATTTCACCCTGGAGTATGTCTCTCCTATGTCCAGCTTTTAGTGTGTGCGCATGGCTCAGAGCCTCTGCCCAACTTGCAAGGTTGCCAGTTCGAACCTGGGTTCCCGCAGAGTCCCTGTTGAAGGAACTTGAGCAAGACACTTAACCCCTAAATGTTCCTCATGTGCTGGTTGTGCAATGTGCATTGCATGGTTTCTTCCACCATGAGTGTATGAATGTGTGTGTGAACTGTGAATGGGTGAATGCGATGCAGAATCTATGCAAAGCGCCTTGGATAAAGACACTATACAAATTCACCATTTGACATCTGGCTTCATATGAGACTAGCTAATGGTTAAAGCAAGGTTTTGGGACAAGATTCATAGTAGGTGGACTACCACATAGTCTTCATTCCACCTGCAAATTATCTGCATTCCTACAGCGTCAACATGGAATGCAAAAGGTGAGTGAGTCAGCATTTGTGCAGTGCACCAAAGGTACCTGGCCAATTTGCAGCATAGTGCAAATGCAGTGGTTCACAAACTTTTCAGCCTATGACTCAAAACAGAAATGATATATTTAGGAATATGTAATATGGGGGTGTTTTTGTAAATGTAATAAAAAAAACAAAACAAAACAAAAAAAACTATCTGGCTAATATCCCTAGCGCTATACCAAATCAAAAGGCCCCATGCATGCGCACAAATGTGATTTGTGTGTACCTAACACAATCAAAAATAACACTTTGTGTTTGGGCGCCCAGTGAATGAAGACATGCACATCCATTGCTGCTCCCATAGAGTTATAAGGCTGCTCTCCAAGGCTAGATCTGCTACTTTTGAGTGGTTAATAAGTTGATGACTAAAACACTAGCTAAGGTTCCTCCATAGTCTTTCTCTACATGGAAATTGGTAAGCTATGAATGAGTCTTGCACAGGGCCCGAGCTGCAACCTGAGCTTAAACCCCAGTAAGTTCCATTGTTAATCAGGGCCTGGTCTAGTTTATGATGTCTGTGTCATGACACCAAATAGGAGGTACTGACAACTTCTACAGGAAAATTTGACACTGACTGGTCCAGTGTTTGTGAGATTTGCTCTGGACAGACTGAACAGAGAGACAAGGGCATAAACACAATCCCCCCTGCCTTTGGAGTGGTGAACATAAAACTATGGCATGAGAAGAGGGTCCTCATAATTCTCATCCCTCTTTTCAATCTCTATTAGGACCAGATCGGCTGGCGTCCAGGTACAACCCACTTGCTGGTGTTCACCACTGATGCTGATACTCACATTGCACTGGATGGACGCATCGCTGGGATGGTCCAACCCAATGATGGCCTTTGTCACCTTGATAGCAACAACAACTATAACAAGTCTACTGTGCTGGTCAGGAGCGTTTGCCTCAGAAATTCAGAATGCTTTTTTTTTAGCTTTTGTCTTGAATTACTTTTTAGGACCAGCAACGATAACACTTGTTTATTTCCTCGCAGGACTACCCCTCTCTGGCACTCATGAGTAAGAAAATGTCTGAAAATAATATCAACCTGGTCTTTGCTGTGACTGGCGCTGTATTGCCCCTCTACGAGGTAAAGATGATTTAAACACATAGTATGTGTCATTAAGAAAAACAAATTATCTCTTTGTTCTCTTCCTCTTTGTTCCTGACACGCGTCATTGATCTTTCTGTTCAGAGCTTCAGCAAACTGATTCCAGGCTCAACAGTGGGGACACTCCAGACTGATTCTGGGAATGTTGTTGAACTCATTCAGCAGGCGTATGATGTAAGGAATATTTGTTAGTCCATTAATGATGTAAGGAATATTTGTTAGTCCATTAATGATGTAAGGAATATTTGTTAGTCCATTAATACAGTATGTTCATTTAATGTAATTATTCCTAAAACCTTATTGAAAGTAATTGAATGGTGAATTTCACGCTGATGACTTATTACTTGACAACTTCAGGGCCTCTCACTTATATCTGTTGTGTGAGCAGAAAATCCATTCTAAGGTGGAACTGGAGCTGCTGGATGTCCCAGACGAGCTATCCCTGTCCTTTAACGCATCCTGTGGGGATGGAGTGGTCACCCCGGGGGTCAAGTCCTGCTCTGAACTCAAGATTGGAGACACAGTATGTATCAAAACTATTTTGTTTCTGTTAGCAAACACATGCACACATCCAGTTTGTTTGTCCTTGATCATGCGTTTGAGGGCACAGTGACATTAACATGCAATGCAGTCGAGGGACCCCATGGGGAGTGGGGACCCCTACGCAGTAACTCTGTCTTTCCTCATCCATTTCGCATGTGAGGAGACTCGCCAGAACAGGCCAGGCCCCATGGGTGTGTTGATGTGGGGCTGGATGTTCTGGGGGTGAAAGTGAAGAGAAACAGAAAGGTGACATTCGTAACAGTGTAACCATAGCCGATCTACAAGCTCACAGTGTGTTGCATTGAAAATGTCTGGGACGGTAGGCTTAAAGTAGTTTCAAGCAAAACACCCAGAGATCAGCGTGGCCAGACTGTTAATTTTCGAATTCCAAACTTTATATAGCATTTGGAGATTGTGGAATAGCTGTCTGTCTATGCGACTTTGAGATACATTGACACATTTTGTCGTTACAGGTGTCATTCAGTGTGGAGGCTCGGCTGCGTGGCTGCCCTAAGGAGAAGAGCCATACGTTCACTATCAAACCTCGGGGCTTCCAGGATGCCCTGGAGGTCACCGTGGAGTTTGCCTGCGGGTGTAACTGTGAGGCTCAAGCTGAAGCCGATAGCCCCATCTGTAACCAAGGCAATGGAACATATGAATGCGGCGTGTGTCAGTGTCACCCGGGGCGTCTGGGTCCACACTGTGAATGCGCTCATGGGGATTACAGTCCGTCCGATGACGCCAACTGCAGCCCAAATCCAGAAAGTCCTGTCTGCAATGGGAGAGGTGACTGTGTGTGTGGAGAGTGCTCCTGCCGTAGAAATGAGTTTGGAGAGGTCTGGGGAAAGTTCTGCGAATGTGACGATTTCAACTGCCTGCGCTTCAAAGGGGAGCTGTGTTCAGGTGAGCAGATGTCTATGATTGCATCACACAAATGTCTTGACAGTACATGAACACATACTTAAAGGTAGCTTGGTACTACACCCTGTTCTGTTCCTATTGAATGATCTCATTGAACACTTACAAAATGCAGATGCCAATAAGCATCTTTTTAAATTCTGTGGCAGATTCATCTGGTTTCTAGGTTAGCGATGCCGATGAGATATGGTCAGCATTTTAGAGTCGGCCTCATGAGCATGGGATCCACTTGACTTCCTTGCTTAACTTCGACTGTGATGCTTGATGCTCTGTAGAGCCTCTGCACATACGTGTTAACATGGAACATGTCTTATGCGGCTTCCTTTGCATACGTTTTGTGTGTTGCGTTAATATCTAAACAGGAAAAAAAGTGTATCTGAGTTGTTAAGAAACAACTGTTTCCTGTAGTTATAGCTTTATCTTAATTAGCCTGAAGGAGCTCTATTCTTGTCTGGGTGCTCATAACTAGCGCAGACTTCCTAATGGCTTCCCACCCTGCTCCCCTCCTCCTTCCCTCCACAGTAGGATGCAGCGTATAACTCTGGCATCACCAAATATGGAGAGATGCGGGACCGTTCTGCACTGTTATTGGTTTAGCAAAATACACCACTAATGCCTGCGGTTTCCAAAGCTATATATCTTAATCAATGTTCTTAATCTGAACAAACTGTGATGAGACATGATTTGGCATCACTCCATGTTGCAGGTCTGCGCCTTACACCACAGTACAGTTACTCAATACTCAACTATTACGTGTATCTGTTCTTGACTGTTCTTGACTAAGAAATTTCATGCAATAGTGTTGCACCAGTGTGGACCACGGGGTGTTAACCTTCTGGTATATTTAAGACAGGAGAGTAGCTGATCGATCAATCGATCAGACAGAAATAATCCCCCTAAGCTGACCAGGCTTTGATGTTTGTACACTATGATGTTTGTTTCCTACGTCGAAATAGATAAAAATGTTGCTGATTGAGTCAAAACCCTGGCTGTTATGACTCACAATATAATGCATGAATAATAGTGGGAAGGGAGTTGAACGGGAGTACTGTATCTTGCATGATGATTCACTAGCTAAATAAATTGCCACATTTGGTATGAATCTGTGCATGTGAGTGTGCACGCGCGCACACGTGCGTGTGTGCCTGGAAGTGTGTAAGTGAATAATATGTTTGTTATTTTCTTAAAGTAAAATAACAAACTACTGTATGGATCACACATAACACTGGGACTTCCTGTGTGTTGGTGTTGTATGGTTACCATGTGATTTTCTTTCCCTATGGCCCCCAGCTCCCATATAAACCCTGAAGCAAAAAAGAAAGAAAGAAGAAAACATTTACTGTCGGCGTTTAATTCTTTCTCTACAAGGAGACTAGAAAGGGAGGAGCATGATTCAACAAGCATGTCCCCAGGGTTCATAAACAGGACACAAGAGAGAACAGAAGTTAGAATTCCTCTGTCTGTCTGTCTGTCTGTCTGTCTGTCTGTCTGTCTGTCTGTCTGTCTGTCTGTCTGTCTGTCTGTCTGTCTGTCTGTCTGTCTGTCTGCCTGCCTGCCTGCCTGCCTGCCTGTCTGTCTGTCTGTCACACAAACACAAAAACACACATCCGCACTCTCTTAATTTATTTACAGTATAGTTTGCAATCTAAATATTCTCTTGCTCTTCCCTCTTTTATGGGCCCCAAGATTTACATTCCCTGACATCCAGGAATGTAATTAATGGGCGGGATTATTATGCAGCTTCAGAGTCAGGGAAGTGATGCAAGCCAGAACACTCCCTCATATATATCTGTGACTTAACGTTACAACAAATGAGGCAATTGAGAGCAGGACTGGCTAATGTCAAGCTTTATCTTTATTTGGCTGAGATATACTATTCAGGTCATAAAAATAATCCATACACTGCAAGATCTATGCTATAGTGAATACATGTTTTCTTTGGTTTGTGCTCTATTATGCTTCACCCACTTGCTGTGATATGTAAAATTGCTGTTAACCATTAACCAGTGAGACTACCTAACCTCTAGCTACTTGTACACTAGCTGGTTTCCTCCAAAAAGGAACCCCTTAGCTCAGAGAGACAGTGAGGTTATATGAGAAGGAGGTAACAGGGGAGCTGGATCATTGAATTGGATGGAGGAGTTTGTTTAAACGTGACATTAACAATGCCAAAAGATTCCCAAGAGCTCCTGGATTAGTGGTCCTTTAACCCACCACTCCTCAGCTCTGCTCCAGCTCAGCTGTGTGTGACTCAGTTATGTCGCTCTTTAGTCATTCATTGCCAAATCGTGTTTTGTTTTCTGTGTGAACTGGGCTGCTGTGTGGCCATTGTGTCTGGGACATTTCTTAACATGCCATCACGTGGGCATTGTGACCATGTCTTTGGTATAAGAGCACGCCCAGATCCTGTGATGGGAGATTTCTCCCTGTGATTCCTGTTTTATCATGTTTCCTGCTGCAAAGGCAGAGTTTCCTCCAGGAAATTCTAGAGAAAGTTGGTCAAAGTTATGTGTAAGTGTGTGTGTGTGTGTGTGTGTGTGTGTGTGTGTGTGTGTGTGTGTGTGTGTGTGTGTGTGTGTGTGTGTGTGTGTGTGTGTGTGTGCGTGCGTGCGCACGTGTGCGACTGTGTGTTAGTTTGTTGCTGTGTAATTGTGAGCGTACGTCCGTGGGTGATCCTGTTTTATTTGGATTAACAGTGTGTATTTTTCACAACAGAATATCTCCTTTGTCTGAAGTTATGGGGGTGATTCATGTGTGATGACGGCAGGATTTCCTAAACATGGCTTGACTCTAGACATGCACAATACATCTGTGTTAATACCTGACTCAGCTAGGCTGAAGTGGTCAGACTGTCCCTGTTACGTCATCAGTTCCAGAGATTGATTGCCTGAATCACAAGAGGTCGAGTAAACCTCTGAAGGGTTGGACTGTAATGGAAGTCTGGGGTTTTCAGTCTTATGGAAAACTCACTCTCAAGCAAGGATTCACTGTTGCAAAACCGTAAATAATGACTGTGTATACAGAGATTTTGCCTGTCCAGCTCCACCAAAGTGATAAAGTACATCAACAAACATGGCAATAAGTGTTCACTCTTTCGTTAAGATATCCAAATCTGGGTGGGTGCATAAATCATCAGAAGGGGGGGGGGGGGGGGGGGGGGGGGGGGGGTCAAATTAAATTAATAAAATTCTTGTTGTATAAGCACTAGAGAAGACATTATATCGACCATAACATTCCTTTCCATCCTGTGCAGGCCATGGAAAATGTGACTGCGGGTTCTGTCGCTGTGATTCTGGCTGGACGGGAGAAAATTGTAACTGCTCATCACGTACCGACAAATGCGAGTCCACTACAGGCATGTTGTGCAGCGGCCGCGGCCATTGTGAGTGTGGGATCTGTGAGTGCACCCAACCTGGAGCCTATGGGAGCACCTGTGAGAAATGCCCCACCTGCCCTGATGCCTGCACTATCAAGAAGTAATTCCATTTGTTTATGCTTACGATTAATTTAGCAGGATTACTTGACCAAATTAACTCTAGTGTAAGTAAGTCAGTAAGTTAGTCAGTACGTTTTATTTAATAATAATCTGATAAACACACTGAGGGTCTTTTCCAGTGTTACCCACAAGTTTAGAAAAAGTCATCAGGATTTCTTGGTTACTTATGATTTTGGTCAAACACTCGACACAAAAATAGCCAATCAACAATCTCATTATGCGTCAATACCATGTTGTGTGTGATTAATTGGATGTATGGGTATGGGTAAAGGTTAAAAGATATATGGCTAATGGTTTGATGTTGTGTTTACAGGGACTGTGTGGAGTGTAAACACTTCAAGAGAGGACCGCTCAATGAAGCTAATACTTGCAAAAGAATGTGCAGAGATGAAATTAGCCTTGTGAAGGACCTGGGTGAGAAATGATGTTTATAATATTATACTTAAATATACATCGTATAGGTCTATTTACGATACTATTACATAACTTCTTTGTTGTTGAATAAATGCATTAATGGTGTTTTGAGCAACCTAAAGCACTGTTTAAATTTTGAATTGTTTGCGGTATACTGTACATATATAACAAGGACAATAACAAGGAGATAAAATGGGGTAGTCAAACCATTTATTCTGATTGAGTTGTTGTGTGATAGCATGGTATAACTGCATACTGCATGTACCATGGCAATGAGGCCAAATATGTTTGTGTATTTCACTGTGGTTGAGGAGAAACACTAGGCTGCAAATCACACAATATACAAACATTAGGGGAAACTGAGAAAGATGTAGAGACAGGAAATCAAGGGCAGAAAGAGAGAGATGAGAATATCTCTCATCTCTCTCTGCCCTCGGTTTCCTGTCAAGACAGTCAAGCTCTAAACCGGGTTCTTGTGCTCACAAATTGGCTAAAGCACCAGGCACTCCAAAAGTTAACCTTTGTGCAGGCAATGAGATTGAGATCGGTGTATAGTACTGTCCTGCCATATTTTGAAATACTTTTACAAAAGCTCAAGACCTTCATCAGTGATAAAAAGCAAGACCCACTTCCAAAATGCAATGAAAAAACTGCATATTTCAAGCCAACCTCTCTAGCATCAGTTCATAAGAAAAAATACCAGCACTCATGTTGTTCTGTACACAGCTCAAACAGAGGGACGTTTTGGCCTGGAGGCAGCAAATCACATATTCTGAAGATGAAGAAGGCCTCCTGGCCGAAACGTACTTGTGTTTGAGCTGTCTACATCCTAAACAGAACATTTCTTCTTATGAACTGTTGTCACCTGTCTACTTTATTAGCAGCATAGCAGGTCAATATTGTGTTCATGGTAGTTAACTCTGCAAGTAAAATATATGGAATTTGTCCAAATCAGGTGGCTCTAATGGTATTGTTACCTGGTGTGGTCAAGGCGTTGGCAGTAGCACATTTTGTATCTTCAAGAAAATACTGAGTATATTTTTCAATTTTATAGTCCAAGTTATAATAGTATCCTCGCTAGCCTCCCATTGATGCGGGTCTGACAATCACATGTTCAACCGGAAGTTCCCTAGTGTTGTACTTCTGAATCTGTCTTGAGACCATTGTGCCTTAGAAGGAACTCAGTCAGTATAATCACTTTAGCTGCCTAATTTGTCTTAATGTAATTTCTAATGCATATCCCATTTTTCCCTTTAGAATTCCGTGATAAGAATGCTGTCAACTGCACATATAAGGATGAAAATGACTGCATAGAGCGTTTTCAGTATTATGAGGATGAAAGTGGAAAATCATTTCTATATGTGGTAGAGGAACCAGGTAAGGTTTGTGTGTGTGTGTGTGTGTGTGTGTGTGTGTGTGTGTGTGTGTGTGTGTGTGTGTGTGCGCGCGTGCGCACTCGAACATTTGTGTGTGTGTGTGTGTGTGTGTGTTTAGAACAACAACAACGTGTCTCCATGTCAGCTGCTTAGACACTTTAATAGTTAGTTCATTCCCTACAACAGAATATAATTATATCAAACAGCTGCCTTGGAGTTAGACAGTTGGATATGTGCTGTTCCTAGTCTATCTATCTATCTATCTATCTATCTATCTATCTATCTATCTATCTATCTATCTATCTATCTATCTATCTATCTATCTATCTATCTATCTATCTATCTATCTATCTATCTATCTATCTATCTATCTATCTATCTATCTATCTATCTATCTATCTATCTATCTATCTATCTATCTATCTATCTCTTTCCCTTAATCCCTTCTCTGTTTTGTCAGAGTGTCCTAAGGGTCCTGATATCCTGGTAGTGCTCGCGGCAGTGACTGGTGCCATTCTGCTTTTGGGCTTGGCTGGTCTGCTCATCTGGAAGCTACTGGTCACCATCCACGACCGCAGAGAATTTGCCAAATTTGAGGAAGAGAGAGCCAATGCCAAGTGGGACACGGTGAGATACAAATATTGACAGCATAATGAAACACACAAAAAATGTTTATTAGTGTGACATTGATTCCAAGACAACATCACTTCATGATTGATGTTTCATCTTTTTACAGGGAAACAACCCCTTGTACAAAGGAGCCACTTCTACTTTCACCAATGTGGCATACAGAGGAAACTGAGGACTCATTTTTCGCCATCTTGTTTGCAAGTCTTTTGTACATAGAACCACTGTCTGCTTACATTAACAAGCTATACGGAGGAAACTGAGGACTCATTTAAAAACAATTTCAACAAGAAAATCTCAGGGGTCTGCGACAGATAGAATGTAGTTAATAAACATACAAATGTGGGAAGAAACCTGTACACTGTCATGTGACCAACTACTGTAGATACATTCTGAATATTGTCATTATTATGCTGCCTGCAATTGTATATATTGTAAAAGAGAAAAAAAAGGTTGATTATAGCATATGGGCCTAATTTGATTTGAAAGTGTAGCATTGTATGGTGTATGAACATTATGGCATTCACGGGTCAAATAACTGTATTAAAAGATATCCAGATATAGTGTGGCTAATAGTTATTCATATGAATAAGTAAAATATTATTAATGAATAACATTATTTATATGTATTATTTATATAATAACTATTATCAATAACAATCATCATCATGAACATCATAATTTAAGGCTAATATCAATTAATGTTTTGAATCTGTTTGTTGGCTTGTTTATTGAATTTATCAGGTACTGTGTTGTCCAAACAAACAAAACCTTGACTGTGATGTTTTCAAAAACCATGCTGTGGAGGTTGGGGATTCTTTTCTTATCATTTGGGGATTATTTGCTTAGGAATGCTATTCCATCATTGGCAAATGGCAATGGTCATGGCCAAAGCAAATGTGCACTTGTTGTCCTGCTTTTATTATTTACTGTTTTCATTCACATTTGTCTGTCTGTTTTCAAACTGAGCACATGTTGAGATTTTGTTGTACTTGTATGTAAATGTTTTGCCAATTCATTGAAGGTATTAAAGATTATGCCATGGTCCATTGATCATTCTTTTTGTACAGCAGCACCTGGGAGTTCTAACTAAAACTGACCTGCTGAACTAGAGAAGGAATGGCACCACCTCATTACATTGAAGTTGATCTGACATCTGAATTTAATATTGGGTGGGAGTATGCCGCCATCTGCTGTTAAAACTGCGCACTGATGCACAAATCTAACACTTTATAGAAAGAAGTCATACATAACATGCACGGTTTGCTAGGTAGGCCTAATTTTACAGACAAGTAACGATGAATATGAGCATTTCTGGCGTTAACACGTCTAATCGAACAATACTAGTAAATCCCAAAAGTAATACCTAATTTGTGAATGAACGCGTTCTGTTTCGTCTAGGTCTATGCTTAGCTCTCGCTAGCTGGTTCTCTATGGTCTTTCGTTCTATGGTCTTCCGCCGCGTCAGTCAGTCCAACATGGCAGCGCCCGTGGATGCTGTGATAGCAATGGAGAAGGAAAGCATGGAAGCTACTGGGCAAATTATTGTACCAGAATCTTCGGGTGTAGATGCGAAACGCCCTCAGTTCGGCACGCGTTTCTTGACAGACCCACGACAAGTCTTCCAACACAACGCATGGTGTGTAAAAGTAGTTACAGTATGACAGATGTTGATGTGGATACTGTAGTACTAGTCTATATTTAGGCGATGTTGCTATTTATGTCTGCTATCAATGACAGTAGATATACATTACAATAAGATAAAAGTTGACGTTATTTGCTATTCCATTTTGGAATGACATAATTCCATTGGGCGTTTAGAAATGATTCCGTTGGGCGTGGTTTCTCATTCATGGCAAAATGTTTGAGAGTGAATTCATTGTTGTGCTACTAACAGATACGTTGCTGTTTCCCTACATCCAGTGCCCTTTTACACAGTAATAACTGCTGAATTCTCTACAGGGACAATGTGGAATGGACAGATGAACAAGAGGCAGCTGCTAAGAAGAAGGTTCTAGAGAACAGTCACCCACTTCCTGCAGAGAAGCAAGGTTGTGTTTTTGGTAGTTCAGAATCTTGGCCCAGATGATGATCATTAAATGATATGGGATATTTCAGTGAGATTGGACAGGAGTTTACATTAAATCATTCCTAAGACTCAGAGTCAAATGTTTTCCTCTAGTTTCAGGTCCATGTGAAAGTTCTAAATCATTCCTAAGACTCAGAGTCAAATGTTGTCCTCTAGTTTCAGGTCCATGTGAAAGTTCTTGCATGAAACATGCGTTTAGCCAAATATGACCACTTTTTCACAGGATTCACACAGACACATTTCATTGATCTTTGGACTGAATTTGAAGACAAATGTCACCACAAAATGACCAGGGAAGCACACATGTTTTAAGCCCACAATTGGCAGGTGATTATACCTGGCCAGCACCATTTTTGCCCAGAGGTGGGATGCTGCTTAGCCCCTACCGAGGACCACTGACCCAAAGTCTTCTGTCGTACGTGGTCCCTTGCCACTCGCATATTCAATACTGATGACAACCAAACTATCACTTTGATCGAAACACGTGCATGCTCCTACACCCGCGATCTAAAGTAATCCATCCCACAAGATATTGAGATAGTTCCATGTAACTCTACAAAATACCAAAGAGCTGTGATGTGATTCCGTTAAGTATTTTAATTATTTTCCCTAAAAATCCTTTCCTAAATTCTCATTCTGTGTCCAAGCCTCGAACTATCTTTGTGTCCCACCCCTCCGTCGAGGACTGGTCAATGACTGGATATCAGAAGCAGCAACACCGACGATCTTGTGGGATGGATTACTTTGGATCGCGTGCAATTGGGTGTAAGGAGGATGTGCATGTTTCGATCAAAGTGGTGGTTTGTTTGTCATCAGTACTGAATGCTATGCGAGTAGCAAGGGAACACGAACGGCAAGACTTTGGGTCGTGTCAACGACCCCTTCCCGTTAAAAACGGTGGTCCTCGTTAGGGGCTAGGTCCTGCTGTGGTCCAAGTGGTTAAATGGGATTAGGGTGCAGTGGGTTCATGTGAGGAAATGGTTTTCAATTCAAAGACTGGCTTACTTTCTTACTTTTACAGAAGAATATGACTCCCGGGCAAATGAGTACTGGAATGACTTTTATACAGTCCATGAAAATCGCTTCTTCAAAGACCGTCACTGGCTCTTCACTGAGTTCCCAGAGCTGGCCCCACAGTGTAGTCTCAACCATGAAGCCCCTCCTGACGTCTCCATTGACAATCACCAGGACCAAAGAAAAGTCGAGGAGGTCACTTCTCTGTCTCCAATTCCTGGTGACTTCCCAGGCTCCTCTGCAACATACCGCATTCTGGAGGTTAGAGCATTGTTTAGAGCAGATCTCTTGAACAAGGCATTGTTGGCAAAACCTTGAATGGCACGCTGCGGCAGTGTTGCTCAAGTTAGGATTACTGGTTTGTTATGAAAATGACAGATAATCGGTACATTGTTGGTTATACTGTTTTGTAATAATAAGCATTAATACTTCCCAAATTGATGTTCTTCGGGCAGGTTGGCTGTGGAGTGGGCAACACAGTTTTTCCTATTTTGAAGACCAACAAGTGAGTATGAAGAGAATAACAGAACACAATACATACAGCCCTATGTTGTATTTGTGTGTTGACCTGTACTTTCCTCAAACTGCTTATTCTGCAAACTTACAACGATAATCTTCCCTTTCGGAAAGAAGTAAAATCAATTTGTAGTTCACCTCCCTTTTTAAAGAAATTTTCAATTGTCCAAAGTCATAGTATTGCGCTGACTAGCTCTTGTGATTGTGAACTTTCAACACTGTGTGTCTGTCTGCAGTTAATTTTGTAGACTACTACTGTAGGCTGAGTAGTATTTATATTGTGCCCCACACACAAATAGCAGGCCAATATTGTATTCAATTCTTAATTATTCATTGAAAAGGTTGACAAATTTATAATTAAGTAATGAACTTGAACTAATAATAAGTAATGAACTTGACAATATACTCCCAAACCCCCACATCGGGACAACCTGGGTGAACTGGTAATCACCTGCCATGCTACAGTATGGTTTCACAGTTGTAGGTACAATTGTAATGCATACGGTACATTGCTATTATTAGGGCATGCCCCCCGAAGGGGATTTATGCTTGACTGAGTACACATTTATAGTTAAAATTATACCATACATTTATTGAAAATGTTTGCAAATGTTTGATCCTTTATGATGATTTGCAGTGACCCGGGACTCTTTGTTTACTGCTGTGATTTTTCCAGCACTGCTGTGGAGCTAGTTAAGGTAAGTACAATGGATGTAAGTTGAGAGGGTGATGTAGCAATACGATCAGAATGTTCTTGGTGACCGTGAAATTATAAATTAACATTTTGTCTCTAGAGTAATACCGAGTATGATCCTGGGCGCTGCTATGCCTTTGTCCATGACTTGAGTGATGTGGAAGCCTATTACCCTGTCCCTGATGGAAGCCTGGATGTTGTGGTACTAATCTTTGTGCTGTCAGCCTTGCATCCTGACAAGTAAGAGCTCTCTCTCTATATTTCTCTCTCTCTCATCATTGAATGTAATGCTGATGTTTTCAAACCTTCTCCCTCTCAGAATGCAGGCATCAATTAACAGATTAGCTCGGCTACTGAAGCCAGGGGGAGTGTTGATGCTCAGGGACTATGGACGCTATGACATGGCACAACTGCGCTTCAAGAAAGGTTACAGAAACAGAGATCCATTGCCTCAAATTGATAATTTAAATATTGTTTTTGTTTTAGATATATAACTTGTATTGTATATTAGTCTGATGTGTGTGACTGATGTGTTTCGTCTTTCAGGGAGATGTTTGTCAGAAAACTTTTATGTCCGGGGTGATGGAACACGAGTCTATTTCTTTACTCAAGGTAAAACGTAAAATTAAGTTAGTGACTTAATGCACATGTCCAAGTCCATATTGCAAGGGCGTTTTATAATAAAAATGTGTTTTATTTCTAGATGAGCTCCATGACATGTTCACAGATGCTGGGCTTGAGAAAGTACAGAATCTTGTTGACAGGAGGCTACAGGTGAACAGAGGCAAACAGCTAACCATGTACAGGGTATGGATCCAATGCAAGTACCGCAAGGCTCACACTGAGCAACCTGAAACACTGAACCAAGCCAGCTGATGAGGACTTGGGCGCTTTACCACCTCAACTACAATAAAGTGGGAGTGGATCTCATGATGGTGCTGTCTATTCTGAAAGCCAAAAGAGTTGCCAGAGGGATTGCCACCAAGAATTGAAGAATGGCTTTGATATGAGTTAAAACTCCTGAAATGTTGATGGATGGAAATGGAAAAGGACTAAGCTCACAGAAATGTAATGGTCAATCAACTGTTATTTCCAATGAACTGTTTTAAAATGTAAATGTGCATGTTTTTTTTTTTTTTTAAGATGCCGCCACTATGAATAATAAAAACAGCAATTACAAGTCTGCTCCATTGTTTGCAACGTTGCACATTCACAATTGTGCCATATTGTGCCCAGATCATACACATGATATTGCTACCCCAGGACTGGACTATCCTAAAAGCACCTAATTGCTGATCCAAGTTTTATTTGATATGCCTGAAGCCTGATCAAAAGGTCAACACACATTCACTTGTCAGTGGAGAGACACCATGCAGGACTGAATGCTACTACTGTGTCTCTACATTTCATTACGCTGCATAATATACAGCACATTTTGTTATCTATTTGTTTAGGCTCTAGTGTGGGGCGGATGTGGATCAGGAGGTAGAGCAGGTCGTCCAATGATCCGAGGGTCAGTGGTTAGAATCCCGGCTACACGTTTCTCCATGTTGAAGTATCCTTGGGCAAGACACAGGTTGTGTCCTGATGTGCTGGTTGTGCCTTGCATGGTTTCTTCTGCCATAGGTATATGAATGTGTGTGTGAATGTAATGCATGTATTGTAAAGCACCTTTGATAAAGGCGCTATATAAACTGTGCACCCTGAATAAGATGAGGTGAGGTTGGCATTTTCTTTCAGGTTGATGCCCCTTGCCAGTATATACTGTACACATGGTATACCATTCCGAGTCATTGCCTGCAGATAAATCTAATGGACAAACTCTATAATGGGGAGGGAGGGAGGGGGTGTTGGGGGCGTTGTTGACTTGAATTATATGCTTGGATTGTAATTGGCCTATACAAGAGATTTGGGGACAGGCGTGGACTGAATGAAGGTGAGGAGCCAAATACTTGAACTTGAACAATCTCACGAGAAAATATGAGATTTACTGATTATTGTTTACATTGCAAAAACATGAGAACCGAACCGAATCGATCCGGATTATACTGAAATGGTTATAACAACAGAACTTCTCGTAGTGGAATTATTTCTCCTGGTGCGAGGAGGGCGACTGGAACCGAACTTTTGTTTTTGAGCGAGCACAAAAACGGGACCCGAATCCATCATCTGTCTCACACACCGGGGGAGAAAGAAAGATAGGGAGTCGCTTAAAAAAAGAAAAGTCAATCTATGCCAAATTACAAAGTAGATGGTGGCCATTGTGTGGGCAAAAGACTGCCGACACCATTAGGGACACTATGGTCTTCCATTAAAGGCGTGTGATCATGGGGATACCCGCATGAGGAGTGCAGAAAGGCGGGTTATACTAGGGATACCCCCGCAGGTTCTACTCCACGGCGGGCCTCGGAAGGGAAATCCTCCATCGTGTGGCTGCGCAGCGCTGTGCTCCTCCTCGGATCCCCGGCGGCTCTGCAGCGGCGACGACCGGCAGGCGAGGGGCGTGGATGTGAACGTGGCCTCGCTGCCTGGGACTGGGGAGTGTCTGCTTAGCAGAGGGGAGACACAACGGGGACTGTTGTTTTTTTCGAGGGGCAAATACTAGCCCTCGGGAGGAGGACCGTGGAAGAGATTGTATTATTACAGTAAGTAGTTGACGACGGCCTATCAAATAAAATGCCGGCATTGGATAACTTGCCTATACAAGCACTTCTTCATCATCCCTAAAGCGCAGTGTGGTTTGACAACACTGTGGATCGAATAGAGATGCTTTTGATATTATACACCGTTAGCCAGCCTGGCTAAGTAGCGGTAATGTTAATGATGGCTGGATATTCTGCCTAGTGAAATCGTTGCTTTGTGTAAACAGTGTGAAGTGTCATACTTTCTATTGACCACCTTTCGTGAACTGACTGTGTATGGTTAACTGGCCAGACATGATTAACCTTTGATTGAATGAGTTAAAGTAACTTTAGGACGCCAAACCATCCTGCTAGAAGTCGCCAGAGCCTTCTAGTAGAAGTTGCGACATTGAGGGGCAGAGACTGAGCGCTCGAGCGCTGTTCATGCAGGACAAACTGGAAATACATTGTTTTCAACGAGGGCGACGCAAATAGGAGCTCGAATAGCTCTTCTATACAGCGTGCCAACTGTTTTAAAGTATTTTACAGTTACAACTAAAGTCACTGTAATGCTTCTGCTGTACTACTACTACTACTACTACTAGTACTGCTTCTGCTGTACTACTACTACTACTACTACTAGTACAAATCTAAAATAGGGGATTTAAGCTAATTAATGCTTGGCACTCGCCTGGGTCCAATGCATTTCTGCCAACTTCCGGTCCAGGACTTGTATCTATTTGTTGTCCCCATTCTCAGTAGAAGTACATGTAGAAGAGCCACCATTGTACTGGCCCCATGAAGAGAAGGGAGTTTGCGTGACTGTCTACTATATGGCTCTGGCAGTCGTTAGCCACTGTGCTGACATGCTAATTGTTGTTAGCTAACGTTGACAAGCTGGTTGGCAGATTTCCTCTAGCTTAGCTAAACCAGCTCGTCAGTTTGGAGATAATTGACAGAGGATGTTGTTACTAGTGGCTAGTTAATGCTGGTCAGCATAGCGGGCCACCACCATGCCCAATGCTGTTTGAGAACAGTGATAACGAAAAATCATCACGAATCTCTAAATGTTCTGGACTATAATGGCAGCCTGCGATATACATTTGTGGGCTTTAAATACATGTCTGGCATCAGTCAGGCTTGGGTGTGTAACCTCTTGACTAGGCAGGCTATAAAGACAGGCACTTATTGCACTATAGGCTATATAAGTGATCTATCTATCTATCTATCTATCTATCTATCTATCTATCTATCTATCTATCTATCTATCTATCTATCTATCTATCTATCTATCTATCTATCTAAGACCAAGTTGCCCTCCTCCATCACTGTAAATGTTTGACAATTCCATCATTAGTGACCTATAAACCTGTAATGGCAGACCACTCTGAGATGATGGTACTGTAATTTTGCCAGACATTGAAGCTTTCTGCTATGACAGAGAAAGGCAATATGGAGGTTGAATATTTACAGTGGTGTGAGTGCTTTTGTGAACAGTGGCTAGACCATATTAACCATGCATAATATTGGGGAAACATTTGCCCTAATGTCTGGATTATGTATGAGTCAGGGAAGGAATTTTCCACATGCATATAGCAAAAAAAACAAAAAACAAACATGACTCACTCATCACAACCATTACATTTGAAGCAGTGATCTGTCACTCCCACTTAAATATTGCAGATGCCACAACATTTAATCTTCTCTCTTTTGTATCTGTAGCCTAGTAGCCATGATGGAAGAACTGCATAGCCTGGACCCCCGGCGGCAGGAGCTGTTGGAGGCTCGCTTCACTGGGGTTGGCGTGGCCAAGGTTTGTGTTACACTTGTTGTTGTGGAAGCGAAGGACCTTCCTTCTATCAAAGAACTTGTCGCCACTGAGTCGACTCTCCTGAATGATCACAGATTTTCTTTTGTGTCTGCCTTCCTCTCTTTGTCTGTTTTCACCTCACTGTTATTTCGCTGCTTGGTCTGCTCCCTCTCCGTCTCTGGAGAAGGTTGAGCCGTGTCTGTGTTGTTGGCTGGCATGGCATGGGTATCATCTCTTCTTGGCTCACGATGTCGTGGGCTGCATATGCAAGTGGCGATGCCTGCCAAAAGGCCACAGACGGTACTAAAAGTGGGCGGAAGAGGGAAGGCCTGGGCAGGAATGTAGAGACGGTACTTGTCCTTACCAGGTGCAGGTGGCGCTAGTATATTTGTCTTTCACATCTCTTGTCTGGTACAGGGATGATGGAGCTGCCTTTTGTGGAAGGTGATCTTGGAACAGTGAGGAAGCGAGACTCCGTGCCAGGAGTGGGCCCTGTGCCAGCCATAGGCAGAGCTGAGCCAGAGCATGGCATGGCTGCTGCCGCAGAGAAAATGGCGGATTTCACTATAAGGCATCGTGCCACGGCCGCCCTGTATGACAAGGGATGCAGTGTAGGGAGAAAAGTCTATTAGAGGCAGAACGAGGTATGGGTTAGTGATCTAAAAGCCCCAGGATACCATAGAACAACTCTGTTATTCCCCTTGACCTTGAACAGCCCAAAGGCTCTGCTGCTCTCTTTTCAGTCACTAGAGTTTGGCATAAAAGTAGAGAGAAAGGAGGGAATTGATATCCTGTGAGGACAAAGAACCAGCTCACCTACAGTAAGTTGGTGGAATGCGCAGGTCCTACTCAGAGTATAAACGTGTTGCCTTATGTATACGGCTGATCAAAGGCCCTAAGAATGTGATTGGTTAAAGTCTTTCTTGGCTCTGGCAAAGCATCTTTCATTAGCTCTCTCTCCAGAGAGAAAAGAACAGTGAGACAATGGTGAAAAGGAACAAAATGGATGACATTATCTAAAGGTGACAGCCAGGGGGATGAATACACCCCCACCAGCATGCCTGATGTTCGGCCATTTTGGGATGGTTCAACGAGAGGGCTCTAGTGTGCTCTGAATGACTAAGTGTATTTCCCTGATGGGACAGAGCCCACTGAATTCTGATGTAATTGGTTTGACTGACAGCCAGGCATCACCTAGGTTATACATTCCATATTCATACGACGCATGCCTCAATCCCGGCCCAATGTTTATAATGTATGTCCACCCCCCAATTATAACAACTTTTGCATGAGTCTAGACTGGTCTATACATGGGTTTCTCATTAAATTAATGCTCTGTTCTTTGTGTTTCCTTTTCTGTGTTTTTAACAGGGTTCAGGCCAAAATGAGTCATCTAATCAGAGTCTATGCAGTGTAGGCTCTCTGAGTGACAAAGAACTGGAGGTCAGTCGATGGTCTGCCACTTCCTGGAAGTTTTGGTTTCACAATGCTTATCTCTTCACGTGTATTATTGTGCATTAGGTGGAATCGGTTAATTTATTTTTCCCTGTTGATGTTCTTAACAGACTCCAGAGAAAAAAGCTAGTGACCAGAGAGCAAGAAAACGGAAAGGTGACCCCTTTGATGGAAGCCAAGGTGATTTTGATCTCTCCTTCACTGATAGGATTTCATCATATAAAAGCCAAACCTATCCTCACTTCTTACCTCTGTGTATTCCAGGCAAAGCAGGAGCGAGGGGACTCAAGATTAGCGATTATTTTGAGGTGAGTGACAACAGTTTCATTGTATGTGCTTATACAGTATGTCTCATCAGTGATGTTGGAGCTCTTTTGAAGGTTTGCTTCAGGCTTTGGCATGTCACATTGTATTCTTTCTTAACAAAAACACAAACTAAACTCTAGTGTTTAGTCTATAAAGTCATTAATCATTATCGGTCTGATCTGTCAGTTTGCGGGAGGTAGTGGTCCTGGTACCAGTCCCGCCAGGGGTATCCCTCCAGTGGTCCGCTCTTCCCCACAACATTCCCTCTCCAATCCACCAGTAATGGTGAGCATCCTTGGTTTCTTTTGTCTCACTTTTGGTGTTGTTTTGTTCTATTTAAATATGACTACCGGTACACAGTAACACACTACTGCACACCTATCCACTACATTGTTATTATAAATGAAAATGACACAAGTACAATTTAATTACATTTTTGACAAAATGGTGACTTGTATCACTAAGGCATATGGCAAAAATGAATTCAGTGCATAAAAATCAAACTATTACTAGTTTTTATAGTGGTTAATAAAGGGGGGTTATTGTGCTAATTACTAAATTTCTGACACATCAAAATCATATAGAAACAACACCTTAACAAACTTTCTTCAAAAATGCCATGACACCTCATTTTTTTGGCTTCTGGTTCCCAGACTATAATTCCATGCTCACAGCCAGGCAGGAACAACAATGCTTGAGGAAAAAGTGGTTGCACAATTTTAAATAGTGGTTGAATGTTTTTGGGTTGTTCGAAGGACTCTGTGAATGTCATTAATTGTCATTAACTTATTTTTGTTTTTGCAGGTGCAGCAGGGAAGCCCCTCTTCTATAAGCTCAGTCAACACAGAACACTCTTTGTGCTCTTTGAAGCCCACTTTGCTCCATTTTCTTCACAAAGGAACACAGGTACATTAGTGTGTGTGAAAAACAGTTATAGGCTATTACTATTCCGAATAATGTTGACTAATTTACACTTTTCTGCAATATCCATAACAGTTAAAAGCATCCCAGGCACTGAACCTACCCAAATATGGGATATTCATTCCATTGGGACTGTACGGCCGGCAATATAATTAGTGTTAATACTAGGCTAGAAATGTAACAAATGATCCCTGGCTAATGAGACCTGTATGCCTCAAACAAGTTTTTCACTGAATCCTGTCCCATGTTGATGCTGTCATATGTCCATTTGTGTTCCAGCCTATGGATGCATCCACTATATAAAAAAAAAAATACAGTTATGAACAGACTACAGTGATACTTCATTGTATCACTGCACTATATATAAAGCTTTAGCCTTGTGTAATGTATTGTACTGTAAAGGTTGATCCAATCTTTTTCTGCTTTGATTTAATCGTTGTCCTTTCCCTGCCTCTCTTCTGAACCCTATAGTCCGACCTTACCATGGAGAAATTAACAGCATTGGAGAACAACAAAAACTCTGACTTGGAGAAGAAAGAGGGCAGAATAGATGACTTACTGCGGGTACTGTTGGCATTAATGGACTCCATTATCATTCTCTTCCCCATGGGAGTGGTTTTGTTTCAGCAAAGGCATGGTAGCTTTCATGTTAGATTTTTATATTGGCATAACTGCTGTTTCTTAATCCAAATTTTTACTTTTATGTTCTTGCTTCAGGCAAACTGTGATCTGCGAAGACAGATTGATGAACAGCAGCGGATGCTGGAGCGATACAAGGAACGCTTAAACAAATGTGTGACTATGTCCAAGAAGCTGTTGATTGAGAAGGTATGTTAATGATTTAAAACCAAGATCAGTTTAAAGCAAAGGGATTTTCTTTTAAGACAATTGATTATATGCATGGTATTTGACAATTTGTGTTTATTTACCCTCAGTCCAAGCAGGAGAAGATGGCGTGTCGGGATAAGAGCATGCAGGACCGCCTGCGACTTGGTCACTTCACCACAGTAAGACATGGGGCGTCTTTCACAGAGCAGTGGACGGATGGATATGCCTTTCAGAATCTCATCAAGTGAGCTTTCGTTTTCTATAATGTCGCGCTTCAACTCCATTCACAACATTGTATTTTAATTTGCCTCTGCCCTATCAGTGTTCCTTCACTTGTTTACCAACAGAAATTCCCTGTTCATTTCCTCTCTCTTGTAAGCAACTAAACTAGATGACTCCCCCCTCATCTGTCTCATCTGTGCATTTCCAGGCAACAGGAAAGGATAAACTCCCAGCGAGAGGACATTGAGAGGCAGAGGAAGCTGTTGGCCAAGCGCAAGCCACCGTCCATGGCTCAGACGCCGCCTCCAAGCCTGGAGCAAAACAAGCGCAAGAGCAAGACCAATGGAGCCGAGAGTGAAGCGTATGCATTCATATTATTTCCATGATGTTGGGTCATTGGGTGTCTTTCTTTCCTCTACTCCTCTGTCTTTCTTACGCACTGTTTTCTGTGTATCCTTACAGGTTGACTCAGGCAGAGTATCATGAGCAAGAAGAGATTTTCAAGCTAAGACTGTGTCATCTTAAGAAGGTAATGCTTTCATTACCTATATCTATGTCTTAAGTGGGGCAGCTCCCACGAGCAAATATTGTTTGTTTTTTGACTCTGAACATTGGCTGTCATGTGTATCTAATCAACCATCAATTTTGATTTAAAGTTCTCATTTGATGGTGAAAGTGGTGAATTTTGGAATTTATAAACCCCTGCAACCAAATATTTAACTCTTGGCATTAGTTTAACTCTTGTCGGTTTATCAACACTGTTCTCCAGGAAGAGGCAGAGATCCAGGCAGAGTTGGAGAGGTTGGAGCGAGTGCGGAATCTCCACATTCGTGAGCTGAAGAGGATCCACAATGAAGATAATTCCCAGTGCGTGCCCTCTCTATCATCACAGCACTCCCACAGTATTGTATGCTGGAGAGTTCACAGGTTCTCATGACTACACTGTTTTGATTTCTACACAGATTCAAAGACCACCCTACGCTTAATGACCGCTATCTGCTGCTCCATTTACTCGGACGGGGAGGTTTCAGTGAAGTTTACAAGGTGTGTTACGTAGAGCTCACTCAATGTTCTAGGGGGTGTCCCCAAACATAATGGCCTGACATAACATAAAAATCTGTTTTACCACTTTAACCATATTATATGGTTCGTTAGCTTCTTTAAGCTTTTGGGGTATCTTACTAAAAATCCAAAAGCTTTTATTAACCTTTGATAAATATCTGTTTGTTTATGCACACACACAAACATGCACACACAGACACAGCAGGCATTCCATGATTTCTACAAAATGGGAAATATGGGTTCATTTTCAACGTAAATATTTAGAAATAAATGGTCCATACCATATGTTAAGGAGAGTACAAAAAGGTTTACGTTAATGTCTGATTCTCTAAATCACATGAATCACATGTCTATTGAAGAGATAAATGGGAAATATATTTTTTAACTTGGAAATGATTCTCTCTTTCCAGGCCTTTGACCTAACAGAGCAAAGGTACGCGGCAGTAAAAATCCATCAATTAAACAAGAACTGGAGGGATGAGAAGAAGGAAAACTACCACAAGTATGTTTTTTGTGCAAGACTGGGTTATGGGTTAAGTGAATTCTCTACTTTTTTGTTCTAAGAAAGCATCAATGAGAGCAAAATATGTGCATTTCTTTCTTTGTTCCAGACATGCATGCCGGGAATATAGAATACATAAAGAGTTGGACCACCCCCGGATAGTCAAACTCTATGACTACTTTTCACTTGACACTGACTCGTAAGTCCTTTCTATTTTTCTGCCACTTTCATAGGTTCAGGCAATCGGTAGATAACAAATTAGATATCATGTTAGTGAACGAGACCGGTAATAGAGCCGGTAATATCATTGGGCTCATGCAGAATGAGCCCAATGAGAATGAGCCAGCTCAGTGGCCTTGTGGTTAGAGTGTCCGCCCTGAGACTGGGAGGTTGGGGTTCGATTCCCGGCCGGGTCATACCAAAGACTCTAAAAATGGGACCCAATGCCTCCCTGCTTGGCACTCAGCATCAAGGGATGGATTGGGGGTAAGTCCCTGCGATATACTAGCGTCATGTCCAGGGGGTGTACTTGTACATCAAGCTGCCTCACGCTATAGAAACAGGAGATAGGCTCCTGACCTATATGGGCCTCAATGGCTCAGCCGTCCTCCTGACGTCATGGCCTGGCAAGGCTACTGCTACTACTACATGCAGAATGAAATGCGCTGCTCCTGTGCTTGCAGTTAGGGTTTGAGGTAATCTGTCTGATGACAGTCGTATATGTCTAAACTAAAGCCTATACCCGCAAAGGCAGGACAGCGAATTGTTGTTTTTCTTATGACATTTCAGAAGCTTTTCAAGATGGTGTCATACAATTCCAGACAGATTGTTGTTTCACTAAGATCATTAGCATTTAATTATAGAGATTGTCCATATTTTGTCTTGTACCATATCTTACTGTGTACTATGTGGGTACAGGATGATCTTAATGAAACAATACCTCTAATTGTATGACACCACATTGCAAAGCTTCTGAAATGTCATGAGAAAAACATTTCGCTGCCCTGCCCTGGGAGCCATTGTCTTTTTGTTTTTCCTTTGCTGTCCAGAAGGTGGTATCTGTCTGCTGCCTACCATTTTACCGAATCCCTTTTGAATGCAGGCTTTTTTTCTATTTCTTCTTTTGAAACCATGTATCTGCTCATTACAGTGAAAAGTTATTTCGGGCGTACGCCAGCTTGCAGATCTTATTCCACGAGCAGAGAATGTGACTTGTCTGTTTTAAGCTAGTTGCGGTGAACACTGCTGACTCTTGAGTTTTTCCTCCCTGTTTTTGGAGCAGGTTCTGCACAGTTCTAGAGTACTGCGAGGGCAACGATCTGGACTTCTACCTGAAGCAACACAAACTGATGTCGGAGAAAGAAGGCCGATCCATCATCATGCAGATTGTGAACGCCCTAAAGTACCTCAACGAAATCAGACCGCCCATTATCCACTATGACCTTAAACCTGGTGGGTCCCTGCATGCACCAGAACTATTTTTGGATTGTGCCCTCGGGCTACCTTCCTGTGCCTTTATTAATGCCTTGTGATCAGTGATGGTTTGTTTCAAACATTGCTTTTTGAGCCATTTTAAATGTTACCACGGTTACAGGTGATGCACAGTGTGTTAGACCCTGCCCACTTTATACATGTAGACATTGATGGATTAGATCAGTAAAACATTCTACTTAGCTTGGAGTATTGTCACACATTCCTTCAGGTTATATGCTTAGAGGTCTCCCCCCCCCCCCCCCCCCCCCCCCCCCACACACACACACACACACACACACACACACACACACACACACACACACACACACACACACACACACACACACACACACACACACACACACACACACACACACCCTCTTAATCTTGAATCAATGTTTTATATGACTGAAGTCTTTTTATTTATTCCCATCCTCTTTAGGTAATATTCTCCTGGTAAACGGCACAGCCTGTGGGGAGATAAAGCTCACAGACTTTGGCCTGTCAAAGATAATGGACGATGACAGCTACAACTCGGTGGACGGTATGGAGCTGACGTCGCAAGGTGCAGGGACCTACTGGTGAGCTTCATTGTACATAAACTGCATATCTTGGATTTGTTTTGACAGCTCTGTTCATGTTAACCACTTCAACCTCGGCGTCTCAAAATTGGGGTACAATATCAGCCTAATTGTGCTGGGTATGTTTATATAAATACAATATATTTATTTAAGAGTTAAATTCTTGAGGGAAAATTAAATTTGAAAAATAAAATGACAAATATCGCCCCCTGAAATTGGTCCCCTCATAAAAAACAACAATTGGACTGATCTACAGATTGCCATTATATTCGCCATATCATCTGACTGCCACATTTGTTGTCGCTATGTGTAGGCACAGGCACTAGAATGGATATTTGTGTAATTTATGGTTTGATGTACTGTAATTTCAGACAAAAATTAGGTTGGATGTCATTGTCAATAATTAGAAACTTTAACTGAAAACCTAAGATGGCACATTTTTATATAGTTAATTTTGTCCCCTGTGACTTTCAGGTATCTGCCGCCAGAGTGTTTTGTCGTTGGGAAGGAGCCTCCCAAAATTTCCAATAAGGTGGATGTGTGGTCTGTGGGGGTAATTTTCTACCAATGTCTCTATGGCCGCAAGGTAAGAGGGCACTTGGCCTCACTAACTTTATTTCAAACATTTTTAAGGGCACATTTCTCTTTACTGACAGCCATTTTGTCTGTCTCGCTGTCTAGCCCTTTGGTCATAACCAGTCCCAGCAAGACATCCTACAGGAAAACACCATACTGAAAGCCACAGAAGTCCAGTTCCCCCCCAAACCAGTCATTACACCTGAAGCTAAGGTATTTTGATCTCTCTCACTGTCTTCAGTACCATTATTAGTACCTGTACATGTCTGTAAAACCTTTCTTAGCTTCCTATTATACATTACACTGCACACATTTATATGGTGTTTGGTATCAAACCTATACAGGTACATTTTCTTTTTCTTTTTCTGTGTGTGGATCATTTTCGTCTGCACTGCGCAAAAAGTGAATATGCAGACAGGTTAGCTCAGACTAGCGTGTATTTCCTAATATCATTGGAACTAATCAAGTACTAGTTTGATGCTCAAGTGACTATAATCTCGGTTTAGATGGGTGTTGTCTGTCAGACTTCAGGTGAAATGTACAGAGTATGAACATCCTGGATATATTGTGTGCCTTGTAATGATTTGGTCCACTATTTAGTTCAGTGACCATTGCCTTGGGGCTAAAGAATGGTTCAGAACTGTGTTCGTGTGCAAGCACTTCTTGCCAAACTAAAATGTCTTTTCTCTCTAAATCTACGGTGCTCTCAATGGCAGTGTTCTGTCCTCATTTCTAACTTAACCAAGCATCTTGTTTGGAATATAAACTCTTCTAGAGAGAGAGAGGGGTAGAGAGGGGGAGGGAGAGAGAGATGATCTCATCTCTCTCATGTGATAGTGCGAGGTTATATAAAATAATCTCCTGTTTGTGTATCCTAAACATTTTTTTTAATAAAATAATGGAAGAAGCATGACATGACATGCAAGTGACTTTTTGACAATGTGTAAGTCACACACTTTAAATACCTGCTTTGGAGACATTTTTCCCTTTTATCGATGGATGCAACAGAGTTGTAGTCTGACCTCAGTCTGAATTGTCATTTCGTTTCACTTCATTATTCAGACTGAAGTCCTTCTCTACCACAGCAGTTTCTAGGATGGGTGTTACCAAAGCAGCAGTCTTAACGGTGATTGGTTCATATGAACCCATCAGAACAATGGGAAAGCAGAACGTTGTGGTCGAAGTGATTGACAGGGCTGTTGGCCAATCAGGTGCTGGGATTGGATTTTCAACCCGCACAAACGGCCCCAAAGGCAGGGAAGCCAGTCCTTGAATCACAGGGAAAAAATAAGCTAGTATTTTTAAGGTGCTGATTCAGGGCTGAGCCAGGCTAACAGAATTGTGTATAACATATCAAATGACTATATATTTTGTCTTTCTCCATACTGCTGAAGGTACTCACACACAATACAGAAAACGAATGTAATTAAATCGAGTTACTAGTGTAAGTGCACATCTGACTTGATTCATGTTCATTCAACTTTAATGTATGACATGTAGCTGGAGATGGGCAATAATGAGTGCGTGGGAGTCATCAAGTTTCATATAATTTACAATCAAATGTGTTGTAAATATTAACAAATGTCAATCTTGGTGATGTGAAATCGTCTTGCAATGAAATGGGCCATGTGTGCATAAAAGTGCAGTACATTGTATATACATATATAAGTTGGAGAACTAGACGTTATATAATGCATGGGAGTCTCGCCTGCAGGTGAAGTGATACATAAGGGAACGTAATCCCCATGGAATATTGTAGTCCACATAAGGAATGT
Organism: Benthosema pterotum; assembly: GCA_039105355.1. Lineage (NCBI taxonomy): Eukaryota > Metazoa > Chordata > Actinopteri > Myctophiformes > Myctophidae > Benthosema > Benthosema pterotum. Next base: position 26,498,446 of record CM076965.1, on the reverse strand, counting down.
ACAATTTTAGAAACAACTAGAAATGTACTTTTGTGTGTGTGTTGACGTGCGAACTTGCTCTGTGCACACAAGTACTGCTGCTAACTAATCTATAACGTTCGTAGTTCCTTATATCATCAGCCAATCCCTGATTGGCCATCAGATAACACCGAAAATATGATAGACACACAGACGATTACAATACTTGCACATTCTGCTTGTGCAGGTAATGAGTGGCATCTCAGGAGAGATAAATTGGGCAAATCTGTCAGCTACTTGACTAGTAAATGCAGTCACATAATGGTGCATGTGCCATTCGTGTAAGCCATAGTACACCAACTGCTTTTTATTTGAGAAAACGGTTAACAGTAGAAGCATGCTCCGTGGTACAGTATTTCTCCCATTCCCAAGTGCTTCCCACCACTCTTACCCCCTGACAAACAACTAAAATGAAATAAAAATAGAACAATAAGGGGCGAAGACCAAAGGAGTGCATCTAGGAACTATTAGCTTGCAGGCTATGCATCATTCAGAGGTTGCATCCAAGCCCTGCATTACTCTGGTCTCCGTTGAATGTATTTACTTCCACCTCTGGCTTTCGCTACAAATTTGTTCTCTTGCCTCACCTAAATTTGCATTTCGGTTTCCTAGGCCTTCATAAGGCGCTGTCTTGTCTACCGTAAGGAAGACCGCATTGATGTACACCAGCTGGCCAGTGACCCGTTCCTGATGCCCCACATCCGCAAGTCGGTGGCATCCTCTGTCACCTCGGGCATGGCCATGGCCTCCACCTCCAGCTCCACCTCCAACAGCAGCGCTTCAAACTGAACTCACACCCCTTAACTGACTGACATAAGTACTTGTAAGGGGGGCGGGAAGGAGGGCAGATACCCGGTCAAGCACCCCAGCCCACCCTCACGGAAGCCCAAGAGAAACAGCCGGCACATGGGCAGGGGGTGGGTGAAGGGACATTGACAGTGTGAAAGGAGGAATGCCCGTAGCCCTTCATTTCCCCGCCACGTCCACCCACCCAGCTCTCGTGTCCTTCTCTCCCAAGAGGGGGTGGCATTGTTCTGGGGGTCAAAGCCCTAGAAGACTAACCCACGAATCATGGAGTCAGGTGACTGGCACTGCTTTGAGAAGTGGAGATCAGTGTATGGGACATTTCTTCTACAAAAATTAAAATAAAGGAAGTATAGAACTGCTTCAGCTTGGCCAGATGGAACAGACTGGTGAAAGCCCTATAACCAGATGCGCCCACACACTCACATGTGCGTGCACAGTCGCACACACACACACACACACGCACACACGCACACATACAGCACACACATGAAGCAATCTGGTCTAAGGTAGTGTGAACTCCCCAAGTTCAAAGCTTTGGTTTGTTCTCAGCACCCCTCAACCAGTCTAACCTGTCATTGTACTGAACCTAAATATGTATGGCACTTTGTCATCATCCAAAAAAAAAAAGAAAAACAGTTCTGCGTTCTCTTAGCCCTACTCAAATTCCAGACCCAGATACTTGGTGAGAAGGAAGGCAAGAAGCTACCCCCCAATACCCATATCTCCTTGTCAAGCTCCTGTGACCAAAGCTTATAACTTCCAGTTGGTGGCAGTGTTCCACCTCAGTTTTATAATGAATGGTTTTAGAGTCGTGTTACTTGATAATGAAGGGGAAGCTGTTGATGAATGATCCCCTTAGCATTTTTTAACTTTTCAATTTAGCCAGTTTTATGGAGGGATATTCAGTTTTTTGTGTTTTTAAAAGTTGCCTTTGATTAGAACTGTTATTGTTTTTGATTGGCCCCTTACCATAACACATATTTATTTAGGTATGTTTGAATTTTATTTTTTGGCCAATTAAATGCAAAGGACTGGTTTGCCTAATAGTACTGTTGAGGGAGATTGGGCCTTGGCAGAAAGTTGCTTCAACCATTAAATACTATTTGTTAAAGTTTGTGTTTGGTCTTAATTTATATTATATTAACTGTTTGTGTTGTGTTCAAGTCAAAGACTGGGGGAGGGGGTCGACATGGAGATCAACAGAAGGTGAGACCGAGACCAGGTTTTGACTCCTGACTCAAATGGACTCAGACTTTGATTTTATATGCTTTAGGGCAAATTCACGCAATGGTCTCAGATGATCATGCACACACTGGACCACTTGGCAGATGATGATGTGTGAATACTGTGTGTCGTTCCCCGGAGCAGATCACCCATCCATTCCAGGTACCGTATGGAAGTAGTCTAAAGTTGGGACTGATTGAATTGTACTCCAATGTTATGGTATGTTAAAGAATTGTATATTGTTGGATTACTACAGTCTACTTATTATACACTCACCCTGTTTTGACCTATGGAGCAACCCAATCTTGGTCAGAGAGGCATCTTCTGCATGGAAAGCCAATATATTTTCTCTCTCACACACAGACATGTTCTGCTGACTTTCATAGTAAGCAACAAGTCAGCGTAGGTCGGAAGTTCTATATATCTGAGACAATCCAATAAGTCATTGCGGCAACAATTAAATCCCCTTAATTGAAAACCAAGTCTACCAAGACTAATTAGTAAGACCACATCATATATCCCGGGGATGCTCTTTAGACATCGACATGAAAACTAAGTTGTGTTGATTTCATGCAAATGTAGTTGTGCCATCAGTCCCACCAAAAAACAGCATGGCTTTGAGTACTACCATGATTGGTTGAAAACACTGAAGAATAAGCACAAGAAAGTGCAGTTCTATACAAGAGGATTTTAAAGGACTAAAGGCTCCATTCATTTTCAATATATCACTTAATTCATTAATTACCCTATTGTTCATCTGTATAACTAAAGGATAGAAACTGCATAAGTTCTTGTTAAATAAAACAGGTAGGGGAAGTGATTTCACTTTTGTCAGATATCACCCAAAAAATATTTTTTTTCTGTTAAAATGCTCTATTATAAGGTGTGGAAACCACATATGAAGTTTCCCCCTCCCCCACGTTAGCAGAGGAGCTAATAAAAGTTCCCCAGGTCACCACAATTCTCCTCCAATCAGGAGAGAGCAGCAGGTTCACATAGTGTAGCTACTTTTGGGGGCCCCTAGTGCACCAGGCTGGTACTACACCATGAATTTCAAATCACTTCCCCTACCTTTAAATAAAACATGTAGACATAATGTAGGGAATGTAGCAGAAGAACGTTAACTGTCTCATACCGTCACAGACTCAGCACTGTACACAGCACGCCAAGAAGATCTCGCATTACACAGCTATCCATGGGGGTGCTAGTTTTTTTTTTTTTTTTAACTGGAAATACAGTCGTTTTCTTTTCTGTGGCAACACTGGCCAGGGGGTGGGGCGTTCATCAAGTTTGATTTTTTTTTTATTTTATTTTATTGTTTTAGTTTTAACCCATCACATTTGTGAGTTTTTCTGACACAAATTGCGTGCAGTCTGCCCTACATCGTGGCAGATGTTGGACAAAGCAGGAGTTACGCAAACTCCGTTCACTTAATGGGGCCAGTCCAATGGCGGCTCTTCTACAAGGAGTCATAGACTTCTATTGAGAATGGGGACAACACATAGGGACAAGCATAGATATATAGGGCCCGGAAGTCGGCAGAAATGCATTAGACTCAGGCAGTCCAGATTTAATGATCTTTATTTTAGATCACTGTGTACTCTAACAATAGAATAGGCAGCACAACATAAACATTAGACAATATAGTTGTTACTCTACATTAATTTAAAGCTGCTGGCATGTTGCACACATGACTAAAATTAACTAATTTGCGCTGCCATCGTTGAAAAGAATGTATTTCCAACTTGTTTCAGGCTGCATAAATCGAGCTCGGTTTTTGACCCCTCAATGTCGCAACTCTACTAGATGGCTCTGGGGAAATATCCATCCTTGTTCCAAAGAGTACAAACACTGACGTGAGAGAGTGGTGACGCAGCGGCTGCCCCATTCATTTAGGACTGAGACAGACATTCATGCTGCTGCTCTCACTACTGCATCTATCCGTCCCGAAATAAGCACTCCTCCAGTCGCTCCGGCTCACTGTTTTTTTTGTTTTGTTTTTTGTTTTTTTGTTGTTGCAGTTGTGAGCATGCAAAACAACGGCCGTGATCGTAACAGGGATTCAAGAAAAACATGGAAAAACTGCCTACATTTTTACCAATGCACTTTATATTTATTCATCTTTAGTCTGGAACTTAAGAGGACCGTTTCAGGTAGGAAAGTGTTGAAAGTACTGTATTCTTCCATTCATGCCAAACTCGTAAAAGTAGCCTATAGTTCTCCGCTGGGAACGTTTGTTTATCATTGTGGCAGCTTTCAGTCATATTTTGCACATGTTGCTAAATAACGCCGTAAACTGTTAAAACAACTGTACATTTCAGATTCTGATGCTTTTGGTATGCCACGAACGAAAGTCCGAAATCTGAGTGGAACCAGATGTGGAGAGGGGAGGGGGGATGGGTCTGTGTGGGCTTATGTTTTTACACTAGTGTTTTTATATATTTATTAATTAATTCTCCACAAAGCTATTATATGTGTTGTAAAGTCAGATGGTTAGGCGACTCGTTTAAATTTCTTTCTTTGTAGGCCTACTACTTTTAGTGCCGGATGGATGTTATAGTCTACTTTGCATTGTATACCGTGGCCATCTGACGCTGCATTTGGCACCCTGCGGGCTGCTGTGACCTTAACATCCTGTGCAATTAACTCAGTCAGCCCATGTTGATGCAAGTATAAGCAGCAGGGGCGAAATCCAAAAGCGACCTCGCCCGCGGGCGCCCGGTTTCAAAAGCGGGCGCCCGCTTTCACAAAAACGGGCGCCCGTTTTTGTGAAACCGGGCGCCCACTTTTGAAAACGGGCGCCCGTTTTCAAAAACGGGCGCCCTTTTCAAAAGGTTATGGTTAGGGTTAGGTTAGGTTTAGGCATAGGTTTACTGAGGTTAAGTTTAGGGTTAGAGTTAGGTTTAGGCATAGCCTAGTTTGTGAAAACGGGCGCACGCTTTTGAAAACGGGCGCCCGCTTTCACAAAAACGGGCGCCCGGTTTCACAAAAACGGGCGCCCGTTTTCAAAAGCGGGCGCCCGCTTTTGAAACCGGGCGCCCGCGGGCGAGGTCGCTTTTGGATTTCGCTGGCTCTCAGTATAAGCGTGGATCACAACACGAACTATGGTGTGTGTGTGTGTGTGTGTGTGTGTGTGTGTGTGTGTGTGCGTGTGCGTGTGCGTGTGTGCGCGCGCGTGTGTGTGCGCGCGCCTGCGTGCGTGTATTCTGCAATGCAATGGGCGTTAGGAATTAGGAATAAAATGAATTAGGAATGAGACTTCAGTCAAGCCTGAATCACCATATGGGTCAGGAGTCGGACTCAAGGGGATGGGTTATCATGGCCCATAGCTCTATTGCTTTATGCCATAGAAGCGGCAGAGATGGACCAACCAGAGCTAGATATAAACATGCATGTTTCCCACCTTTGGGAAGAGGTTATGGGTTTTGAACTGTCACCTTTTGACAAACTACTGTATGGTTTCAAAGGAGAGCAGTTGAGGAAGTTTGTCTCTAGTCTATAGTCTGTGCCAAGTGTGGGTGTGTGTGTGTGTGTGTGTGTGTGTGTGTGTGTGTGTGTGTGTGTGTGTGTGTGTGTGTGTGTGTGTGTGTGTGTGTGTGTGTGTGTGTGTGTGTGTGTGTGTGCGCGCGCATGTGTGTGTGTGTGTGTGTGTGTGTGTGTGTGTGTGTGTGTGTGTGTGTGTGTGTGTTATACATCGTTATACACACAGACACCTCTTTTGTTTACCCATAGAATGATGACATTTGTTGAAATGAATATATTAAAATTAATTTGTTTATTTTCTGAGTTAGCCCCCAAATCCTGAACTCTTTTGAAGATTTGGGCTAATTTGTAGGCATAGAATATGTATATTTGTGTAGTCATGCACCGGTGACTAGTTAAGGCAAGATACCAGACCCCTCACATCAGCATAATCCACTGCTTTGCTTTGACTGTCTTTAAATCATCCTCCCGCAGTCTGTCTGACCTTTTAACACATGCCTGCGTGCGCGCATGCGTAAAATAAAAATTGAAAATAGAGATTTTGAAAACATGACTAATACGAAAAAGTCCCTTGTCTGCGAAGTACAACAATGTGCAAACACAGCAGCTGCTGTGATAGGAGAAGGATATCAAATGAAACACAACCACCCTAAAGATTAATCATTGTGTGTATTCATGCATCAAGTGAACTTGGTACATAGAAATTGATTTATTGAAGATTCTGACTTTCAAATGTACAGTACATGCCTTTGTTCTATTGACTGTATTGTAGCGTTGTATTGTGCTTTTTGGTTTGGCAATGTTATGTTTTCTCATGCCAATAAAGCCCTTTGAGTGTGTGTGTGTGTGTGTGTGTGTGTGTGTGTGTGTGTGTGTGTGTGTGTGTGTGTGTGTGTGTGTGTGTGTGTGTGTGTGTGTGTGTGTGTGTGTGTGAGTGAGAGAGAGAGAGAGGGAGAGAGAGAGGGAGAGAGGGAGAGGGAGAAAGAGAGTGGCTATATGGACACACGTGCAAAGTGTGAAGTTGAAAAAACACTCACACCCTGTGTCACGTGATGGTTTTTTGACTGGTTGTCAATGGGACTTCAAGCTCGGCTCAGCTTGAATTTTGCGCTATAGGGCAAGCTTTTCCAGGAAGCTGGCCGTCACAGCATTCTCAAGCTTGGGTGGAGCTTAAAGAGGAGGTGCTGTGATTTTTTTTTCCAATTTTGTACATGTAAGAGGTGACAGTATGTAAATAGACCCCTTGGTGTGTTCTTTATGTGAAAATTGTGCAATGATGTCTTCCCTTTGTATTTATGGTTTCTTCCTGGGGGCTGAACCGTTCCAGTCAAAAGTGCCAATGAAAAAAACTTCAATATAGTGACATCACATGCTCAACCCCTCCCCTAACTCCTCCCCCTTTATCATACAACTAAAGCTGTGGGTGTGGCTTCAGTTCAGGTGGATCTCCACCCATCACCACCCACCAGGCAAACCAGGCCTAATTAATGAACTGGTAGGGTGAAATCATAAAAATGACAGTTTAACAAACACTGTACACTTATTGTGAAAAAAAAACTTACTTTTATATAACATTAATACCTGATGATCATGTTTTAGGGTAGAAAAAATTCATGGCACTACCAGCCAAAAAATGTCACGTGACACAGACGTGAGGGTTTTTTTCTTTTTTTTTCCAAGTTCACGTTTTGCAAGTGCGCCAGAGAGAGAGAGAGAGAGAGAGAGAGAGAGAGAGAGAGAGAGAGAGAGATGCACAGACTCACTAGACAGGATTTTATTCTCTGATCAAAAATAACTTTTACTTTAATTTGAGAGTTCCTTTAAATGGATTGACTGGATCAGTGAAACCATTTTCAATAAATGTCATCATTCTGAGTAACCGATAAAAATTTGGTCAGCAATTAGTTATGAATATAATTATGTCATGCATGAATAACATTTAAATTATTTACAATTCAGTTCTGTCTGTCACTCTGTCTTTCACACAGAACTGTCTGTAACTATATGAACGTATCTAGACATTACCCGTAGGGCTTTTCTGTCTGTCTGTCTGTCTGTCTGTCTGTCTGTCTGTCTGTCTGTCTGTCTGTCTGTCTGTCTGTCTGTCTGTCTGTCTGTCTGTCTGTCTGTCTGTCTGCCTGCCTGTCTGCCTGTCTGTCTGTCTCTCACCCCCTTAACTCTCTGGCTTCTAGTGAGATAAGTGGTTAAACTGTGGTTTGGCAGTCTGCAGCAATCAGTCACATCATCCAAGTTAAGTTTTGTTGCTGATGGCAGCAACAAAATGATTTTTCTTCAGGAACTCTCATTCGCTGCAACTCAGATAAAGTTAAACCCCCACTTAATCTCAGATGTTAGACCACCATCGTACAGAAATGAAACAAACGCAGGCTGGAATTTCCTGTCTATTTGTTAGTTGCTCTTATAACATTTTCCAGTTAATGGAATGTTGTTGTTGTTTTTTATTTCCAACATATGTCAAAATAAAAGAGGATTCCCAGATTTGTTGTAGCGTGAGAGAGCATTATTTATTTATTTATTATTTATTATTATATTTAAAAGCCCCACTAGCAGCCCCTAGAGGCTTTTCTGCTTTTTACACCCAATATGAATTTGGCCAAAAGGTCGTAGTAGGTTAGACATGATCATCTTCAAGGGATAATCAGTCACAACTGTCATATATTTTCATCCTGCACTGTACAATTCCAAAGAACTCAGATATTAGAGAGGTTGATGCCGCAAGAATCTTCCAGATCTCACTTAGCTCAGTTAACTGAGCACATCAGTGCTTATTACATCATTTGCTGATGCTGATGATTACACTAACTTGGACCCATTGATTCTTACACCAACTTGGACCCAGCTGCAGTTAGTCAAGTCCCACGGTCTTCTTGCTGTTTACCAGTTATCCAAACCCTGTTCTTCATCCATCCCCTCACAGTACACACCCAACACCCACTCCTCCCAGCAGGGGAACCTGGCCCAGAAGCTGACCTGATTATGAGGTGGAGGTTCTGGGAAGATCAACCTCTCTTGGCTCATTTGCTGGTTGTTCTTGGCTGGAGTTTAAGCTTCTCTTTTCGGCAGGAAACAGCCTTTAGTCTGAAAAGGGGTGAGGGGGCATAGAGCAGAGAGTAAGGCTGGATGAGACAGCAGGGGAGATGTTATGTCTTACATTTCACAGGCCTAATGGTTTAATGGTAATCAGGAATCCTCCATTTTCTAGAGTTAGTCCATATCAAACTTGCTGCCCTCTGGCATTCTGAATTTGTGCATGGACTTCATGGACTTCACAGAGTTTTTATAAGATATAAAATACTCTGAGTACTGAATACTACCAATGCTCCACGGCAGATTGAGTGACCTATAGTTTATTTTATTTTATAAATATACTGTATATATATATATATATATTGGCTGTTGTCTCCATCTGTGTGTGAACCCTGTTCACACACTGTGTGGTTTCGCTGCCTTTGGAATTTGCCTCAGCACGGAAGTTGGACATGGTTGGTTGTCTTTTCTTGCATCCACAAGTTCTTTCCTTCTCTTCAGCATGTCCTCTCACTTGATCTGAGATTGTTAGTGAGTCGGTCGGTATGGGGCAATCTTAGTGTCTCCACAAGATCACGATCCCAAGTCACAGAGTGTGTCCACGGCCAACTCAGGCCCAGCAACACCAAGCGGGTAAAAATGAGGCATTTTAGTCAATTTGTTCCAATACAGCTTTATACTGAAGTGGCGGTTAACAATTCTGTGGCCATAGAAACACAATCCTAGAAACTGCTGTGCAAACCTGTAAGAAGGTCAAATAGTTGTCCATTTGACACGAAATATGATATATGATCAATTTGGACTGGAGGATCTGCTGGATGATGGCTCACAGAGATTCTCAGTGAAAAGAAAAAAAAAATATATATCTGATGCAGGACAATGTCACTATGACAACATGAGACAAGATGGGTTTGTTCCAAACCAAATATTACCAAACCATTTCTCCTATTCTTTTTACTGCCTTGTATTGTTTATGGGTGTAATATGATATACTGTATATTCCCCTTCTAAATCATGAACACAGTCCTTTATTGCCCTGAAACCATCATTCCCACTAATCTTTTCACATCTGCCACAGCCTGGCACATTAAGCATTTTTACAGATGGCGCGGGCCGTCCTTAGGTCCAGTGGTGGCTCCTTAGGTCCGGTGCTCATGAAACTTTGCGTGCATTCATGCACACTCTTTAAAGGCCAATGGGGAGAGAGAGAGATGGGGAGTCGGGATTGGGACTCAAACCTGTGACACGCTGTCAGGCTGGATTGGAAGGCAGGTGCACTGCTAGGACATGTAGACCAGCCACCCTGGCCATTTAACAATTATTTTAAGAAAGAATGCCACTTGGACGAGATAATAGAAATCTAAAATTACCGTATACATGATGTGCAATGTGTGATGTCATAACCAGAGATGCTTTCTGTCAGTTACCGGTACAGTGTGGTACTTAATGCATGCATGCACGTGCGCGCGCGCACACACACACACACACACACACACACACACACACACACACACACACACACACACACACACACACACACACACACACACACACACACACACACACACACGCACGCAGGCAAAAAAAAAGTTGTTCTTCTAACTTGAACCTTTAAGGCATCACAATTAGTGGACAGTAAACAGGCCTAACAACAGGGTGCTACAGTGAGATGGGTGGCTATGTAGTGCAGCAGGGCCGTGATTATATTTGATTACACTGTACAAACCACTGGCAATGCGATGCTTTCGAGAGTGATTTATTCTCGGTTGTTGTGCACCGAAAATAACCAGTCTATAAGATCACGACGTGTCATGCCGCAACACATCGTGAGCTTGTACATCGGGCAATTTTCACTGTGCAGCACCAGTGGGCAACTAAGTATAGATCAGGGATACTGTTTTGCTAAACCGCACGACCATTGTGTTTTCTATTGTGAATACATCTACAGAGTAGTGGCGCTCAAGCCTGACTCTGGTTCTCCAGAACCCGACCACAGATGTTGAGTGAAAGAGGATGGCTACAACCGCTAACATTGATTATTGTCTGTTTAAGATTACAGGGAGCTTGTAGTGCTTTTGAGAGGACACTCCGTCTTCTCACCATCTATACAAGTCACAAGGATGTAGCTTATTAACAGCATTGACCCTGGCGTCCCCGTTTTTTTTTTTTTTTTTTTTTTTTTTTCTCTTTTTTGCCAGAGTCAGGAATTGGAACTAAACTCGGATCTTGCTGTCAGGCTGTTCCAGAGCCATCCATACTTCCAAATTATTATTATATTTTCCAATATAGTGAAAATAGCAGATCTACAAGGTTAAAAGTGGACGCTTTATGAGATTAGTTCCATTGAGTGTACTAAGGAAGTGGTTCTCAACATGGGCAGGCTTCTCGAAGGAGTGTTACCAGCAAAATAATTTAATATAGCATAAAAGCCACATTCGGAAATTGCTGACCTACAACTTGCTTGTACTGTAGATCTGCTGTCTTCAAGCATTCTTTGAAAATGTTTGATCATTTTGGAATAGGCTTATAGGTTTCATAGATATTGTAACTTCCATACACACATAGTGTAGGTCACAATGGCACAGACATGGCCTGGCTTTGGTCATATTACTGATATTGTGGATTCATGCCTCGGGGAGGAAGCGTGAGTGAATTCACGTTATGTTTCTGTCCAAAGCCAGGCTAGCACAAACCCTTTTCAGATGGGGGGTCTGTAGGCCAAATAAATATTAATGTGGGAGTCCTTGGCATGAGAGAGTTTGAGAACCAATGTACTAAGTATCCCCATACTCAGAGGTCCTGTTTTCAACTAAACACACAGTGATATTTCCCACCTTCCCCACTTCCTGGCCCCTTGCAGGAGCCCGTGGAGTTGGAATGTGGAGGGTCTCACTTTCTCTCTTCTAAATCCCAGATCTGTTTGTTTTGGGGCTTTTCGTTTTTGCACTTCTAACGGCACCACAATTTAGAGCCACAGCTGCTCCCTCCATATACTCTCTCTCTCTCTCTCTCTCTCTCTCTCTCTCTCTCTCTCTCTCTCTCTCTCTCTCTCTCTCTCTCTCTCTCAGTCCCTGTCCCTCCCTCCTTCTCTCTTTCTATTTCTATTTGCTGCAGAATTTCTCTTACAGAGGGCATATAAACATGCGTTACCACATTTACACTCCAAAGCTGTTTTTACTACAGTGGCAGAATTGTTCCAGCACAAACATTAGCCACGGCCCACAAAGACCGTTAGAGAACTCTCTCACACTCTCCGCTCTTGCTTCTCTTTGTCACCGTTTATACCGCTTTGACCAGAACTACTAGGAAGCTTAATTGCCGTAAAAATTCCGATCATCAACAAAACATCCACTACAAAATCGCTGCCCATGTTGGGATGAATTAGAACATTTTCACTATACTTCCTGCACTTAAAATGGAGTGTAAGACTGCTTGTTTTTTAAATCTGCATTTTCCAGTCAGTGTTTTAAAGCAGGTTAAAAACAGAAGAAACAAAAAAGAAAACGGGTGATGAGAGAAAACCACACAGTTTTTGGGAAGTGTTGTTTTTTGTAACCCGACATTCCAGTCACTCTTGCTTAAGTTCAGCCATTTCTTCCCAATGTCGTGTGTGTGTGTGATGTGTGTGTGTATGTGTGTGCACGCACGCGTGTGTATGCGCGCGAACACGTCTTTGCTCAGTCATCGTTTTGTTAGTGTTATATTTATTTTGGATAATACCAGTCTGGTTGAAGTGCACTGTGTGTATGTGGCATGGCTCTATGACTGAAACCATGCAGGCCGCTATTGTTCAAACTACTGCATTTTGATGTAATGCCTGCCAATGAGGCCTCAGCTGCCTCCAGCTGCAGAACGAAAAGGGGTAATCAGGGGCTGTAAAAATATTTAGCTACATCATACACAGCCCTTTTCTCACCAGCAGAGACTTGCTAAAAGTTCTCATGAATTAAGTTCCTTTACACTTTACAGTATTGGTCCCTTGAACCACCAAACCGCTGCTCTATCCACAGGCTAAACCCTGTTCAGATTTAGACTACAAGCTCCGCAGGAGGAGAGAGGCCATTCCAGGTCAAACGTCTGGAATAGTGCGAATACCATAGACGTGGTGCGTGTCGAAATATCCTATTGTGATTTCTACATGTGGATTAATTACTGCATAAACAAACACATGTAACCACTTTTCGCGTCTCACTACATAATATATCCCTCCCATTAACACCAATAAAATAACACTTGGATGCGGGCAGATGGTTTTTGTCAATAGTTGGTTAAAATGCTGCAATGTTTGTGAAGTAACCTGATCCTTGATACTAAATTATGTCATAGAAACAAAATCAGTTGTGGTGTGTTATGGCACTGAAAAGCCAGCTCTAACCCAGGGCTAAATCTATTAAATTGATTGTTCTCCTGGCTCACACCAGTAGCTAATGTGGAACACTTTGAACAGCACTATTGACCGATGCCAATGTTCATCTGTCCCCCTGCACAGGGCCGCTGGACTCGGATGTGTTTTCTTTCTTCCACGAGGGGGCCGGGGGCTGCCTGGGGGTGCGGGACCACTCCGTTGAGGTGATGGCCTCCTGCAGCGAGGAGGGCCAGCTGTGGAAGTGGGTGAGCCGGGGTCGCCTCTTCAACCTGGGCTCCTCGCTGTGCCTGGGGCTGAGCACCGAGGCCGACGGCTCTCCGGTCAAGTCGTCTCCGCTGGGCATGTATACCTGCGACCACCAGCCCCCCGGAGTGCGCTGGACCTGGTACTGCGGCCAGGTGCTGGAGAACCTGAATAACTACATGCCCGTAGCGGCGGCGAACGCCTCGGCGGGCTCCTCCTTCGTCGTCATAGAGCACAAGTGGCGGCTCAACAGGGAAGACCAGGACCTCTGCAATGACGCGTACCGTGGTGTGTATGTCATTGTGTGCTACTACTGACCATATTAAGCATGCCATTGCTTATGTGTTCCAACCCCCTTAAACCAGGGGTTTTCAACCTTTTTCATACCAGGGCCCACTATTTATTTATTCTGCATTTTAGCCACGGACCACCATTTGATGTTGGTCCGTGGTTTGATGTTGGTTTGATGAGACCCAAAACTAAGGATTTTCAAGTTTGTGTCCACCACAAAGAGATAATTGGCAAAACGTTGGTCAAAATAACAATTGTTCTACATTTTCTAATTGTGTAGATTCTTGAAAATTAAATAATTCAGGTGCTTAAATATAATTTAACTCTGGAGTGTGTAAAATAAAACCAAATGGACCCAGGGTCCATTTGGTTTCATTTTACGCTTTACAGATCTAAGGGTCCCTTTGGTTACCAACTGTCCATCATTTAGCTGTTGACCACCACACAGAAATTGGCATCATGTGAATATGGCCAATACAGTCAAGATTCAGATGTATTTTGTGGTGGTTGATGATTTTTTTTTTGTGGTTGATGGTGTAGAAACTGTGAATCTTTATTCAGGTCTTGGAGAATAAACACCTCAACAGACCAGACCAAACAGACAGAGTTCAGAGGGAAGAGGATTAATACTCTAAATAACAAGACAGTGTCAGCATAAGTGCTGTTTTATGGCTTTGATTAATCCTCTAAGCATGTAGAAGTGTTACTGAGTGCTCAGAGCGAACAGCCAAAGAGTCTAGAAAAGACTCAATAAACTCACTCAGGCTAATGTTTTATTTTGGTTCAAGTAAAGTACTCTTTTTGAAAGGCCGGGAAGACCCTATATAAATTCAAGTAATTATATTATTATTATTTACAGAACCACATACTTAGACGTTTCTCTCCTATGTACAGTATGACATCATACTGTACATAACCACATCACCACTAGTATCTTCTGATATTACTGATATTACCAATCAAGAAACACTAGTTGTTTCTTTTCATCATATGATTCAGACTCTGTCGTACATCCCTTATTCTGCCACCTATTTTCAGCTGTGCCCTGCCGGGTGAGGTCTCCTGCGAGGCAGGTGATGTTTTTGTTGCGCATGCCACAGCTGTACGGTATATGTTTTCAGATGAATGCAGAAAATTGTCATCCCCAGGGCATTTTGAGGACAGTTGGCTGCCTGCCATATCCATGCCGCGCCCTCAAGTGTATTTGTTTTATACTATACATGTATACATAGTATAAAACTATATATAGTATAAAGCTATATAGTGGTTTCTCCTCGTGTCCAATGTCAGCATCAATTCTACTCCCACTTCCCTCAGCAGCATGAGTCTTTAGTTCACAGGCTCCCCCTGACTACAATTAAAACCAGATCTGCTTTTAACTTAAGACCAGAAAATCTCCCTCTACTTTCTTCTTTATCCTCTCCCCTAAGTTTAGTGCTTTTGCTTCTTCTTTTTCTTGTGGCGTGATGATGACATTTTTAACTTTTAAGCGCCAATCCTTGCAACCTTCTTTGTGAAGTAAACACAGTTGGAGCAGAATGCCTCTGACATTAGTCAGCCCAAAGGCTGCGGAGCAGCTTAACTGCAGCCATTTCTGTGGTGGAGTTAGAGAGGGAAGTCAAGAGGATATTTTATAACACTTTCCCCTGCATTTAACACATCTGCCCTAGTTTCCATATGGCCTTAGTGGAGGTACTGTGTGTGTGTTTTGGTAACATTACAAACCCTCTTCCAGTCTCTCTCTCGGCCTCTGCCCCAGGCTGTGTCATGCCTCTCTTTGCACCCTAGGGCCTACTATGGTACCAGTGGAATGCAGAGGGTGCGGTGGCAACCTCTGGGCATTTTGTCAAATTATAGCAATCCAATATAGTTCATTAGTTCATCTAGCTCTTTTCACTTTTCCCTGTTCCCAATTGTCTTGTCTTGGATTTTATTTTCATACGTTTGTCACATCTGTGATTTCGCAGCTGGGATGGAATTTGCTTTATTGAGAAATGATGCTTTAGCTATTTTTTGCAGGCCTTTTTTCATTTAGTTTTAGTGTTACCAATACTTGTTGCTTATGCCTTACTTTATGAAAATAATCCCCTGCTGACAAAAGCCCACACATTGATTTGATTTCTATTTTAATCGTAACATCATCCTCTGTTTTTCCACTCTGTTTGATTATACAAGACAATTGAGTCAACAGAAGTCAACATGGGGTTTTTCAGTTCAGCAACGTTCAGTCTGATAACTCAGTGGTGGTTCTCAACATTTTCTCTGTCAGGGCCAACTTGAATATCTTGAAAGTGTTGAAGCCTCACACTGCCTGAACCATCTAACCACGTAACATTGCACATTCTTTTTTAATGTCATATTACCGTATTTACCATTGATTTTTTGCCGTTATACAATAACTGGAAGGTGTCTTTGCTAGGCTACGGTCCAGTCCGATTTGCTGAGTTCTGTGCATCTGAAATGTCACTTCGCAAATCACTCTGGCCAGGAGCCTATCCCCAAAGGTAGGCGGGGCATATGAAGGTTGTAATGCAGCCGAGGATTCTGATTGGTCTGTGGTTTGTTTTAGTAAAGAAACACTAATTCACATTCGTTTGAACACCATTCAATCAGAAACAACGTGGCTGTGTGACAGGTGACATCAGGGAAATGCAAGACAAGCAGGCTCTGGCCAGACTGAGTTGCAAAGTGACATTTCAGATGTGTGAAACGTAGCAAATCAGGCTATAATCCAGGCTACGTCTTTGCTGCTATAAATGATGGTAATTTACCCTTAGTGTACTGAACGCGTTTTGGTGTTCTAAGCATTATGTTTTAACTGTTGAAAAATAGCAGATCTACAAGCTCATAGCGCGCCACCGAGTGGCGCGCTATGAGCTTGTATCTCTGCTATTTTTGAAAAATCGTGAAAACGTGGTGAAATCTTTGAATATTATGTTATTCAGAAACTAGATAGGACACAATGGGTTAAACTTCATTATGTGCCCACTCCGCAGACATCTACACAATCCAGGGGAACTCTCACGGCCGACCCTGCTACTTTCCCTTCCTGTATGATAACCAGTGGTTCCACAGCTGCACTAGCATCGGTCGAGAGGACGGACACCTGTGGTGTGCCACCACCTACAACTATGGCAAGGACGAGCGCTGGGGCTTCTGTCCTGTTAAGAGTGAGTCATTGCTTCAGTGCTGATATCTGTCTGTCGCACAGGGCTGCTATTAAAGTGGACTCTAACCATTTTCAGCATTTTACTATGTCATTAATATATACCTTGGACATGTTGTGTGGACATGATAAAAAAAGGTCCTCCCCTTCTGTGCTTCCTAGAAATGGAGGTCTGAAAAAAATCATTAACATGGTCAAACGCAACTTGATGACATCATCAAGTTGTGTTTCACCATGGTAATGACTTTTCTTTCAGACCTTTTTTTCCTGAGAGGATACAAATGGAACCAAATGGACCCGCTAGGGTTATTTTCATAACAATTCTATTAATTACTTTTCAGATTAATAAAAAGTAGCACATTCTTTTTACACAAATCAATAACCCACTATAGTAGTAACCTAATGAAAAATGTAGATCTGCTCATGTCCATGTTTGTGAAAGTTTTGAATTTAATTTATTTTCACCTATAATGATGTTGCATTTAGTTTGGCAGTGTGGCTCTGCTCATGTGATATTATAGAGATTACCTGTGCAACATACACATTCTGAGATTGTGCACGTGCGTGTCTGCGCATGTGTGTGTGTTTGCTTGAAGCGGATGAGAAACAGACATAGTGATTAGTGGATGTACTGTATATATGAATTAATTAACTATTAGCAAATGTATGTGGGGTTTCCGGAGAGAAATAATTAGAAGTAGCTTCCTGACTTCTGTGGCTGCATAAACTATCGCTGCACTGGATTGTTTTTGTAATCTATTTAATCGATAGGTTTGATCGCTTAGTATATCCACTTGCCGGCAGGCACAGTACCATCTCTCGGTTCACAGAGTCACACTGTACATGTACATATACATTGAGTTACGTCACTGGTCCTCTTCTCACTCACTGTCAGGGCCGGATGTAACATTTCCCATTTGGGGGGGGGGGGGGGGGGGTGAAAAGGTATGGGGCGGCTTCATCGCCCGTGTCGCTTCGTGCCACGATCGATGAAGCCGCACCCATACCATTTTCGGTTACATGACAACTAAGAATCAATAACAACATCAGTTGTTGTCGAAGTTGCAACAGGCACGCAGCATGCATAAAGCTAAAGGTCTGACTCAGAGTTTTCTGTTTTGAATGATGAAATGGTGTTGGTTTTGTGGTGTCACAACTGTAGTTCGTTAGTAGCAGTACTAATGTTTCAAATCAATTTAAATAATAAGAACTTCAATTTGAAATATCTTTGGTTGTTTTGCATGCCATCATGTTTGATGGGACTGTCTGGGCATTTGGGGAGGGGCACACAATGCCCGTGCCTAGATGCGCCCCTGCTCACTGTCGTTATTCTGATCACTGATGACCTCTGACCTCCAGCCAATGACTGCGAGACGTTCTGGGACACTGACCCGCTGACAGACAGCTGTTACCAGTTCAACTTCCAGGCAACGCTTTCGTGGAGCGAGGCTCGCCTCAGCTGCCAGCAGCAGGGCTCTGACCTGCTGAGCATCACCAAGCTCCACGAGCAGACCTACATTAATGGTATGGGTGTACACAAATACATGCATGCACGCACATATGCATATGGAAGGCTTCGACCTGCAATGTGTTGACGGTTGATGTTTGCTAAAACAGTTTCCATTTTTGAGGTTTATGTATGAGACATAATATGACACGGACGCCCACGCCCACGCACGCGCGCGCACACACGCACACACACACACACACACACACACACACACTGGACCGTACATAGTCACTTTCGGAAAGTGGCGGGAAACCCAACACCTTATTTATACGTTGTACGATAGTGTCCTGCTGCACCAAAATAACCGATCTACAGTACAAGCTCTACCTTGATTTACTTATAGATCAAGCCTTTTACTTAAATTAGGCATAACCTCCTCACTCTGTCCCCCTCAACATACAGTTACATACATTGTACATAATACATGTTTTTACTCACAATATCAGCCCAAAGCAAAATACAAGTTTAACTTCATGAAACGTTCCACCTTTATTCCATCTTCAGGATCTTTTGCTGTTGTGACAATGTGGTGATAATTTGGAGAATTTGCTGTGTTTTAGGTCTACTGACTGGTTACAGTGCTGCTCTGTGGATTGGTCTGAATGACCTGGACATCAATGGTGGCTGGCAGTGGGCTGACTCCTCACCTCTCAAGTACCTCAACTGGGAGACTGGTGAGACTACAATAACACAACCTGTTCTATGAGAAATAAACATTATGAAATTCAATCCCCTTGCATAATATGATGTTTTTAAAACTCCTGGGATGTTGACTGAGCGTGTTTACTTGCTCTTTACTTTAAATACCGTAACCCACTGAAACATATCATTTGGGGTCCTTCGACCATGGAAAAGTTTGGGAACCACATACATATTTTAGAAAACGTTTAGGATTTAGACAACATTTTTAGAATCAGACTTAATGGGTTAAGATTCATTCAGTTCCAGTCTCTGACACTTTCTTGCGGCCATCAACTGCTGACTGAGAAAATCGGAAAGATCATACAGTTGTAACAGTATAGCTCCTTGGCAGTCAGAATGCTTTGAACAATCTTGTCTGACTGTTGACTCCATCCCAGACCAGCCGAACCATGCAGAAGAGGAGAACTGTGCTGTGATCAGAACGGAGTCATCAGGCCGCTGGCAGAACCGCGACTGCGATGTGGCATTGCCTTATGTGTGTAAGAAGAGGCCCAATGCCACTCTGGACCCATTCACCACAGGTCTGTCTGTAGGCATACAGTTCATACTGGTCCATTTAGATCATGTAATTTATATATCATACCCTCAGGGTTTCAAATGGGGGCCCAGGGGGCAAAAGGAAAGGAAAGGAGAAAAATAATCAATAATAAAGTGTATTGTGTACTGTATATAGAAGATATAAATTGAATTTGTTCATTTCATATGGCTATTACACCAGTATGCCAGCACGCCATTATTGCCACATAAGACTGTAATGTGAAGGTATGTGTCAACAAAAAACATGCTTTTTTTAGTACTATATCATCTCCATTCATAGTCCTCGCACGCATCGCTTAGTGATGCCCACTCCATTCCAACCTCTAAACTGCTCTTCTGCATTATGAGCACAAATATAGCTACGCTAAAACAATGTGAAGAATGACTTTTCGTGTTTCTGCTATTCCATTCAACACTGAGTCGTAAATTAAGGGGTTGTAAGACACAATCAGGAGGGTCAAATGAGTGGTGCTCCTCTCCAAATATTGAACAATTGTCTGCTTGAAGCTCCTGAAATGCTAGAAATCCCTGCATTGCAGAAAGGCACTTTCTGTGGACACACCCCCTGGCCCCAACCTTTCATTTTGTGCTCGAGATCAGTTACACAAGTACTAAAACATTATTATTGTGTTATTATCAGTAAGTAATGTGAAATAAAAACTTTGAATTTGTATTGCATACAGGTAATCTACCTCATCCTTGTGCTTCACAGACTCATGGGCAGACAATGACAAGTATGAATGTGACGTGGGATGGCAGGCCTTCCAGGCAGGTTGCTACAAGCTGACTTCGGACAAGATAGATTGGGACACGGCTCAGAAGACCTGCCAAAAGATGGAGGCCAATCTGGCCAGCATCCACACCTTGCCTGAGCTAGAGTTCATCATACGGAACCTGAAGAAAGGTGATTTGTTGGTGAATTTTCTTTTCAACTCTTTGTCTTATCTTGTGAGAATGTCCGTGCAAGTGGTTACTTTCTTTAATGATAAGAAAGTAACACTCTCTCTCTCTCTCTCTCTCTCTCTCTCTCTCTCTCTCTCTCTCTCTCTCTCTCTCTCTCTCTCTCTCTCTCTCTCTCTTTCTCTCTCTCTCTCTCTCTCTCTCTCTCTTTCTTGCTTGTATTCAGAGCGACCTTCTGGAATTTCTATCTCAACTCCTATCCATTGATATCTTCTTTCAGATATCGAGGAGCTGTGGATCGGGCTCCATGACACTGATATGCAAATGGACTTCCAGTGGACCGACCACACACCCGTCATCTTCACATTATGGCACCCCTTTGAGCCCAACAACTTCCGCAACACCCAGGAGGACTGCGTCACCATCTGGGGACCTGTGAGTGACCTCTGAACCCTCCTTGACGGTGACCCTCCCGCAAATCTCACAGCAACAGACCCTCACAGCGACTTCTGCTCTGTTTGTTTGGATTAAACAGCTGTGTTCTCTCTCTCTGTTTGTCTATGTGCTGCTGGCATGCACAGGATGGACGCTGGAACGACAGCCCCTGTAATCTGACACTTCCCTCCATCTGTAAGAAACCAGGAACAAAAAGTGATGGGAAACCACAGCATCAAGACTGCAAAAAGGTATTGTATATAATCCTATTTGCCTATTGATCTAAAATGTTTCGCCTTTAACCACCCACCCTATACAGTATCTTTTGTCGGCCAGCGTTCCAGAGACGTTTCTGTAATGTGCTCCTCTCCTTTATCCGTCTACATCAAATCTCTTCACCGATCTACAAGCTCATATAGCATGTCACAACATGACATGTTGTTAGCTTGTAGATGTTATATTGTTGTGGAATGTTTGCCTAACGTGATATGCCCTAAAATAAGGATGCTTGGATTTGTGAGCTGTTACCCGCCTCTTCGACGGCCTTATTACCATCATCATCAGAGCAGCAAAACAACACATAGAATCGAACAACAGTCAGTAGTACATGAAAGCAAAATGGCAAAAATAAAACTCTATAGCAGACCAAAATGTTTGTTGAACAAATGAGTTTTTAGACCCTTTTTAAAACTTTCAACAGACGTGGCATTTCTCAAGTTAACAGGTAAATCACTCCAAAGCGTTGGTGCAACAAATGCAAAGGCTTGATCCCCTTTGGTACGTAACTTTGTAGCGGGGATGGAAATGCAGGGTAGCACCATCACAATCTGTGTAAAAACTAGAATGAAAAATGACCTGGCACAGAAGCAGCACTACCGTGGCGCTAGGGGTTATAACTGTTATTGTAAAACTCAGAGATGTTCTTTCACCCTGCTGTCCCCTGAGACGCTCTGGGTCTCCTGTCCTCCAGCCACCCACCCCCAGTCTGAAACGCTTCTATAAATCACCCCCTCGGGGCCAGGAAGGTCAGCAGACACCACAGACCCAGACAACCCTTACCCCCCAACATACATACTCCCTCCACCCCCTTAACTCCCTGTTCACTTTAACAGCCTAAGGAAATGCAGCATGCATTGCATTTACTGTACTTCAATCTGTTTTAAGGGTTTAAACCATGCCTAATCACACGACACACACGCAAACATTTACTTGGGCACTTTTGGTCTTTTTATGCTCTCCTGTTTAACCCACATGCTTAATCCTTAGTCCCATCTGTTGGATCCATCTCCTTGTATGATTTCCCAGTAATTAACTCTCCATATTTGATGTTCATCCTTATGCCGCTTTTGACGGAACACTGGTGAAAATGTTATCTATTCACAGTGCCAGCCTAAGTGTCTGTTCCAAATATATCAAAGGCGGGATGTTTATCTTTAATTCATGCCTCCCACAGGGGGTTATCAGTGGTCAGAAAATAGGTCTTCTCTAATGCAAGAAACAAGCGTCTTTTTTTCTCTCTTTTTTTCACATGCATGCAAAGCATGCGCATGGATTTGTGTGTGGGTTATAGGTCGGTATAAGTCTTATATGTTTGCTATGCATTGATTTATATCTAACTGTGTTTCTCAGCTGTTATTTTCAACAATGGGCTCTGTATGGTTCAGGACATTTGTTTGGTGTCATGTAACTATACCTCTCTCTCTGGGGAGTATGGGCATTCCGGGTGGTCATGTGGACAGAGGTCAGTTGGCATTGCACAGCATGGCATTGTGTGGCCATGTGGTGTTGATGTAGTGGTTTCACCCCGAGCGCTTGTCGCGTATCCCTCCGAAAACACTTGACGGAACATGTGTGAAATGCCTTTGATGTAAGAGAATGGATTATTAGAGTCACCGCACTGTCCCCAACACATTGTATGTGGCTTTTTTTTACAGCATTGTCACTGTGACTGAGGCAGTAGGAGACAGGAAGAGAAGGGAGCTCTAAAGGGGGGTCATATGAATTTCAACAAAGCAACAGCTGGAAGTCTTTGAGGGTTCTATCAGGCAGCCAGACACAGTTGACTCAGTAGCCAAAAAAGTGTGCAAAAAAGCTTGAGGTTGGGACTGATCCACTCAATTGGACACCCATGTCTCTCCCCACCCCATGCGTTCTCTATCTGTCTCTCTCTGTCCGTCTCTCTCCCTCGCAAACACCCGCACGCACTCGCGCGTGCACACACACACACACACACACACACACACACACACACACACACACACACACACACACACACACACACACACACACACACACACACAATCTCACCTCTCATGGCACTGTGAGTGCTCACTGCATTCCTCGTCTGTACATGTCCACCACTATGTGAATGGGTAGGAAAAGCTGAGGGCAGGCAAGTTTAAGCGCACACAGGCAACTTGTCTGCGCCTAAACTTGTTCTCTTGACTATTCTTTATTGTGATGATGACACAATAAGTACAGTGCAGTTGGTACTTAAAACATTAAGTGGATGATTTCTTTTCAAAACACATATAAACACATATAAACACACACACACACACACACACACACACACGCACACACACACACACACACACACACACACACACACACACACACACACACACACACACACACACACACACACACACACACACACACACACACACACACACACACACACACACACACACACACACACTTTCATTTTCTTGACAAGAGAGTCTGACTCCTCTCCTCTCCTTCTTCCAATAGGGCTGGAAGTGGCACAGTCCAGCCTGCTACTGGGTAGGAGAGGACCAGGTCACCTTTGATGAGGCCAAGAAGGCTTGTGAAGATAGCGGAGCTGCACTTGTTGCCATTACCAATAGGCATGTGACATAACATACAACCAAATATATTATACATATAAATGCAGTCCATTTTACACATACATTACAGTCAAATATATATGGTCCAGAATCCCTAAACAATACCTTTACATTTTGAAGGTTTGAGCAGGCCTTCGCCAACAGCCTAGTGTTCGGTCGCTCTGGAGACTCTTTCTGGATCGGCCTTCATAACCAGGGCAGTCCCGGGACTTTCCAGTGGCTTGGCGGTGATGAGGTGTCGTACACCAACTGGAATCGAGACCAGCCAGGTTGGCATAGTCTCTTCTTCTTCAAAGTGTTATGTTTGATTGATGTTCTGTGACATAACATGATCTACAAGGTAGTAGGTACAGAATGAGCAGATGAGCAGTTGCTGAAAACCTTAGTGAAATAATTCTATAGCCTAGATTGGTGCCTCTTGCTTGCAAATCTGTACCCCAAAATAGCCATTTAAAAACAGGTCCTTATATACAGATTTGTCCCAGTAACAGCCCTACTTAGCTGGATGTATGTGTTTCTGAGAAATCATCAGTTATTTCAATGTTTACAGAGGTTAAAGTCAGCCAATGAAGCGTGAAGTCTTTTCTTTTTCTTTTTTGGGGGGCAAAAATGGGCCAATATATTAAGGAAGTTGTAAACATTTTTCTTCTATTAACGAATATGTTTTGCAGCAGCACATTATAACAAGGCAGCAAAAGGGAGCAAATGCTTTGTGCAATATCAATCCGGGCCATCATCATGCAATTTCCAGATATATGAGCTCCGTGATGTTAAAAACAGCCTTGGTCCAGGACTGAACGACAAGTCAAATTCCACAGTCAAAATCCAGTTAGGAGCACTGATGTCACCAGTGAGCTCTGTTATGAACCCATTATGCTCCCTGCATATTGCGTTCATTATGCAGGGACAGAGGCTAGCGCATTATTCAGTAATCAGTATGTTTTTATGTTGGACTCTCTCATCAGTTGGGTTAACAATTCATTAATGGAAAACAAGAAAATTCCTACATTCAACATTAATGGAAATGGAAAAATTATCAACTTGGCCCGCTAGACCTTTCCCTCAGACACTGGCTCAACAAAGTGTACTATTTCCACCAATGTCTGCGGTCCAGACTCCTTTTGGCTAATGCAACGCCTCCCCCATTTCTCTCTCTCTCTTTCAGTCCAACTTGAGGGCGGCTGTGTCTCCATGGCTACGGGCTTCGCGACAGGTTTGTGGGAGGTGAGGGACTGTGCGTCATCGCGTGCCAAGTTCATCTGCCGTCAGACCCAGGACACGTCGCTGAGCCCTGAGCCTCCTGCCCCACAGCCCACCCCCAGCCTCACTGGATCCTGCCCTGCTAGCTGGAAGAGCAGCAGCGACTGCGCCACTGTTACAAGGTACAAGTTTGGCCAACTCGGCCCTGTTTGTCTCCAAGGTTTATACACTATGTGCAAATTTAATAGCCTTAAAAGACGTGCACTCAGAAAACATATCAATATGGTATAAACCATGGGTTTTCACCAGGTGGTCCGGAGACCACCAGTGTTCCCTGAGAGGATTCCAGGTGGTCCCCAGGCTAAATGATGGAACGTTGGTTAACCAGATGTAACTCTTTGAGAGCGTAAGAATGAAACCAAATGGACCCTTGCGGGTCCATTTGGTTTCATGTTTACACTCTCAAGAGTTCAAATATTCACCATCTGAATTAGCCCAAGTCCATACAACTAGAGAATGTAGAGGAATAATGGCCATTTGACCGAAATCAGCAAAAGAAATCTTTAGTTTTGCGGTCTGTGGGGCTAAAATGTCCTCAAATGGTGGTCCGTGGCTCAAATTCTGAATAAATAGTGGTCCTTGGTTTGAAAAAGGTTGAAAACCACTGGTACAAACGATCAACATAAAAAGAAGCAGGGGCTAGTCACAACTCACTTTAAAAAGCAGGCAGGCAGAAGAATAACAACATTTTGACCTCACAGTCTTTCTCAAGTATGTGAGTTTTTGTGTTGGCTTTTCAAAAGTAGCAGGTATAGCTGTATGATCTCTATTTTAGGTTTTATTTATTCATGTTTTCCTAATGTTTGCATGAGAACTATAAATCTTCTCTTCATATTTAGTTTATTGTCTTGGGAGGGGGTAAAGAATTGAATGCACTTATGTCAATCTGAAAACAAACTCCTACTGTATGTGTATTTTCACAATAGCAAATAAGGGTATCTGGATCTGAATATTAGCTGATTTCGAATGACTGTGTAGAATGGGCCTCAGGTCTACATACAGTATGTTATTGACCCTGCCATGCTGTGTAGGTATTTCAACTGGAACAGAAGCTCACCTGGCTGCAGGCTCATCTGTTCTGCCAGAAACACGGAGCCAACCTGCTGAGCATCAGTGGTCCAGAGGAGGAGCAGTTTGTCCTCAAGGTCCTCCATGAGACGTTTGGGTGAGTAATATAATATATACACCTGACTGTCAGACAGAAAAAAATCCATTTTATAGATTTGTATATTGTATTTCTAAACTTAAATAGTAATAGATAAGTGGTTTTGGACATACAGTGGTTTCTGCCTGACAATGACTACTGTATGTACAATAATGTAGACCAGCAGTTTTCAACCTTCTTGATACCAGGGACCACTATTTATTCAGCATTTGAGCCACGGACCACCATTTGATGACATTTTCACCCCACAGACCCAAAACCAAAGCACTAACTTGCTTTTGTCCAACATTCCAGACTGGATTTTCGCAAACAAAACAGGCAAACAAACATACAGTAAATCAAAACAACCTCTACAAATGACTTCTACATTGTGTAGACTTCTTACTTAAGTGGGCTAATTCAGATAATGAATATATTTTAAAACTTTTCATCTGGTTAACCAACTTAGCTGGGGACCACCTGGAACCCTCTAAAGGACCACTGGTGGTCCCCGGACCACTGGTTGAGAACGACTGATGTAGACAAAGATGACCATAATGAAAATGATGATGATAATGCTGATGTCTGCAGAGCGGAGGATCATGAGCAGCACTGGTTCTGGATCGGTCTGAACCGCAGGAACCCTGTGGACAATGGCAGCTGGAAGTGGAGTGATGGGCTGGCTGTGAGTCTGATCTTACATTCACATGCACATGCTTGAGTGAACTCTTTTTCACCACTACATCGTTGTTTGATACATCCTCCATCTAGCGTGCTTATGAAAGGATCCATATGTTAAATACAGCTGTTTTTGGTTGAGGCTCTTCATTCATATTTCTCGCTGTCGTAGTACACATACCAGAACTTTGGACGCTACAACTACAACATCCGCCAGTGTGCTGCAGCTGATCTGGGTACAATGACCTGGTTGGCTATGCATTGTGACTCTGAGTTGGACTGGATCTGCAAGATCCCCAGAGGTAAATCTACACAAAATAACATTACACAACTTACAACTTACCAAGGGATGTAAATGTCAAAAACATTGAAGGAAAGAACCAGCACAGAACTAGCTGCAGGAGCTGTAGGAACCTTCTGTTTGTATTATTCATGTAACAAATACAAGATGCATGTTTATGTTTTCAGGTAGCGTGGCAAAAGAGCCAGAAACCACTGAAGGTCAGTCAACCTTTACTTTTGAACACCCACACAAACTCAACTCAACTTTACCTAGCTGTCCATCACTGTTACAGTCTGTCTTAAAGGGCTTCACAGACAAAAACAATGCACCCTAAAGTCATTTTGTCCTCTTGTAGTGTCCACTTCTCCAGAATGGATTGGCTTTGAGGAGGCAGAATATAAATTCTTTGACCATCGCTCCACGTGGGACCAAGCTCAGAGGATCTGTACCTGGTTTGAGGCCTCACTGGCCTCTGTCCACTCAGTGGAAGAGGAGAACTTCCTTACCAACACTCTGCGCAAGGTACTCAACAGTAGTTCAACTACCGTAACTACGTTTGTAGTTCATAATCATTATACCTACAAGCAATTATGGACAATACAATGATGTTTAGCTCCTTTGACTGTTTGCAGCGTATTCTACTGGTACAGCAGATGTACTGATTCAGACTAATGTGCTTTGAATATTATGTTTGTTTATTGCATATAAATGACACAATTAAGTATGTTACCGCATGGCCTGCATGCAAGTATGTCAACCATCTCCAAACATTTACATGTTTTAGTAGGTAAGGAAGTAATTGTCCCTATCTCTCTCTCTCCATGACAGATGTCCAAGATGGAGGGTGACAACTGGTGGCTGGGACTTCATACCTATGCAAACGATGGCCGCTTCCGCTGGTCGGACCACTCCGTACTCAACTATGTGTCCTGGGCTCTGGGGAGGCCTCACCCACTCAGCCGGGATCGCAAATGTGTCTTCACATCCGCCAGCAAAGGTAAGGAGCAGGAAGCCTGAAAGCGAACACTGCTTTTTTATGACACTTTAGCAATTTGTCCTATATGTTTTAAATTAAAAGGTGCCGAATACTGCCATATCCTAGTACAGCGGTTTTCAACAGGTGGTCCGGGGACCACCAGTGGTCCTTGAGAGGGTTCCAGGTGGTCCCCAGCTAAGTTGTGTAACCAGATGTAACTCTTGAGAACGTAAAAATGAAACCAAATGAACCCTAGCGGGTCCATTTGGTTTCATTTTTACACTCTCAAGAGTTAAAATATCCATCATGTGAATTAGTCCTAATCTACACAACTAGAAGATTAATGGCCATGGACAGAAGCAAAGGAAATTTTTAGTTTGGGCGGTCTGTGGGGCTAAAATGTCATCAAATGGTGGTCCGTGGCTCAAATGCTGAATAAATGGTGGGCCCTGGGATGAAAAAGGTTGAAAACCACTGTCCTAGTATATGAAGACACTACAATGTTTTACTCGGGTAATAGGGGACTGGGCGGATCAGAAGTGCCACTCGGACCTGCCGTACATCTGTAAGAGAGTGAACGTCACAGGGACTATTCCACCGACGCCGGCTCCACCCCCGGTACCATCAGGATGTCCTCCTGATTGGTCCTCCTACCAGCATAAGGTACGGTAGCCCCCCAGTGTAACCCATTAAGACCTGAGGCCAATTCTATAGTTCTATCAAGAGTTTTCAAAAATTTAAAAATAGCAGATATACAAGCTTACAGCTTAGTTTGCTTGTAAATGTGCTACTTTTTCATGGCCAACGCAAAAATCTAATATGACACAGATGCTTTCCCTGCATTAATGGATGGGGATTTATGCTTATTTGTGTGCCGTGTCGCCAACCAAAAGTACAGCACGTCCCAGCTTATCTTATAATAGCACCGTGATTCCAAGTGTGTGTGTGTGTGTGGGTGTGTGTGTGTGTGTGTGTGTGTGTGTGTGTGTGTGTGTGTGTGTGTGTGTGTGTGTGTTGTGCGTAGTGTTTCAGTGTTCATGGCCTGGAGGAAGACAAAAAGGTTACATGGTCGCAGGCCAAGCTGTTGTGTGAGACAAAAGGAGGTGTCCTGGCAGTGGTACCCAATCATTTGGAGCAAGGTACTGCAGCCTACACACACACACACACACACACACACACACACACACACACACACACACACACACACACACACACACACACACACACACACACACACACACACACACACACACACACACACACACACACACACACATACTTGCCACGCATACAGTACACACAATCACACATACTGTATAAACACGTCCGTCAGCATGCACACATGCACACTCATACAGGTATATACTGCACATAGATACTCATATTGTATGGTGGCTCATTGCTGCCATGTGTACTGTATATTGTTACAATGACATCTTATGTGGTAAAGAGGTAAATCTTTATGTGGTAAAAACAACATCTTTATGTGACAAAGACACCATACTATTGGATGTGGTAACAACATGTCCAAGCATGACATCTTATGTGGTAAAGAGGTACATCTTTATGTGACAAAGACACCATACTATTGGATGTGGTAGCAACATATCCAAGCAGGAAAAGAAAATGCACATGGCAGCAACGAGCCACTGTATATAATGATTATGAACATGTCAGTATGCACAGATAAACGGATGATCGCATTAGCACGCACGCATGCACGCATGCACTCATGTACTGATGACATTATTGATGTTGTCACACAGCCTTTGTCACCACTCTGCTGTACAACGTCAGCGCTGACCTGTGGGTGGGTCTGACGTCCGACTCCAAAGGCCATTTCCAGTGGGCCCAGCGTGGCCTGCTCAGCTATACCAACTGGGCTCCAGGAGAGCCTCTGGACAACAGCGGACCTCACCACAACAAGAACCCGGTACTCTGTCAGCACTAAGAGAACAAACATTAACCTGGTAAAGTGCAATGACACCTTGGTAGAGGTTTGGCGTGTGTAGTTATCTTGCCGTGAACTACAAACATTAGTGAAAAGTCTTCAATAGTTGCTCTGGTGATTGATATTTCAATAATATTCTCCTAATTGATTTTCCATTGCATATAGTGAAACAGCTCTTTTTTTAACATTATCTTAACATTTGAATTAGGAAGGAAGAAATTAGGAAGGATCTTCAAATAGTAAAAAAAAGTAAATGGTTTTGTGATATTTAAGATTAAGACTATTTAAGATATCATGCTAATATTTGGAGTTATCATGGCATCATGGCAAGGTAGATAAATAGCATAAGCCTCTACTAAAGCGGAATTGTTCTTTAAACGCAGTTAACCAGCGCAATTTCCCTCTCCACTGAAATGATCTGTAAGCTCACAATGAACGTGAATGACCACTTGTCGTGGGCTTGTAGATCTGCTTTTTTGGTGAGAGTTGTGGAAAGTGGAAAGTTGAAAGTGTGTGGTGAATTGCACTTGTGTGGTTCTGATCTGATGCCCTCTATCACTGTGCAGGGGAACTGTGTGGTGATGGTTCATGGGAACCCACAGAGGAATACCGGCAGGTGGGCTTCTCGTCCCTGTGAGATGGAGAAACATGGTTTTATCTGTCAGAGGAGACAAGGTACTTTTGATGTTTTAACTTGGTTTCTTAACTTACATACAACTGCACAAGTTAGTAATTGTTTCTAATCTTTCTAGACAAAGAGCAGAGAGGTTTCATGTCATCTTGCTGTGATATACTGTAACGCCAAGTATTGCTGAGATACAGTATATTGTGCCATTTTTATACATAAAAAATATGAAACAAAGCGGATTCTGCATCACAAAACCCACTGTGGCATCTTAAAAATGCTGATTTTGATATTTATTTATATGTATTTATTATTTAGTATATGTAGAAGAAGACAACTCTTCAGTAAAATCAATGGGAAGTTGAAAGTTGAAAGAAAAAATAAATAAACATACTGAGTTTTGGTGAGTTGTGACATATAAGAATCTGCATTGTTTTAGTACTTTTATGTGCTAAATAGTGACAGCTGTTTCACGGTGATTTTTTTTTATTCAACAAGGAGACATCATTTTCGAATCAATGGATCCATAGAGCAAGATTTACAAGACTTACATCATGGCAACTGTGTCTGTCAATGGACTTTAAGTCAACACTAGTTGAACCCTTGTTTTGTTTGTTTTTACTTCAATCTATAATTTGACATTTAAAGGGGAATTCCACCCATTTTCAACATTTTTTTCTGAGAGTGTACAAATGCAACAAATGAACAAATGCAATCATCATCCCCCCTCATTTGGTTCCATTCGTGCACTCTCAGAAAAAAGAAGCAATGAGAAAGAAATCCATTAACATGGTGAAAATACATCTTGATGATGTCATCAAGATGTTTCACCATGTTAGTGGTTTTCTTCAGACCTCCATTTCTTGGGAACACAGAATGGGGAAACTTTTTTTATCATGTCCACCCAGCACCTCTAGGGTATACTAATGACATAGTAGAATGTTGAAAATGGGTGGACTTCCCCTTTAAGTCAACACTAGTTATTTCATGAACCCTTGTTTTGTTTGTCTTTACTTCAATCTATAATTTGACATTTAAACACAACAAGTCTTACCACAGACCTGCTACAACATCTGAGAACATATACAAACCTGTCCAGGTAGACTAGAGGGGATTAAACTCTAATTGTCCTGTTTCTACAGACTCAGCGTTGGCCCCAGCCCCCGCCCTCATCCCCCCCTCCCTCTCGGCGCCGGTGGAGTTGGGTAGAGTGACGTACCGCGTGGTACAGAAGCGTCTGGATTGGACGGGAGCGATCCACCTGTGTGAGTCCCTGAATGGAACCCTGGCCACGGTGAAAGATCCATACCAGCAGGGCTACCTCACACTGCTGATGAACAGCTTACACCGCTCTGCCTGGATTGCTCTGTATAACTATGGGGTGAGATCATATTTTAATCTCTTTAACGTAACAGTATTGAATTTGACTGTTGGAATGTACTGTACTGCACTTCTTCTGCTAGCGGCCAATGAGGCAGCTATTTTTATATGCTCCTCACGCCTGGCACTCCCTGCAGGCGTAGACTGTAGGAGTAACCTGTTGTGCTTGTAGATATTTGTTAGACGACTAATTATATGGGTCTTGAGGCACCAGAACGAAAGATGCAAAATAGATATTTGTGATAGATGTGTGTGTGTGTGTGTGTGTGTGTGTGTGCGCGTGTGCGTGTGCGTGTGCGTGCGTGTGTGTGTGTACTGTATGTGACTGTGTGTGTGATTTTCAGGGGCGGACCTTCACCTGGTTGGGGGAAGACGAGGTGGACTATTCCAACTGGAAAGATGGGGAGCACAATCTACTGGCAGGATGTGGTCACATGACCACTACTGGAGAATGGACTACAACACCCTGTGATGATAAACTGGAGGCTGCTATCTGTGAAATTGGTTCAGGTAAGTGGGCATGTGTACATGTGTGTGTGCGTACAATGCATGTGTGGGGGCGTCCATCAGTTCGTCCCTTTGTGTGAGTGTGAGTTTGTGTGAGTGAATAAACAATTCTTCCAACAACGTCCTATCCTCTCTTGTCAGAAGAGCCTGTGGTTCACCAGTGGACTTACCCGGGACAGTGTCCCCACTCTCTGGGTGACTGGTCCTGGGTGTCGTTCAGAAACCACTGCTACGCCTTTAACCTACAGACCCTCAAACTGCAGCAGGATGCACACTCCTCCTGTAGGAAAGGTAACCTAGCCGTTCTCGCTTCACCCAGTCACACACTAATCAGTTTCTCTCCCCACATTTGTATCTCATTTCACTGTAGAACAGTGTTTTTTTTTTTGGTTGAGGTTACTGGAGGTTCCCAGCAAAATATCTCATACTGTAGCATGAAAATCTGTTACACAGGGGATTTCAACCTTTTTGATCCCAGGGCCCACTATTTAATCAGTATTTGAGCCACAGACCACCATTTGGTGACATTTTCACCCCACAGAACCAAACTTTTGTTTTTGTCCACGATTCCAGGCAAACATGCAGTGAATAAAAAAAAATCAAAATTCTTCTACATTCTCTATTTGTGTAGACTTCTATTAAGTGGTGGTAAATTTAGATGACGAATACTTGAGAGCTTGAACATGAAACCAAATGGACCCTTGCGGGTCGATTTGGTTTCATTTTTACGCTCTCAAGAGTTACATCTGGTTAACTAACCTAGCTGGGGACAACCTGGAACCCTCTCCCACTGTGTTAAAACATCAAAAGGGGTTCCCGTACAGAGTGGGTTAAACCACTTTAACTCTGTTTTTTATACATTTTAGAGTAGCTATTCAAATAGCTAATCTAGAAGATCACAACATGTTGTGATGTGATGCGTTGTGAGCTTGTATGAGGATCATCTGTTTTCTTTAAACAATGTGTGGAAATTGTTTTATACTAAAGATAATATGAATGAATAATCTCACTACTGCAGTAATGGTACATGACCCAGTGCCGCTGCACCAGTACCACAGACAACAATCACATCAATATATCTAAATTTAGAATTGTTTCATTAAGCTGACTTTGGAGTGTACTGTCATTATTCCTCCATACACTGTAAAGATTTTGCTTTGTACTGAATTCACCACCCAATGGCCTAGTTTTACTGTTTTTATATCCCCTTTAACTATGCCTCTCCACTCTTTTCGCCTTGTCTCGTTCTCCTTTCTAGTTGGGGCAGAACTTCTCTCTGTTTTGGATGAGACGGAGAATGGATTTATATGGGAACACATTCAGAGCTATGCAGAACAAGCACATGGAGCTTGGCTGGGCATATCCTTAAAAGGTACAGGACACTTCAGACAACATTTCATTTCAAATCGACTCAAACCATTCCACCTGATAAACCGTTCTGACTGAATGGAGCCTTGATATTCACTGAGTATAGTCTCATGTGGTCAGACCCACCATCTTACGTCATTACTTCCAGCAACAGGAGATTTCAATCACAAGTCAGCATGTCCAGGTTTTTGCCAGAGAAATTCATGTACAGTAAACCTCTGTCTCTGACTCTGTCTGGCCTGACCAGATGTCCATGTTCGGCCAGTCTGTCGCTAGTGGTAATCTTGTATTGGGACTTGGGAGTGCACCATGAGCTGACTGGTGCATTATCCCCATTTTGAATCCAGTTGTAGTCCTGTGTTGCAAACTTGCATGTCTGTCTGCACTCTCGCTTTTAACCAACAAATATGAAAGATAGTCACAAAACAACCCAAAGTAACAAAACCTAAACACATGGTGTCCTGTGCTGTGCTGTAGGTAGCAATCTGGTGTGGAGTGAGAGCACAGAGATTTCGTACACCAACTGGGAGGTGAAGGACGACATCCTGAGCAGCATGCTTTCTGCTAACACCTGCTTCTGGATCCAGAGCAACACTGGCCTGTGGAAGCCGGGCTCCTGCAAGAACCGCACACACGGCGTCATATGCAAACGGCCGCGCAGTAAGCAACAATTGCATCAATTCCATCAACAATTGCAATGATTATTTGCATGTTTATTGAACACAGAAGAAGTCTCACTTTACAGTATATACATGTCTGTATTAATGATCATAATCTATCTATCTAATCTATCAATTTATTTGTTTTCATCTTTCAGTTGTGGATATTTCAGCAGTAACTGGTAAGTTGATATTACTACTACTGTACTACTACGTCATTATGCAATGGGATATGTTTACTGTATACCAGTGCCTAACCTCATTCTGTCTTCACACAGGGGATCCAAACCACCTTCCCACTCTGATTGTCATCGCAGTGACAGCGTTGCTTCTGTTGATGTTGATCGTAGCAGTGATCTACCTGTACCGCCGGCGAGGTGTGGGGTCCCGGGGGTCTTATGAGGGGGCCCGCTATAGCCGCAGTAACTCCAACCCAGCTGAGCAGGCAGAGAAAAACATCCTGGTGTCCGACATGGAGCTGAATGAGCAACAAGAGTAGCATATTCACCCTGGGCTGACCTGGGACAAGCCTGGCCCAAAAAGAAACTGATTTCCGTGTGCTGACTCAGATTGTGACTTTTAGCTTTTATTTTGATCCCTTTTTATGAAAAAGAAAAAATATTTGTAAATGCTGAATGGCTGTGTAGAGCACAGTGGCTGTCAGTGAGTGAGTCCCCACCGTCACAATCTGTGCACGCCAAGACTCAGCAGTTCGATGAGCACAAAACAGATCCATTCCCTAAAAGACATCCTTTTCCTAAAAGGGCTCCATGAAACCTGTTCATGGATCTAATGGAAGCTCTGAGGGGAGAAGCTGGAAAAGTTCATTATTGAATTGCGTGTTGAAAGGTGTCCCAGCTGTCTGCTGATGTGCCAAAGTCTGTTTTTCGTATGGTGTTGCATCACATCATCCCGTTTTTCTTTTCCTATTTGTATTTAAGGCAGATATCAGAAAAGTCATAGTCATACACAACCATAGTCATACAAGCCATTATTCTGCCGTAGATTATCCACGCACAGAACGAAATGTGTTCTTTATTTTTATTTTACACCATGACAGTATTTTTTTCCCCTCCCCAAAATGAAATTTGTTCCTTTTGTTAATTTGTCTTGATACAATATGGCTTCATTTGTCTTCTTTATCTGTGCAGCTGTAGAGGACAACTGTTGATGACGATGCATACACTTATTGCTCTTTGTGAGTCTGCCTCTCCCCTCTCTGATCTGACACGTCAGCACCAGCTGTGCTAAAACCAGAAGAGGATGAAGTCCAAATGTGAATGTGTGGAAGGTGACAGGGACTCGGAAGATGTCCCAAGGACCACAGTGATAAAGTACGGCAATACACTACATTTTCGCACATACAGTAAGGGTTGAGTGCGGTTGTTAAATATTACAATTGCACTTTCTGTTGTCTTGATCTGTTTATACATTATTTCGGGTAAATGATTCTCATTAATAAGGTACTCTTCAGTGTTTGTCGCTTCTGTGATTTCAAAGTGTGATACCATGCATCTGTAGCATCGGTTCAGCAATTTTACTGGCCAACATTTGCCTGCGTGTTTATATGCATTGAACTCTGAATGTTTGTTTTTGGCACTTGATACCATAAGTTACGGCTGTTTCAACAAATCCATGTCATTCACTTTTCTGTGCGCATTATTACTGGTACTCTTTATGAAATTCAGGATTTTGTTAATTTTTGACTGATAGCCTATGTGAAAATTCACCATCTTATTCTTTTTTTTTTTTTTTTTTTTACCTATTTTGCCAACTGTGGAACTAGCCTACTCACTGCCTTGCAAAGGAAAACATCCTTCTTGTGAATGAAGGAAATAGTGCTGTGAGAATCTTGAAAGAATCTTAAACCAACTTAAAGGTCAATTCACTCTTTCTCATTAGAAGTCTCAATAGGCATTCAGGATTTTGACTTAGGGTGAATTCAGGCAGAATAGTAACTGGATTTTAGAGGGGAAAAGTTTTTTTTTCTCTCTCCGTACCTTCCTCATACATTCCTCATCCAAACGTTCCTGCGTGTGAGCGAATTTCTGTACTCCTCAGAGAAATGCCTTCAGTCTGACGCCGTTTCACTGAAGCTTGTTTAATACTTCATCATCGACGGTGCCGGGCACAGAAAAATAGCTCTACAAGCTCTCACAACACAGCGGCGATGCTTGCAGATCAGCTGCTTTCTCTACACGACACCATTGTACGATGGCACATAGGCAGGTCTCTATGAGAAAAAGGAGGAACGAGAAAGTGGGGTCATATAGGCGTGTGCACGTGTACAGCTTTTGTGTGTGTGTGTGTGTGCGTGTGTGTGTGTGTGTGTGAGTATGTGTGCGTGCATGCGTGTGCGTGCAGCCTCCAGCTGTGGAATGTTGAGTCGGCAAGAAGAGCTCAGTGGCACGTCTGGAACCAATCAGAGAGAAGGAGGGCTCAGGGCCGGTGGGGTTAGGAGGGGGGGGGGGGCACTACAAGGAGAAAAGGAAAAGAGAGAGAGAGAGGGAGTGTTATGCACATATGAGGAATGGGGGTTTTGGCAGAGAGAAGGGTGGGAGGAGTTGAGGTGCAGGGCAGTGATTGTGACATGTCCTAGGCTCACCCTGTCCTCTGCTGGTGGCTTGGTTACTGTACAACAGTGGTTTTCATGACATTTTAGCCCCATGGATCCAAAACTAGATTTCTTTTGCTTTTGTCCACAATTCCAGGCTGATTTCTAGGCTGGATTTCAGAAACAAAACAGTCAAACATACAGATCAAAATCACCATTGCTCCTCTACATCCTCTAGTAACTTGGGCTAATTCACATGATGAATACCGTAGTTGAACTCTTGAGAGTGTAAACATGAAACCAAATGGACCCGTGAGGGTCCATTACTTCTGGTTAACCAACTTTCCATCATTTAGCCTGGGGACCACCTGGAATCCTCTCAGGGACCACTGGTGGTCCCCGGATGACTGGTTGAAAACCCCTGCTGTACAAGCCTTTCCTCCAGATTTTTTGCAGTTTAACTAGAAGGAGGTATGCTATTATGCTATGATGAGATTGAACTGTCTATGGATGATGTGTATGTGTCCAGCCCTGGTAGGCTTCAGTATAGTATTCCCAGTGAGATTATTTTTATTGTTTTTTTTTTTTTTTTTTTTTTTTTGAAGTACGTGTGTGGGAATGGAATGGTGGGTGGGGTTTGGGTCTAATCCCTGTGAAGAATTAAAAAGAAAAAAAGCACCTGTTCAAAGTTTTGAAAGTATTGTTTTGTTGTTTTTATATGAAATGAATAAAGTCTATGTTCACAGCAGTGTTTCTTTGGAAAACAAGTGTGTGTGTGTGTGTGTGTGTGTGTGTGTGTGTGTGTGTGTGTGTGTGTGTGTGTGTGTGTGTGTGTGTGTGTGTGTGTGTGTGTGTGTGTGTGTGTGTGTGTCTGGGTGTGCGTGCGTGCGTGCGTGTGTCTGTTTGTGTGCGCGCATGCGTGTGTGCATGTGCATGCATGCCTGTGTGTGTACCTGTATGCGTGCTGAGCAGGAAAGGTGGCATGACCACCATTCAAGGTCACATTTTGTATAATTGTGCAAAGAGACCTAGTTCTCCAATTTCGTCACATGCTAAACCCCTTATCCCTTTTTACTATTTTGAACAAACCTTTTGGAATAGCTCAATGTGCCAATGTATTGACATGTGTGCTTGTAGACTGGCCATTTGAACTACTGAAAAATGTTTTTTTTTTTTTTTTTTTTAAATAGTTTAAAAGGGCAAAGAAGTGACGAAAATGGAGCCTCTAGTGTTCAACACCACATTATACCATGGTATATATAGGGACACATATTTCCAGCCTATATTTTATTATTAAAATGGTACAAATGCAAATGGTAAATGGTGCATTTACTGTATATAGCGCCTTTATCCAAGGCGCTCTACATAGATAGTAGCCATTTACCCATTCACACACCACTGGCGGAAGAAACCATGCAAGGTAGGCTACTGACCAGCAGCACATTGGGAGCAATCAGGGGTTAAGTGTCTCGCTCAGGGCCACATCGTTTTTTAATGTTTTTGAACATATTATAATAAAAATAAATAAATAAAATACATTTCAACTATTACCTTGGATTCCCCAATCTATGATGTCATTGGATTCTGGACTGCCCACAGACTCCAGTGAGACACAGACTAGACTGAGTAGAAAAACACACATAGCGGTATTTTATCATGTACATTAGTGAGGACCTATTTATATGAAGACACGTTGAAAAGCTGTGAAATGGCCCTTTAAATGTATTCCCGCGTGTGGCGGGGGCGTTCTGAGCAGGTGGTGGGCGGGGTTTACCTTGAGCTGCGGTGGGATCCCTAAAAGAGTGCGTGTGGTCGACCACGCCGACTCTCTCACTCACGCAAGCCGTTACTGCTAGTGTTTGTTACAATAAGTTGTTTGTTCTAATATTAAAACAACTCGTCATGTAACAACATGTATTTATTGCCATTGACAGAGTAAAGCAGTGTTTATGGACTGGTGGAAAAAAACTACAGTACACAGTTTGAAGAAAAACTCTCCAGCCTGGCAGAGATTCACCTCAGGTCAGTGTGGTACTGTTGAGCAAAGCACAGTGGGTTAGGTTTGCGTTTTTACACGAGGGCCCACTATTTATTCATGGTGGCCACGGAGCATCATTTGATGACATTTTAGCCCCACGGACCCAAAAATAAAGATTTAAATTAGGCCTAATGTGTTTTTGTCCACAATTCCAGGCAAACTTACAGATCAAAATGACCATCATTTTCTACATTCTCTAGTTGTGTAGAATTGGGATCATTCAAATGCAGTGTTGGGAATATTAGTTATATTACTATACCTTGTTAATGTATTACTTATTACTCATTACCTTCATTTTAAAGCAATATATTGTATTACAATATTGCTGTCTGAGCAAGTGTAATATATTATTACTATTACATATTACTTAAAAGAAAAATGTTGAACAAAATATATAATTAAATATTTAGTGTCACTATTAATCAAATATTGTGTAGGCCAGTGGCATAGCTACAATAAAGAAAGCGCACTTGGCTATCTGGGAAATCCATATGAAATCAACTTGAAAAAACGTCCTCCTGAATTAAATAATTTGATCGGTGCGGTGACAAACTATAGAAAATAAGTAATTATTTAACTTCTGCAGTTGTCAAGAAAAATTCTCAAGAACATTTTCAACAAGACAGATTGACAGAAAGTAATATTGAAAGTAATGCAGAAAGAAAAGTATAATAGGCCTATATTAGATTGTTTTTGTTAAGTAATATATTTATATTACAAGTTACTGCATTTTGGTAATATATTATGTAATATATTGAGTTACGTAGTGCACATGTCCCAACACTGTTCAAATGACTAACTCTTGAGTGAGAGTGTAAAATGTTGGTTGCATCTGTGAGTTACATCTGCTTAAAGGTGAACTCCACCCATTTTCAACATTTTAATATGGCATTTATATAGGCTACCTTTT
The DNA here is from genome assembly GCA_039105355.1 of Benthosema pterotum. NCBI lineage: Eukaryota > Metazoa > Chordata > Actinopteri > Myctophiformes > Myctophidae > Benthosema > Benthosema pterotum. The sequence continues at coordinate 26,458,513 of CM076965.1, read as the reverse complement.
AGAGATGTTGTGTGGACATGATAAAAAGTTCCCCCAATACTGTATTTCCTAAAAATAGAGTTCTGGAAAAAAAATCATAAACATGATGAAATACATCTGATGACATCATCAAGATGTATTTCACCATGTTAATGCTTTTTCTTTAAGACCCCTTTTTCCTGAGGGTACAAATGGAACCAAATGGACCCGCTAGGGTTCATTTGGTTCACATTTGTATCCTCTGAGGAAAAAATTGAAAATGGGTGGAATTCCCCTTTAACCAACTTTCCATCATTTAGCTGGGGACTAATTGGAACCCTCTCAACGACCACTGCCACTGGTGGTCCCTGGACCACTGGTTGAAAACCACTGTGCTACAGTGTGTTTCAATTTCAAACAGTTTTACACCAGCTATTTATTCTGCATTTGAGCTACGGACCACCATTTGACGAGTTGTCTCAGACCTAAGACTAAATGATTTTCAAGTTTTTGTCCACAATTTAGGAGAGCTAACTGGCAAAACGTTGTTAAAAATAACAATTCTACATTTTCTAATTGTGTAGATTCTTGAAAAATAAGTAATTCAGATGTTTACATATAATCTGTGTAAAATGAAACCAAATGGACCTCGAGCAAATGCAACCAAATGCAACTCGAGCGTTGCAGATATAACTGGGTGGGTTAACTGTCCATACCATCATTTAGCTGAGGACTACCTGGAAGCCTCTCAAGGACCATTGGTCTAGTAGTGTCTCATACCAAAAACTTTTGGTTTGTAGAAATAAAATAAAAATAAAATAAAAATGTACCATTTATTATTTGGTTTCATTTTATGCTCTTAAAAGTGAAATAGAACACTTTCCTCTGAGGTCTTTGTGTGTGATGTGGTTTTACATATTTTTGATTTGGGGATTTAAAGGTAGGGTAAGTGATTTGAAATTCATGGTGTAGTACCAGCCTGGTGCACTAGGGGCGCCCAAGAGTAGCTACACTATGTGAACCTGCTGCTCGATCCTGATTGGAGGAGAATTCACCCTCCACCTGGGGAACTTTTATTAGCTCCTCTGCTAACGTGGGGGAGGGGGAAACTCCATATATGGTCTTCACACCTTATAATAGAGCATTTTAACAGATTTTTTTAGGTGATATCTGACAAAGGTGAAATCACTTACCCTACCTTTAATTCCTTTCTGGGCTACAATCCCCATAATGCACTGCACCTCCTTGTGGATAGGGGAAGGGGCAAACGTAATGTTTTTTGTTTTTTTTTTCCGCTTCCTCAGAAAAAAATGTTTTTGACTCGGCTGGTGGTCTACTTGTGTTAAGGAAATCGATGCATTGATAAATGTTTTTATTTTTTGTCGTAACGCATGGACGTGCACAGACCATTTTATTTATTTTTCTATTCTCCTTTTCTGGTATCCTCCTCAGAACGACGGTGGCATACAGGCTTGGAGAGGCTCCTCTGTCCCCGGAGTGCAGAACACCAGCGACCTGCCTGGATGGATGGAGAACCTGGATGGCCTGACTGGATGGATGGATGGATGAAGAACCTGCCTGGATGGATGAAGAACCTGGATGACCTGCCTGGATGGATGGAGAACCTGGATGGATGGATGAAGAACCTGGACGGCCTGCCTGGATGGATGGATGAAGAACCTGGACGACCTGACTGGATGGATGGATGAAGAACCTGCCTGGATGGATGAAGAACCTGGATGACCTGACCTGACCGGATGGATGAAGAACCTGGGCGACCTGACCGGATGGATGGATGAAGAACCTGGATGGATGGATGAAGAACCTGGATGGATGGATGAAGAACCTGCCTGGATGGATGAAGAACCTGCCTGGATGGATGAAGAACCTGCCTGGATGGATGAAGAACCTGGACGGCCTGACTGGATGGATGGATGAAGAACCTGGACGGCCTGACTGGATGGATGGATGAAGAACCTGGACGACCTGACTGGATGGATGGATGAAGAACCTGGACGGCCTGACTGGATGGATGAAGAACCTGGACGACCTGACTGGATGGATGAAGAACCGACCAGGATGACTGAAGTGACAATGGAAGGCTGGCCTGAGGAAAACCGAGACGGAGAGAACCCAGACAGGGCAGGTGTGTGGGGTGTCCCTGCCTGAGGGAGATGGGCTGCTAGTTCGGCTCCCTCCCTCGGGTTACGCCCGGAAGGACCCTTCCGTGAGATGATGCCGGATCTCGTAGAGGTTCGTCGCGGATCACGGAAGGTGCGCGTGATGCCGGGTCTCGTAGAGGCTCGTCGCGGATGCACAAGGTCGACTTCAGTGCGTGTGATGCCGGGTCTCGTAGAGGCTCGTCGCGGATCACGCGGCCCTTAATTACACCTGTATCCTGTCTGGCACCCGGCTGAAAGGTACGAACCCCCTTTAGGTTAGTCACAATAGAGCTGCGCAGTCCCGGCCCTTTCATGACGTAGCCCTTGTTTGAGAAATGGAATCCTCAATCATTTTCCTCATGGACTTTTCGAAAATGGTTAATATAAACACGATTATGCCGCAGACAAAGCCAACCCGGGTCGTGACAAATGATGACAAACACAATATTATCATGCAATATCTAATTATAAATGATTTGATTGTCCCAAAACATTGTGTGTGGTCATTTGTCACAACTCTACTTGTCTTTATCCGCGGCGTAATCGTCTTTATATAAATCATTTCCGAGGAAATGAAAAATGAATAGGGAATCCATTTCTGGAACATGGGCGACGTCACAAGGGGCTCAGCTCCATAGACCTTTAAGCCCCGCTTTCTCCTGGACACTTTCCAGATGGGCTCATTCATCCCAATATAAATATCATGGATTTTACACATTAAATACCGACTCGTTCTTGGAACCATACCTTTAAAATCTCTTCAAAATGGCATAAAAAAGCTGTATGCAGTGGGAAAATGTGACACTGCTTTTATAAAACAATCTTTTGTCATATAGCAGTGGTTTTCAACCTTTTTGATACCAAGACCCACTATTTATTTAGCATTTGAGACACAGACCACCATTTGAGGACATTTTCACCCCATGGATCCAAAAGTAAAGATTTCTATTGGTTTTGTCCACAATTCCAAAAATACACATCAAAATGACCATAGCATTTTGAGGACGAGCTTAGTAATGAATTGGAACAGCAATCAAACGGTATAAAACGTGGATGAAGAGTGTAATGTTATGTGTGTATGTGTCTTACAGGACGTGACCTTGGAGGGACTCGCCAGATCATCATGGGCTGGATCACCAGGAGATCATCATGGGCTGGATCACCAGGAGATCATCATGGGCTGGATCACCAGGAGATCATCATGGGCTGGATCACCAGGAGATCATCATGGGCTGGATCACCAGGAGATCATCATGGGCTGGATCACCAGGAGATCATCATGGGCTGGATCACAGGAGATCATCATGGGCTGGATCACCAGGAGATCATCATGGGCTGGATCACCAGGAGATCATCATGGGCTGGATCACCAGGAGATCATCATGGGCTGGATCACCAGGAGATCAGGGGGGTCCCCCCTGCCTGGACTATGATGGAGGCACCTAGCCTTGTCTGGGATCAACAAATGTACCTCAGCAGGGGTACATTATAGAGGTGAGCACTTAGGCCCGTCTCGATTAAGACTTGTGCTTTGTAACGGTTGTTCCTTGATGATTGAACAGATGAACAATTTAATTGCGTCACACTAATGTTCTTTAGTACGACGTAATAGTGAGAGTATTGGATCTACGACATCAAACCAGGTTTTGAGCTCGTAGATCTGCGACTTCCACGGCTTTCCAACTTGGAAACGATCATGACTGTTATCCCAAAAGGGGATTATCTCAAATACTTCATATAATTGTGATGGGCCTAAGTTGGTGTGAGTATGTAAGACGTGGGTGTAGGGTTGTGTCTGCACGTGTGAATGTGCGCAGGGGTGTGGGGTGCATGTGGAGGTGCACAAGGTGATGGGGTTAGAAGCACCCTGGGGTACTTTAGTGGAGCTGGAGACAGGCCATGATGGGCAGGTCGGGTTGCGTGGTGCGGGTCATACCACGTTCTGGCTGCGGGACAGTACCTCCTCCAACGGATCTGTGATGAACCTGCAATACCCACGTATGGCTTGACTGTGGTCCAGTGCGTCCTGGCCCCCACTTCGCGGTATCTCGGGGGAAGTAGGTTAGGCAGTTTATAGTTTAGTTTAGTTAGTTAGTTAGTTGGGCACAGTCATTAATCACAGCACTTTGCACATACAGAAAACAAAATAAATAGATTGGTCAAAATGTTTTGTCTAATCTTTTCGTGCACTGTTTCAGGTACCATAACATTATTATTAGGAACTTTTAGTGTGTTTGTGGTGAGGTGTGTGCGTGCATGTGTTTCATCATCGGATGAAACACGGACTGATTTAATTTCTTCAAGACGGATTTCATTTCTTCAAGACGGATTTCATTTCTTCAGGACGATTTAATTGAAGACTATTTCATTTCTTCAAGACGATTGAAGACTATTTCATTTCTTCAAGATGATTTCATTTCTTCAAGACGATTTCATTTCTTCAAGACGGATTTCGATTTCGATGTCTTCAAGACGGATTTCAATGTCTTCAAGACGGATATCATTTCTTGGCAGAAAATATTTCTTTAGGCAGCAAAAAAATCCAAATTATTTTGGGATATTCTTTGGGTTGTGTGAGTGAATAATGTATAATTTACATATGGTATTACATCAAATGTTATAATGAGCATTTTTCTTTTCTGTCTTTCTCTCAAGGCTACCAAGTGAGGTTGAAGGGCGGTGGGACGACCATGGCTATGCTGAGGTGGCAGAGAAGCTGGCCAAGTCATTGTGGGGCATAAGTTCCAACTTAAGTCCAGTGGAAATGTGAACTCGGAAAATGGTGGACGTGATGGTTGTGTTCCGAGAATGTCTGCCATTACTGCCACCTTTCCGGGCAGCGTCGTACCTGTGTAGCCACAACCTGACTTTCTTGCCTTTCTTATCTACAGGCCATGTGTCCATGACTGGCGGTGGAGAGAAGGTGCCAGAGACATGGAGGTGTGGTGTTCCATTTCCTGGTGCACAAACTAATGTTGCATTCTGCTTTGTTCGAGGGAGAAGTGTGCATGGGGGTGAGACCAGCTCTTCCTGTTAAATGGGTGACCGCTGTACTGGGAAATGGTGTGGCAGGGGGGTGTGCTTTTTGCGTATCAGTCTGTTCAGCTGCAGCAGCCTGCAATCAAAATGGAGTGCCAGGAGGAACCTGCACGTCTCTCTAACCTTCCTAGGTCCATTTCTCCTGCAGAGTTATTGAAGAAGCAGAGAGACGATTCCCTCACTGAAAGAGCTGTTCAATTATGTTCTCCCTAAACAGGAGGTGTAAAAATCTTGCACAGGGGTACTTCATTGAAGATGGTGTGCTGCCATACGGCCATGCGTATAGTGGAGACCCAACTGTCCAGATTGTCATTCCTTACAGGTTCCAGGACGCAGTTTTGTGAGTTGCTCACTACGAGTCGGGGCATAAGGGGGTGCACAAAACTCATGAGACTTTGTTCAAAAGTTATTATGATTGTCACAAATCTATCCGTGTCAAATTTGGGAGCCCTGTTGGCCTCTGGGCCTTTAAGGATACGGGTGCTCTGTTTTCTCTCTAGTCCTCCCTGTGTGTGTGTGTGGCTCTGCTGAACCAGTCTCATTTGCAGGGCTGGATTGGAGGGCAGGGCTGGCGATTGGCAGAGGGGCAGACACCTGGCCAGTGTCCGCCCAAAACATTATAAAAGGCTTGCAGTGCTAACCCTTCTGTCTCTCCACTCTCCTTCAGGTGGGCAGCAGGTGTATTAATGTCTTCGCCAGTTCCCTGCCGGCTTAAAGGAGGAATAACATGAGTTCTACTTTTTGTGTGTGTTTTAGGTGCTCCCATGCGTGTTTTCTATCCCCACAGATTATCTAGTTTAAACAGTCTTTCATATCGTAGAGGAGATTTAATTAATTGCTCTCAGGAACAGCTTGTTTGATTTTGGCCACATAATGATGTCATCAATGCACCTGCTTCGTATAATTATTCTCTCCTTCAGTCTTCAGTTTCAAATTTAGTATTATAATGACGCTACTCTAAAATATCCTCCATCAGTACCCATCACCACCTCAGGACATTGTGGTACAGCTAAACTGTCTATAAAGCGGGACAGAATGATGATTTGTTATCAGTGGTGATTGAGGCTCAACATTAGAAATAAGCTTGAAGGACAAATACAATATGATATTAACCATTACACTTTTTTTCAGGAATCCAAGTTATTCCTCAAGTTAAGGAACACTTCCAACTCAATGACTAATCAAATACAACATCAACAGATGAAGCTCTCAATTCCTAACCACTCTTGCCAATGTAGAGTCAAGTTCAACCACCAGAAAACTCCAGGCGTCCTTCTCCAAATCAACATTGGCAACTTAATTCTAGCGGATCTCGAGGTGTTCCCGGAAGATTTCAGAGATATAATTCCTTTGTCTCACCGTTGAGCTTCCCATGGGTCTCTTCCAGAGTTTCTTCAACCATAGGCGAGGGAGACGCTCGAGGAATCCTAACAAGTTGCCCAAACCGAATCACATAATTAGGGAGCTCATTTTTGGCACTTATCTGTGACCTTATCATTTCGATCATGAATCATACTTGATCCTGGCTCTGATGGTCATAGCCAGCATGCACTCCGAGAGGACCAACAATCTAATGAGTAGGAAAATGCCGCCAATGCTCGATCCCTCTGGCTAATTTCCCTGATGTCCTACTGCCAGGCTATGATTTAGCTTATAAGGCACCCCAGGCATGTCTTTTCCTTTTCAGGAAGTCCTTTCTGTTACTGACTATATGATCCAATACTGTACATTTGAACTTTATTTGATGTCCCACCCACTTTTTATGGCGTGATCAGGCTTTTCATTTTGAAGCAGGCATTCTACGTTTTGGCATTCAGCAATAGGCCAACTTCTACACTTCTAGTCATAACAGTTCTTGAGGAGGAATACTCATCACTTTTCACACTTTACTACGGTATCCCAGATCTCGATGCTGTCCCTCCCAACTTACCATTTACGTTGAAATAAGAGTCAAGGTGGTGACCTAGTATGGCAACAGTGAGAACTTTGACTTCCTTGCAGTATATATACACACACACACTCGAGGATGGGAGGCAAAAGATGGTTTAAAGAGGATGGGCCTTTCTTCCCGTCCTCTTTAAACCGTCCTTGTATACACTGAGGAAGACCATCAGTGGATGAGAGCAGGATTTTTGCTTCACTCTAACTCCGATGAGGTTGAGACTGCATCCCCAGTAGTCCTGACAGACATGGACCATGTAGATGACATCAGCCTCTACTCCGAGAATGTGGAACCAACCAGTACAACAGGAGTGTAGTTGGTGTGTCAAGATTGGCTTACTTAGACATAGTTCCTCCCGTTCCTATTGGGACATTGTGCGACGAGTCTCCTCCATTTCAATCTTTGGCAACCCTTCTTGCTCCATGCTAGCTGACACCCATCTCACTGAGGTCCTACTTGGCTGTCAGTCTCCACATATTTTGCCTTCCTCTCTTCCTTTTTCCACCTTCTGGCATCCAGTCCAGCAGACGGAGTACGGAGCGGATTCTTGCAGATGAATGTAAAAAGGAAATATTCGCACTCACATGAAGTTAATTGTTTTTTTTTTTTTTTTTTTTCGTAAAATACGGCAGTAGGGCTGCAAAAGAATATTCCATATTTGAACAAATTATCGAACAGAAAAATTAAAAGAATAACCAAATTCAGAAAATTAAGGTTCGATTGCCTCACTCAAACCGCTCCGCTCTGCCTCTCTGTCTATAGGTTCGTGCACAGAGACGTAAAAGGGGCTACAGCCCCTGCCCCTTTACATGTCAAACACAGAAGTGCCCTCCAATGGGAGCTTGCCCCTGCCACCCTCTTTAACACGCTGTCTACACAGACCACAGCCAGACTGTGCAGTGAGAAGCACTCTTTCAATCACAGCTTCGCGGCACGATTATCCTGTAGCCTGCCTTAATTTTGATATAAACCAAATACAAATGTGATGCTTTGATTATTTCCTATTTTGTGTTTAACTGCGCGCTCTACAACAGATGTATTGGAACGACACGTCTTATGAGTCCCTGCAGGCTTGTAGGCTGTTAAGATAATTATGAATAATTAATTTGACCTCGCAAGAGAGGACCATTGGCACCAACCGCAGCAAATAGGCTACAGGACCAGCGCATAATCCCGCATACATAAAAGAGAAAGTTTTACTGAACATTATTAGGTGTCCAGCAGCAGCCTAATATGCAAAATATTCTATATAAAAATATGTACTCATATTTTGAACCGTTCGATATTCGTTCAAGTCCATGAGGGCTGTAAAAAGGAATGTTCAAGTAAAGAGTAAATATGTCTATCACATTTTTATTCCTTCAAAAAATGAAACGGAAATATCCACTCTCGTATACAGTTAATAAGTTTATTCATTTCACAACATACGCAGCAGCAGTCCACCTAGAGAAACAAGGGAATTTAGACAGACGACGGCAATGTCTCCACTACGGCCACAGGAAGTCTATCTGTGCTCGATAGTTAAACCTGCTTGCCGTGGCAGCTGTTCCTACTACGGCAGAACCTACACTTTATGCAGCGTGTGTCAAACAGGCGTTTTTGGACACTACGTTAGACGTGTCACCATGGTAACCCGTCGCCGTTGCGGATCGTCGTTTAACTTAACGATTTTGACAGCTACAGTGTCATAGTCCCCCGTACTTCCACCAAGGGAACTGTTGTAAAAATAATACTGTAGATTCAGACTTCTTACACTTCTACTTCAACCTTTACTACTCTGTACAACTAGCATTTGTAGAGATATTATATTAAAAAAGTAAATAAAATGCCAATGCTATGCACATTTTAATAATCTTCTGAAATAATCATTATTATTCAAAAATGTATGCTTTGCGATGTCTTTCAAAATAGTGATTCTACGGGTTATATGCGTTCTAGTGACCACAACAAAAATGAATGAATAAAATGTGTTGTATTGCTACGCTGGGCCTTGTAGGTCAGAATCTGATACACATGTCTTATTATGTACCTCCACACAACGTTGCTGTTATGTTGTTTCATGATCTTAAATACGTTGTTTAACCAGCACCTAAACTGCACAGCACTAGGAGTAGCCTATTCCGGGGACGCGCACACATAGACGTCTAAGGGGGCTTCAGCTCATGCCTTTTTACTAGTCTGTATAACTACCCTTTTCTGTAAATAATAATAATGTTAGCCAACCTGTGGTCACTTTTCACCCATAAGGCGTTTTACCTGTATAATACATTACTAAGAATTAAATTTTCTTGACTTGGAGATGTGGCAAGATGCCCGGTCCCCCCAACCCATCCCTCCCAAATTCTCAAAGTCTATGAGTTGTCCCAAGAGGCGGGCGGTCCTTGGTCCGCAGGACGCCACTGCTTAGCGCCCGGCGGCGGGGGCTTAAGAGTGGGTGCACGGGCGCCAGCAGGGGTGGTGTGGTGGAGCTGGCGCTGTGCACAGGCAAATATTTTCAAAGTCCATGAGATGTCCCAGGGGCGGGTGGTCCTTGGACCATGGGATGTCACAGTGGTGGTGCGGTGGAGCTGGTGCCATGTGCAGGCAAATATTTTCAAAGTCTACGCCACAAGTTGTCCCGGGGCGGGCGGTCCTTGGGCCGCGGGACGCCACTGCTTAGCACCCGGCGGCGGGTAGTTAAGAGTGGGTGTGCGGGTGCCAGCAGGAGGGGTGGTGTGGTGGAGCTGGCGCTGTGCGCAGGCAAATATTTCCAAATCCATGAGTTGTCCCAGGCGGGGGGCGGTCCTTGGGCCGCGGGACGCCACTGCTTAGCACCCGGCGGCGGGTAGTTAAGAGTGGGTGCGCGGGTGCCAGCAGGGGTGGTGGTGTGGTGGCGCTGGTGCCGTGCACAGGCAAATATTTCCAAATCCATGAGTTGTCCCAGGCGGGGGGCGGTCCTTGGGCCGCGGGACGCCACTGCTTAGCACCCGGCGGCGGGTAGTTAAGAGTGGGTGTGCGGGAGCCAGCAGGGGTGGTGGTGTGGTGGCGCTGGTGCCGTGCACAGGCAAATATTTCCAAATCCATGAGTTGTCCCAGGCAGGGGCGGCCCTTGGGCCGTGGGACGCCACTGCTTACTACCCGGCGGCGGGTAGTTAAGAGTGGGTGCACGGGTGCCAGCAGGGGTGGTGGTGTGGTGAAGCTGGTGCCGTGCACAGGCGAATATTTTCATAGTCCATGAGATTTCCCAGGGGCGGGCGGTCCTTGGGCCGCGGGACCCCACTGCTTAGCACCTGGCGGCAGGCGCTTAAGAGTGGGTGTGTGGGCGCCAGCGAGGGTGGTGATGTGGTGGAGCTGGTGCCACGCACAGGTATAGTCCATGAGTTGTATTGGAGCGCGTGCTCCCAGGGCGGCCAGCTGGTGGCGCTCTTCCCCTGGGTGGGGACACACTGTGGTGCATGGCACCCAGGGCGACAAGCCCTGGGTGTTGGGAGAAAATGCAGGCAAAAACGACAGATCCAAGGGCTTGGCGCACGGCCATGTGTTCTGTGCTGTTCTCCCCCTCCCCTCCCCCACGTTGTGGGGGTATAGCGTACCCGCTCGCGGCCTGCACCTTGACGTTGGTGAGTGGGCTTTCAACCAAGACAGGCCATATTCACCCATTAACAATGCCGGGGATGAACTGCACACTGATGGATGGAGACACACGGAGTGCAAAACAGATTCTCTACCATTGATCACTTGAATGTAGAGATACTGTGTAACAATTTGAAGGATTTTGGGACAGGAGCAATATGAAAGAATGTGTTATACAAAGATCGGCCTCCTGATGGCGCCATAACTGATCTTTCTAGAAAATGTGGTGCATCTGGTGTGTGTGCAAAGTACACACACAGAAAAACAAAGGCACAGGCATGGAGCTCCTGGTTTACTGGGATGGGGTTCAATTCCCTACTGTGCCATGCTCATTGTGTTGGGGAATTTTAGCAGATATTTGACCAATCTGGGGACTAAAATTCTTCACAAGTGTTTCTAATGCTGTCTAATATGTACTAAAATGTGGAAATTCGACTCATTTGGGAAACTATAAAAAACAGGTCAAAGTCAGGGTACTAGACTAGTCACAACCTATAGAAGGCAAAATATGCAAAATGTCATCATGCTTTATCACTAATGTAACTGGTTGAACTTCGTGGGTTGCCCCTAGCAACGCGACTCCCTGTCCGGCCGGCATTAGGTGGCTGTCTGTCGGTGGGGGTGCGGGTAGGAGAATCTCTCTAAGATACAGATTGTGTTCCTTGTGTGTGGCAGCTTCTAGTCTTGTTAACCACTATGGTGGGTCCCCTGCCCAGTGTGTGCATTATAAGTTTGGTTTAACTAAGGTAAGGCGGTTAGGCTGCTGCAGTATAGTCTCATTTGTTCTGTGATCAGACGGGTTATTAATTACTTTTTGTTTCTTTGCAGCGGTGTCCAGACCTGGTCTTTATGTGGCTCGGCTGCCGTGAGTGAGTGTGTGTGTACAGAGGTAAGGCAGTTCCAATGTAGCTTGTTCATTATGTTTATAGTAAATGTCATTAAACATACACTTTCGTCCTGTTAAGCAACATCCTGGGCTGCCTTGCTGCTGCTGTTTTTGTCCTTTATTATTTTGTTTGAGTTCATTTTGAATGTACATTTGCTTTTTTCTGAACCAACTCGGATCAATAATAGGCCTAATCATTGAATTGATCATTTAAGTGAATAGCCAAACTAGGGCAACAGCGGAACAGGGGAATCTCTGGTTGTGCTATGCATAGGTGGAGGAGCGTTCACCAGTGTTGGGTTCCTTTTCCAGGGTCCTTCGCCGGCTGCCAAGCATGCTTTCTTTTGGTGTGTAATCTAAGTTCTCGGTTTTGTGTGTTTAAACTTTTTTCTCTCTCTTTGCAGTGTGCATGACCCAGCTTGGGGATCTTGCTGTGTTGCCATCTGGTGGCGGTCCTTTCTTCCTCCCCTACAGGACCACCGTTAATACCCCTACTGCTACAGTCTATTTAACCCTTTGATATCTTGACCTGTAATAATAAAGTCATTTTAATTAATATTTGTAATAATCAAACATCTTTTAACTGATCCGACTGTTAAATAAATGTATTCCTTTAAAACTGGACACACGTCTCTGCCATTCTCTAGATTTGCCAGCCCGGCGGGCTGGTAAATCTTTATCATTACATCATTAGCTCTAGTTTAACTTCTCTGGTGAAATTCCTGAGTAGCGTAGTCAGGCTGCTCATGTTTCCGGGCCTTGGTTTTGTACATTTTAAAGTTTATCTTTGCCCATATGGGATTGGGACCAAGCAAGCAGCTAAGGCAACAAGCAATCAGAACTATAAGCCACAGAAACCTGAGAAATTGAGCTTGAGAAATGCATCATAATTGTGGGAGCAGGGCAGGGTTCTTGAAGAATCACACATTGTATTGTCAGTAGCCTGACTTGAACCCAAACCTTTTGTTCCTAAGCCTGGCGCTTTACTGACGGAGCTATCCACACCAAATAATTTGCGTCTACAAATAAGCCATCCTAGGTTGGACCTTACTGGTCAAAGTGACAAAAAATGTTCCCATGGGTCATGGCATCACCATGGATTTATTGATTTTGGAGACTGATGTAAAAAGAGTTCTTTAGTCTGTTTTTCTTTAGGAACTCTAAACCGCCCCATGGATGGCAACAGTTGGTATTTTCCATTCAGAACATGTAAGAGATACTATTGGCCGTCCAAGCGTGCTGATGGTGTGGGCTTCTTTGAAAGAGTGTAACACGGCCTCAACCGGCCTACCATTAATTTTAGCACATACCTTAATGTGGCTATATAGTTAAGGGAAACTCATTTGTGACGACATTTCTTGGTAAATATTTAGTTTGCATATTTTCATAACTTACCTCTATTGTGACCCAGCATGCCTGAGGTTGGGTCATTGAGATACAGTTATGTTCAAAATAATAGTCTGTTTAAAAAATGAATAAAGTCCAAAATCCATGCATTGGGAACACTGCACATTATATTCTAAATCAAAGCATGAAGAAAAAAGCAGAAATTATTTAATTACTTTACAGAAAATGAAGAAAAATGAACATTGGGCTGTTCAAAAAAACAGCAGTCTGCATTTTACTTTACAAACTCAAATATTTACTGTATTAACTGAAAAATATCCAAGATTCAGCATTCCTGTGAATCACTAAACTAATATTTAGTTGTATAGCCACTGTTTTTGAGAACCGCTTCACATCTGTGTTGCATGGAGTCGACCAACTTCTGGCATCTGTGAACAGGTATTCCAGCCCAGTATGATTTGACAACGTTCCATAATTCCTCTGCATTTCTTGGTTTTGCCTCAAAAACAGCATTTTTAATGTCACCCCACAAGTTTTCTATCGGATTAAGGTCCGGGGATTGGGCTGGCCACTCCATGACTTTAATTTTGTTGGTCTGGAACCAAGAAGCTGCTCGCTTACTGGTCTGTTTGGGGTCGTTGTCTTGCTGAAACACCCATTTCAAGGGCATTTCCTCTTCAGCATAAGGCAACATGACCTCTTCAAGTATTTTGATGTATCCAAACTGATCCATGATCCCTGGTATGCAATAAATAGGCCCGACACCATAGTAAGAGTATCAGGATGCTTGCACCACCATGCTTTACTATGGGGATGTTTCTCTTGGATACATCAAAATACTTGAAGAGGTCACTACCACTACCGCCCCATGTTGGTTTGTTGGTTCCAGACCAACAAAATTAAAGTCATGGAGTGGCCAGCCCAATTCCCGGACCTTAATCCGATAGAAGACTTGTGGGGTGACATTAAAAATGCTGTTTCTGAGGCAAAACCAAGAAATGCAGAGGAATTATTACGTTGTCAAATCATCCTGGGCTGGAATACCTGTTCACAGATGCCAGAAGTTGGTCTACTCCATGCAACACAGATGTGAAGCGGTTCTCAAAAACAGTGGCTATACAACTAAATATTAGTTTAGTGATTCACAGGAATGCTGAATCCTGGATATTTTTCAGTTAATACAGTAAATATTTGAGTTTGTAAAGTAAAGTCCAGACACTGCTATTTTTTTGAACAGCCCAATGTTCATTTTTCTTCATTTTCTGTAAAGTAATTAAATAATTTCTGCTTTTTTCTTCATGTTTTGATTTAAAATATGATGTGCAGTGTTCCCAATGCATGGAATTAAAACCACTATAAGGATTTGGGGCTTTATTCAGTTTTTTAAACAGACTGCTATTATTTTGAACACAACTGTATGTCTTAGATAGTAATGTCTTGCAGAAAACAGCGAGTTGGGAAAACGGGCTTGAAATATTCACTTCTGTGGCTTCTAACATTACACCTATACAGTAGCTACGTACATACCTTTATTTCATATTTACATGTCATCTGTGGACTTAACATTACACCTCTAGCTACAATTATTTTATTTCATATTTACATGTCAACATCAATTCTTTATTCCAGACATGCTCTAGTCTAGTATCTGAAGAGTCTTGACTGTGCTATTAAATCGTACGTAAAAATAAAACAAAATCATTTTTTCTCCCCTCCTGAACAGTTAGACTTTCCCCAATGACTCAACCTCAGTTAGAATTGGTCACTTTTACATTACAGCTGATGGTTAATCTCTATTATAGAGGCATATGGACACTGTAACCAGCTGTAATAAGCTTTTTCACATTAAAAGGTATTGGACCTTTAGCACTAGAACTTGAGAACCTCATTGTACCTGTTGCAGTGGTTGACACTAACACCTGCACCCCTGCCCTGGGCAGATAAATAAAATGGTAGGGCAGGTGAAGTCTACTACCTGGTTATCCAACAGTCCGACCAGGTGCACATTTTTATTGTGGATACACACACACAGCTTACACACTTGGTGTTAGTGTCAAGAAATGTTGACTTTATTTGCTGGTAAAATAATGTATAATGGGAGTTTTCCAAATGATTGTTTTCTACACAAGTCCTTATTATTGTATGTTGTTGTGCTGGTTGATATACTCTATTAACCAGCACGGTTACATAGCGATATAATAATCAGCGATGTACACACACACAGATGAAAGGGGCTTCAGCCCCTGCCCTTTTATTAATAAATGCCATGCAGTCAGATTATTATCACATGTGGGACCCGCGTGTCACAAAAAACTGTGTGACGGGCAAAGACAGCTGATCTGCTAAGGTCAAAAACAACAAAAGCCAAGGCTCAAAATTACACTTTGGTTGCCAATGCACCTGTACTCTGCATCTTAAACTATTCCCTTTTTTTTACAGGGAAAGTTTTTATTGAAGCCCCCACCAGCATAATGTGTTGAAATGTTTTTCTTTCATCATGTGTTCTCTCTTTATTGTTTGTTATATACTGTCATGATGTCTTATATTTCAATGGATTTACATGATGTTTTTTCTTCATTTATTCACACAGTGATATGAGCTTATTTTCTTTTGTGACTGACTATTTTGGAATGGAACGACAACCATCTATCTGCCAGATCTCCACTTCTCTTCGGTCAACTGTGGTACAACTCCCAGTTTTTGGGTATACAGTAGTTTGTCAGTGTACTGTACCTCAAATATATACCTCAAATGGTGCCTCTACTTTTGCTCAGAAGGTTGTTGTTTCATTCCAAAATACAGTACAGCATACAGCATCCCTGGGAGCCCACAAGAGTCTTACATGTGTGACTACCGCAGTGACCACAACAGGACTGATTTTCTTATACAGTCAAAGTACAGGCATTACATGCAGACAGGTTGTTTGACAATACACATTAACACAAACAGTCGTCATCAACCATTTAAGTGAAATTCTTGTGTTCTCCACCTGTCTTTGTCATTATGTCATAGGATGGCTATTAAATTCAGTTCATGGATTTGCATGTAGTTTATGAATATTCATTAATAGTGCCACAACAATGTGGTTTAATTTCCAATTCCACCTTTGCTCCGTCCATATTATGCTCTCTTTTGTAAGTGCCTATGCTGATTTTAAGTCTTCTTTTGACTGTTCAAAGAATCAAAGCCTTGCAGTTCTAAAATTGTTCATCGCAACAACAAATATAACAGAGCAAATATTCCTGTATGTGTCCCAGTAAACACTATACAAGCATTATTAAGTAGCCCAGTTTAAATACTCCATTTCCTTCCTGTACCATGAAAGGCCCTTCACAATAAAGCGTATCCCTTTATGTCCCAATAAACGACATTATACACATCTTATTGTTGACAGTAAATGTAGTCTTAATTGCAGCAACTTAACAGTGTGTGTTTGTGGGAGAGATCGTCAGAGAGAGTTAATACTACCAGGCATATGGAGCTGCCTGCCGGCTGCGGTGGCCGGGCCCCAGGTCACCGCAGGCCCCAGGTAACCACCAAGGTAACCACCAAAGCCACTGCTTTGCATGTAGTTTCGTCTGTGACAATTTGTACAAACAGAAGTATAGATGTGATCTGAACGTTTTCTGGTCATTACTTGACATGGGGTCATTTTGTGCTCATGTGAAACCCTAGACAGTTTGTAAGTTACTCCATTCAGTATTTAGATATTTGATGTTCATTTGAGAGCATCCGCCTCCTTATACAAACCCATTCTAACTTAAAACTCCATTTTAACCATGACAGATTATTCTATAACAACCCATCTATTTTCTGTGAGAGCGCCGTGGAATTTCATTTACAATTTTCATTTATTTTTAAAATATTGTTTTGAAACATCTGGCAGCCTCTATATTTGTGCATTCTCACCCAAATGAATGAAACAATATTTTAAAAATAAATGAATGCTGTAAATGAAATTCCACCGCCCTCTCACGTAGGACAATATCATGTCCCAGAAAAAAGACAATATAATATAAAGACAATATAATGTCAATAGAAAAAAGATGGGTTGTTTTCGAATAATCTGTTGTGGTTAAAATGCAGTGTTAAGTTATAATGAATTTGTATAGGATGGAGGCGGATGCGCTAAAATGAACATCAAATATCTAAATAGTAACTTAAATAAACTGTCTGGGGTGTTCACGTGAGACTGAGTAGACCATAAAATGACCCCAAAGTTTTTAGTAATAGATATAGTATTGGGGCATTTTGAACACTGGTTAACATCAGTCGATATGCAGCATTGCAGCATGCATAAAGATACTGTGAGTGCATGATTTTGTAACCCATTTTCACCCAATGCCAATTGCTAATGTGATCCTAGGCTCTACACACCCTACGCACACTACACGCCTCATGCATTGAAGGAATAGCATCAGGAGCTGCCTTCTTTTCACCTGTCGGAAGAGCTGTGTTTTCAGACTGTGTGTGGTGG
>CM076965.1:26349284-26440590 GCA_039105355.1 Benthosema pterotum | reverse complement strand
CATTGTCTCCATCCCTGCCGGAGGAGGAGGAGGCGACAGTCACACAGTTATAAAGTAACACGAGAAGCGCCACAATGTGCAAACAAGCCCAACATCCGCACAACACCACCACCGCCACCGTGTACGACTGGAGTGCCTCTTTGTTTCGCATCACTTGGGGGGGGGCTATTGTATGGTTGTTTTCCTTCTATACTGGGGTTTTTTCTAGTCTCTGGTCCGCCAGCCAGGCAGCAGGTGCAAGACGCTGGCTGATCATTAGGAGACTATGGCAGGCAAGCATCTAACGCATTCTAGTGCATTTTGGAAGTGCCACTAGTGCATTTTGAATTTTGGCAGTTGGCAACACTGCTCCAGGGAGCACTTGTCTAGAGACTGAACTGGAGCGATAGCCCCGCCACCTTGCTGTTCATTTCAATAAATGCAGCTACTCAGTGGCGTTTTGAAGCCATGTTTGAAGCACGGAAGGTAGTACGGTCCTACCCAGAGCCTTACATATCTATGGGGTCTACTTCCGCATTCTCCCACTTCGCCTGCAGTTCACACTCAGAGCCTTCGCTGGTTCCATTTTGAACCCTCTCAGAAAAAAATCTTGATTGACAAAAAACAGCTAGGGGCCTGTCCAGCGGTTTTCACCCCCCCCCCCCCCTTCCCCTTCTAAGGACTGACCCGGTGCAATTTAGAATGGTGATTAAAGGTAGGGTAAGTGATTTGAAATTCATTGTGTAGTACCAGTCTGGTGCACTAGGGGCGCCCAAGAGTAGCTACACTATTTGAACCTGCTGCTCGATCCTGATTGGAGGAGAATTCACCCTCCACCTGGGGAACTTTTATTAGCTCCTCTGCTAACGTGGGGGAGGGGGAAACTCCATATATGGTCTGCACACCTTATAATAATAGAGCATTTTAACAGAAAAAAAAATATTTTGGGGGTGATATCTGACAAAAGTGAAATCACTTCCCCTACCTTTAAACAGCACATGTGCTGTTTAAAGGTAGGGAGCTCTTCATGTATGAAGAGCTCTCAAAAAAGGTTAAACTGAATGCTCATTGTTTTTAAGGGAATAGCGCCATCCATTGGGGATTCATTTGGTTCCAACCCTTCCGTTTATGGTCAACACTGATTTGCCATAACGCATTGCGTTCATTCCAACTATTTAATGTGAGTTGTGATTGTGACGATGAAAATATTCCACTAGAGGGCAGACCGTGCTTGATGTGAAGTAGGATGGAAGGCATGGAGAATTAAGCTAAAGAGAGCCCAATGCACTGAATGCAGCAGCCCAATGAGCAATGACACATAATAAACCCAACCGCTGGTTGAAAACCACTGCCTAGTGGTGCAAATGAAACGTGTATTTATTTACTCAACATACAACATCTTTTGAGGTCAATCTGATTTTAGTTCATGTAGGTTAATAGAGAGAGAGAGAGAGAGAGAGAGAGAGAGTGTGTGTGTGTGTGTGTGTGTGTGTGTGTGTGTGTGTGGTGTGTGTGTGTGTGTGTGTGTGTGTGTGTGTGTGTGTGTGTGTGGTGTGCGTGTGCGTGTGGCGTGTGTCACATGGGGTAGCCTATGCATGTACTGTATGGGAGGGAAGCAAACTGCACGTCCTACTCTGGTATGACTAAATATGCTTTAACTAAATATAAATCTCTCAATCTGCATTACTTTTTTTGTTTGTTTTTTCCTTTTTTTAATCTACCATCCCAGTCGGGGGTCCATGGGCTGCAGTCCACCCTAGCCCAAAGGTAAATCCAGCACTGGCTCGTCACACACACACACACAACAACACACACACACAAACTCACACACACACACACACACACCACACACACACACACACACACACACACACACACACACACACACACACACACAGTTACAGTGAATCTAATATACAGTAAAAGCATCATACAAGTTCTAAGAGGTTTTTATTGTCACAGATCCATCCCATGTCCTCCTTGTGGTAGAATACTGTAGGCCTGCTTCATTTCTAGCACGTTGTGTCGCTCCCTATACAATATAGCTCAAGCTCACAGCGTGGCACATCAACATGTGAGCCTGTCAGTGTTGATTTCGTCGACTAATAGCCTACTCTGACAAAAATGTTTGACGACTACCTTTTTCACTGAAACTACTGTAATCTATGAATAACTAAAGACTAAATATAGGCTATTGTCAATTTAATCAACAAATAAAAACTACACTAAAATGTTAAGATCGGAATAGTGGGAAAGAGATCCAGTATACACTTGGTTGCATGGTGAAAATAGAAGATCTATAAGCTCACAACACATCGCACTGCCACACGTTGTGGTGAGCCTAGATTGGCTTTTTCCAGCAAGTGTAAAACATCTGTCATCAGAGCGGCATGAAGGCCCGGAAAAATACATTTTAGTCGACTAAATACCATAATCTAGTCGACCAAAATTTTATATTTAGTAGATTAAAACTAGATTAACACTCAAGACATTGGTAATTGGCTAAGGTGACTAAAAATAAAGGACAGCTATTCAAGAAACTAAGACCAAAAACTAAAATCTAAATTTGAATCAGAATCAACGCATATGTAATTAGCTATAAGCTTTGGCGAGCGACACAGTGAAATAAATCAGGCTCACAGCGTCGCCTCTGAACGGATGCTCATGTTAACATTTACCCAACCATTACCCCTGAGAAGACCTGGCTGTAATGTGTACGCATCATGTATCCATTAAATAAACAAACAACTCCAGCACTTTGTTTTGAACATTTTTTGTCTCTTGTACTTAAAAAAAACATTAAGTAAAACCATGAAAATAAACAAACAAAAGAAAATACGAGCAAAGAATTATTCCTTTCCCTTACAGCGTGGTGTATGCTGTACATAGCCTACAATAACATCATCTACTCTCCTCTAAGATAGCATTTCATCAATGATACAGATAGCAATAGCAACTATGATAAAATATCTATAGTTATTCTATGGATTATACATATAATTTGCCTTCTCTAGATATCTTTTTTTATTGTTATTTAAAGATTTCCTTAGAGTTCCCATTGAAACAAACAAACAGTGAAGATCATAGGCTGGCTGGTTCACTGAGTTGTGTGACCGGGGAGAATCACATTGGTATGGCAAGGAGACCTGTGGTGGCTTCATATTCCCAAAAAAGACCCCGGGGTCTCAACAGAAACACAGAACAGATCAACTGGTTGACATGGAGAGAAAGAAGCACTATTGAGTACAGGATGGCAATTGCAAGGTTTTCACAACAGATGGCGATGCTGCATCACAGACAACTATACATATTGCACAACAAAAATGCATAGGATCGTCTCTGTTACTGTAATTTAAGTGGACAGGATTTGGTGCGACATTTGGGAGAGTACAGAGTAATAGGTCATCAAGAGGCCGTACGCGGTACTACGCGCCCAAGCACCAGGTTGAGAGATGGAGCGCTGGGGGCAGATTTCAACAGCAAAATGACATCTGATGTTGCACTTTTTGACACTTACCCATAACACTTGTCTACATAACATTGTTTGCTCTGTGGCATTTCTACGCATAAAACCGCCTGTTTGTTCCATACACACACATACACGCAGACAAACAACAAAGTAAAACAACAATGTCAGATTTCAGCTGAAGAACCCTCCTCTGGGTAAACATACTGTAAGAGTCACAATGTGTGCACTGAGCATCAAGGGCATACATAATGAGAACAACTCATCCAGAATTAACCCAACTCAAATGACACATCACTCACACAACACAGAATTGTCCCCTTGTCTGTGCAGGAGACAGACAGGAGTACAGAATACACTACTACAATGGAGTTTTTTCCAGTACAGAATAGGTAAAGCCATCATTCAATTTGAAACAAACAAGTAATAAGCATCAACATATCAGGGGTATTGCTTTTAAATGCTAAGATCTGAGAGCCAGTCCTGTCTCAGTTGGAGCCTAACCATATCGTATTCGTAAATCATTCTCACTTGAATGTTGTTGTTTGTTTGTTTTTTTCTTTTATATTTTCTTTTATTTTTTTGCCAATTAAAATTGGCATGAGACTGTCCAAACATACAACAAGAGGAATTAAAAGAAGAGATAAACGTCAAAACAATTTCCATTGCTTTTCTAAGTATAATATCGGTTTTTAAGGTGCTTTTAATGTGGTTGCCATGGCACTGTGCTTTGTCCCCCTCATTGGCTGTATGCGGACTCTGTAGTACAGGATGCCACTCTAATACTAAAGGAAACAGTTCCCATACAGGCAGCATCCACACCACTGGACCGTCAAAACCTTTCATTGAGTATTTGCAAAACCAATCAAGTCACTTTCTATTTATTACTTTAAATTGATAATGCATGTGTGCACTGCAATATCCTGGGTTTCAAGGATGTAATCTTGCAGTGTGTGTGTGTGTGTGTGTGTGTGTGTTGTGTGTGTGTGTGTGGGTGTGTGTGTGTGTGTGTGTGTTGTGTGTGTGTGTGTTGTGTGTGTGTGTGTGTGTGTGTGCACACATGTTTGTGCGTGTGCATGGACAAAATAAACTTGAGGACCGTCAGGCAAAAGAGGTAGTAGGGACAACTATGGGTCGCCATAGAAACTAAATAAGGAGTTTCATGTACATGATTCATAACATGAAACACTAAGGATTGATTATAGTCATTCATAACTTATGAATGACTCACATATTCAATCTATTAATCTATTAATGCTGCTAACTTAGCGAAGCAGGTGGGAAAAAAAGAACTCCATCAAGGCTGATTGGCAAATTAAAAAAACAAGTTGACAAAATGGCCTGTTCAGAACCTTGATGGGTGTTTAATCAATAGGATTATAAATAATGAAATGATGAAGGGATTGTACCTAGCTCTGTGTGAATCGGAGAGAAAAAAAGACAGATAGCTCATAGCTGTGTCATCTGCATGAGTTCAGGGACATGGGGTGTGTTGAGCACATACCCAAATATGATATGCCAGATACATTGAGGAAAAATGTATTGAGAAAAAATAAACTGTGTTATCAGTGAACACGTCCAAAAAAGACTTGTGAGTAGGACCTCTTGATTTCTGCCACTTTGTGCATCCTTTCAAATTGTGACATCTGCTTTGGGCTCATGTGCTGAAGGAAAGACTTGTCAGCTTGTCTAGCTATAGTCAGCATCCATATGGGATGGTGACTTGGGTTCAGTTTCTGTCATAATAATCAATCCACCATAAAAAACCCAAATGAATAAGTTAAAATGTTTTAAAAGAACATCAAGTAAAGGGACCTTATTTTGTGGCAACCACACTAAACATACATCTATACTTCTCTATGTTTATTCTCTAATAAATTACACAATAATATCAATAATCCAAACCATGTTTACCCATGAAATGGCTATAAAAGAGACTTCTCGCACCAGTCACTTCCTGGAGGCGTGGCCTGCTCTTAAGGTCATGACAGGAGGTTCAGGACGGGACAGAAGGCGAGGTGGGGGTGGGAGGGCCGGGGGTAAGACCTTGGTCTTCAGAACAGGACCTGTGCTCTGGTGCTGTGGGGCCAGCAGGGCTTGTGTGCTTACACGTTCTCTCCACGTTGGGTCTGGCAGGCTGCATAGTTTGTGTGTGGCCCCTGTCATGTGGGTCACACTAAAAGGGAGGGCAAGAGGGGCTTCTGTAATGGGAAAGGGTGGAGCTTAATAAGGATGCGGGGAGTGCTTAGTAAGGGGAGAAGATTATGGGTGTGTGTGTGGCTCGCAAGGGCCCCGGGGCAGGCCGGAACAGTGCAGGGCTCAGGAACGGGGACTGAAAGAAGGTGGTGGTGCCCGCCGGATGGCGCAGGGCCAACGGGTTAGATGCCATCGTGCACAGAGTCGGTTGGGTGAGGGGACTTGGGAGGAAGCCAGTGGCCAGGCTCTTGGTCAGCTGCTTATGCAAGGCCAGTTTGGTCTAGAGATGATGGGAGAGGGGAGAGGATCAAAGGTAAGAAAGAAGAATACAGGAAGACATATTTCTGGGGGGTATTTTCAACATCATGCTAAGCAGTGATCACACCTACATGTAGTAGCATTCTTCAATCAAGACATGGACAGTTTCTTATAAATGTATACATTATTTCTGCTCAGATAAGATCAAATGTAATGTAGAACTTCAGTCAGGACAACTCAAGAAGGGTTTAATATTTATCCTTTATTGAATATGAAATAAGCTATATATTTATTATGGTTTGACAGATGAATTGG
Source organism: Benthosema pterotum (assembly GCA_039105355.1). NCBI lineage: Eukaryota > Metazoa > Chordata > Actinopteri > Myctophiformes > Myctophidae > Benthosema > Benthosema pterotum. The sequence continues at coordinate 26,434,376 of CM076965.1, read as the reverse complement.
ATCTGCTTTTTGGGTACTCGGATCAAGCGCAACAGTCCTGACAATAAGGACTCCGAATCACCTGCACCCAAGAGATCCAAATCTACAGGTGGTAGCTGGGGTGGAGTGAGCAACAGCAGCAAGCAAGCTAGCAGGAAGAGCAATGCAAACTTGCAGTTTAAATAGCCTGTGTGAGCGTGTGATTGGATGAAGTCAATCATGTGAATGTGATGCTGAGGTGGCCCTTTAAAGGGCCAGCAGCGACTGCAATGAGGTTTCCAGACTAAACTTGCTCTGCGCATGTCAGTGACAAGCGCAGTAAATAGATATTCAAAAGCTATGAAATGCCTCTTTCGTGTTCTGTTGAATATCTGCTTCATTCATTCATTAAAGAGCCTCAATCACCACTGATATAACCAGTCCTTGTCATTTCTTTATGGATAGTTTAGCTGCAGTACCACAATGTCCTGAGGTGGTGGGGGCGCTGATATGGAGGATATTATATAGTAGAGTCATTATAATACTGATGCTAGACAAAACCAGGTTTTGTTTAAATTCCATATAAACTCAATAATGGTGGACATTATAAACAAAGTGGAAATGCAATTTTGGAACAGAAGGAGAGGAGGGATTATACAAAGCAGTGTGCATTGATGACGTCATTATGAGGCCAAAATCAAACAAGCTGTTCCTGAGAGCAATTTAGATTAAAGCTCTTATACTGTATGATATGAAAGACTTGATTCCTCAAACTAGATAAGTTGAATTACATGTTAATTCCTTTAGAAGTATGTTTTTGAGACTTTGTTTTGTGAAATATTTGCAGGTCACTTGAGACAGATCTAAAAAAGAAAATATTCATTCTCTGGATGGGGACCGAACGACTAATGATGAAAGTAATTAACCTAGCAATACTAGAGCTCGATTTTTGGGTTGAATGACGATAACAACTTTGGTAATACACTGACTTAGACCACTGATTGTGGTCTGTGTTCTAATTGAAAAGAATAATCAAGAAGAATATTCAAGAAGCAAGTTTTTGTCTCCATAAGGAACAAGCGAAGGCATGGGATACACACAGTACAGTATCTCTCTAGCATGTGATCAATATGTGTCAGGTATTTTATATTAGATACTAACTGGCTAAAATTGGCTCCCAACGTTTGCACGGATTGGCCCATTATGAACGAAATGCAAAAAAACGAGACCTCTAGATACATTCAGATACATTCCATTTTGTAGGCATTCTTTTACTTCATGTTATGCAAAATTGTGAAAATGGCAGATCTACAAGCTACAGCATGTCGATGCTCTTCACTCCATTTTCAACCTCTCAAAATGTGAATCAATTATTAATTCAATTAAATCTATTAGTTTGATTAACTGTTGTAGCCCTACATAAAAGTCAACCAGCTCGAAGCCGTTCCCCCAAATGCATGGCACTGACCTGAGAGGAGAAGGAGGTGAGATTGTACTGGCTGAATACTTTCTTCATGGCAGAAACAGCCCCGCCCGCATAGCTACTCCACCTCACGGTCTATAGGATTGGGGGGGGGGGGGGGGGCACGACAGTAGTGAGCATGTGCGAACATGACAGGAGGCAAAGAAGTGATTAATCTGGAGTGCTGATTCAGGGCTGCTGTTGTCTGAGCTGCTTCAGTGTGGGAGATGGGGGTTGAGGGGGGGCACACAGTACCATTCTAAACCTGTCGGAGCTGCATGCGTGAGCCTAGTTGATCGCCCGAATATAGGCAATCTACAAGCAATGTGACGCGACATGCCGTGGGCTTGTAGATGGGCTATATTTGGTAGTACTGTTAGTGTTTCTTGCTGACAACTGACGTTAATTGATTTTATAAGCTTGAAAATCTGTTCTTGACACCATCATACTATAGAGAGTACGTTAGATATTACAGAGACACTTATATTGCCATAATTTAGCGATATGATATAGCATATAACGCACAGAAATGTTTGGCCAAAGATTGAGAGAAATGCTGGAATGCTTGTCGTTTCTTGTGTGTTTGTCTTTTTTTGTCATTCCACCTAATGCCAACATTGGTACATTTAATTGGCTGTGATGACGTTACAGGGCTTGACACTAACACTTGCCCGCTTGCCCGGGGCAAGTAAAAAAAAAAAATGGTCGGGCAAGTGAAGACTGCTACCTGGTTGCCTGATCGGGCAAGTGTGCAACTTAGTGCACTATAACACAACACAAGATAAATTTGTCTTGAAGGCAGTCATTGCACGCTATCCACAATTCCAGGCTGGATTTGGGAAACAAAACAGGCAAATTAACATACACATCAAAATGACCATTAATCTTCTACATTCTCTAGTTGTGTAGACCTGGGCTAATTAAGATGATGAATTTTAACTCTTGAGAGTGTAAAAATGAAACCAAATGGACCCACAAGGTCCATTTGGTTTCATTTTTACGTTACATCTGCAAAATTTACAATATTTTTGGCAGGCAAGTGACCATGAGCAGAGGGCAAGTAGAACCTGACTTGCACTTGCCGATGGGCAAGTGCCTCCGAGACCTTAGTGTCAACCCCTGCGTTAGTTAGACTTTTGATGAATTCCTTTAAGATAATCCAAGCCTGACTGCAGCATGAGTCAATTACATGTTGGATTGTTTTTCCTCGACTGTGTGCGTGCGTGAATGAATGCATATCTGACTCAAGTGTTTGTTTGCTTGTTTGTTTGTTTGTTTGTTAGTGTCTTACCGCTAAGCTGGAAGTTGGCTGGCTCTTGCTGTGGGGGGTGAACTTGGGTTTGGGAGGTTTGCCTGCCAGACGGTCCTTGTGTCTCCGGCTATTCATGTGCTGTGGAGACCAGAAGAGGCAGATGACTAACAAGCATCTGTTTGTGGTCCCACAGTGAGTGGATACATAGAACTCAACTGTATCAGCCTCAATGAGCTGATTCACTGTTAAAGGGACATTTCACTGTTTTTGCAAAAAAAATAATATATATGTTAATGACATTTAGAAGATTTAGAACACCTTTCTGGTGGTTTTTATGTGTGTAATATGTGAATTAGATATTTTAGATGATGTCATGATGTCATCGATACTACATGGGCTACAATTCCCACAATTCTTTGGGGGCACTGCACCTCCTTGTGGATATTGGGAGGGCTGTCTTACTGAGACGGCAACCTGTAGTCCAGGAAGTAGCGTTGATGACATCAGAGATGCTGGGTTCACTGCTTAAATCTAAAATATCCAAAACCACATAGAAAAGTGTTCAAAATCCATACGCACAATAATCCTTTATTTTTAAGTCTGACTGTGTAAAAAATGACCCTGATTTACACCAGACACACTATCCTCTCACTGCAGTAGTAACTGCCTTATACTGTACTGAAACTAGGATTGGGTGAATCTTAAACTGTGTGTGTGGAATGTGGAATCTACCCATAACCTTTAGAGAATAAGCGAACATTAAACACAATTTATTTGGTAAAAACCCACACTGTAAAGGTGTGTCTGATTTAAAAAAAAAACAACAACAACCAATCAACCAACCTGGTTGGACGACTGATGTGTCAACATCATTGCATAGTGAAGAAATCCTTAGTTACAGTATATACAGCAAACACCTAAGAATACTAATGTGTCTAATGTAAATGCATGTAAATTAAACTGCAGGCTTAATTGCAGCTCATTTCCACTCCTGGCTTACCCAAGGTGTTGTGAGGGAAAATGTGTTCTCTTCTATGGGAATGTCTGAATGGAGCTTTAATAAAACTGTTAATTACATTATTACTATCACCATTGTTACAACACAATGATATATATGATTACAGTGCCTTTGTGGTCGCTTTTAAAATGAGGGCTGAAACATGGCATAAGGTCATTGTGTGCAATATTATTATCATCACAATGTGCAAGCTTGTGCTACAGTAGCCTGTGACGTTCAGGATTAATTATAGTATGTAATTACTGTAGTTATCTGGATAGATATATGACTGGGTATGGATAAAATAAAACATTCAATTTTTCACCAAAATATCTCAATATTGTGACACTATGACCATTTTCTACAAAATACATCAAGTATAAATTAGCGGTCAAGTCATTGAAGACAAAAATTTGACTTTCGGGTGGAGTAACTGCATTACTTGTGCAATCTGCAAGTAAAAACAAAACAATTTTCCTTTGCTATTAGAATATCTAACAGCACAACATTGTACCTATATACCGGCTGTTGCCCAGGCCTAGAAGCCCCTATGATCACTGACCGGAGATGAGGCAGCTGCACCAGACATTTTTGCCATCATCCAGCTTACTAGAAATTGGCTTTCCTCCCACCCAGCCAACAGGACTTATATGCCCGGAGCCGTTTGAATACACTCCTATCAGGTTAGCAACACTCAGACTCAGGGTGCCTTGACAAATCTACAGGACTTCTCCAAGCTCTCTTTCCCTTCCTCATCTTTCATTTCATTCACCACCGGGAGGGTACAGCAGCCCTGGGCTGATAGCTCTTGCCGTCTGCTCTCCGTAACTCACCATGGGTCCCACTAATCTCCTGTGAGCTTTCGTTTTTTTCTAGGTTAATTCACAGTGACATGTGATCCATGAATCTGGTACGTTGCCCACCAGTGCACCTTTGATGGTCGAAAACGTTCAAATGCTACTCTATCAGTGGGCAAACTGGGGCATGTCTCATTCAAGCGGATTCAGACAATTGGTTAACACACAAACAACACCCTATGCATCTTTTTCCATCTCTGATTTGTATATGTAGTAGGGATGGGACTCAATGAAAAAAAGTAATCTAATTAAATTGTAGTTTTGTAATTAATCAATCTCAGTGAATTGCCTATCAATATTTGACGACAATATTTGAGAAGCATGTTTTGGTCAATTAAAACAGACTGGTATATAGTTTATTAATGAGTGAGTTTTTTCCAAATCAAAAATTCCCAGTATCCACTGGGCTAAACAAAAACAAAAAGCTGTCTGATTGGTGGAGACTGCCAGACACTCTAAGTCCAAATTAGTCCGAACATGCGCTGGAAATCCACCATCATGGTTGTCTGTTTTAAGTCCACACTGGACATGTTATGGCGAGGTTGAGGGTTGGTGATTCTGGACCAATGGGAGGACAACACAATAAGACGTCAGATCAAAGATAGGTTACCCTGATTGGCTTCTTCGCCCATTGTATAAACTGGCATGAGCAGTACAGCTGAAATTCGTCCAGTGAAAAAGGTTCTGTGGTGCAAAATCTATACATGACTAAAATCATTAATGTTTTTAATCACGTTATTGTTTCTGTAATTAATTTTCATCTCAATTAACAGTTAAAGTCCCAGCCCTAATATGTAATGTTATAAACAGGATGTAAAGATCCACAGTGTGGACAGTATGTCAAACAGGCAGTATAGACGTTCCATTTACGATTGCTTTTTGCCCTCACCTGGCTGAGTTGTGTCTCGGAGTTGACGGATATCTCACACACTTCGCACTGGAAGTTCTTGCTTGGCACCCCCACACTGCCCTTGCTACCCAGACGCTTGCTCTTGCAAGCCACGCGCGCCGCAACCACTTTACCTCTGCGCCGTGGTTGGACACTCTGTCCCTCCAGCATGAGTTTGTGCTTTGTGCCTGGCAAACAGGATGCAAAGAGGGAAACGGGTTAAGTGTAAATTATAATTCACTGTACATTCTCATTGCATTATGAAAGTAATAATTTCTTTGTTTGACAAAACTGTTAGCGACATACATACACACAAAGACAGGACAGGAGCGTCCACAAGCATCACATCTGGTTTCAGCCTAGGGGATACTGTAGAAAATTGTCTTCCCCAGACTTATAATAGCATACAGTCCCTTAGATCAGGGGTTTTCAATCTTTTTCATCCCAGGGACCACCATTTATTCGGTATTTGAGCCACGGACCACCATTCGATTACATTTTCACCCCAAAGACCTAAAACTAAAGAATTATTTTGGTTTTGTCCACAAACAAAACAGTATAGACTTCTTGTTTAAGTGGTGCTAATTCAGATGAATATTTTAACTCTTGAGAGTGTAAAAATGAAACCAAATGGACCCGCCAGGGTCCATTTGGTTTCATTTTTACGTTCTCAAGAGTTACATCTGGTTAACCAACTTAGCTGGGGACCACCTGGAATCCTCTCAGGGACCACTGGTGGTCCCCGACCACCTGTTGAAAACCCCTGCCTTAGATCGCTTTCAGAGCATTTTATGTTGCACGATCTAAATATCAGCAGACAAGCCTGGCCTAACCCGAAATGATTTGGCCTTGGGGGGGCGGGGTGCCGTGGGATCCACACGGCAGATCGAGCTGATCTGATTTGATCTCACTAACGTGTCGTCATCCCCGGCCCACCCCAGAAGGTTGACTCCCCCCTCTAGAACACTGTATGTAACAAGTTAGTCCAGGATTTCCGTTTTAGCCCAACGCAAACTGAAATGAAAGCCTGGTGTCAAGGCTAAGGTGACAATAAAGCTATGGTTAACATGGAGTTGGTCTGTTTTACGCACTTTTACCATTTACAACGTTAACGTCTAAATAAATATTGAGATTTCAAAATGCTCACTCCAGAGACACGGACTTTACAATCACCTCGGGTAGGTATAAGTACCTGTATCTTCGGCATTATTCAATAAAAAGTGTTTTAATCTGATCGGTGGCCATTTCATCAGAGTTATAATGTATGCGCAATTGCGCATTCAGTAACAAATTGGGGCCCACAGTTCAAAGCATATGGCGAATAAATGGATTAAACATCGCAATACGGAAGATACCATGAGCTCAGAGAGCATTGCGACGTGTTGCGAGTTTGTAGATTTTTGGTTTATGCTGTGGCCTTGGGTTCAAGTGGTTTATAATCAGAATATGATTAACCTTATCTCTTTATACTTTATTGCATGCGTCAATTTTCACAGGCAAGCACCAGCGCTATCAGAGATCTGTTTTCCACTTCATCATGATCTCCTTCTACCTTCTTGTTACAAAACAATGTGTTACTGAAGAACAGTGTTTAATCGCCTGGTAAAGACACTCCATAGATAATAAAGAGTAATATCAAAAACCAAAAGCTATTAAGCCATCAATAATGTATGATACACATTGTAGTGAATTCTAAGTACTTAGCCACTTTCGGCAGGGAGCCATTATCATTTGGCAATTAAAGTGCCCTCACTATTTAATATCATGCAGGATTTACACACTGATTTTACTTGTCATAAACTGTGTTTTCTTTATGTTTGAATCCACTATGGTTTCATTTGGCTTGTGTTGCATGCATAAATCCACATATTAATACCCCACAAAAGAATGTTGTCGGTACCCTACTTAGAACTCACTAAAACTTGATAATATCTATAGAAGTGTCCCTGCAAATATATCCAGCAGTCAGGAAATCGGACTCTATCTTGTGTTGTTTTCTAAAGTAGCGCTTCTTGCTCAATGGCATGATGTTTGTAATCCGGAAAAAAACATGACTCCTACTTTTAAATGTATTTTAAAGCATCTTCATTTGAAAACCACTGTTTATTCCAGTTGGGAGAGCTATGTACAGTACTTTCCCCTACAGCACCACAGTATATCGATGCCCCTGATGGCACAAGGCTGTGTGAACGTAAGGTCATGCAACAAATTATCTGTCACAGCTACAATAACCTGTCCCTGCACTGTGCGTTTTTAAAGAGGCACTTAGTTTATGTCTTACCACTGTTGTGTGCCTCCAGCTGTGAGGTGGAGTTGACTGTGACTTTGCAGACAGGACAGTGGAGGTGTGCCTTGCTTTTCTTCGGGTCCTTGTCATCATCCGCGCGGGGCTCCCCATCTGTGCTGGAGGTGTCCGGCTGGCAGCCTGACTCAGCGGCAGTACCTGTGGCCTCCGCCACCACCTCAGAGACCTCTGGGGCGCTAGTGTCCGAGGCGGTCTCAGAGAGCTGGGAGGAAGGGGACACCTGCGGTAGGGACAGGGTGGCCAGCTCCACAGAAGACACCTCGGACACGGGCGTCAGCATGACCGAGCTCCCGGGACTTTCCTCCAGCTTCACCTCGAGGTTGGCTGTCTCTAGATCGTTCTGTAGGCCTGTGGGGAATGAGTGAGTGATGAATGAATTATTTAATGAATGAATCTCAGACGAGGCACAATGTTTCTCAAACAGAATCGATGCTGTTGAGTCGGTGGTGTTATCGCAGAGCCGCTAAATGCGCTTTACAAGCTGCAGTAGTCGAAAACGTCAAATTATTTTGAGAGGGAATTAGTTTCATGAGTGCCAAGTCAATATAATATTTAAGCTCCAAATAATAAACCCTCCAGTTTTTTAATATAGCATTGGGATACACATTAAGAGTGCATTGAATATGCTAGCTTTGTGCCATTTTTGCTCTAAGCCTATTCAATACCACGTGAAACAGAGCAGATTACAGCAACAATATTTAGGGAAGTAAAGGCCATCAGCATACAGCATGTCCAGGGACGGATGTATCATTTCTCAATTGGGGGGGGCAGGAGAAAATGGCATGAGGGCGGCTTCATCGCCCGCGTCGCTTCGCGCCACTGGCCAATGAAGCCGCACCCATACCATTTTCGGTTACATGACTTATATTAGGCAATTAAGCATCAATAATAATATCAGTTGTTGTTGAATTGCTACAGACACACAGCATGCAGAAAGCTAAAGGTCTGACTTCGAGAGTTTTCTGTTTTCAATGATGAAATGCAGTCAGTTTAGTGGTGGGACAATTGTAGTTCATTAGCAGTAGTAGTGTTTCAATTCATTTTAAATACAGTATAAGCACTTTAATTTGAAATATCTTTGAAATTTGGGTTCTTTGCATGCCATCATGCTTTGTGGGGCAGTTAGGGCATTTAGGGGGGCATTGCCCCCCCATGCCCATGCCTATATCCGTCCCTGAGCATGTCCTTCCACCGCTACCTTCTCTCTCTCCCTCCCTTTCTTTCTGCTTCACTATTCAAATGGACACAAAGCTCAGTCGATATAAACAAACCCATCGACTGCCAGGCCCTGCCGATAAGTCACCAGAGTTCCATTACACATCCCCTCCACCCCACCCCTGCTCCTCCCCAGGGAATCACACACTTTACGCTACACTCTCTGAATATCTCCGTTTCATTTACTCCCTTCTCACCACACACACACACACACACACACGCTGCCATTCCGCTTTCCTACTGGGCTCCATTGATTTCCTCTTTTTTTTACGTTCCTGAGTAAATTCATCACACAGATAAGGGTCTTCCTTTCTCCTTCTCCCAGCAGAAAAGGGAACCCATAAAGGATGAGATTAGACAGCTGCCTCTCTGTAATGAGAGTGACCTCCCCCTTAGGGGATTCAAGTTCCCCAAGGGCATGGATTGGTATGATCCTGAGCTTATGTGTAAGACAAGGACCACCTGAGATGTCTGCGGAGGAAGAGCGATGCTGATCAATGGATTTAGCAGGCGTCTTACCACGGAAGACACAGCAGTCTACAGGAGTCCAAAAAAAACCTCTAGAAAGCCAGAGGTCTGTGATTATGACCGGAACTCTTTCAGGAGAGAAATCTTACACATATGCCAGCTGACTCTCAGGTACAAACTACAGCTGTGTAAACCACAAGTCTGTAAAAATAGCAGATCTATAAGCTCACAGAGTTCCACAGCGTCGCACTGCATGAACTTGAAGAGATTTTCTATAGGCTAGAGGGGAAAAGAAGCCTTTTAAGATGGAAGAAAAGAAAAGGTGTAATGACAGGCTGCCACCCCCATTATTGTCTATGTTTAATCCCCCACAAGTATACAGTATGTCTGTACTTAGTGCCACATCGTGCAATCTTTCACACTTTCACACATCTTTCACATTTTCCTATCTCTGGGCATCACCGTCACTCAGGTACTTAGGATGGTGAAATACATCACCTTGTAGTCAAAGATTTTTAGTCAGCAGCCAGGAAACTCAAGGCGGAATCAGTATTATGAAAGGCCTGCCGGGTGACTACAAATCTGACTGGAACATGGGGTAATTACACCTTTTTGGACCACAGACCACACTACTGGCACAATGGGTGAGGAGAGACTGAACATTGAAAATTCGAGTATAACACACTATACACACGACATTATAAAAAAAAATCCCAAACAGGCCTATAGGGAGTTTTTGGTCTGGACATTCAGGTGATGAATAAAGTAGATGAAATACTCAGAGGAGTCAGGACACAACAAATGGCACTGGGGGGCGGCACACGCCATGCGTCATTGAAGGCGCCGCTGTGCTGCGATGGCAGTGCGCTTTGCACTTAAGTCATGGAAGAGCAACTCCCTTGACAACACCTTGTATCCGACTGCTCATCACTCATCACATGTACGTCTGAGCTGAGGCCAGACTGGCAGAATGTCAGGCCAGAGAGAGAGAGAGAGAGTGACAGACAGAGTGCCTGCTGTGGAAGTAGTATCTAACAATCCAGCAAAATTATGCTTGTTGACATGGTATTGTTTTAGTTGTATTTAACCCTGAGATAATTTTAATCAATCCATCTACGACGTTCCATTTGAGGCTGGCAGGCTTTAAAGTGTATTTATTATTGTTAGTGCGCATGAGGACATCCGACTGTGTGGTTTATTGACCTCATGACAGATTCTTTTACCACGATGAAAATGGAGAATGAGCATAGTGATTATTAGACCACACTACAAAATTGTTCTTAACTTGCTTCGTGAGTACTCACACACATTATGCCATGCTCACACGCACGCACGCACGCACGCACGCACGCACGCACGACGCACGCACGAGCACCACACACACACACACACACACACACACACACACAACACACACACACACACACACACACACACACACACACACTCACCCCCGCACACCACACACACACACACACACACACACACACACACCACACACACACACACACACAACACACACACACACACACACACACACACACACACACACACACACACACACACACACACACACACACACACACACGCTGAGCATTCAATCTTGATCCGAAGCAATCTCACAACACAAATACCTTCCCTAGGGAAAATCCCCACCATAAATTACAATTACTGTGTTGACAGAGTCCTTTTGAAGAGGACATCAACAGCAGGGTGAATCAAAGTCCTGCCGTGATTGATGCTTGTCAGTGGCATATACCAGTGTGCCAACCAACCCCCCCCCCCCCCCCCCCCGCCCTCTGTCATGCCATGCCTCATCCATTGTTTGTGCATCTGCTCATCTCTGCTGTTAAAACAATGATTATGTAATATCTATTGCCAAATTTCTACTCCATCCGTCAGCTCACAATGCATCACATTGCACTACATTGTGAGATTGAAGATCTGCACGACTACAGTATACCGGTAAGTATGATTAGGGCTTACAGTGAGAATTAAAGTACGGTCTGTATGCCTAGCCCAACATTAAGATATTCACCAGACTGAAATCAAGTTCATTCGTTCATTGCTGCTGTAAAGAATGAGGTAGAGACAATCACAATTAAATACAAACATGGAATGAAAAGTTTGTTCGATATCAACTTGCGATAGACTTTCCTGGGGGTGATGCTCCTGCCCAAAAGTGCAGAAACACTGAGGTGCACTGATGGACATGAGAAGCCTGACCTTGTGTGTACGATCAGAGAAAATTGTTTACCCCGAGCCGGCCTCGTCTCCAGCCATGGGGGAGAGTAGACAGGTGCTTTGCTTCTCGACGGCAGACATTGTGGGAATTAGCCTGCCTGAGATAGCCCCCCCACCTTCGGGTTTCATGGCAGACATAGCTAATTTCATAGAGTGTTAATTTGGAGTGCTATTCCATTACAGGCTGGCATTGTAGTGCATGCCACCACGGGCGCGCTCGGCTGCATTTCAATTTCACATCAGGCCAATCACACAATTGGGCTTATTAAAGAGTGTTGCTCCTCGCAAAATTGCCTCGGAAGTGTAAAATTATTATTCACAGCATAAAAACTAGCAGGGATTCATCTGCTTTCTCTCCAACTCACTCACTTCTCCCTCTCTCTCTCCCTCTCTCCCTCTCTCGTTCTCTCTCCTCTCTCTCTCTCTCTCTCTCTCTCTCTCTCTCTCTCTCTCTCTCTCTCTCTCTCTCTCTCTCTCTCTCTCTCTCTCCCTCTCCCCTTCATTCATTTCATCTTATCTATTAGTTTCCACTCATCATCTCGTTTCCTCCATGCTTCCTCATCCCACGTTCAGAGCTGGCCTTGCGATGGCAGAATATTGAAATGAGAGTTTTATGAGAGTGTTATCATCAGGCTCCCAGTCTTTTGTCCACCTTCTCCTTTGCAAATGAGACTTCAGGGCTTATAGGGCACAAAAAGGGGGGGAAAATAGTAGAAAAAGAAAAAGGCCACGTATGTGTGTTCAAACTGTGAGATTCCCCATCTCTGTGTGCGTGTGCACGCATGTGTGCGTGTAGCAATAGCATCATATCTCTTCTCTGACAGTCCCTCCAGCATCAGTGTGCATTTAGAATTTTAACTCAGATAGCGATCTTTTCTAGGCCATAGCATGTTGAGAATGAAAGTAGAAGGTATACGGATGGAAATGCTGTACTTTACTGACAGTAAAGTACTTGGATGATACCATTTTTTCAAACTGAAGCTGCAGCCATGTCGACTGCTAATTAGAAAATAATAATGAATACATGCATTTTAATTATTTATTTATTTTAGTTGACATGGCTTGAAATAGTCTGACCCTAATCCCCTAGTTTAATGCCATAACCAGCCAGCCCTTGTCATATAATTGTGTTTAACGTTGAAATAGCATGGCATTTCATAACTGGGGAACGTGCTCCACAGACATTAAGGTACAGTAAGCTCTGGAGCTCTGCGACAAAGCCCCCCTTGACCCGGTCCAGATACGACGGGGGGGGGAGTTAAGTCACGCACAGGCCAGAAGAAGTGGTCAAACAGGGAGAGAGATTAAGAAACCAAACAGGGTATAAGAACAACCCCAGCGACACTGGGACCGATCGATCTCATCCTCTGCCTTTATTAACACAGCATCACTCTCTCACAGACACCCACTACTGTCCCGTAACGTCAGAGCCGGTCATCCATCACACAGGGCCTGTGGTCGGACATGCCCCGGCAGGAGAGGAGAGAGGGAGGCGAGGGGGACAGCATGGGCAGAATGCGAAGTTATAAGCTATAAGCTTTGAATGTAAAGAGTGGAGCCGGAGAGACGCCCGGAAAGGAAATGGGAGATATACTGTATCTGGTGCACGATCTAAAACCACAACCTGATGTGAGGAGATGAGGACAAGGCCGAGGAGGAGGAGGAGGAGGAGGAGGAGGAGGAGGAGGAGGAGGAGGAGGAGGAGGAGGAGGAGGAGGAGGAGGAGGAGGAGGAGGGGAGTTCAGGATGCATGTGGTGCAGTGGAGGAGGCAAACATGAAACGTATAGTAGGAGTGTGAATATGGTTTGCGATGGATGATAGTTTACTATATCAGGTTTTTTTTTTTTAAGCCTACTTAGATTTGTTTTGTCTTGAACTTAATGTTAAAGAGCAAATAACATTGGTTCCTAAAATTGTTTTAATACTTAATATCATATTGTACAGCATCTGTCCCTCAAGCTTATTTCTAATTGTTTGAGTCTCAATCACTACTGATGTAGCCAGTCCCTGTCATTTTTTTTAGACAGTTTACCTGCAGTATACCATGTCCTGTCGCTGATATGCAAGATATTTTATAGTAGAGTCAATATAATAGTGATAGTAGAGGTAAAACCAGGCGTGAAAATCAACAATGTGATCATTATAAACAAAGTAGAAATACAAATTTGACCTTAAGACTTAAGATGAGAATGGATTACACCGAGTAGGAGGACAACATCAGTCAAAGATTATGTTTTTGATGAATCTATCATGGTTAAAATCGAGTTTTAAGTTATAATGGGTTTGTATAGCAAGGAGGTGGGGCAGCTAAAATGAACATTAAATATCAAATTACTGAATGGAGTAACTCAAAAACTGTGGATGTTCACATGAGCCTGAGTAGACGATAAAATGACCAAAAGTTTTTTGATAGTGACATATCCCTTTAAGAACATATATTTTTTTTCTTTTTAAGAATGTTACTTTCAAATAGCATGCTGTTGACACAGCTGCTACAGTAGGTTAATTGTTTTCCTGGTATTCAGTATACTGCTTGCCTTGAGGCAATATTTTTTCTCTGCACTCTATTAATTTATTCATGCGACTACTGACGTCGTTGCTTGTTGACTGTAGTTTGTGCATACTCTGCTTATTCTGATCCCGCACATGTAAGTTGCTCTGGGTAAGAGCACCGCCTAAATGCCTAATTTGCAAATTGTAAATTATAATTGTAAAGAGGGAGAAAAAGTTAACAAGGAGAGAATGATGAACAAAATGTGGGAAGGCAAAGCAAAACGCAGGATGAGGAACTGCCATTCTTTTCCCCTCTGTGCTTTTAATTTGCCCTATAATTCACACGGCAGCCATTTTCCTCTTACTTCACAACTCGAGTAGAAAGTAAGAGGAAAATGGCGTGTGAATAGAGTCAAATGCCAGCAGCCTCTTCTCTCTGCCTGCGTACTGTACTGTACTTACTTGTGCCCTCCATCAGGCTTGTGTCCATGAGCGCAGGGAGCAGTGGAGCCTCTGTTTCACACGTCTTGCTCTTGTCCCTGTCACGCTCTCTGTCTCTGTCCCTGTCCCTGTCCCGCTCCCTGCCAGAGGACGTGCCGTCCCCCGTCCGACGCTGCCGGTTCTTCTGGGCCTCCATGGCTTTGAGCTTCCGGGCGTGCTTGTGTCCCTTATAGTGCGCCTCCGCCTGGTTCTGTATACGAGAGAGAAGAGAGCCAAGGAGGAGGTGAGGAAACACAAAGGTGCAAATATTATAGACCAGTGGTTTTCAACCTTTGTCATACCAGGGCCCACTATTTATTCTGCATTTGAGCCATGGACCACCATTCGATGACATTTTAGCCCCACAGACATGGCCGCGGTAAGATATTGACAATAGGGGGTGCTGGACGTTCACTATGGGGTGCTGCAAGATGCGCACACATGCAAAAATGTGTGTGAATGCGCATTGTGCATGCACATTTTCATGCATTTACACACGGAAAAGTGGCTTTTACCTTCCCTCTCCACGTGCATAAGCTAACTGACACAGGTACCTTAGCCTCTGATACAACGATAGAGCATATGTATGAGGCTTATTAACAGGAATCTGTTTTGATTAAAATAATTAGTATTTTCCTCCTCCTGTCCAAGGGGGGCTGTGTCTGAAAAAAGGGGGTGCTCAAGCCCCCCCAGCACCCCTACTTCTCTCAGCCCTGCCCACAGACCCAAAACTAAAGATTTATTTTGGTTTTGTCCATAATTCCAGGCTGGATTTGGGAAGTGAAACAGTCAAACTTACAGATCAAAATGATCATCAATCTTCTACATTCTCTAGTTGTGTAGACTTGGGCTAATTCAGATGATGAATATTTTAACTCTTGACCACCACTTGGTGGTCCCCAGACCACCTGTTGAAAACTCCTGTTATAGACTTCAGTGATTAATTGTACAAATGGTGCAATGTTATTAAAGGGATAACACCCGAAAGGGAAGAGGTTCTTAAACGTTTTTGGCTCAAGGCACCCCTTGTAAATAGCTTCACGGCACCCCTGAATTTCAATAGCATCTTACAACCATTGTCATATGGTAGTACGTAAATACAGTATGTCAATCGTTCCATTGAGATACAAAGAAAACGTAATTAAATAAGAGTTTCCATTTAAGACAGACTGAAAATAACTCCATCCTTGACATGTTGTTACTGAAACCCATGATCCATATTCCAGGAGGGAACAATCACAAAAAATAGATAATACAAGCTTGTAGATCGGCTATTGCTAGTGAAGAGAGGTGAGAGTTGAAGCTACCAAATGTTGACTTGCCTATGTTGAGATTTTTTTCAAAATTGGCATAATATTTGACCATACCATTAACCTATAAGTCATCATGATTATAACAAAATCAGTCGTTGGGCTAAAAACGGCAATACCAGTCATCGAAAATGTGTCTAGTCAGCACATTTAGGCAAATGTCTATTTTCATCCCCAAGGGTGTGCAAAAAAATGTGTGGAATGGATTCAGCATGATGAAAACCCCTTAGTTAGACATATTGCATGCTACATATATTTTGACTTCTCTAGGTTGTATAGTGACAGATTATGCCAATTTGAAAATTGCTCATCATATGCATCCATCAGTTTCTACATGCTTGGGTTCACAACAGGGCAGGCAAGTAGACTAGCGAGTCTAAGTGGTTAAATTGAAGTTATGTTGATGAATTGAATGAATGAAAGTATCCTGGGGCATCATTTCCATGGCAACCAATGGTCTTGTTAGTGTGGTTGCCCGAAGGGCAACCAGACTTTATTTCTATTGTGGTCCTGTCCATGCATTATCAGCTCAGGCTTCGATCATAAAATAAAGAAAAGTGTATCACATACGCATTAACACTGTCAGGCAGAAACCCTCTATATCTCCATATTTCACCTTTATATGTTTTTCAACACTCAACTTCGCCAAAGTACAGTAAAAAAGATCTACAAGCTCACAACAGGGTGCATCGTGATGATTGTGATCTTGAAGATCACAAACATGCATTCTGCTATGCAGAATGCACTTTTTTAACACATTCCTTTCATCTCCTGAAAAAGTTTTCAACATACAAGGTTTACACCTGACAGTAAAATGATATGCACAAGTTCATGCAGACCCGAGCGCACGCGTACGCGTACGCGTACGCGTACGCGCGCGCACACACACACACACACGCACACGCACACGCACGCACGCACACACACACACACACACACACACACACACACACACACACACACACACACACACACACACACACACACACACACACACACACACACACTCGCTGCAAGGAGAGTCTGTTTCCAGCCGATAAGAGCACCGGCACATTGGGAGGCCAGAGGTATAATTGCATGTGCAATATGTAACAACAGAAAGGATCCCATCTCTAGAACTAACTCATTAATGTGCACTGCAAGTGCCAGCCACAGCAAACCCCAGAGGCATGTAACAACACACTGCCCCTGTCAGGAGGAAAGCTTGTATGTAAAAAAAAAGAATCTTATACTTTCCAAAAAAAGAAAAGAAAAAAGAAAGAATCCAATTATTGATTAAATACAATTATCGTATATAATTGTGTGTTATACAAAACACATAATGATATACATTAGGCTGCACTTTAAACCTATTTTTTATAATTTTTCCAAATAGCGAAATGTATACTGTATATGCATGTTGTTAGCTTATTATTATTTTCGCTACTTTTGTGTATGACAACCGTACAACGAAGTGTAAAAACAGTTTGAGAAAACAATAACCCAAACATATGAAATATAAATATGCAAGGTTTTAGATGACTAAATGCATAGCATTACATTACACAAAACACACACGCGCGCACACGCACACGCGCACACACACGCGCACACACACGCGCACACACACACACACACACACACACACACACACACACACACACACACACACACACACACACACACACACACACACACACACACACACACACACACACACACACACACACACACAGGCTGTGCATGTATGTGTGCCTTCACATTATTCTAATTCTCATGGCCCTGTTCAATCGCTGTATAAGGACCCTGATGTCAGATAACATTCATGCACTGTATAGAATTGCACAGAAATCAATGCAGAGAGCTCTCCAAACAGCCTCTGAAGATCAGTGCTGCTCGCATAATGTTACATGTAGCAACACTGGCTTTGATATAGATAGTAATGGAGAGACATTATGATACATAGTGTATTGCAACGCTGGCTTTGAAATAGTGATGGAGAGTGATATAGGGAGGCAATGAAAGTAAAAAAACATTCAGGCAAATCATAAAAAATATATATATGCAAATATATATTTAGTTTATTTCAATTCAAATTCAATTCAGAATATTATTGTTGGTTTTACCACTTTAAACAAATCAATACGAAGAAGGTATGATTAACCACTGCAGGCTGGATTAAGAACTTTTCAAACTGAGCACCACCAACTACAACAATCATCAGCAATCATAATTTGTAACATAATCCGAATATTGATTGTCATATTTGCCGTCTTTCTTTCTCTTACTTATCTACCTTTTTCTAATATAGTTGTTATTTTGCTTTGCTCGCTCCCTCAGCACCCTCAGCATATGTAAAGTGCCTTTGGAGTACGGTGAAAAGTACTATATAAATCCCACATGTTTTTATGATTATTATATTGCTCACCCCTAGCAGCAACTGAGTGAACGTTAGAATGAATAATTACTGTCTTGGTTGAATTACTGAGCCTCTCAGAGCAGCCCAAACCCGAACTCAGGATTTACAAACACATTGAAGAATTAGTTTGTACTGTAGTGAAGACATTTTATATAGGAAACTTATGTGTTCATTATGTGTTTTACTACAAGTACATAGTTCGTTGCTCTACAAGTTTAATCACAAATCTGTACATTGTTGTACACATTTGTTGTGTTGATTTTGTGAAACGGTCAAGGCTTGGAACTGAACTGAACATATTGGAATATCAGGAAGGGTGAACTCCAACAGCAACATGTTACAACCAAGTCACTTCCACTAGCGACCAGGTCACAAATCCACAGCGACCAGGTCATAAATCCACTAGCTCCATTATCGACCAGGTCACACATCCACTAGCGACCAGGTCGTGAACACTTTCTTACTATATTCAACCAGGTCGACCTGGTTGCATTTGGCCTAGCTTCTCTACGAGGGGACAGCTTGACAACGGAGGTGCCGGAGGGCAGGAGGGGACGGGGGAACGGCTCCGCGGGACAACCAGTTTGGTGAACATGCACTGCACCGTGCTTGTGGTTGTGTTTAGGGTCAGGGTTTTGAGACCGGGCTATATTTAGGGTCTCCCCCAACCTATACACTAGTTGTGACCATAAGCAAGTAGTTGTGACCAGGTTACAACTATAGTTGCTCACTAGTCACAACCACACCTATAGCCGTGGCCAGCAACGTAACTGCAACTACAGTCGCACCCACGTTGCGGCACTGTTGGATTTCGCTGACTCAGTTTCAATATATGTTTGGTTAATTATACAGCCAATAGTTGCTGCTTATTAAGTGAACAAGTCAGATTAATCTTGAAGTACCCTGCTGGTCTTTTCTGTGAATGTGATAAATATGTACAGTAGTAAATGCTTCACAGATGCCGCAAACACCAAGAGACCATCTCATTACAGTGTGAAATAAATATGCAGACGCTGCTTGTGGATTTCACTGATTTCTTTCACATCAACAATACGGTGGAACATCACCAACGCAATGATTAGATGTCAGCATCCGCTGTGATCTTACGCTGATTAACACTATTACCATATTATACAGACGCAACGTGATGCACAAAGGGACAGGCGTACAGATGCACGCACGCATGTACGCACGCACGCACGCACACGCACGCACGCGCACACACACACACACACACACACACACACACACATAGCACTAATTTTATTAGTCCTCTCTCACATTTCTCATGTATTAAAATTTTCTCAGACAGAGAGAGGTCTAAACAAACACCAAGTGCCAGCGCTTGTTGTATATACTGCATATATATATACAGTTGGGTAAGAGGCAGAATCCACATTAACAGACTTAATGGTGTGTTGTAGGAGGGCATTATAAATAACCCAGGCCCGTCAAGGCCGCATCTGTAAACACCGACGTGAGTACCTCAGCACATCAGCTGACTGATCTGCCGTGAAAGGGCTTCGGAGATTAGCGTGACGTGACAAATCCTGCTAGCTTCCCCTCAGCTATACCAACTATAGGTCTCAGAGGAGACGGGCGAGAGAGAGAGAGAGAGAGAGAGAGAGAGAGAGAGAGAGAGAGAGAGACAGAGGACGTGTCAAATGAGCATTGGTTATCGCATCGCTGCGCCCCGAGGCATGACTACAGAAAAAACATAGCAGTCCTTAACAGGGATTCCTGATTGATTGTTCGCCTCGTAATTACGCAGGGGGCTATTACAGCAACGCATATGTCTTGTTTATCACATAGCTTTATTTATTATACGTGTGTTATATACAATGAACGGCTTCTAAAAAGCGATGGTCAGCATTGTTGTCGAGGAAAGTTTCACTGCACTTCTACTAGCAAGTAGACGGCACTTCTGGGTGCTTCAAAACGCCAATGAGCAACTTCTATTGAGATGAACAGCAAGCGGGCGGGGCTATCGCTTTAGTTAACACTCTATCCTAAATACTAAAATGTTAATTTATCAATTTGTAGCTGAGAGTGGAGGCAATTTGTACACACTCCCTTACAGGTCTACTTGGTCATGTTTGTACACTCTCAGGGGTAAAGGAAAACTCTTACAGTATGTTGGCTACTCTGTGGGTCTGCTCTGTTGACACAAGGACATATGAGACGAGAGAGACAGGCCACAATGTGTGTACAGTAGTACAATAAATCTATGTATATTTGTGTGTGTTGATGACACGATCCCTGTGTGACACTCAATCTGTGTGTGTGTGCCTATGAGCACGTGTATTTGTGCATGCTTGTGTGTCCTCCGATCACGTGCATCTGTGCATACAGTATGTGCGTGTGTGTCTGTGATCGTGTGGGTGTGCATGTGTCTGTGATCGTGTGCGTGCGCACGTGCGTGCGTGTGAGTGTGTATGCATGCGTGGGATAAATGGAACGGGGAGATGTTGAAACTGGGGCTCCCCTGCTGGTGCCACTGATTGTTTCTGCCCTGCACAGATAAACGCAACTCTCCCTGCTCTCTAATCCCTCACACCCAAAACAACACACACGCACACACACACACACACACACACAACACACACACACACACACACACACACACACACACACACACACACACACACACACACACACACACACACACACACACACACACACACACACACACACACACACACACACACACACGGAATATGAAAACATACATATATCAAAGAAAGTAACAGAGTTTTTAGATGAATACAATAAAATGCCTAGCTTTCACTCAAGGTATTGTACAGTAGGTGCACCGTCTTTCTGGGTGTCACATGCAAGCATGCAGGCACCCCCCCCCCCCCCAACACACACACACACACACACACACGCACGCACGCACGCACGCACACACACACACACACACACACACACACACACACACACACACACACACACACACGGAATATACAAACATACATACTGTACTGTATATCAAAGAAAGTAACAGAGTTTTTAGATGAATACAATAAAATGCCTAGCTTTCACTCAAGGTATTGTACAGTAGGTGCACTGTCTTTCTTTTTGGGTGTCACATGCATGCATGCACACACACAAACACTCACACACATATACACACACGCGCGCGCACACGCACACGCACACACACACACACAACACACACACACACACACACACACACACACACACACACACACACACACACACACACACACACACACACCATAAATGCAGCCTAAGCACATGTGTCCTTACCGTGGAGTTGAAGCGCAGGTGGCAGATGTTGCAGGATATAATCTGTTTCTTCTTGAGAGGCTGAGGGACACCGAACGTGTGATTGATCACCGCCTTCTGCACCGGGTCCATCTAGGACATAGCAAGAAAACACCGTCACCATCCACCTACCTACGGATTCTGTTATCATCATGGTATTAAATGCACATTTTCAATCAGTATAGAGACTGATTGGAATATGGCCATATTGGTCATTCTGACCGTTGTTTTCAGCAATGGCCCTCTGCTGTGTTCACTTGGCGTCAGAATGGTGCAGACATGTTGGCGACAGGGAAAGTAGGGGGGGAGTAATATTTACTATTCTGTAGTCATTGCTCGACTACTACTGCTGGTGTCCCGTGTGACTCAAGGTTACCAGACGGTGTGTGCCTCCGTCATGGTCACGGTCATGATCACAAAAAAGCTAGCACTCCCTAATGTGTCAGTAGTTTCACTTCCACATTTCCCACTATGTCTGATTATGACATATTGGCTCTGTTCCAAGATTCTGATCACGGACATATTCTTGATTATAGACTGATAACATTCAAATTGGGTTCACCTACAGCATGCTGCCTACAAAGAAGAGTTTAGAAATAGTACCAAATGCAAATGTTCCATGAATTCATTCATCATTCATTCTAGTTCATGCACATTTTTTTTCTCTAATCTAAATAAGCATTCCTTTTGCATGGTCATGTGAACCACAATTAATACTTAGGACTGTTACATAAGAGAGAGGGTTGTTGTTGTAATTTTTTTGTTTGGCAATGCAAGCGTATATGTTTTCTCATTGAATTGAATTGAATTGAATTGAATTGAATTGAATTGAATTGAATTGAATTGAATTGAATGAAAGGGAAATGAGCTGAAGTGGTGTGGGGTCAAGAGGCAGTTTAATTAAATTCTCCTTTAAGTTATCCTTTTAGGTCGTTCCCAACCCGTGGGCCATGGCCAGCTTAAAGTCAGACAGGTCAGCTTAAAGTGTACTGTGTTAGTTCCATTGATCGTTGCCCAATCGATTGATTGATCAATAAAATAAACATGCTCTCAGAATGCTCGCCGCCTTCCAATCTGGCCATTTATCACAGGGTGGGCTGTGAACACTTTCAATCGTTACAAGTGGGCCCTGATCAAATCACAGGTGAGAACCACTGCTTTAGAGTAGAAAGTTATATATCTGTATTTGTACAGGACAGGACAATGAAGAAACCAAAGGCAAAGAGAGGGAAGACAAGGAACATGCGTAGGTCTCCAGCCAGCCAGATTCCAACCAGGGGATGTTATGATTATGTGGCGGGCCTGAAGCTAACACATCCCACCGCTCATAAGTTGGGCGTGAAGAACACAACTGCAAATATAGCACATTTCTCTCACGCCCCAAGAAGAGACGCAGTATAATGCTTGATTTATACCGGCTTGAAAGCCCACACACACGCGCCGCGAAGCTTGTAGATCCTGCGGTTGGATTAGGGGGTCAGATACTAAAAATGATTCCGCATCGCTCTAAGAGATAGGTCAAACGCAGAGAACAAATTTTATTGCCCTAACGTATGTGACAAATAGTATGACTTTGACTTTGAGCTCGTAGATCTCCTATTTTCACTGCAGCAGCTAAGTATAAAAAGGGCTTCAGTGCAGTTATAGAGCCCACTGTGATGCCAGCAATGAAATGGAGTCTCTGTGAGAGATTATAATACAGTACAAGCTGCAGTACATGCTGGTGGTTACGACGGTGGGCAGACGGTATGATAAATATGGTTTCAACAGTCTGGATGAAGACGTCAGAGAAGGTCTCCCCAGACAGCATTCTATAAACAGCCGAGGGGTGCATGGGAGGCCACATGTGAGCGTGTCTGTCAGATACATAATTATTTGTGTTAATATTAATGTTATCTTATCAATAAATAAATGTGCTTTGCCAATTAGTCAGGGGGGCAACTTGTAATATTCCACTCACGGCGGCCACCCACTGTGAATGGGCCTTAGGCCAGTGGTTCCCAAAGTGAAGCCCGGGGACCCCCAGGGGTCGTTGAGAGAGTTCCAAGGGGTACCCAGCTTAATGTATAGTAATAGGCACCCGAATGGACCCTTAGATATGTAACCACATTCAGTTACATGTGTGCACTCTCACAGTTAAATTAATATTGATTTACAGTACATCAGGGTCCCAGAGAAAGAAATGGCATCAAATTGGGGTTCGTATAGCTTGCCAAACTGGGGATCCTTGAAAATGGTTGAACATCGCTGCTAGAGGCATACAATTCCTCTCTTACGGAAGATCATATCTTTTTAAATGGGGACCCGATCTGCACTGCGCCACGATGACAGCTAATGTCAGTGCATGCAGCCGTCAGCAGCGTATCACATGTAAGCTAATAGTCCCCTCCTGGAGGCCTTCTCTCCATGTTGGAGGCGGGCCCGCTCCTCAAATCCGGAGGTAGGAGAAGAGAAGCTTATGGTCAGGAGTTGGGTGTACAGTTATACAGTCACTCTGCGGTCAGACTGCCACACTTGGCGTAACCAGATCTGCGCTGGTGCTGTTCCAGTGAATGTCGACGCAGAGTGTAGTGGCTGCATGGATGGCGCTGCTGCCTTTCTGTCGGAGAGACGCGCAAGCCTGAACAATGCCCGAATCATCCTGCTCCTACGCCCCCTCAACCGCAGTCCCCCCCTCTCCTCCCCCTCCTCAGACAGGTGACTCTTGCTTAAAGGCAGAGTTTGTTTACCCAGGATTCCTCCTGGCCAGGTGTGATGTAGGAAACATAAACACACCTGACACTCAAAGCTCTCTGCTGTAGGTTGAGCTCTCTCTCTCTCTCTCTCTCTCTCTCTCTCTCTCTCTCCTCTGGGAGGTAACCGTGCCTCCGCTTGCTTGCCTCGCTGTGGCTCCTCCAACAACTCCCAAGTCCACCTTGGGGAACGGCCGACCTTTCCCTTCACAAGCCCAAGAAAGAAAGCCTGGCCTCGGACAGCCGGCACCCCCACACACACACACACACACACACACACTCCACAGTACACCGTCCACCCCCCCCACACTCCTCCTGCCCTCTGTCCACCTCAGCAGGGCAGGCTGCACACAACTATTTGTTTTAGGAACAGAAGAATGTGCACATTGTCTGTCCGCAGCCATCCCGAACCGACCGCTATGAATGCCGCCTATTGTCCACGCCACTCCTTCCACCCCCACCCAACCTGGTGCAGACAGAATCTATCCAGCACACGGAGGCTGAGTCCATGACGGAGTTTCGGCAAGGGAGATGCAGAGACACCGAGAGGAGGGAGGGGAAGGGGAGAAGATAGAGGTAGAGAGAGAGAGAGAGAGAGAGGGAGGGTAAGAGAGGACAGGCTGAAAACTGGAGGCTATTTAGTTTCGGAGACAGGTGCATTCATCTTCTCCCTGCACACGCCCAGAACAACGTGAGTCTTATCAGGGCTAAGAGAACCTGGTGCTCCCTACTGAATGGGCTTTGTGATTAATGCCACATGCTGTACAGTCACACCAGGCGTTATGGAGACTAATCATCTCTCTCTACTCCCGAGTCTGAAGCAAACCCTGATTTGACATGTTTCTCTCCCCTATAGTTATCATCATCATCTCTGCATTCTGGGCGGAGAGCGTTTTCCACGTTCTTCCAGGTGCTGCATTCTGTTTCAGAGAATGAATGGCATGCTGAATAGAAGAATGGTTCTCTGGCTTTCTCAACTAGCAGGTTGAATTCACTATTAATACACGTGGAAACTGCTGCTAACAACAGGGAACACACATCTGAGGAAATTAATACAAATATAGAAATACACATTAAGCCGAGGATATTAAAATTAGAAATGAAATTAAATGAATGTGGCTTATCTTGCCTCACTCAAAATATTTGTTCAATAGTTTCTCAGATGAGGGTTAAATAGTTTCTTCACAGCATGCTGAAAAGGCATTCTTTTTGGCAGAGCCCCAAAAAAGCGCATTCTTAAAATTTGAAAATTGCTGATTGCTGCTGTTAGTTTTTGCTTCGCTTCTTTATAACTGCATAATAATGACCACCATCAACGCCAGTAAGCAGAAGTGGTAGAAATGGTATTAATTAAAGGTATTATCGGCAACGTTTTAGAAAAAATACAAAAGGTACATATATATATTTTTGGCCTTTCCCCCCCTCTACATTCCTTCTACTTTGATGCTGCAACTATTTCCCTGCAGGCAGACAGTCTAGAAATCTATTATTGTTATAATACAACAAATGTTGTTACAAATAATTGACGCAAGGCGGTGCTTGTGTGTGGGGGAGGGGGTTATGGGGGGGTGAGGTGGCGTTTTAGCCAATCGCAATGCAGCAGTCTCCAGCAGTTTCACAATGAGCCAATACAGTGGAGGTGAGGTAGAGTTAGATTAAAATTTGTTTACAAACATAGACTTTAAAACAACAACAACGCCATGTTGTATTCGTAGGCATCACTACTACTACTACAATTTGGTTTCCAGCAGGGCATGGCCAGACTAAAATTTATTTTACTCCAAACAACAACGCCATGTCTGTATTGAAGGCATCACTACTTCAACTTGGTTTCCAGCCTGGCATGCCCAGGCTAATATATATTTTACTGCGGTTTCCAATCTACAACCTTTTTCCCCCGTGACAGGGAGGAGGACGTCGTCCAGATAGTGAGGAGCTGCTGGCTGCCATCCAGGCTGCTCTAGTGGCTGCCTGGGCTTTCCAGAGGCCAGTAACTGCGGCTGACCCCTGGTCTGTGACTGCTGGGTGGGCACAGAGAACACACGGATCCCGTTTCGCGCACCGCGGGCTGGAGCCTCACCACATCATACAGCACACGTGCATATCTCCTACAGCCCCGTTCCGCCTCACCCCTCTGTCGCCGCAAGACCCCAGCGGGGCTAAATACAGTACGCCTCTGTTAGGGGGCCCTGCGTCTGTTCTCTCTCATGCTGACCCCCCTTTTATCTCACTCCCATTTGAAGAGGTGTAAAATTTATGCTGGAGAGAGAGAGAGAGAGAGAGAGAGAGAGAGAGAGAGAGAGAGAGAAAGCGCTGGCTTACGTTTCATTTACAGATAGAGGAACTTGAGATGGTTTCACAAAGACTGGGCAAAGAGGTGCACACACGTGCACGCGCACGCAGACACGCGCACACACACACACGCACGCACGCGCGCACACACACACACACACACACACACACATACACACACACACACACACACACACACACACACAGCAAACATTTACATACAGTACATGCTTGCACGCACGCACACATTGTAAAAGTAAGATCAAAGACATCAGAAGAAGCGCACACACACACACACACACACACACACACACACACACACACAATGACAATGGGTATAGAGTCGGTAAGCAGAGATCAAAGAAACAAGCTTTTAATTCTAGACACAGAGGCAGGTACGGTAGGTAAAAGCATCTGAGCCACACCGCTCCATGGCTTACTGCTGACTGTAAAAGAAGAAAATGCTATAGAGGGGGTTTCATCTGTGAAAACGCTGAGACTGGAATGAACACAGTCCTCTAGACCAGTTCCACATAGATGTACGCTAGACCCTGCCTGGATGGACAGGGCCAGAAGGTTCAAAGCAATAGCATTAAGGCTTTGAATCAGCAAGGTAAAGTAATGTAGAGACTGTCCATTGACTCACTGTTACACTGGGCACATTTACATACACATATATTTATAATACAGTACAGTAATTGTGTGAAGAAATACCAAACGATAAAATTCCATAAATTATAAAACAATTGTTTAAGAACTGGTTAAAATATGTACCGGTACTGCTGCTATTACTGCTGCTGTGTGTGTGTGTGTGTGTGTGTGTGTGTGTGTGTGTGTGTGTGTGTGTGTGTGTGTGTGTGTGTGTGTGTGTGTGTGTGTGTGTGTGTGTGTGTGTGTGTGTGTGTGTGTGTGTGTGTGTGTGTGTGTGCGTGCGTGCGTGCGTGCATGCATGCGTGTGAGTGTGTGTACTGTGACGTGCTATGAGCTTTTTGGTTTTATTTTTTTCACTAGTTTCTGGGCAAACATCTATTTTCTGTTTTGGGAACCACTGAACTGGAGATAAAGGCCCCCAGTTTGAACTTGAGAACAGACAGAGTTGCCAAATACCTGAAATTCAAATAAGGGAACATTAGCCAAAATGTGAGCTTGCTATTTTTGGCAAAGAGATTCGGTGTAGAGAGAAAAAATGCAATCCACAGAGAAGAACAGAGACAACCCTGGTCAGTCAAAGTGTTTAACAACCTGTAGTATAATCCTGGGCTCATTGGCTTTCCATGATTCAGATTCAGAGGCTGTTGTGTGTCTATGTTTGTGTCTATGTTTTTTCTCTTGTCTTTTGTTTATTGTTTTTACAAGTATTTTCTATTTGTTTAGTGAGAGTACAGCATTGGTTCGACTGAATTGTACCTTTGATTGATTTCCAAAAATAAGGAACAGTGTGTGTCCCTTAAATAAGGGACATGGCTTTTACTACCACCTAGATTTTTCTCTCATCTCCCCTGGGTCCGTTTTTGGGCATTTAGCACTGGGGAAGAGGTGTTCCAGCACTAAAGTTATTATTTTGCTGTCTATTCTAATACCCTAAAACACCTTCACAACCCATTACATTATGCATAGGTGTGGTTTAGGCGTTATGACTATTCAACAGTTCAAGTGGCATTACCTATAAGACACCCGTTATCCTTGCCTGCTATGCCTAGCTTCATAAGCTCACTGATGGTACCATCTATGCTTGTGATGTTTTGCCCTGTGCTGCACATTTAATAACAACTTGCTCAGATTTCGCACATTTCTAGTGTGCCAAATATCGAGCTTTCATCTGCTGTATGGGGTGTGTCTTTAGCCCAAGTCTACGAAACACTAAAGCAAATTACAAAAGTACAAAAATAGGATAGGCACTACTGAGAACACAGATTTGAGCTTTCATATGTTATATACCTGTAGATGTGTGTGTGTCGTTTCTACTAAACGGTATCAAGAGGAACGTATTTGTCGGGAAATCGGATTTAAACCACATTCGCTGGACTTTGGTGAGAAACTGAATGATCACGCACAATGTGGCACAAGTCAAACAACGTCTTTGACTGTATAGACAATTATCTAAACACGATGGACACAAGGACGTGACAGCAGGCACTCACTTCTGCTGTTTATGGGAAAATCAATAAATAAGGAGATGAACTGAACTGATGACGCAGGCATCAGCTGCTCCGTGTGGATATCTCCATGGCGCACATGGTGTGCGTTGCAGTGTGCCTCTGCGAACTGGATACATACACGGCATACGCTCAATGAGTGTTTCTAAACTCCACTATCGATTCCGTAAATGTGTTCGACGAAAAATAGCAATTTAGGGGGAAGCCGTGACAACAAGCCCATGACCACACCTCCAGCTGCAAATAACGGTAGAGGCATAATAAATAGCGTGTGACGCCAAAATGTCAATAAGGGATTTAGATAGCTTCGAGCAGCGGCTGACTTGCAGCCCGTATCTAGGACTTAGCCGACAACCACTTAGTTTCCAGATAAGTGACTATTCCGTATTTCAAAGGACGAGTTGGCTGACCTAGCAACAGATAAGGCCAGAGGCATGCTTAGTGGCGTGTGCATGACATGCACTGAAAGTATCCAGTGCGTGTGTGTGTGTGCGTGCGTGCGTGCGTGCGTGTGTGTCTCTCACCGTGTTAAAGTTGGGGAAGAGGCTGAGGGGTGAAGAGCCGTTGAGGCGGAAGGGAAGGAAGTGTTTGAGGTGGAGCTGAGGCTGCAGGGGTCGTCCCGGGACAGGCAGGGAGGCCAGGAGGGGGCTGCCCTGGGCTGATGCACCTGCACACAGAACACACACACAGCCATCAGTGAACACCTTAGTTACATCTCTTACAGCCACTGCTATTAGCAAAATATCCTGTAATTTCAAATCAATCAATTAGGTTTTTTTAATTGATTAAGTTAGATCGCCCTCTGCACCACCGCATGCATAGCTCTGGGTTGATATCAGCCATCAATAAATTAACCAGATGTGAAAAGTTAGTCTCCATCCACCTCAATATACTGTAAACTAAATGTACTGTATATGTTCCCTCACTACCTGGTGCTCCCTCGTCTGATCTGAGAACCTTTAATATTCAAAACCAGATGATTGAATCTTGAATCAGAATCAGTAATAGCAAGTTTTGTCTGCCCCCATAGAAGTTGATGGCCGGAAACCTCTGAGCAAGGCATTGCCTAGCAACGTCAAAAAACGGATGTCAGCGATCCCGTTTAATGCCATTAAAAAAGGATCCCAAAGATATTCGTAAACATCAGATTCACACTGTGATTTTAATTGAGATGACCTTATCACCAGGAGTAAATCTTTGCTTCTGGGAGTCCCTGGAACAACATATATTGGGTGGGTGTACTGCACATATACAGTATAATGCAAACTGTGACATATAAGATATGATCGATTCCAAACCATAGCAACAAGATGGTTAGTATTCCACAACTGCTAGCAATGATAGCATGTACAATACAATGATTTCATTTGCACAGAACATGTACTGTAGAAGTATGTCTGATCCAGGGGTTTATCCAAAGCTGAGGAACCATAACATTACCTACAGCACTCCCCATCGCATCAATATGAACAGCTGTGTGTGCACACGCGTGTGTGTATGTACATGTGTGTACGTGTAGATGTTCAAGAAAGGGGTGGGGGGGTGATGAATGTTCGCAGGCGTGTGTGTTGTTTGTGTGTGTGTGTGGTTGGGGGGGGGTGGGAGGGGCAGGATAGCCGGTGACCCCTTTGAACATCCTCTCAACCCCATCACCACGGCGGCGTCCCGAGCTAATCCCTCAGAGAGGCGCACCTGGCACCCGTGTACACACGCACTGGTCCACACACATCATTTAATTACTGATTTATTGGCAGAGAGGGGGAGTGCCTGCACAAGGGGGAAGATGGGAGATATCGGATTTCAAATGGCCCAGGGATGAAGAGATTTCTAATTTTCCGCCTGGCTGAGTTTCAGCAGACCTGTGTGCTCGGCGGTGCGCGGGACACTTATCCTGCACCGGGATCAATCACCCGCTGTCATCCGTGGCCCGCCAACGCATGCATTGCACCTCCCAAGTTCGTCCTCGCTGCCGCCCTCAAACCTGGCATCTACACATTTCCTTTTACTATTCTTTCCTTTAGCATCTTTTCATGGTACTGCAGGTTGGCCTGTGTTAGTATTTTATACTTTTTGTTGCTTGACAGCATCGAGCAACGGTATCAGAAGCAGACAGGCTCCTAAAAGCTCACAACGTGTTGCGATCCATAGAGCCTGTAGATGTTCTAAATTAGCTATTTTTGACATACAAAACATATGCTTAAAGTACAGTCATATAAAACAGTTTTTTTTTACCTTTTAGATACCAGGGCCAACTATCTATTCAGCATTTGAGTCACAGACCGCCATTTGAGGACATTTTAGCCCCACAGAACCCAAAACTAAAAAAAAAAAAACTTTTGGTTTTGTCCACTATACCAGGCTGGATTTGGCAAAAAAACAGTCAAATATACATACTAAAATGACCATTAATCTTATACATTCTCTAGTTGTGTAGACTTGGGCTAATTTACAT
Organism: Benthosema pterotum; assembly: GCA_039105355.1. Classification (NCBI taxonomy): domain Eukaryota; kingdom Metazoa; phylum Chordata; class Actinopteri; order Myctophiformes; family Myctophidae; genus Benthosema; species Benthosema pterotum. The sequence goes on along the minus strand of CM076965.1, from coordinate 26,403,124 downwards.
GATGAAATTTTAACTCTTGAGAGCTCTCAAAGAGTTATATCTGGTTAATCAACTTTCCATTTAGCTGGGGACCACATGGAATACTCTCAGGGACCACTGGTGGTCCCCAGACCGCTGGTTGAAAACGCCTGACATAAAGGACAGGTATACAGTATCATTACATGGCCAAAACATGGACACGCTGAAAGTGGTCACGCCTGTCGGTGGCTCCTGATTTACACTGGCAGCCAAGATCTGAGCCACACCCAGCCTGGAATCTGATTCGTTTAAGATTAGTCATGTGATCTGTTCCGGCCAATCGGATTTCTATCTTGAACTTAAGTGACACACATGTGATTCAGGCTGCCAGCGTGAATCAGGCCTAACAGAGTCGCCTCCTGACAGCGAAGATGTTACAGAAAGGAGGAGCTGCGATATGCCCTGATAAGCACACACGTGTGCACACGTACGCATGCACGTATGTGCGCACGCATGCGCGCACACCTTGCATTGACCTAGATCCATTCTGTAATCCCCTAACCGCGACCGATCAAACTCTCGTCGCCATTTCTAGCTGCACTAAAAAATACCTGTCCAAGATTTTTTTATTCGATTTGTTCTGAAAGAGAAAGACAGCATTTAAGGTGCGATCAGAGGTGAAAGAAAATGTATGATTGTCTATCTGTAGACGGCAGTGCATGCTGTAAAAGGCAGCAAATCTGTTTCCAAGACAACATCTTTGCCGGACAGAAAGCTGTGACAACAGTGACCACACTGACAGCAGGATGGAGAGGACGCCACCACAACACATCCTGTCTGTCTGGTGCCGACGGGATTCCCACAGACCTGATGGTCTCTGCAGGGTTGGCCCAGCTGGGACTTATGTGTCAGACAGCGTTGCAGGGAGGCTATAGACTGTTCCAACGCATGGCTGTGTGTGTTCTGCCCATGACATGGGCACAATCAGGGGCCTTTTTGCCATTAGGCAGACTAGGCAGTTGCCTAGGGCGCCATGAGGGGAGATGGGCGACAATGAGGGGAGGGGGGCGACCACCAGACATGCTTTAAATTAAAAGGATCCCAGGCTAGTAAGCCTCATATGGATAAATACATTATACTTGTCCTCTATAACTTTGAAACACATATAATATGTTATTTAGTTTAAAAATAGTTCATAATTTTATCGCTTAGGTGGCGCCATTTTACAGGAGATTTTCCCTGAAGCCCCTCCTCCAGGGAAAATCTTGCCTAGGGCTCCAAATTGCTTAGAAACACCACTGGGCACAATTTCATTTTTGTTGTGTTGTGTTGTATGAATGGTGCATTGCCTGTATGTGATGATGTGTTGTTATGATTGTTGAAGTGGCTTTGAGAACCAAGGCCTTATAAGAAATGGGCTGTGGTGTGTCAGAGTTCCGAGCAACCCATTTTCTTCTCCAGTATACGATCAGCAGCAATAAAGGCAGAAAAGACAAATTAATAATAATCTTAAAACAAAAGAAGATATGGTAGTACAAATACGGTTCAACTGAATGACAGGCAGGGTCGGACTGGCCATAGGGAGTACGGGAGCTCTCCCGGTGGGCGCTAAAATAATAATAAATAGTATTAATAATAGCAATACAGGTGTGTATTGCACGTGTATCAGTGAGTGACAAATAACCCCTGTTCTATCTTGTATCCTTTTGCCACCATCATTCTTGTCAGAGCAGCAAAGGGTTATGTAGGGGTCTGTTGATTTGTATCATTATTTTGATTATTTTGTTTTGTTTACATGTTTGCTGACAGAGCGGGGCTATCTGCACGCTGTTTGTGGTGGGCCTGTCTGGGCCAAATTCATGTAAAAATGGGCTGGTCTGGACCAAATTCACGCATAAAACGACCAGGACGATTTTTTGTCCCAGTCCAGCCCTGATGACAGGTCATTAAATAAACATGCTCTAAAAATGAACCCACCTGTCCACTTAACACGGCTACCGGGTTAAGTAGTCAGATGGGTGGTCTGCAAAAGTAAATGCTTTTAAGATTTTCCAGCGTGGGCTTTAATCCAGAGGAGGTTGGTGACCCCTGGCTTGGAGTAATGGAACTCATGGTTCTGAGGCCAATCTGCCTCCAGTATGCCAGAGCACATACAAAATGGACTGCACTCTGAGACAATGGGGACATGTGGTACTGTACACCAGGGGTTTTCAACCTTTTTCATACCAGGGCCCACTATTTCTTCAGCATTTGAGCCGCGGACCACCATTTGATGACATTTTAGCCCCCTCCCCCCAAAAACAAATGAAACAAGCAAACATACAGATCAAAATGACCATGCACTACACTAGGGCTAATTCAGATGATGAATATTTTAACTCTTGAGAGTGTAAACATGAAACCAAATGGACCCGCAACGGTCCATTTGGTTTGGTGGTGGTCCCCGGACCACCTGTTGAAAACCTGTTGAAAACCCCTGCTGTACATAAAGAAAGTACTGTACATAAAGTACAGTACCACACACAAGCACAAATGTACTTTTGCATCTATATACCGACATACAGTATATCTTCATTCTTCAGTCTCTTTCTCTGACTCTCTTGTCTGTCTCTCATGTCCCTTTGGCTGTCTGTCTGTCTGCCTCTCTGCCTGTCTGTATGTCTCACACACACGCACACAGAAACTCGCACACGCACACAAACTGTGCGCGAAGAGGAACTAACTGACTCTATACTCTTGGCTGAGCTATCAAAGAAAAAAAGCTTGGCTTGCAGGAAGGACAGTTATCAGCTGATAGAGCCCCCCCACCTCTCTGTGACTCCCTAGGCAGCTTATTAAATCAGCGGCTGGCTGTTTGCCGCTTTGGATGATAAGGCTGCCACGAGGCACGCTCTGAATCCAGGAACCAACCAACGACAGCAAGTAAAGAAGCATCTTCTCTCCCTCTCTCTCTCTCTCTCTCTCCCTCTCTTTCTCACAGTCTGGGTAGAGGAGGTGCATGTGGTAGATGAGTATCACACACACAGACTTCACCTTACACAAACACCATGCCTACGCACCTCCAAAAACAAATAGCACCCAGGGGAAGTGCAGACCAACATGCGCACGCACAGGCACAGACACACAGACACAGACACACTTATACCAAGACTATAAATGGCACATGTTTTGCAGATCATCTGTGCATACATGTTCAGTGTAACTACATTAGGTCTTATTAAGGTCTATTCTATGAGTACGACTGGCATGGGGTCAGTGCGTGCAATGCGCATGCAAGTGTGTATGACTGTGTTTACATGTATTCAAGGAGGATGTGAGGATTCTCCCTGAAGCTACATATAACATCCTTCTATCACACTGCATCTATTCCCCGCTCATTTAATATAGTATGGCTGAAGGAGCATTGTGCTTTTATAGTGTGTGTGTGTGTGTGTGTGTGTGTGTGTGTGTGTGTGTGTGTGTGTGTGTGTGTGTGTGTGTGTGTGTGTGTGTGTGTGTGTGTGTGTGTGTGTGTGTGTGTGTGTGCGCGTGTGCGCTTCTGCATTTCTTACTTGGTGTGTACTGCACCCAGAATAGCATTGTACATGAGCCTGTGTGTGTGCGCCTGTGTGCGTGCATCCGAGTGTCTGTGCGTAAGTGCATTCATGCATGTGTGTCTGGCACGCATGTGTGCATGTTTATATGTGACCCTGTGCTGCAAAAGTATGTGTATATTCATGTTGTGCGGTTTGACTGTGTCCAAAAGCCATGCCGGCCGGGCCTCAACGGTCCAATTTATTTACGCACTACTTGTGGTTCTCGTGTCCAGACGGCCGCTGGTACAGTAGTTAAAGGCCAGACCTGGAACCAAAACGTCCGGCGATCTCTTCCCCTCTCCCTCTCCCTGGCCGATGACTTTGCTGACAGAGCCCAGTGTCTCCAGGCAGGCCATCAAAACAACACATCCCTCCCCATGATGACTCACTGGGGCACGGTTACACAACAGCCGCAATCACACCACGTACACTCAGCTGTGCGCACGTTTGCTTATGTACGGGCCAGAGAGTTCGACAGAAAGAAAAAAAAATAATGGATTCCCATGTGCACGTTGTAACGGTACATAGTTTGTTTCCTGTGTGCCTGTTCTGGTCTGAATCAGCCGTTTCTAGTCCTTGACTCCTTTTAGTCCTTCTATAAACAGTCATTCTTAAGTCATCACCACCACCCTCAGGTTTGAAATAAAAGTCCTTCCCTATTACTACAAACCCTCCCTCTTATATTATTATAGCCGCCTCCTCAAACCCTGTTGAGCCACAAAGGAAACCAGAGGGTCAGGGAGGAGAAAAACATACTTTTCTATTTGCGGCTCAGCCCTATATAGCAACTTTCAGGAATGGTTGGGCACAATGGGAGCCAGTTTGGAGCGGCGGGAAGGAGCAGAACTTTCCATGGAGCTCCTTCTGCAAACCTATGCTATGTGGAGCCTCTGGCGTTCCCTCACACCCTCTGTCCCATGTGGTACATGTTCCAAAATGCAAGGTTGTTTCAAGATGCCACGGGCCACAGGTAGCGAAAGAAAGAACAGCATTTGTGACCTTTACTGTTGGCATGTGAAACACATAAATAAGACCAAAACTGAACTGAGTTGGGGTGTGGGGTGAGTTGGAGTTGAGCTGTTGGAGTGGGGGGTGGCTGGGGGTGTTTTTTGCCCTTGACAGCCTCAAGTAAAGATAGACAAGGAGAGGGAGAGAGAGAAGGGGAGAGACCCACAGAGAAGGTCGTCACGAGTGGGACCGGAACACAGGCCAGGCATCCATCCATGTGGCATCCATCAGGCCAGCTAGCTCCCCAGGGTGTCAGGCTAGTGGCTGTCTGTGGATCTGACTGTTAAGATGGCTGACATTTGGTTCAGACTATTGGCTGTCACATTATTGGTTGTCAGACTATTGGCTGGCAAACTATTGGGTGGCAGACTACTGGCTGGCAGACTATTGATTGTTTGACTATTGGCTGTGATTGGTAGTCAGACTAGGGGGTGCACCTGCAGATCCAACACACCAAACATTCGAGAAACATGCAATGTGAAAATGTGATGTTCCGACATGCACGCTGCTCTGCACTTGCGGTTTCTGACCAGTGGTTGTTGGACTATCTAGTGTGTACTGCATTGTACTGCGTCTCATCATGCACCTGTGCTTGTGCTACACCGTAGCCTGTACTGCTCTGTACTCAAAAAGCTGCATGGACACATGGACTGGCTAATTTAGTGGTTCCCAGACGTTTTGTCTCCAAAACCAGAAGAAAAAAATAAGTAAATTAGGACACTCAGTTACTGTCCACTACTGTGGATGTCTGCGGCTGCTCAACGGACGAGTAGTGTCCTCTAGTAAGACACACAGCAGGGAGATAAGGGAGGCGAGACGCAGAGAAGGACTGATCCATTATTCATTATGGAGTCTCAGGCAGCACAGCCCCCTGATATAAGAAGAACAAACGAAAAATAACATGACATCCTCTGACAAATACAGCACCAGACATAACCGTACACTAGGAAAAATGTCTCTGTCTACAAACACCCACGCATGCACACACGCACGCACACTCACATGCACGTTTACCTGCACATTTGCACATTTCATGTTGGTTGAGAGCATAAGTCATTTGGAAAGACAGATACTCTAGGGCTGTAGACGCTTTCTCTGCTGGTTCTTTTGGTTTAGTTTTAGTTTTTAGAGACATGTAGGACCTTTCCTGCATATCTCTTTCCTTCTATCTCTTTCCTGTCGGTCTTCACTCGATACTATCAATAAAAGGTATAGAAAAGCAGAGAATAAATTGTTTCAATAATCTAGGGCTGCAAAGATTAATTGATTAATCATAATCGAAATGATTACTTAAATAGTTGTCAACTAATTTAGAAATTGATTAATCAGATCAGCAACTAATCACTGGATTTTTTTTTAGCAATTATGATGGATGTTTTCCCACTCCATAGTTTTTTCCAGTCTTAATCGGAACTAAACTAAAGAGGAGTGAGCCATCGCTCCCTCTACAATCTTCGGATAGTTGCACAATATGACACATAACAATTATAACATCAAGAACAAAACATATGACTTGAATATTTATTTTTTAAATCGCCTATTTGAGCTCTGTTCCAAATGTTAGCAATTAGAAAAAACACCATGAGTTGCTTTAATTTAATTCAATTTGTTTGTCTTTTCTTAAATATAAGCCTGATTAATGTTGAATAGCAGCCTAATCAGCTAATCAGATGTATTTTGAATCAATTCTCTTTTTGTCTAACATCAATTAAAATACTGGTATATTTTTAAGTGATAGCTACATAAGTGTCATAATCCGATCATTCCGATGTATCAATTATCAGCCGACGAATCGGTTATGAAAAGAATAGTTAGCTGCTGCCCTACAATAATCAAAGATCTTTCATTATGAATAATCATTGTTTGCCAATATTAAATATTAGATATTCATTATCTGACTAATCCAGCCTGGTATTGGTGGACAAAAGCAAAATAAATCTTTCGTTTGGGGTCTATGGGGCTAAAATGTCACATATCATATCACATGGTGGTCCGTGGCTCAAGTGCAGAATAAATAGTGGGCCCTGGTTTGAAAAAGGTTGAAAACCTCTGTTATACAGCACTGTATAATATATGCACACCAATTGTCATCTGTTTGGCTGTGGTTTCCTGCAGCGTTTTCCTGTAGAGTCACTCAGTCACACCTGAACCCAGCGGCTGAACCCACCGCGCTGCAGAGCTCGGCAACACACAGCAAATTCATGTTAATTTGACTCCGAGAGTGAACAAATGTAACCAAATGGTGGTCATATTTGTGCAGTTAATGGATAAACACTAATGGTTTTACTGTGTACTGGCTCTGAACTGTGGAACGCCTGCACTGCATCCAATTTGGAATGTGTCATGCACAGAAGAACAAACAACCCTCCAAGTAACAAATGCTAAGAACACTGAACAGCAAGTGAACACCGCAATTATTATGCACGAGTCCGTGGGCACAAAATGCCAAAGACTGGTGTAATAACGGCTCTCCAGAGATGCAGTTGTACAACTAAACTACCCTCTAACTCCTCTCCAGATTTTTTTTTTGCCACCACATACTGAATGTGCATCCGGTTAACCACAGGAACCCTAGAGTCCATATTCTGGAACTCAAGCTCACAACATGTTGCAAAGTGGACAAGACATAATGGATAGGTTTCATTTGTACGCTCTCAGAAAAGTGTTTTTATTATGTCCACCCAGCACCTACGGTATACTGACATATTAGAATAATATGTCATTAATAATATGTAATTAAAATAAATTTCGATATGAGGGGTAGTGCACTGACAAATACGTATAGGGCACTTAGTGGTGTGTGGGTGTCCAAGCCTGGACGGCAGATGGAGCTGATCTGATTTGATCTCACCCACGGCCACCGTGGCTAACACATTCGTCCAGGACTTTAGTTTTCATGCAACACAGACGGAAATGAAAGCCTGGGTGTCGAAGCTACTGTGTGAAACTGATCTAGGTTGTCACTGTCCATGCAGGTCTCCACTATTCCTTCTACAGCAAATCATTTTGCTACAAATATCCAAACAACGAGCTCACAACTCGTCTATGAGCTTGTGGTGGATATATAACTGGATTCATTCCTAGTTAAATCCCCTCCTGCACCCGCACAGACACAACACAACATGCCGTTGCTCATCACGCAGCCCTTTGCCCCAATCCCACCATAAGCCATGCGCTGCCTCAGACCATGAACTGATGGGAGTGTATCTGACGCCACACAGTTCTGAATAAATATAGAAATTGAGGACTTTGCGGCCCGAAACCTCCAGCGAAACAGTATTTCCACCCAGGCTTGAAATAACCGATCCGCACGCAAATAGTGTGCCTATAAAATGTGAATAGTAAATTGTTCTCATGGTGGATTAGAACCTCACAGCCGTTCATCCCAGGCATGAAATGTCACTGCACTAGCTCTGGATGCCTGGATGTCCTAGGGCAGTGATGACCTGTGGGCTGGGGGCCCACAGGTTGGGAACCCCACCCACAGGTTGGGCCCCCGACTATACAAGTTTTAACTCGTTTTTGGCGGGAACACCTGTTGGTATTCTAAGCTTTATTAACATAATTAGCATTAATAGCATTACTTAGTATTATTAACAATATTTAGCATTATTAGCAATACTTAGCATCATTGGCATTACTTTAGTTATTGAAAAATATCACACCTAGGGTTGATATTTTTGGAAATGGTGAAGTGTGGCACAATTTTTTGAATTATTTTTTAATGATGATATAACATGAATAAAAATTAAAAAACACTGAAAAATGTGTTTTCATAATGTTACAGATAAATAATAACTCCTGTTGTTCTTGCCCGGAGCACAATAGACTGATTGATCCTTCAAATTACGCATTCTCTGAAAATGTGCATGGCCGTCCAATCTGGCTAATTAAACCGCCATGTTAATCTCAACGCTTTGGAGATTTTCAAGTGATCCGTAAAAAGTCGCTCTGTGTGTGTGTGTGCGTGTGTGTGCGTGCGTGTGTGTGCGTGTGTGTGTGTGTGTGTGTGTGTGTGTGTGTGTGTGTGTGTGTGTGTGTTTGAGAGAGAGAGAGACAGAGAACGAGAGAAAGGATTAGAGATAGAATGACGACAAAGAGGAAAATAAGAGCGAAAGAGAAAATCCGAGAGAGAGAGAGAGAGAGAGAGAGAGAGAGAGAGAGAGAGAGAGAGAGAGAGAGAGAGAGAGAGAGAGAGAGAGAGAGAGAGAGAGGAGGGGGAGTCTTAACAGCCAATTAACTTCCGCTTGATCTGGAGGTAGTGAGGGCCACCCTGGGAACCATTACTGCATGGACGGAGAACATTAACCACAATCACTTTTAATTAAAGACCCTGCGCTCTTTATTCCTATCCCTCCCTCGTTCCTCTTCTACCCTCCCTCACTGTTCCATCCCCTAAATGATCATTATCAGCAAACCGCAGTTAGATTTTTATTTAGAAATATACGTACTGTATATGATCTTAATTTGGTTTTAACAGCGCAGAAATGATAGGAAATTAAGTACAGTACATGAGTTGCTCGATGGATAGATAGATGCTGTGGAGTATAAATAAATAATGGAGCCGAGAGTTGTCTGAACCTACAGTATGGCTTGTTTGAACTGTGTTTGGGTCAATCATATAGGCCTACAGCACCTCATTATACAGGTATACACACAAATGCATACACGCTTTACATGCATTATAAATACACTATAGTCAACTATAAACATAAAGGTTGTTTATTATTCATGTGTGTTAGTCATACACTGGAACATGGAGTGGGCAGCAGTGGATAAAGGGGTAGAGCGGCCATTTGGGAACCTTAAGTTTACCGGTTCAATATCCCGAGTTAGTGCCAAAGTGTCCTTGAGCAAGACGCTGGCTGAACTCCTAATTATTTCCGATGAGCAGGTTGGTGCCTTGCATAGCTTCCTCCTCCACAATTGGTCTATGAATGTGTGTGTGATGTGAGAATGTAATGCACAGTCACTGTAAGTCGCTTTGGATGAAGGCGCTGTACAAATGTGTTGTTTATGGAGGCTATTCACTGTTAAACCGGCTAAGGAGGTTAGCTGTTGGACAAATATTAATGTTTGTTACAGAATTATTGTGGTATCAATTAATATCATCAGCAATATTTGTAAGTGGGTTTGCCTTATTGACTGAGGATTTCCTACATGCCAACGTTATGGAATTGTACTGTACAGTTCATTAGTGGAGAAACTCGTTCTGGCCGAACTGCAGAACAATTCTGAAGGTCAAGCCTTTCAAAGTTTGTTTTTTTTTGTTTTGTTTTTTTAGATTTTTTTCCTCTGTCTATTTTTGGGGTTATTCAGAGAGCCAGCATTCGGCCATGCAGACTGACTGTGTGGCTTGATGAAATTTCAAGTAATACAATTTCAATGTGTGTGTGTGTGTGTGTGTGTGTGTGTGTGTGTGTGCGTGTGCGTGTGCGTGTGTGTGTGTGTGTGTCTGTGTGTGTGTCTGTGTGTGAGTGTGTGAGACTGTGTGTGTGTGTGAGAGAGAGAGAGAGAGAGAGAGAGAGAGAGAGAGAGAGAGAGAGAGAGAGAGAGAGAGAGAGAGAGAGAGCATGCATGCATACTGTACGTGACAGTAGCACACACCCTGGTTTGATGCCAGTTCCATCAAGTGTCTGCTTGACTGTTGTTTACACAATTACATCCTCAGCTCCACTAATTAAGTCTAAATTAAACATTTTGTTCTATGCCTACGTCAATGGCCAAAAATAACCTAATTGCCTCTGTAGTTAAAAACAGGCTTTAGAAATACAGTAAGTCAGATGGCATTGATCCAAAACTCAAAACAATGTACAAAATAAGCGCCACGCTCATCACATTACATGCACAGAGCAAGTTCTATCAGGAAAAGTAGTTGTTGGCGGCCATCCATTGGTCTTCAGTACTCAAATGTTTTACTTAAGTAAAAGTATCAATATTGCATAACAGTTCAGAATACAAAACATATACTTGAGTAAAAGTATAAAGCATGTCTTATTTCAAGTTTTCAAAAATCACAGAAAATATACAGGTCTTTGTGGCTGCCCCACTAGGGGCCTAGTGGTCTATTAGAAGCATGTTCACATATAGGCTTTGGCCTGACAGCGTGTTTCACGTTTGAGTTTGCATGTCTCTCCCCTTCGCTCTCTCCCTCTTCCCTGTCTATCTTCACTTGAAACTATCAATAAAGGCAAAGAGCAAAAAAATAAATATTGGCTGCACAAATGGCCCAAAATGTATAGGGATTGTAGTTTTGTTGCATTTCATCACAAAATGGGCGCACCCATTTAAAAAAAAAAAAAAGATTGCCCCCACACCCATTCCCATGCATTTAAATGGCATTATCTAAGATTCTACCCGTCAATGTCCGTTTTGTTGTTGTTGTTGTTTTGTTTAGTTTTTCGGCAAACCAGCCATTTCCAATGAGAGACAGCAGTAGATCCGGGATTCCCAACCCGGATATTTGTGCGGAGTGTCAGAGGGCAGATGGACCCTTACGGGTCCATTTGGTTTCATGTTTACACTCTCTAGAGTTATCTGAATTAGCCCCAAGTCTACACAATCAGAGAATGTAGAAGATTAATGGTCATTTTGATCTGCATGTTAGCCTGTTTTGTTTCCCAAATCCAGTCTGGAATTGTGGACAAAAGCAGAAGAAATCTTTAGTCTTGGGATCTGTGGGGCTAAAATGTCATCAAATGGTGGTCCGTGGCTCAAATGCTGAGTAAATTGTGATCTCTGCTGTCAAAAAAGGTTGAAAACCCATGCCATATACGTAATCCTTGTGTAAGGCATTAAAGCCGCAAAGTGCTGTACTCAATACTGTACATGTACTTCGTTATTTCCCACCAGTTGGCTGCTCTCTCGCCACTGCTCATCAAAATAGGAGAGCAAGGAGAGACCACCTCCCATACAGTTTTGTAAAAGAAAAGATAAAAGAACACTTTCTTCTCACAAAAAGTACCTATTTTGATAGGTAATAGTAAAATGGTGCTTGACTTGTCCTCCTTTCTCCTTCATTCCTCCTGATGGAGCGAGGCGGGAGAGTGGCCTGATTATATGCATGGCTTAGCGCCGTTTGACCTGAGACTGAAAATAGGCTCGTCCCTCTGGAGGGAGAGACAACTCCATAACTTTTGTGTCACATGCAATTTGGGAGGAATCTCACAAAGTCAAGACACAGACTTGCTTGAAGGTTTCCTCCACGTTAACCACGGTGAACCCCCTAACATTGTTCCTATTCTGGGCATGTCATAATAGGCAGCCATTTGGTGGGGGTATGGGGGGGGGTAACCTTTCTACTGAGCTCTCAGCAGGGGCGGACGTAACATTTCCCAATTTGGGGGGGCAGGAGAAAATGGTAGTGGGTTACCATTTTCAGTTACAGGACTTTTATTAGACAAGTAAAGCATCAATAATAACATCAGTTGTTGTTGAAGTTGCAACAGACATGCACCATGCATAAAGCTAAAGGTCAGACTCAGAGAGTTTTATGTTTTGAATGATAAAATGCTGTTGGGTTAGTGGTGTGACAATTGTATTGAGTTAGTAGCAGCAGTAGTGTTTCAAATCATTTTAAATATAAACACTTTAACTTGAAATATCTTGGGTTGTTTTGCATGCCATCGTGTTTGGTGGGGCAGACTGGGCATTAAGGGGGGCATTGCCCCCCACCCCCCATGCCCATGCCTAGATCCGCCCTGGCTCTCAGCGTGACTTTGTACATCCATTATTATTTTTTGGCAAAGAGATTTGGTGTCGAGGGAAAGGAAGGGGACCAAGTATAGGCCCCTGGGGGACCACACCAGTCAACTGAAGTATATAATAGGGTTTAAGCGATTAACCTCACTGATTCTTGTTCCTCACAGACATTACATCGATGCTTCGGTTCGTAAAGCAGGATATCTGTTCTCCAGACACGCGGTGAACCTGAACCAGAAAATATGAAAAGACAAGACATGACTTGCATCACATTCCTGCGCGCGCGCACACACACACACACACACACGACACAACACGACTGGCGCAAGCACACGCGCATCAAATACTGGCAGCCAACAGGACAGATTGCCTTCTATTCTTCATTCAACTGAAAATGCAGTGTGCATCCATTGGGAGAAGATTTTGGAGCAAGACCAAGCCTCAGGCAACTCCATCACAGTGAGTATAAAGGTGCGTAGCTACATTTACGGTTCTGTGAATAAAATATGAACTGACACAGCAGTTTAAATAGGATCAATACACAGCCTCTGGCATCAGCAGCCACGCTTGCCTTATCAAACAAAAACTTCTACTTGTATTACAGGAATTGACAAATCGCCAGGTTAGGACTCTAATTCAATTATGAGAGGTAACATGAAAGGAACAAGAAGTGGGTCTCTGTACGAAGTGACCCAGAAATAGTCATAGTTTCCATTTTGTACAATGATATTCCCACATGAGCTGCGTCATGCCATTATGAGAATTCATGGATGTGATTGGAAATCACATACGGCATCTAGAGATGGTATTAATGGTATTATATATCAGGCGGTCCGGGGACCACCAGTGGTCCCTGAGAAGATTCCAGGTAGTCCCCAGGCTAAATGCTGGAAAGTTGGTTAACCAGATGTAACTCTTTGAGAGCGTAAACATGGAGCCAAATGGACCCTTGCGGGTCCATTTGGTTTCATGTTTACACTCTCGAGAGTCATCATGTGAATTAGCCCAAGTCTACACAACTAGAGAATTTAGAAGATTAATGGTCATTTTGATCTGTATGTTTGACTGTTTTGTTTCCCAAATCCAGCCTGGAATTGTGGACAAAAGCAAAATAAATCTTTAGTTTTGGGTCTGTGGAGCTAAAATGTCATCAAATGGTGGTCCGTGGCTCAAATGCTGAATAAATAGTGAGCCCTGGTATAAAAAAGGTTGAAAACCACTGTTATATATGGATTATATAATGCTATTATTTATTTTTTCAGGACCTGAATGTAAACAGGACCGCAAGGACAATTTTGGTGATAACACTGGTTGTGTGTTTGACTGTATTATTATTACAGAAATGTAAATTTTGCATTTACATTATTACATTTCTGTAATAATGTAAATTATTACATTACAATGCCAGTGATTTATTCAATCCATCCATCCATCCATCTATCCATCACTCACTCAATATTTTGGTCTAGAACAAAATATACCACAACCACCCAAAACCAACATGTCAATGTTTTTCTCCATTCAATAAGGCAATATCTTCGACATAGACATAAATGAAGTGTGTTTGACACATGAGTTAGTGAATTCTGGATTGGATGCTGCGGCTCAAAATAAAGATGGGGGCTGCAGGTAGTGGATGGGCGCTGACAGCCCTTGCTTCGCAGCAGTACGGCAGCGTTAACGGGACCTCGCTGAGGTACTGCTTCTCCTGGGGAGTGTCTATAATGAGTTCTGTCAGGCAGGCAGAGAGCGGCGCATCGCCGCCCAACCCAGCCGGAGGAGAGGCATGGCCCATCTGTCAAGCAGAGACGATAAGCCTGGAGCCATCCAGAAACAAATTGCCCAGCACCCCCTCCTGTGAAGCCTCAAAAGGCAGCCGTGGGCACGGGCAAACCGGGAAGACACCACGGATTCCTATAGAGCGCTGAAAAAACAAGGAGGCAGAGGAGCCAGATTTCTAGCACATTAATCCATGCAGATGGTGCCGATGGCCAGAAATTGCTCAGCAGCGGAAACTAAACGTATTGAAGAAAAACAGCAAACAACCTCAGAAAAGAAGGCACCTTTCACCCCCCTTTGCTATGCCTTAGGTGAGAATGTTTAGGGACTGCAGGCTAGTCTGCTCTTTTCCCTATAACTCATCCTCTGATGTTCAAGAGATAGTTGCGGTTGACAGACCTTTACCTCCAGGCAAACTTAAATGAGCTCCTATAACTTGCAAGATGTTGTTGTTGCTGTTTTCTCTCGAATGCCCCTAGAAAGTATTGTGGATATATCCTTATGATAATGTATTGTAGGACTTTCTGAGGGAGATATTTACAGGATTGAAGCCGATTCAAAGAACGTCTCCTAAATACTCAAGTTGTTTGCTGAAAAGCTTACAATGTTTATTAATAAAGTAGACACTATTAAAAAAAAAGAAATCCCAAAACGTTGCACATCGATAATAAATAAGTGTTCCAATGAGTACTTTGTCTGCTATTTATTTTAAATTTTGCTCCCTGGCATTACAAAGCAAACAAACTAAAATAAACTCAATCAAAGTTTCCCAATGACAACGTAACGGCTGATCGAGGTTATCAGGTGGTGACAGTCAGAGGATCTCTGAGCAGAAACGGCAAATTTTGTCAAAATAAAACGCAGGATCCTAAGGCTTTATAAGATTCCCGGTGGAGTAACACCCTGTGCGGTTCAGATGAGGTTCACCGCTGTAGCAAATTGTAGAAGTGACATAAACTGCAGCATCATTTTTTACATGAATAAATATCACGCTGGTCAGCCGAGCATCTCGCAGCCATCACACCACCTGTGACAACTCATTATAAATTGATTAGCTGTGGCGGGGTTTGCCTGGCTTGTGGGATCTTAGAGGAATAAGACAGGAGTAGACAGCAGAAAACAACGTGGGACAGAGGTTGCCCACTAATGTTATCTCCAGAGCCGTGTAGATGAGGACAAAAACACTAACTCACGCCGCATGGAGAATGGCTGACATGGAGGCAGTCATCAGGCAGCTTATACAAGTCTATTATGTTGAGAAATTAAATTGTAGTAGTTGTATATCGTAATTTCATTTAATAAATGAACACCGTCGGCACGCAAACACGTACGGATCTCTTTGCAATTAACGGCACCTTCGCATAGAGGCAAATATATTATCAACAGAGATTCTAGTTTATAGTGGGAGACAGTATGGATAAATTTCAGGAGCTCGCGAGAAACATTATTTTCTACGCTATTACATTTATTGTTATGCAAATTAACTCAAGCTAGGCGAATTGTAATTGTGACAAGAAACAGTAAATAAGATTTTGTCGCTCTTTTGTCATCGAATGACCTACCAAGTCAAATTCGAGTCTATCTTTAAACCAAATGGCGCGGTATCTGCACAGACCGTGTTCAGCTTCTTTGTTTTAGTGTTTTCGATTAACATACATAATTTGCATTCTGCTTTCAGGCGTGTGTCTAGGCGCAATTAAAACTCTTAATGGAAATGTGTACTCGCTATGCTGTCTTTTCAAGTCCTGGCTGTAGGCTGAAAATCTAATCTCTGTACTATTTAAACTATGTATATAGCCAAAGGAATATGAAACAGAATATGTGTTCTTTGTGCTGTAAAAATGCAGATGTAGAAGGCAATGAGGAACAAACATGGCGCTAAAAGACCTCCTCTGAGACGTTTAACATCGCAATCATCCTTATTAGATCACACACTATCTAGAGACCAACTACTGAGTCTGTGGGATATATTTTAACAAGATACACAAAAAACATGAATATCTAAATAATTACCAACAGTCATGAGTTTTTTTGCCTGACTAGAAGAGTGACTATAATCATAATTTAACTATAAAACATACTGTACATACTCATGAAACATGTAAATACTGACTTCAGACACTGTATTGTGTCTGCGGCCTACAGCATGTACAGTACTTAACTACAGTCTGCATCAAGGATGTGGCACGGTTCAGGGTTAATTGCCAATAGAAGCCTTTTAAAAAGCCTTCATTCTCAATCACCGGAAAGTGAACGAGCTAATTCTGAACAACCTGGGCTGTAACTATTTCAAATCAGCCTCGTGCCTCAGCCTCGCTAGCAGAATAATTGCTTGTGAGTGCTGAGATTAATCTACACAGGCACATCTGCAGGACTTAATTTACGGCTTACATTCACGCGGCGCCTCGTGGATTCATTAGACTCATTTCATTTTCAAACCTTGAAACCTCTATAGGCTGGAGAGCATGTGTCGCTAAGCACATGTGAGGAAAACAGCTTCGCCAAAGGGTGGATCAGAAGCCAAGAAAACACGCACATATTTCAGCCTCCATATTTATGCACCTTCCCCAGAATGTTTGCACATTTGGACACGTTCTGGTATACGTCAAATAGGTTTAAAATACATTTCTCCCCAGAAAGGGCCGGCATTAATGCCTCTGCACGCACGCACAGAAGCTGGTGCCATGGCTATAAAACTGACTGAAGAGCTATAAATTATATCTGTCCTCCTCAATCTCATGTACATGTGTTTCCAGCGAGGCAGTTGGTATAAAATGTATCAAACCACTGCCAGAGAGGACAGAAAAATATATACTGAGGAGAGATGACAACACAATAAACAACATGCTTCCCCTCAAGCTTTCTCTCTCTCTCTCTCTCTCTCTCTCTCTCTCTCTCTCTCTCTCTCTCTCCGCCTTCCATTATGTCTTATCTCGTTCATGTCTTAAAACTTTTAATGGAAGTGAGCAGCCGGGGCTAAGATACCGTGTCGACAAAAGGCGTGCAAAGGAGGAGAAGTGTCGTGCTCTCTGCCAAACAACGGGCGTCTGGATTTCTTGACTTGCTCTCGGGCCGTGTGAGAGGACAGGCTGTCCACACACACACACTCCACAACGTTGGCCGAAGAGAAAACAGCTGCGAGCGGCAAATTGACGCATCATTGTGAGGAGCAGTTCTGCCCTTTTGTTGTCTTCTTTGCCCACTTTCCTCAAGGCGCCGGCCTGCCCACAGAAAGAACTGGACGGAGTAAAGCCTTACGGGTCCATTTTGACACTCTCAACAGATACATCAACAACACTGCGGAGGACTTCTGATCCTCGCCTCCCGCAGTACACAGCACATCACAAACATAGCAAAAAAGGGAAAGAGGCAATCAATGCAACCATGTACTATAGGAGCTGTTCATCTTCACTGGCCTGCAGGCATTATTCTTACAGGTATAAGGATTTGATTTGATTGTAGAAGCAACCCAGTTTTCTATACTACAGAGGCATGGCAATGACTTCCATCACATTTAGCAGTCAGATACCATTCATACTGTGTTATAAAATTCCTTTTGATTTATAATGTGGTGTAATGTGATGTGTTTACTTGTCTTAGATTAAATAATGGACATTATTTTTGCTCATTCCTTTACGGTTTCCCAGCCTGGAGACTACTCTTATCTTTTGTCAGAAAGACTAACATGTCAGGAGAAATGCGCAGATTTAATGTATATTTAAAATTGGGAGTGTAACCAATGTCTCATTCACCCAAGACGGCTCCGTTCACCCCATCCATGCCATGCACGTTCGCTTCTTTGCATTGACTTTGTATGTAATTGTGATGCTTTAACCAATAAAGTCTGAATGCACCTTTAGGCTTTCAAAATCCTACTTTGAATGTTGGCTGTGTGCAAGGATCCTGGTGCTGGGATCTCATGGGCGAGGGGTATTAATTAATAGTTGGTAAATATTCTGATGTTGAGCTTGGGTACAGAGAGGAGGGATCTACTGATCTTCTGATAGATAATTGCATGGGCAAATCTGGTGGGAATGCATCCCAAACAGTATTCCTAAATTCCTATTTAGTTTTGAGTTAATGCGAGCAAAGAGGAATAAACTTTAGAAAGGGCATGGAAGAGAAAAATGGAGTGTGTGTGCGGCAGACAGGGAAGGAGGGGGAGCTGATGGGTGAGCTGGTAGGGCTACGTGTTGTAATTGTGAATCCTCTCGGCGCGCATTAGTGTGGTGGGTCTCAGGCGTCTGCTTGCATGGCGATAAGGAGAGGAAAGCAATCACTGGCCCCAACTTGCCACCCTGCTGCTGCCTCTCACCTCTGCTACTCCAGGTGCGCTGCTCACATACAGTAGCAGCTTTGCACGTTGTAGGCTAGCCACCTCTGCAGAGGCAATGCCTTGGGGGAGAAAATGAGAGGGAGGATATACCAGGGGCCAGGGTCTCTCGCTGCGGGGCTGATAGTGTGAAATGCAACTAATGGAACTAAGTTTATCACCCGCAGAGGTCAAGGACATGCGGCCCGTCTGGGAGAAGCTACTCTGACTCTCTGGAGAGTGTTTCTCATTAGTTTCATACCGGCAGAGGATTACAGCATGAATCCTTTGGATAAATCTGCACTCATCACAGGTGGGGTGTAGAGGGGGTGTGGGGTGGGGAGGGGGGCATCATCTGCTGCAGTCAACCGGCGCACCTCCCGAATTACTGAATTATTCATTTCCTGTTTACGGAAGGCGACAGGTGCGCGACCTCCCTGAAGACTGGCCTGGCTTCCCAGGAGAAACGGTGACAAGGAGGGGAGGAGAGGACGGGGGGATACATGACTCTAGGGTGGGTACGGGGGTCTTTCTGTGAGAGGGAGGGGGCAGCACTCGGAGAAGCTTAGAAAGCATCACACTATACAGAACAATCTGGGTTGTCACCTTTTTTTCCTACTGTGTTTGTCAAGCTTTCCGGATTTGTGTACAATCATTAGCTTGGGAATGGTTGTACATATTGTACAGCCAATACCAAGTACATATTGAAGATAAAAAGTGAAGGCAGATAATTGACAGAAAGACAGAAAAGTGAGGACAAGAAATGTGACTAGCCAGAATAATCTGATATGAACGATAAGAGCACTCCTCTCTTCACACCCTCTGAGTATTTTGCTGTGTCATCTTATGGGACAACGCCTTGCATAGTGCCAAGAATTATGTGGCAGCAAATTATTAAACAACTTTGTGATGTACAGTATGTTGTTATAGGTTAACTCATTCAATGGGAGACTCATTTCATTCACCCAGTTCAGTGCATAGTGTTATTATGGGGCGAAATGCAAAAATCTCCCTGTGCATTAACTGCAAGTAAAAACTGCTGTGTACCACAGTCTCATTTGTAATTCCCCCGACACATACATTATGTAACCAAGTTCATCAACACTTTGGTGATGGGCCGTGAGCTGTTTTTGATTTCATGTGGCACTCAGTGATGACAAGAAATCTCATCATTGGCACGGAATGAGATAGGACAGCAGACAGGATATTTGAGACAAACAGAACCATGGGTTAAACATGGCGTTGGCCTGGAACGTGACCAGACGGTTGCATGGATGGAGCACAGGAAACAGTGAGTGGACAGGGAGGGGAGGGGGTTGGCGGACGCATGGCTGAGGCTGCTCACGGGCTGAGTGGCATTTACTGTAACCTTTCCCCCGGCTTTTAACAACTGGTGGAGGAATAAGAGAAAAAAAAACACATCAGAGTGGGGGTGTGTGACCCCGAAGCAAAACAGGAGAATTACAAGCACATCTCTCCCCAGTCCTAACTAAACAAAAGCCTATACGTACCGCTGCATCACTCTGCATATTGTCTGCAAAGTCAAACACTAATAACACCTTACATCCCTGGTGAGTGTGTCACTATGTCAGTCAACCCTTGAAAAACTTTACAACTTCAGCATGAGGCAACGGAGGAGATTGTGGGCGAACACAGCAACAAGGGAGGAGAGCAAACACTTTGCATCTATAAAGCAAAGCAAAAAAGCAAACAAACGACAAAACACCAAAAGCAGAGGGAAAAAAATCCGAAAGATAGATGAAGTACGGGCAGATCTGAACTGATGACTGATGCTTTTTTACGCTTGTCAAACACACGGTGCACCCTGTGGGGTTTGTTTAGCTCAACACGGACGGAATACCAAACTGAATCGCTGGAATTCAATCTGGTGCACTCAGCCTGAACAATGGACCCTGACACCTGGTAGCCCAGGAATGAGCCACCCGTCCTCTCACTGTCTCACACACACGCACGGACACACACGAACACACACAGACATTTGCATGGACACAAAGAAGGACGCCTGCACAAGTACATACCTGTATGTACACACACGCACACACAGACATGCGCGCACACATGCACACGAACACACACAACATACAGATAAACAAACAATGAATGAAAGAAAAAAAGTAGAAAAAAAAAGTAGACACACACACCCACACATACACAGTTCTCCACAGAATGATGCATGGACTCCACCATCCAGCAGCGGGAGGAAAGAGACAGACACCTCTTCCCTCCGGCCAGCTCCTGGTTCACATGAAATAACAAACGGCTGAATGATATAGTGAGCTGTCCCTTGTGGTTGCGGAGGGGGAATGGAACCAGCTATCTGAGACAGCAGCGACAAATGTCCTATCTCTATAACGGCCCTATCTCTCTCTCTCTCTCTCTCTCTCTCTCTCTCTCTCTCCCTCTCGTTGCACGCGGCCTGCCGTGCACTACGGAGACCTTGGCGGATCTCAAAGACAGATTAATCCCAATTGTAAGTCACCGAAGCGCTCTCAAGCGTCAAAGTGAACAACTTACAGGGAGAGCACATGGGAGTATATAGGAGGGGGTCTGGGTATAGGAGGGATGAGCCAATAACGATTAAAAGAAAGTACTGGGGAGTAGCTTGAGGTCGCAGTGCTGTGGATGGACGGACATCTGAGCACCCAGTAAAATCATCATGGTGTTCATAAGTCCATTTTTACAGTCTCAGAATTCAATTAACTATTTTGCTGTGCAGGCCCATCGTATGAAATGCACACAAGGCGTTAATCAGGCCTTCACTGCGCGTAATCCTGAATGAGCAGAATGTTACAAAATTCATTGCCAATGTTAGCCTGGTCCTCTCTCCAACGATTGATAGTGTTACACAGTAACACTTTTACTGTGTAAGCAAGCACAACAACAGCCAGATGTAAAGAAGATGGATTTTACAGAGAATAATAAGCCATGCATAAAGTTATCCGGAGAAATATGTTGTGCTAATAATGAATTACACAACACAAGTAAAACTAGAACTGTATTCCGACGATTGCCAAATTGTGCCACTGCCTAGGTTCACAGACAAGTTTATGATAGTAAAATAACTATTGTTCATAAGACACAATCTATTACTTTGGTACTTACCGGGTACCTGATATTGTGGGCTTTCACATGATAATAAATAATAATAAAGTCTTCATCCTGTATACTCTATCTCTCCATCTCAGTTTTAAAAGCCAGTCATGATTTCTAGTGCATCCAGTCTCCACATGTCGTTTTGGACTGTCTGGTGTGTCCTGGGCCCCAGGGACAAAGAGGATTTAGGCTTAATCTGACCTTAACAACAGCAGGACTCCACCGTCCACACACAGCAGCACTCCAGAGAATAGGACTAATCAAGACATTGAGAATTAAACAAGCAACAGATCACCTCTAATAGGATCAGTCGATTCGGCCCCCTGGTTGATTGAGTGAGAAAGAAAGAAAGAAAGAAAGAAAGAAAGAAAGAAAGAAAGAAAGAAAGAAAGAAAGAAAGAAAGAAAGAAAGAAAGAAAGAAAGAAAAAGAAAGAAAGAAAGAAAGAAAGAAAGAAAGAAAGAAAGAAAGAAAGAAAGAAAGAAAGAAAGAAAGAAAGAGGGGGACAGCTTGATTGCAAATGCAGTGAGGGAGATTACTATCAATCAGTGGTTTTCAACCTTTTTGATACCAGGCCCCACTATTTATTCAGAATTTGAGCCACTGACCATCACTTGATGACATTTTATCCCAGACCCCAAACTAAAGATTTCTTTTGGCTGGATTTCAGAAACAACACAGGCAAAACAAAATGACCATTAATCTTCTACATTCTCTAGTTGTGTAGACTTGGGGTAAATCAGACAATGAATATTTTAACTCTTGAGAGTGTAAACATAAAACCAAATGGACCCGCAAGGGTCCATTTGGTTTCATTTTTACACTCTCAAGAGTTACATCTGGTTCACCAACTTTCCATCATTTCACCTGCAGGGACCACCTGGAAATGCCTGTGCTGTGTGTCTGTCTATCTGTCTGTCTATGTGCGCTACACACTCCACAAGTGGGGTATGCAGGTCCAAATGTGGACACAGCATATGGAAAGCAGTTTTCGCTAACATAAGCATTTAACGTACCGGTATATGTAGGTGATTTGTGGGACCAGACCAGTTATTTGTGGCCTGGTGGTGTGGTGAGTGACCACCACAGCGCGATTCAGTGGGGACCACCTGCCACCTGCATGGAACAGCAGCGGTGCTGCGGCCGCCCTCCTCACCTCCACCTCTTTGCAAAAACCTAACACTGTAATTAATCTCTGAACACTCTCCGGCGTCAGTACTCAGCACCCACCACTGCTCAATTGACTGCAGCCACTCAATTATCCACAACACAGGCAGCTCACACCCTCAACCACACACCACCAGCACATCTGCTAAAAATAGTTTAGCGCGATGATGATTATAAGTGTACAGAGACTTGGGTACGCGGGTAACAAAATGGCAACGGAGGAGGCGACTCGTGAGGCGACAAAATGGATCTGATTGTAATCGAGAACAAACCGTCGGATTTGATTGCGATAATGAGCAAATGGTTTTAACAGGTGGAAGTGCGGCTGGGGAGGTGCGCGTTCACAATCCCTCCTCATTAGCACGCTAATGAATTCACTCTCTCTTTCGTTTGCTAAACGCTTTGACAAATCCCTGCAAAGTAACTGTGGGCTCAAAGCGGCGGCAGGGAGCTGTAATGGATGCAAGAGTTGCTGCTCGTACATCATCGTTCTCATTGACTCCAATCTTGGTAATTCCACAAAGATCACCCCCCACCCCCCTCGAATGGAAATCAGTGGCCTCAAGCTAACAAACCAAGTCAATGATACATGAGTTGTTGAGGAGCGGCTGGGGGTTTGGGGACTATTTAGGTACACAACGGGGACAAAGCTTTATGAGTTTCATTTATATGCCCCCTGGGATAATTTTGCTGCAGGGTAGAGGACCTAGAGGAGGTCTGGGGTATTGGAGCACCAGCCGGACATCCAGGGGCAACGTGATGAAGGGAAAGACAGAGGAAGGAGCCAGACAGACAACATCTAGCTTGTGTTGTACGTCTCACTCCTTCTGCTTTGCAGCAGAGGAACTAAATGAGCTGGAACGCCTCCCGTGGACCTGAACGCTGTGGGAGCAACACATCTCCAACCAGAGCAGCTCACACACAGCAGAGAGGCAGTATACGAAGAACACCATTACCATGGTCTGCTTCACCACACGCACGCGCACACATGAACGTGCGTGCGTGTGCGTACGCCCGCATATGCACGTGCACGCACCCACACACGCATGCAAGCACACAGATACACAAAGCAGGATCACATGAAACAATATGAGATCTCTGAAACATGGTCTGCAGAGAGAGAGAAGGCATTGGGATTTGAGAGGGACACAGAGTGAGTGAGAGAGAGAGAGTACATGCGTGCTTGGCTTGCACACGTAGAAATGGATTCTGAATTGTGTGGAATATTGCAGAAAATTCCTGGCATTCGAAAATGCCTCGAATTCCAGCAGGCAGCTGAGCTTGTGCTGTAGCATAGAACTGCACACCGGTAGTCACACGCCGACCAAAATGAACATGAACATTATTTCACTGGTGTTGTGACATTTGCGGCATCAAAGGCCAATCGATGTATTTGTCGTGTGGGAGGGCGAATGCAAGTGGCAAACGTTTGAACGGAGCATACACTGAGTCTAATACCAGCCTAATCTCTACAAGTCTGGCAACAAATCCACTTCATAGTGCTAATCAATTCCTTAGACACTCTCCTCTCAAACTTATATGCATGCATGCAGGGGCAGGGGCGCGCGCGCGCGCACACACACACACACACACACACACACACACACACACACACACACACACACACACACACACACACACACGGCTATGCAATGATTAGCTTGCCATAGTTAATTACTCCATATTAGAGGCACCTGCATGGTTGCAGCAGACTTGTGTGATCATTTGCAATCACAGAAAATGTCACATCTAAATGATAACGGGCCTCGGGAGGAAGCAAAGCCCCTCCTAGAAAAGATTTATTCTATATTTACCGCGGCAGACTCCCACCGGTCTCGCACAAAGGTGAAACAAACAAAGCACTCACACACGACGCACGGATATAAGTGGCTGCCCACATAATTCTGTATGCAAACCTGGGCATACACCCACACACCTATAGACAGCACAAAGCATGCATGTTCACAGTGCACAATCATACTGTGTGCTCACGCATGTGTACACACACACACACACACACACACACACACACACACACACACACACACACACACACACACACACACACACACACACACACACACACACACACACACACACACACACACACACACACTATAGGGTGGGGGGAAAAGCCTATCTGCTTTGGATAAAAGACATCCCTTATCAGTTTCCAAATAGAGAAGCGGGGAATGAAGGCATTTACTCAAATGAAAGAGGCAGCTTTTAGAGATAAGCTGAGAGAGACGGAGCTCAACTAAAGCCTTCAGATTGGACTGTGCCTACTGAGAGAAAGGGGAGATAGAAAGGGTGTGTGGGGGTGTAGGAGGAGATGGATGGATGGATAGATGGAGGGATGGATGGATGGATGGACGGACGGACAGACGGACGGACAGACAGACAGACAGAGCATGAATGATTGATGGACAGGGGAATTGCCGGCTAGATGGATATTTGATTTATTGGTAAACGGATGATGTAGTCTCTCTTATCATGTTCTCTGTATGATTGCCTATGGTGTTGAGAGGTATAGTGTTTGTGTTCTTTTGGTTATATAAAGCATATTAAAATGATGTGTTGCAGGGGCGGATCTAACATTTCCCAATTGGGGGGGGGGGGCAGGAGAAAATGGTATGGGTGCGACTTCATCGCCCCCGTGGCACGAAGCGACACAGGCCAGGAAGTCGCCCCCTTACCATTTTCTCCTGAGAAAATGGTATGGGGGGCGGTTTCATGAAGCCGCACCCATACCATTTTCGGTTACAGGACTTTTATTAAGCAAGTAAAACATCAGGCTGCTGTGCCGCAAGACAAATTTCAGTGCAAACTGACAACAAAGTAATATATCATATATCATATCAAATCATTTTAAATGTAAGCACATTCATTTCTTGGGTATCTTGGGTTGTTTTGCATGCCATCATGTTTGGTGGGGCAGTCAGGGCATTTAGGGGGGCATTGCCCCCCCCTGCCCATGCCTAGATCCGCCCCTGATGTGTTGTCTGCAAAAGCACCTTTGTGTGTGTGTCTGTTTGTGTGTGTGTGTGCCTGCACGGGTGCGTACCCATAAGCACCTTCTGTCTATCCCTGTGCTCACAGCTGGCCCTGTCTACACACTGAGCTGGCACATCATCTCTGCAGCGCCGCATGGCTGTGAACCTCGCTAGGATAACCCACTTCAAAGAGTCCCATTGTCACACGCTAATGTGGCGAATGGCAGCCGGCACCGCAGAAAGCAGCACACGCAGAGACTCGATAGTCCCTCTGGGCCCCTCCGAGATGAGGGGGAGGCAGGGTGGGGAGAGGGAGAGGGAGAGAGACAGAGACAGAGACAGAGAGAGAGAGAGATTGGTTTGCTCACAAAACATCGCTGTGCCAACATTAATCATGTAGTCTCTCATAAAATCATTAGAGCTGATCATACCCTGCGTCTCCACTGTGGCTCAATACAGTCTTAAAGTAAGCAGGGAAGACGTGAGCTTCTGTCGGAGGAGCGAGCGAATAACGCACAAACATAATACACACGTTTGCCTGTGCACGCACACGTGCACATCCACACACCTTTTGTAGTGCAAACTAATACATGGCCCACATGGGAAATGAGAGCAGCAGGCTAGGTAAATATTCCATGTTTTACACATTTAATATTGTATATATTAATGTACTTTTTGTGTTTGTTTAATATAAAAAAGAAACACAAATACATGTTTTATACATTGCTGGTTTGCCATTTTGATTTATTTTGCATCAGCGTTTCTGCTACGTCTGTAATGCACACATAGCATTCCCAGTCAGCAGTGAGTGGTGCTTAGTTTATGTGCTCAACTTGAATAATTGAAGTTTTGGATACATACAGTACGACTTTCACTGCATTTCAAAGAGAAATTATATAATTTTTGACTCAAATACAGTGTAAAAAGTAGATCTACAGGCTCACAACACAGTGTGAGGTGAGGTTGTGAATTTTTAATGTCTTTGGGGGGAAAAATCGTTGAATTTTGTCAAAATGTTAATACAGCGACGCATTGATGTTAAACAGCACTGGGGGTTGAGTACTCTGGTCCACCACTGCCGGCTGGCCGGTCAGTCGGTATGAATAATGTTAGGAGCAGTGGGCTGTTAAAAGACTCCTGAGACGGTGAAGCAATGGAGGGTTTAGGGGTGAGCAGCCATGCGGCTAACAAAGCCTAGAACACAGAGAGACATGTCATTAGAGCTGGAACCCCACGTGGACCATCATTTACATACCATATAGCTGCACTCTATTATATGCATCGGGGCCCAGGAGGAGGAGTACCGCCGGGGTCCCGGGTCCTGATGGCCCCCGACGCTGACTGTAAAATCAATGGCCTGTTCTCCGTTTGCCGTCACCCTCTGAACCCGCACGAGCAATACGATTAAAATACAATCACGCCCGTTGTGAACTGAGTGTTGCGCAGGCTGCTCAACAACACTGTAGCCTGCAGGGCTGCAGTTCAGTGCAGTGCCACTGCCCCGACAGACAAGACAGACAGACAGACAGACAGACAGACAAGCAGGCAGGCATTGGAGCAGTTACGCACTCCGCAAAAAGAGAGACAGAGTCAGAGACAGAGAGAGAGAGAGAGAGGGAGAGATGGCAGAGCGAGTGGAACACGCCATAGTTGTCAACCTAAATTATTTTCCTTTTTCTCAGCTCTACTTTATTCCCATTATCTTTCAATCTGTCTGGCCCTCTCTCCATCTTTCCCTCACTGCGTCTCTCTCTCTCTCTCTCTCTCTCTGCCCTTCACTCTGCATGTGTATGTCTGTTATTATTTCTCTCTTGCTCTTCATTATCTACAGTATGTTTCTTCTCATCCGGGAGTCTATCTATTCTAAAAGCCTTTTTACCCCCTCTCTCTCTCTCAATCTCTCTCTCTCTCTCTCTCTCTCTCTCTCTCTCTCTCTCTCTCTCTCTCTCTCTCCTCTGAGTCAAGGTCAGAGAGTCAAGTGGAGGACTAGTTGGCCACTTCGCCTCAAAGCAGCCTGGCTGCAGGAGACTGATGAATTCGCACATACGAGCAAGTGCACACGCACGCACACAGACACACACATTGCTGTTGAATCCCTCAAAACCTCCATCTTTAGCCAGAATGTCCAGGGGAGGGTGTGTGTGTGTGTGTGTGTGTGTGTGTGTGTGTGTGTGTGTGTGTGTGTGTGTGTGCGTGCGCGTGTGTGCGAGGGGGCGGGGGTTAAATGGTGAGGTTTTGATGCTGAGCGCCGTACGGGGCCATTCCTCATGTTGTCAGGACCCCTGCTGGGCTCTGCATATGCCTACAGCACCCAGCAGCACAGCAGCACATCAAACTGCAGCAGGCAGGCCAATCAAAACCACACTGACACTTCCAGCAAATGACTTGAGCCCAGGGGCGGATGTAACATTTCCCAATTGGGGGGCAGAAGAAAATGGTAAGGGGGCGGCTTCATCGCCCGTGGCGCGAAGCGACACGGGCGAAGAAGCCGCCCCCATACCATTTTCAGTAGTGTTTCAAATACTTTTAAATATAAGCACTGAAATATCTTGGGTTGTTTTGCATGCCATCATGTTTGGTGGGGCAGACTGGGCATTTAGGGGGGCATTGCCCCCCATGCTTATGCCTAGATCCGCCCCTGCTTGAGCCGTCATTCACGCGTTGGCCTGGAGGCGAGGAGGAGGAGGAAGGGCTGACATGGGGACAGACACACAAAAAAAAACATTATGATGTACCGCACGTGCACAAAAGCATGCACACGGCATCGGAAGCAATTCATTCACAGATGGCCATTATTGTTAAAGGTGGAATGAATTGGAAACGGTGGGGTTTTTATTATGGATCGCACCCAATTTTGTCTGGCACAGAGGGTTTCTGAACCAATCAGAGCATGCATCCCTTCAGGCGATGGGATGGCAAAAAAAAGAGACGGCTCTACGACACATGGACTGTTTGTTTACAGCAGTTGCTCTGCCACTTTACTGCTATGTGGCTCATTTCTACCATATAATGTGTTCAGATATATATTCTAACATGTTAATTGAGTTTAAACCAAGTAATACACTGTCTGGATGCCACAATGGGATTACTGTAATCACAGCACCTGTGTTTGTGGAGGACAATTCAAAAACAGGCTAAAAAGGTCAGCTTCATTTCAGCAGATACATCAACATGCAACACATTTTCGTTTATAGGCAGCAATTAAATTCGATTTGTATAGAGCTTTGATATAAAACATACACAAAAGTGAACATTTTCACATTTGTTTGGCATGCATTGTCGGGTTTGGCCATGTAATGACCACAGATGTGGACGTGTGAAAAACATATTTTTCAATTCACTGCTCCTTTAAGTCAACATATTTGAGTGTCTGTGTGCTATTTCTTCTATTTCTGTTGCTCTTACATCATCGTGACATTCCATTGAGTGTGACACAAAGCTCACAATGGACAAAGAGCGTAATGGCCGCTGGGCAAAATGGCCGCAGAACATACACAGATCGATCAATAATGAAAAGATCCCCATGAATATCAATGGGGAGTCGGGGGAGTTAGGGGGCAGGTTGGGGGCAGTCGAGGCTAATGGGGTAATGCTTCAGTGACTGCATTGACTAATGACCTCTGGCCTTGGCCGACCTTTGCCCTGTGTGGAAGGGCCTGCAGCTTCAGGTAGAAAGGTGCGATCATTACGGAGTCCATTCTACTCTCCATCATTCCCTCGGTGTAGAACCAATAACCCCCTTATAACCCAATAATCACAATGTATGCTGTTTTTTATTAGCAATCGACTCGGGGAAAAAAAAACATTTAAAAGGGAATTGCACTCATTTTCACCATTATACCATGTCATTAATATACCCTAGGCCTAGGGCTTAGAGTGTGGACTTCACCATTTTTGCTCTCTGATGTCATCTACACTACTTCGTGGACTACAATTCTCACAATCCTTTAGGGCAAAGGGTTGTCTTACTGAGACAACCTGTATGTAGTCCAGGAAGCAGACGGTGACATCAGACACTGGGCTCACTGCTAAAATCAAACATATCTAAAACCACATACAGTATTGCAACACATAAATATTCTAAAGTTTTCCAAATGACGTAATACAATGTTGAATATGGGTAGATTTCCCCTTTAACCCTCTTAGAAGTGAGGCCGATTCTGAAAAAGACAAAAACAATGTTTCTATATCAGTGGTTTTCAAACGATATCATGTCAAGAACCCCAGAAATGATACGTAATTGGCCACTGATCATTGGTCACTTACAGGTATCTGAAGATATGTTGCTCCAGTCTAAGCATGCCTTGCATCGCAACACGCTGTGAGACTCTACACTATTTAAGAAACCAAAAAATTGTAATTGAAGGAAAACGTTTGATGGTAAATTTGTGATATTGATTCAAAGTAATATTTCCCATACAGTATTCAACCCACAGCACAGCACAGCCAGTCACACACACAAGAAACCTAAAACTTGACAGGACAACACTCAGATCCTTTTACAAATGTGGAACGACACCATATTCCTTAGAGAGGAGGAGATGAAGGAGGGGAGGATGTTTACTGCCATCAGGCAGAAACCTCACATCGTTTCAAAAAAGATATATATATTTCAGACTTGTGAGTGCCACACAAAAATATGGAATGGAAATATTATATGCTGCATGAAAATATGCTATTTCCACAATAACAGCGTGTCCTTGGTTTCCACAACATGATGGCAACCATTTGTAAAATGTTGTGTTTAGAGAGCTAGTATATCGCCAACCACAATGGCACAATGCTCGCTCCTATCCAGTGCTTTGTGTGTGTGTGTGTGTGTGTGTGTGTGTGTGTGTGTGTGTGTGTGTGTGTGTGTGTGTGTGTGCGTGCGTGCGTGCGTGCGTGCGTGTGTGTGTGAAACTATAGAGGTATAGCTGGAGTGCTGCCACCTATCCTGGTCTGTGAGGGATGAAAGAGGAGACAGGATGCCCAGAAAGCCCATCCATCATGACGTCTCATGGTGTCACTCTCTCACTTGGCACACCTGCACACGCACCCACACACACACACACACACACACACACACACACACACACACACACACACACACACACACACACACACACACACACACACACACACACACACACGTACACGTGACACACACACTGTGTGTGCGTGCACAACAATAAACACAAAGTCATCCATTTCAGAGACAGCCTGCGGTCTCAAATGTACCACCACTGCAATGAGCAAAAAACGCAAAAAAATAAACACAACTATAGCACAAAAACACACAAACACCCAGAGGGAAGCTATATGGTTTCGCCTTCCCCCCAGTTGTGCTGACGGTGAAGCAGTGTGTGTGTGTGTGTGTGTGTGTGTGTGTGTGTGTGTGTGTGTGTGTGTGTGTGTGTGTGTGTGTGTGTGTAGTCTAGTCAGTGCATGGGAATAGGACTGATGCTCTCCAGTCTCTGCCTAACGCAACTGCCCTTTCATTAGCCTCCAGATTTACCGCCCCATCCACCTGCATGACCACTTCAAACAGACGGGCAATTACTCCCCCTCTGCCTGCATGGAGCCCTGCTAGTCTTAGGTGTGTGTGTGGGGGTGGGTGGATGGGGCTATGAGTATCTTAACTACTTCTGCCACTTTTTTTACTTTGTCATATACCAGTGCTTTTCAACCGGTGTTCCAGGGACCACCAGTGGTCCTTGAGAGGGTTCCAGGTGTTCCACAGACTAAATGATGGAAAGTTGGTTAACCAGATGTAAATCTTTGAGAGCGTAAACATGAAACCAAATGGACGCTCTCAAGAGTTAAAAATATTCATCATCTGAATTATCCCAAGTCTACACAACTAGAGATTGTAGAAGATTCATTAATGGTCATTTTGATCTGTATGTTTGACTGTTTTGTTTCCTAAATCCAGCCTGGAATTGTGAACAAAAGAAAAAAGAAATCTTTAGTTTTGCGGTGTGTGGGGCTAAAATGTTATCAAATGGTGATCCGTGGCTCAAATTCTGAATAAATAGTGGGCCCTGGTATCAAAAACGTTGTAAACGCCTGTCATATAAGAGAGTGTCTTCCAAAGTTAGTGAAAATAAACTTGCATTGTGAGCTTGTATATTCGCCTATTTTTCCCCCCTTTCCTGGTAGTGGTGGTTCTCCTCCATTTGGCCGCTATGCGGTATCTCTGCTTATCGCATCAAGTCACGTGTGGGCCATGTGTTATCTCAAAGTAGCCATCTGTTTGTTATAAAAATGAAAATTCTCTCGAGAACGGAGAGGAGAATCTGCTGTGTAACGCCAAGGTGCATTCCAGTCATACAATATGACAACTGCTTCGGTCGAGAAATTAATTTGATTCCCTCACACGGCCCTGGCTTGGCAGGGTGTGGCCTGAGCGCTGCCTGTTGGAGCCAATAACGCTTGGCCATAAACGCTGTAACCTTAACCCCCGTGTAATTAGTACTGATCTAGTCTGGGGACCCTGTGTGTGCCGAGATTAACCCTACATCTCCCCCCCACCACTCCGCCACGGCCCGGCCGCGGCTGATCGTGCGGATAAGAGCCGCGCAGAGGAAGAAGAATGGAGCCCACTCCCACAGGGGCTACTCTGTAATCAGCCCTCCCACAGCCCACAGCCTGGGAGGGGGGACCGGACAGACAGGGTGGGTCTGAGGGATGGGTGGAGGACTGCAGCGGGCAGAGACAAGGTCACAGTCTGAGTCCCCCCACGCCCCACCCATCCCATGCACCCACCTCTGTCTTGGCACTGAATACACGACCCTTATACAGTACAACTCCAGTAGATTTGTGCACTCTCGCACCCTATATTTTACTGGGTAATGGCCCTCACCTGGTAAACAACAGAAGCGGCTGCAGTCGCCAGTTCAAGGCGTGAATCCCCCCACGCAACACAAATATGTTGTTCCAGTCTATACAAGCACGCATTGCATCACAACACGTGGTGAGATTGTAGAGTACTATTTAAGAAAGCAATACATTGTAACTGAAGGTATGTTTGACGTTTGAATCATGATATTGATTTGAAGTAATACTGCCCATGCACTCAGTCCTATTAAACCCACACCACAGCCAGTCAGTCACACATGAAACCCAAAACTTGATGGGACAAAACTCAGATCCTTTTACAAATGTGGAATGACATGATATTCCTTAGAGAGAAGGCGATACATACAGTAGATGAAGGTGGGGAAGATGTTTACTGCCATCAGACAGAAACCTCACATAGTTTCAAATACATATTTTTTGTGCACTAGGTCTCTTGGGCAATGGCCTTCACCTCGTAAAAAACAGAAAATGGCTGCAGTGGCCAATTCAAGGCCTGAATCCCCCACACAACACTGTGGCACCCATACGTGTGACCCAGCTCTTCCCAATAACTGACTAAGCATCTTTAAGCAGCAGTGGGAGCTCCCCTATGGAGACACAGAGTCTTGAAACCACTGCTGATCTCATCAAATTATTGTTTTAGGAATGCAACAACAACACAAATGCATCCCTGAATTCACTCTCCTTGCAGTGGATAATCGATAGGGGGGAAAAAACTCATTTTGCAGGTGAACTATCCCTTTTAAACAACAGTGACTGAGGTGGACTCTCAGCGGCCTTATAGTTTTTTAATGCCCACTTGATGGTGGAGCCTCTCTGCTTTTACAAGCTGACTGATAGGGCAGAGAGAGGAGGGACTGTTGGCAACACGATGGCGCAGGAGACAACACTGCGAGCTCAGAGAGCCGATGATGGAGCTCCTGGTGCTCCGCACGCATCCATCTCCACTAGTGTTGCTGAGAGGAACGTGCATTAGGAGGAGAAATAAATATCTGGAGAAATGCTAATGTGGCAGCCATTTGCATGAGTCATTGGCCCGTACACTGAAACCATTTTAAGAGCGTTGGGGAATCTTCTAGCACAGCATTCCCACAATCTCAGTCAAAAAGAAATCCATCACACCCAGAGGCCCCATGTGTGTGTATGTGTTCACTGGCTGCTTGTCTTTGTGTCTGCGCATACAGGGCCTATTACATCCAAGTCAGTAAACAAGACTATCGATTTATTGCCATTGGTTCCATATTGGCTTATATCATCTTTATGTGTTCTACACAATGTCTCTCTCTCTCTCTTTTTCTCTCTCTCTTTCTCTCTCTCTCTCTGGTGGAAAGGAAGGCTTGAAGCCCAATCCATGCAATGAAAAGGTGATGTCATATACTCAAGAGATGGAATTCTGGCAAGGACGCTGGGAAATAGCTGTAAATAAATGTACAGTACACATACGGTATGTACATATGCTTAATGCATATTAGTACATATAGCACTGATGTAGTACAAAGTAACAATGATTTAGTCCATGCTGATACATGGGACTGGTTTAGTACATACTGTACACGGAAATATCAGTATATTCAGTGGGCTATAGTTCTCACACTTTAAAAAAAAAAAATGTACAGATGTACAAGTTCTCACTGTGGCAGGAAGTGACATGATGTCAGCCTGTTCATCTGCTAAATCCAAACAAAATCTAAAATGTCACAGATTCCGGTATAGGCAGCGAGAGGCAAACTACAAAACAACAGTTGAATTAGCTCCATCCCATAAAACAGGGGTTTTCGACAGGTGGTCCGGGGACCACCTGTGGTGCTTGATAAGGTTCCAGGTGGACCCCAACCCCAGCTAAACGATGGAAAGTTAAAATATTCATCATCTGAATTAGCACCACTCAATTAAGAAGTTTACACTGTTTTGTTGGCAAAATACAGCCTGGAATTATGGACAAAATCAAAAGAATTCTTTAATTTTAGGTCTTTGGTGTGAAAATGTAATCAAATGGAGGTCCGTGGCTCAAAAGCTGAATAAATGGTGGTCCCTGGAGTCAAAAAGGTTGAAAACCCCTGCCATAAAAGAACACATTCAATGTGCTGTTAGAAATTAATCATTCATAATGCACCAGGGTTTAGTTAGATCAATATGACAAGCCAGTTGTGGAATTGGCTATTAGTGTCCTATGGAAGACATTTAGAATATTTTTCCTATCTTCTTTGCAGTAGACCGAATCAAGGAGATTACAGCTGATAACATGGTGTCCAAGCAGCAGACTAATGTCATTTCCGCAAGAATCCACGCAATTAATTTAATGAATAGAAAGCAATGAACAGTTAATTCTGAGAGGCCGCTATATAACAAACTGTTATTATTCTATGATGTTCTATCAGTATATAGAAAATCAATGAAGAGGAAAATGCATATACCGGTTGATTATCCAAGGCCTGTACAGTAGGCCTACATTACAGTTTCTAAACACAATGTGGATATACTAGTCTGCATAAAACCAGATATGTACAGTATGCTGTACAGTGCTCTCTCTCTCTCTCTCTCTCTCTCTGTGTGTGTGTGTGTGTGTGTGTGTGTGTGTGTGTGTGTGTGTGTGTGTGTGTGTGTGTGTGTGTGTGTGTGTGTGTGTGTGTGTGTGTGTGTGTGTGTGTGTGTGTCTTTTCAGCCTACTAGAAAGTGTAATTTAGCCTGTATCACTGGCATACCAGGCATGACCCAAAATCATTCTAGCCTACAAGCATGCACGTCTGTATGAATGCTTTAGGATATTCTATACCATTTAAAACATGTAAACATTTTCTTTTCATTGAATGACAATGAATGGCACTTGAATGTGAATAAAATGATACATAAAACATCAAAAAGCATTGCAGACTTGATTATTATGGCCAATATTGAAACTTGAACAAGCAGCAGTGCATCAACTATTTCACCAAATGCAGTTATTATCAGGGTAGATTATTAGGCTATTATGTGCTAAAAAAAAAAAAAAGAAAAGAAAAGAAAGAAAGAAAGAAAGAAAGAAAGAAAGAAAGAAAGAAAGAAAGAAAGAAAGAAAGAAAGAAAGAAAGAAAGAAAGAAAGAAAGAAAGGGAATGAACTTCAAGTGGACAAAGACTTGTGAGTCTAGAACTTATCACTTGACACTTGTGCATTGCAGGTGCAATTTTGGCATAGGATTTGCTATTCTACAGAAAATCATCAGTGTTTAGATATCATATCAGTAGGCTATTATAGACTCTATGTAGGCTAGACTCTAAAGCAGTGATTTTCAACCAGTGGTCCGGGGACCACCAGTGGTCCTTGGGAGGGTTCCAGGTGGTCCCCAGATAAATGATGGAAAGTTGGCTAACCAGGTAACTCTTTTGGTTTCATTTTTACGCTCTCAGGAGTTAAAATATTCATAATGTGAATTAGCCCAAGTCTACACAATTAGAGATTTTTTTAATCTCTGCGTGCCTGTTTTGTTTCCCAAATCCAGCCTGGTATTGAGACAAAAGCAAAAGAAATATTTAGTTTTTGGGTCTGTGGGGCTAAAATGTCACCAGATGGTGGTCCGTGGCTCAAATGCTGAATAAATAGTGGGCCCTACTGGTATCAAAAAGGTTGAAAACCACTGCTCTAAAAGAAAACTTATTGTGGTACTTATTCTGGTCGTCCTCTTTCAAATCACGCGCAGCTGTTCTTGATTGCAACAATGCGCACTATTAATTAGCCCAGCTGCTGAAATATCTTAAACATTCCCAAAAAAAAAACACTCCATCAACTATGCAGCGTGTTGTTCAATGTGTCACAACGCGCGGCTGTGATTTGAGTCCGTCAATATGGACAGCACTGCTCTCCAGACACACAGACAGCACAGCACAGCACAGCGCGCTGTCTGCGCCGCGCGGTGGAGCGACTCAGCGGCCACATCATCATCATCACCACCAGCAGCAGCCGGTACTCCGCTGTCTGTCTGTACACAAAGGTGTTCAACACTCACCGATCAACATCGCTGGTCCAGGACCGAACAAGCTTCGCTCCAGCTCGGCGTTGGTTTCACACACAGCGCGTAAATGTTTACGCGGATATCCCCCAGAGGAAACGACACAACAGCACACATGCGAGAATGACGCGCCACCACAGCCACTGCCAGCTGGAGTTGAAATAAACCCCAAATCTTAAAAAAAATGAAAAAGAAAATAAATCAATCCCGATCCTCTCCAACTGAATCTGTAACTCTTTTCTTTGAAATCCTTTTTTTTTTCTCTCCGACGCTGCAGGTGACAAATCCCGATGGATCTCACTCTCAGTTCCTACTTCCTATATAACTCAGGGGAGGCAAAAAACGATTTACAATATCCTCAATTAAAATCCTATTCCTCTCCTGCTCCGCGTGGCCCGAAGGTGGCGAGGAATGGGCTGGAGAGGAGGGGGTGTAATTGCTCTCTCTCTCTCTCTCTCTCTCTCTCTCTCTCTCTCTCTCTCTCTCTCTCTCTCTCTCTCTCTCTCTCTCTCTCTCTCTCTCTCTCTCTCTCTCACCCCCCTCAGGCTCTCTCCCTCTCTCTCCACTCTCCACTCTCTCCTCAGTCTCTCTCTCCTCAGCCCCCCCTCTCTCTCCCTCACTCCCTCCCTCCCCTGAGCTCAGTTGGTCGACGTTTAACCTGAATGGACAGCACAGATGGCAAAATTAGCCGGTATTTTTCACAGTCTACATCTCCCCTGCATTTTTTTAGGCAACAGCCCCTTGCTGGGTGCCTTCCTTCCTTCCTTTCCTTGGCACACACGTCAAGTCCTTCCACCACACAGCCAGGTCAGGTCATACTCCTTGGACCCAGAGCTGGACATGTGTCAGTCACTTTCATGCAGTCAGTGCTGCTGTCAGTCACTGTGTAAAAAAGCCAATACTGGAGGATGACAGTGTGGGTGGAAAGAGAGAGAGAGGGCAACAAAGTGCAGCAGAAAAACCTAAGAAGACCTTTGGTTTAGAAGAGGCGATATATTGTGTGAATCATCATGGCTCAGAATGTAATAATGTGATTTCTGAAAGGGAGAGACGGGGATGGTTCTTCACACAGCATGCTTTTGTATAGTGTGTGTGTGTGTGTGTGTGTGTGTGTGTGTGTGTGTGTGTGTGTGTGTGTGTGTGTGTGTGTGTGTGTGTGTGTGTGTGTGTGTGTGTGTGTGTGTGTGTTGGGGGGGTGCAATACAGTAGGTACACTACATGTGTCAAGACAGCTGTCACTGTAGTGCGTGTGTGTGCGTGCGTGTGTTTGTGTGCGTGTTCATTTTGCAGTCCTCTGTGTTGTTTTCACTGCTTTGAATGTTTTTTTTTGTGCGGCTGACACATATTCCGGGCTGAGATGTCCTGAATGCACACAACAGACTGCTCGCAAAATGTGTGTTTTCACAAACAAAAGCTTTTGTCTGAACACTTGCAGCTCACTCCATTGTAGCTTATACTCTGTGTGTCCGTGCAGGTGTAGATGTGAAGCCGGAAATTGGGGGCTTTAGAGGGGGGTAGCTTGAGACTAAGCTGTCCTGGAGGGAGGCCAAACACACATCTCCCAGGGTGCCATCAGCAACTTAATTATACCATTACATCTGAGACATTTATTAGAAGAGGCAGCCAATATAAAATTGTTGCTTGTTTGTACTGTGCACATATATTCATTCCGTGTGGATAATAGCATACATCCACCTGTATAACAATTGTTGATAGACTGTACTCACCGTATAGCCTATAGTCATTTAATTTCATGAATACACGGATGGTCCATGTATGGGTGAATTGACGACTGAATGGACCATTGTAAGGGCTTTGAGTGAGCACAATAAAGTGCAATCATTATTGTTATTGTAAAATTGATTCACTGGGGATATACAGAGCTACAGAGATCCAGGGCAGATATCTACCAGCATGGCCAGAAGATCAGTATTTTATTTAGCTTTAATTTAGGCTGTTTTAGTTTATCTGGACACGAACAGAACTGGACTCGAGCAGTGTTTCATAGTGACACCTAAATGTACCTCTGGTGATCTATAAAAGGTGAAATATTATCTGAACAGAAAATTCCTTCTACAATGTGTTTCCTTTGTTCAATATTTTATGTAGAGCACATTGAATTGCCTTTTCAAATAAGCCAACCTTGAGACTATCTTATCTAAACACTACTCGCACTCATGTGGAGAGGGAAGAGTATTCTTGTCAGTATTTCTATGCAAGATGGCATCTTACGTTGTCATTTACTGCTCTAAACAATCATTAAAGTCCACATACAAAGGCCACCTGTTCACCCCTGGTGGTGATTCATCAGTTATTTTTAATTAGGCTCTAATCAAACATTAAAAGTTCTGCTGCCACCTGATAACATTTCGGAAAGCCTTGCAAAAATAAGTAACACTAACCCAACTGTATAACTTAGTCCATTGTGCATTTGTACATTTGTACATAGTCACACTCACATTTGTACAATGTATGATTTAGCAAGACAACAATGGTACAGTATGTATTACAAGTAACACATCATACTCTTCATACTGTACATGAAGAGCAGACATTCAGAGATCTCAGATAGAGGCATAGTACTACTAGTACTGTTGAATGCACTACGACTCCAAGTAATACTATGAGCCTTTCAACCATTTCTTAAATCTTTCTCTTGACATGCACTATTTGGTTTTCAACCTTTTTCATATCAAGGTCCATTATTTATTCATTATTTGAGCCATGGACAACATTTAGCCCCTCAAAGGCCAAAATAACAAACATTTTTTTAATTAAGATGTCCTCAATTCCATGCTGCATTGATTTGGTACAGTATAGAGATAACTAGATAGATAATTTGTAAACGTCTTGTAGATTAAGTCATGCTGATGTTTGACAAAAAAAATGTAGCTCTTGAGACTTGAGAGGATAAAATGAAACCAAATAGAATAGGTCCATTTGGTTTCATTTTATGCTGTCAATAGTTAAAGATTTAATAAGGGTCCATTTGGTTACTCACAGCGGGGACCAGCTGGAACCCCTTCAAGGACCACCGTTGGTCTCCAAACAGGCATAGTCGAGGGATTCCAGAAGCTGCTGACCCCAGACCGTTACCTCCAGGTGATCATTTCCTATACATTTTGAATTAAAGGACCACTTCACTACTTTTCAGCACATCTTCAGATAAAATACCCATATTTGTTTTTACTCTGTATGTGTCTCACAGGAGGAAGGCGGGTTTCTGAACTGCCGCCAGCCCTCCTATGAGACAGACTGAGTAGAAAAGAATAGTGGTATTTTATCATGTAAAGCGGTGAAGTAGTACTTTAATAATAATCACTCAAACACTATTTAAAAACTAGTATAACTTCACAACACATTTTACTGTTTTACTTTTTTCATTCTTCTTGGAAATGTCTGAAATATGTGAATACATTTTATATTATAATTTATATTTTAAAAGGTTTAGGAATCAAACAAACAACAACAAGGGGATGTTTACTCAAGACCCATAAAATGAATGCGTGGGACTAAACCCAAAAATGTCCAGACTGGGAAACAGTGGCATATAGACGGCAGCAGTACTGAACGCCCTCCCCCATGGCAGAGGAGGGAAAGCAGGGCAGCTGGACCATCCTCCTGCCTCATGCCAGCCATTGGCCCGCTGGCACAGTGGAGCCAAGGCTAATTAGAGACAGAGGAATGACTCCCAGCACGCACTCAGCCAAGGCTATTTGTTCTGGCCTATTTGCTCTATATGTTAAAACACAGCTACGCCACAGCAGTTGGAACGCACACTCCATGTCCGACGGTTACAACATTCCACATCCGTGCACTGCCCCTCGTAGAGTTTAATGTTTAATGCCTTTTTCTCTGAGCTATCCAGACAGAGACATTGTACTTTTCCCAATTTCAGAACTTGGAAAAAACATGAAATCCAGCCTGCATAGAGACAAAGATTCAATACTAATACAACCCAAACCAAACACCGAAACAAGGTCTTTTCAGTCCATGCCCAGTTGCCATAGTATGACTCATAAGGCCTGTCTGATCATTTGGGGGAGTGCAAATAGATTCCAGCAAAGATTGTTCCTTTCTTTTCTCCCTTTCTCCGTTCCGTATTAACAATGGAGTTCCATTGTTAACATTAATTATATTTGCCAGGTTGCCTGGCACCAAGTACCTATGGTGATGTGTGAAGCACCAGAGAGAGAAGAAGGTCAAACTGTCCAGCGAAAGTCCGGCTAGCAAAATTGACTTTAGCACAAACTGACTGACAGCCTGCTCTGTTTGGTTCAGTTCATTTCATTCCAGCAAATGTCTGTATTAGGGAGATAAGAAGTGGATGGTAATGTACAAGCAGGAGGCACTATTGACATTAATTTGACATCACCATCATCATCAACATGTTTAATGTAGGCGTAGACATATCTACAACAACTTTCGGGCACAGATTATACACACAGCTCCCCCATCTCTCTGAAGCCGGCTGTGATGTAAAGTTCATCTCGTTGTCCCTCACTGCACTCGTCCACCCTGTGATCAATACTCTTCAAGGCGTGACAGTTTCGTAATGTCCTCTCACTCCCTGATATGTGGCTGGCGCACTGCATGTGCAGGCACAATGACACAGCTGTTCTTGATGTGCGTTCGCGTGCGTATGTGTGTGTCGGCGGCGCGTGAGTGTGCGCGGCTGCGCGTGTGCGTGCGTGTCAGTGTGCATTTAATACTAAACAAGACACATGATGCTGCTTCTCCTCTCGGCTGATGGATATTGATGTGCCACTATTTCACATTTTCTGCCTTCATCCCAGGGGACTTTTAGTCACTACTGCGTACTGCGGTTTCATCATAAACTCCCCGCCATTATCCACTAGATTTATTCCATCATTGGCAGCCTGAGTTGGACACAGCGTGTCAGACGGTGGATTCACTTTCTAGTACACACAGTGAATCAGATCAGGATGTATACACCTCACAACAACATAGCACACGGCACAATATAACACCCAGTCAAGTTCCATCAGCTTCTAGGTTTAACCATATAACACAATATGACCGCCGGAGTCCCCCAGGGCTCTGTAATAGGCCCCCCTCCCCCTTTTTTTCCTCTACTACACCAAATCTCTTGAAAACAACTCATGTACAAGCTCACAATGTATTGCATTGAATTAATGTGTTGTGAGCTTGTGGAATGTACTGTAGATGTTGTGCTGTGTTCACACAGGCAAATCCAAAAGATACAAAGATGCAAAGCTACACATATTTGTAGGTTTGCATCTTTGTAGCTGTAGTTTAAACAAGCTCACATTTTTTTGCAGCTGTGTGGCTCTGTATCTTTTGCAGCAGCTATAAATGTTGGATGAATGTTTGTATGTCATTGACTTCCACTTCTTTGCATGTGCATACACATTATATGTGAATGCAGTATTATTGTCTCCACCTGGCCAAAGGCATGGTAAAGAGAATGTTTTGCACTCCGTCTGTCTGTCTGTTCGTCCGTCCGTGTGTCTGTATGTCCATCTGTCTGTACAGCTAATCTTTGCCACCATTTAATCCAGTTGTTGCCAAACTTTGAACACACACTCAGCCTGTTGTAGCGCCACCAGGAGGCCTCATCTTTGTAAAACACATTATCTCATATTGCTCCTCTAGATTCTGCCCCCAAATCCCACAAACTGTTACACAGAAACTCTGTAGTCATGTGCTCAAGACAGATCTGTCAGACCTAATATTTTCATATTCCATCCTAATTGTCTATAATTGGCTTTCAAAGTTTGCAGGATTTGCTCGTTTTGAACAAAAAGCATCACATCATGAATGTAACATGCAATTTACATTTCCTACTAGGCAGACAAATACAATCACACCCTTTTCACATTGGCTTGTTATAGCGCCACTAACAGGTGTTTTTTTGCAGAAAATACTCAAATCATCATCTTTAAAGGTAGGGGAAGTGATTTCACTTTTGTCAGATATCACCCAAAAAAATTTTTTTTTCTGTTAAAATGCTCTATTATAAGGTGTGGAAACCATATATGGAGTTTCCCCCTCCCCCACGTTAGCAGAGGAGCTAATAAAAGTTCCCCAGGTGGTGACGAATTCTCCTCCAATCAGGATCGAGCAGCAGGCTCACATAGTGTAGCTACTGTTTGGCGCCCCTAGTGCACCAGGCTGGAACTACAGGATGAATTTCAAATCACTTACCCTACCTTTAATTAGTCCTAAGGAAGAATTGTACCCTTTTCATGTTGGATTATAGCGCCACCAGGAGGCCACAGCCTGAATGAATGAATGAATGAATGAATGAATGAATGAATGAATGAATGAATGAATGAACTAACCTGGTGGAGACCTGTACCCGGAAGGGCATTTTGTCTACAACGTAGTTAGTCGTTGTAGAGGTCTTTATTTCAGTCACACAAATAGCTGAACTACAAGCTCACACAAGTTGCCACGGTCTGGCGATTTGTGAGCCTTTGTGCTATTTTCGTGAGCTATTTTCCCTGAACGCTCAGCCCAGAATCGAGGCGCTCTAGGGTCACCAGACGTCTTAATTGCTGAAATGCAGTCACGTTCCCAAACATTCCTCTTGTTTCTGATTCCCAGCCAGCCTGTCAATCCTGCCAAGTTTGTGAGCGACAGACTCAGGATTTAGGAGTGGACCAGGAACTCTCACTTCTCTACTCCAGGGTCCAATAACTCTTTACACTTTCAGTGTTCAGAGCAGCAACGCTGATGAGGATTTGACTGTGCAGTGCTGTGGGCGTTCCGTGCCACCAGTCTCCTCTATTAGGAGGACGACTCGCCCTGTCGTTCTGCTGCTACGACCGGAGGACCTGCTAGTAATGAGTGGCAGCAGAAGAACAGGAAACAGCCATCTCTCTTTCTCTCTTTCTCTCTATGTAGCTTCCCTCAGTTTATTCTCTGCCTCTTTCACTCAATAATATGTCTACTATGCAACGTATTCTCTCTCTCTCTCTGTCCAGGGCCGGATTTAGCCAGCCCTACTAGGGTGGGCTAGAAGAATGGCTGGGTGGGCAACTCCAAATTTTCATATGAAGCAGTGGTTTTCATCCTTTTTGACACCAGGGCCCACTACTATTCGGCATTTGAGCTATGGACCACCATTTGAGGACATTTCATCTAAATTTCAAAACTAAAGATTTCCTTTGCTTTTGTCCACAATACTATAGGCTGGATTTGAGAAACAAAACAGTCAAACATACAGATCAAAATGACCATTGATCTTCTCCATTCTCTAGTTGTGTAGACTTGGGCTAATTCAGATGATGAATATTTATCTGGTTATATCTGGTTAACCAACTTTCCACCATTTAGCTGGGACCACCTGGAACTCTCTCAAGGACCACTGGTGGTCCCCGGACCACTGGTTGAAAACCACTGATATTACCTTTCATTGGGTGGGGCAGGATGCACGTTTGAGTGGGCTCTGCCCACCCCTGCCTCCCTCTAGATCCGGCCCTGTATCTCTCTCTCCCTCTCTCTGTTTTTGCCAAAAAAGCAAAAAAGCAAATAAACAAACAAATAAATGAACTGAAGAGCACAGCAGAACGAAGGAACACTCTCCGAGCGGAACGGACTGCTTGGCTAGACCACTGACAGATGGACAGAGGAGAGAGAGACTAACGAACTGATTGACTGACTGCTAGAGAGATGGGCGGACAGGAGTCTGTCAAGGGGGCGAGAGGGCAGTTGACAGAGAGGCAATGGAGGCCAGGAGTTGTTGTTGTGACAGCCAGGTAATTTAGAGACGCGACAGGAAGTAAAAAACAGCGCAAGAAAGACATAAGTCATCTCTCTTTTACGATGGACCTATAGGGGGCAGAGGACGACCCCAATTAGCATCACTGCATTTATCTAACGTGCGCACGCGCGCGCACACACACACACACACACACACGCACACACACACACGCACACAGAAACCAAGAAAGACCACAAAATGGTAAATGGTGCATCTATATAGTGGCTTTATCCAAGGTAGTGCATTGCATTCACCCATTCATACAGCGATGGCGGGGGGGATGCCTGACAGATTGGTGAGATCCAATCAGGTCTCCTCTCTCAGGGCTCCTCTCTAGGCTAAAATGCTGCAGTTTAACCCAGACCAGTGGTTTACAACCAGTGAGAGTGAGAGAGTTCCAGGAGGTCCCCAGACTAAATGATGGAAAGTTGGTTAACCAGATATTTTAACTCTTTGAGAGTGTAAAAATGAAACCAAATGGACCCCTGCAGGTCCATTTGGTTTCATTTGACTTTCTCAAGAGTTAGAAT
Organism: Benthosema pterotum; assembly: GCA_039105355.1. Taxonomy (NCBI): domain Eukaryota; kingdom Metazoa; phylum Chordata; class Actinopteri; order Myctophiformes; family Myctophidae; genus Benthosema; species Benthosema pterotum. The sequence goes on along the minus strand of CM076965.1, from coordinate 26,358,414 downwards.
ATTCATCATCTGAATTAGCCCAAGTCTACACAACTATGAGAATGTAGAAGATTAATGGTCATTTTGATATGTTCTGCATGTTTGACTGTTTCGTTTCCCAAATCTTGTTGACAAAAAGAAAAGAAATCTTTAGTTTTGGGTCTGTGGGGCTAAAATTTCATCAAATGGTGGCCGTGGCTCAAATGCTAAATAAATAGTGGGCCCTGGTATGAAAAAGGTTGAAACCCACTGACTGTTGGACCACCAGAACTATTGTACACCCTGCTCTATCTTCTGAGCTACGAAGGGAGCAGGGAAAGGCAGGAGAGAAAGGTAAAGAAAGCAATGTGTAGTAATGTGTAGTATGGTAGCACTTCGAGATGCGTGAGATGAGCACATATCTTGCAGTAAAGAAGATTTTTGGATTGATCTCTGCAGCATCTCTGATCTTTGTGTTTTTTCTTCTTTTGGGCATTCTATAGCCAGAAGGTACACTGGTGGAGAGAACAACATCACTACCACTGCACGTGGCACCTCAGGCATATATTCTACTTATCTATACGCAACTTTTTGATGACCCAATCGTTACCACAGATAGCCAGGTGCAGTATCATAGTATCCGGGCTGCTCACGATACCATGCTTCACATGAATAAATGATGCCCCGGGTGGATTCACAAGAGTTAGATGAAGGGTAAAAGGATGACAGAGAGGGCATCGCATGAGCCTGTTTGTTAGCCGAAGCAAAAGAAAGGCACATTTCTCCTTCCAATGTTTCCCTCTCCACCTTAGGGACACAGGGCCATTGCATACTGCTGGACTGTGAGGTATAGACCGCAGTGAAGAGGTCTATCCATCAACATTGAACACAAAACCTCACCATCCTGTAAAAATATGAAACCAATTTGTTTTGTAACTATATACACATCTCTATGTCCATAATAACATTCATCAACATATCTGGTGTCATAATGTTCAGGGGAAATTGCCCCATATACAAATAGTGTTATAAGAGCTCTTGTTGTCGTGCTGTGAATACGTATTTCACAGATTGGCTCATCTTATAGGGTTTTCCTCTCTATCTCCCAGCTCTCCTCCTTAATTTTTGCTGCTGCTACTTTCACTGTGCGATACTAGCATGCAACTAGTTGTAATGGACCCGACACAGAGGACACAGCAATCACTATTATAATTGGAAATTTAAATAAGCGATTTGCATGCTGAAACTTCTAATTTAAATAAGGGCTAGCTACTGGGTTTGTAACAAATAAGCACTACAATACTGATAACATTACTAGGCAGTGCTGTCTTCCTACGATAGCCAGTGTTATATACTATGTAGATTCCAAGTCATGGCGGGTGGGAGACCGTCTGTCTGTCTGTGTATATGAACTACTAGACTTTCATAACATGCAAACACTGCAATGATGATGGGTAGGCAGCAGTCCTGGACAAATTTAGAAACAAACACACGTTGCACGCTCATGGGTATTCAAATTGTCAAACAAATTGCCCAAATATGAACCTAGCAAGACTGTAACAGGGAAGATAGATGAAAATATGGGAGAGAGGTGGACGGACAGACAGACACATTGCCGGGAGCAAACTTCTACTTGTAATAGGACTATCATATATATTTTATTTTTTTATGCTGTTTGGCTCTTTTAGCCTCTTACGTACTGTATGTGTATTCCATGTGAACGACCACTAAAGAATAACAAAGAATAACTGAAGTTGTAGATTGGATCACTAATGACACAATGTGTTGATCCAAACCATTATTTGCATAGCTTCATAATTTGGAAAAATGAAGAAAAAGAAGAAGAAGAAGAAAAAGTAAAAGAAGAAGAAATGGAAAAACAATTCTTCAGCTTTCCTTCAGTTGTGTCAGTTACTTATAAGTGGATCTGCGAGGGATTAATACACAGACTTCAGGCTTCAGAAATAACGTGTGCTTGTTATATTCCTCCTCTCAGACAGCCGAGTCTGTCTCTCCATCAAAGGGAGCATCGTGAGTCGTGACTATCCCTTACAGACAGACATAAGAGGGAGATCCTGAACGCAGTATCACATTTATCTGCAATTCCAAAGAGAACCATTTGCTGCTAGAATAGACAGGGTTGCCATGGGACAGTCATGGATTGTCTGTCTCAGAGATGTCGGCAGCACGGCAGTCTTAAGTAAAGACGCTCATTTGGTTGTAAGAGCCTCGACAAACTTCAGTGAGGTCAAAAGGAATCGATCGCTCATTCATCATCAGAGCAGTAGCTACAGGCTTAGTCTACACACCTACACTTATAAGAGTTTTCTTTCCCTTGTGTTTAATTCTCACAGACAGTAGAATATCCCAGACTGCCATGGTTCACATTTATACATGTGTTTCTCTCTTTTAAAGATATGCGCTTTGATTTACTCAAATTTGCACAAATTCTCCTCCTAACCTTTATCAGATTTTTTTGTTGCCTTGTCTCTAAAAGCCTAATTTATGCTCCACCACAACCCGGTGTGAACCGCTGAAAATATCTGACCTAAGAATTTTGAACTTTGCTGCTCGGTCAAAGTTCACCAATGTTGAACTCCAAACTTCAGACTTCACAGCACGTATCAATGCCATCAATGGGCAGCTCCACTCCTTCACCCCTTCATAGAATGAACAAGGGAGTTGACACTAAAGCCATGTAAAAGTTTACCCAGTGGATTGCTGGCTGCTCACTGGAAGCTTTTAGGGCTTATAGACGGGAGAGAAATCATCAAGCTTATGCAGCTTTAAATAAGGTGTAAAGTAAAAAAAAGAAAACAACAAAAGAACAGTTTGACTTTCCCCATATAGTGATCTGTTTGAGATGATTCTAATAATATAATTTTTTAATGGATTCTGTTACAATTGGGCATGCTAACCTAACATACAAAATATGGAAATGTAACTTTTGGAAAGCCATCATTTTAAAGATAGCTCCCCTTTCTAGAAATGAGTATGTTAGCACACCCATTAGTAAGGGAATCTATAGAATTATTTCGTGTTACAAGTACAACCATAATATTATTGATGTATCGCCAAATACTGACTGACTGTATGGATTCAGTGCTCAACAGACCTGTGAACCCAACTCATTTGCAGTGTTTTTGAAACACCATGACAAGTGCACACGATTTTACGAATTCCCTCATAGCTATCAAGTGTCTTGCTCAGGGACAATATACCTTCCAATTCCCAGGCGGCCTTTCTACCCATTCAGCCATGTCCATTCCCTGCTAGATTGTCTTGTGTGTTTTGTCAAACTATCCAGGATTATTTCACATGACCTTTCTGACCTGCCAGTTAGACTCTGCCTAGCTGCTTTCCGGACCTCAGATTGCCTTAGCATCCTGATGGATTTGTTTACCAATCGTGATTGCTCTCTTGGTTTTGACCGTTTGACCTGTAATGTTTTCTGGACCTATTCTCGCCTGACCCATTTCTGAGTTGTTTGCATTGAGTGACAGTATTTAAGTTGTTGGTACATTTGTATTTTCCTTCCAACCTTTTTTCTCTAAGGCTAACTTCAGACTTTCAGCAGAAATTTGAGTTTTGATCGGTCCATCCAGATTGGAGTCAGATTCAAGTCAGCACTGAATACAAAAAAGAAGAAAAGACAAAAAGTAAACTTAAAACTGTAAAATTTGTAGGTGGTTAGAAATGCAATAACAATTATCAAATTTCTAAAGATGTGTCTAAGAAAGGCTACTCGGACAATGAGGTTTGATTTATACAATAGTATTTTTACTTTATCAACATAAGCTCACAGTCTGACACTCACCTTGTCAAATCAAATGAAGGTGCCAGACTATACCTGATGCCGATTCTTTCTAAAAAAGACTTCGCGACCAGTAGTTCTCACACTTTTTCCTGAGAGTTTGACTGACCTGACAATTAGCAACCTCTCATAAAGTGACAGCAGGGAGAAGAAAGGGCTAAATCTCTGCAACATCTCTTGAAACACACATTTGTGGGTGGCATTGAGCTTACACCAGAATTAATGTAAACATGGTACAATACCAGAAGATGTTGCATTAATGCTATGAGGTTGCACCACGGCACGCATTGAAACTGCAGCTGGGAAAACGGTTACCCAAAAAGGAAAAAAAAAAACTATGCCTTTGCGCCAAAGGAGTTCCCCATCGGTCACTGGCAGGGTTACACTAGATGACATTATGGAAGTTTTAGGCAGAGAGGACCTTGGAAAGAGAGAGAGGGAGGGAGAGAGGGGGAGGCTATCTGAGTTGTGAAGTCCACTGAGTGGATCAGAACTAAGAGAGGGGGTTTGGGGGGCGTATCGAAGGTAAGAGGGGAAACAGATCTGATCAGAGAGGTATGGAAAAGGCCAGGATTTCAATCTGCTCTGGAACTGTGACAATGTCTGACGGAGGGCCTGGAAAAAATCTGGTAAAATAACAAAAAAATAATAAAAAGGGTCTCATAAACGTGAGAGACTGCAGAAGACTGTCGTGGAGATGGAAACCTGGTTTCTCTCCGCTCTCTGCTGAGGTCTAATAAGTAAGGAGAGCTCTTGCTCACCCTTAATCTTTGCCCTCTGCCTGAAATCTAATGCAGATTTGCAGGTTTATGGGGTTAGCATGAAAGCTGTAGCATGCTAGCCTGATCTACAGGTATAGTGTAAGACAATGCGGCACCCTGCTGTCGCTTGCGCTGTTGCATTCGTGAGGAAAATTATTCACTCGAGAATATTCAATCACAAGCCATGAAAACTAGTCCAGAAACAGTGACCCAGACCAACGGCGGTTCCCAAACTTTTCAGCACCACACCCAAAAGAGAATTTGGCAGTAGATGTTTGCCTGGGACAGAAACTATGCAAATAGCAGTTCTGCAAGCTCACAAAATTTTGCTTCACACCACCTTAACCACTGTTATTTTAATAGAATGGAATTTCTGGTTTGTTTTGTATATAAAGTATAACACTGGGACATAATTAAGCATAAGGGAGTTACAAAGGGCTCCATTTTCGTTACACGCTAAACCCTTTATCCCAATCCCTTATCCTTTTTTTTCTATTTTTAAAAGCTTTTGGGAATAGTTCAATGTGCCAATCTATTGACACATTGTGAGCATGTAGACTGGCCATTTGAACTATTGAAAAATGTTTTTTTAATAGTTTAAAAAGGCAAAGAAGTTAAGGAATAAGGGGTTTAGCGGTGACGAAAATCTAGGCCAAAGTGTGTGAACATAGGGGCATGCAACCGCCCCTCATGAATTGGTCCGTGACTCATGCACAAATGGCTCCTGAAAACGGCAGGATACAACACTTTTTGTTTTGTTTTTTATCTTAGAAATGATTTAATTGTCCTAAAAGATTGTGTGTGTCATCATGATTTGTCATGATGACCGATGGCTTTGACCGCAGTGTAATCGTCTTTATATCAATCATTTTCGAAAAGTCTATGAGAAAAATGAATGGGGAATCCACTTCTGGAACAGGGGCGGTGACGTCACTGCGCAGGTCTATAGAGCTGCGCAGTGACGTCACCGCCCCTGTTCCGGAAGTCTTTTCCCAATTCATTTTTCTCATAGACTTTTTGAAAATAATTTATATCAAGACGATTACGCCGCGGACAAAGCCAACTCGAGTCGTGACGAATCATGATGACACACACAAACTTTTGGGACAATAAAATAATTTCTAAGATGAAAAACGAAACAAAAAGTCTTGTATCATGCCGTTTTCTACTTCTTCCCAATTATATATTATATGACGATATTGTGTTTGTTGTCATGATTTGTCACGACCTGAGTTGGCTTTGGCCGCGGCGTAATCGTCTTGATATAAATTATTTTCGAAAAGTCTATGAGAAAAATGAATGGGGAAAAGACTTCCGTAACAGGGGCGGTGACGTCACTGCGCAGCTCTATAGGGTCAATTGGGTGCAGGACTAGGTGCTTCGCTAGCTGCATTTTTCTTTTCTGTTTTTTTTTTTCATGCAGTACATCTCTTCATTCACTTGGCCCCTGCTGCTCTCCTGCTGTGCTCTGCCAGCACCCTGGGTTACATGGGTGCTGCCCCTCTCCTCTCCCCAGCCGCCCCAGCCCCCTCTGAGCACCCTGGGTCACATGGGTGCTGCTGTGGGCAGCCTCACGTCCCCATCATCATTTCCTGTGGCTGGCTGTCGGGGCGGATCAGGGCGGCCCGGGCGTCTAACGCTGATGAGCTCCGACAGCAGCATTCTGACTGCAGGCCACTGGACTGAGCATGATTTGTACAGCTTGGGAGAGCCACATGCACAAACACACACAAACAACGCGCGCGCATTGCACACACACACACACACACACACACACATGCACACACTTGTAAACACACGCACAAGCACACACACAACTAAGCAGAAGCACAAACAAACAGAACAATGCAGTCACATGGGTCACGAGAGGTAGGGATGACCGTCTGGGAAGCGAACGGTTTCCTGGCTGGACTCCCGGTTCGTCCTGTCACCACGTCAACGTGTCCTTGAACCGTCCATGAGCACATACTGTGTGGATGGGATAGCCATGCACTGTGAAGTGCTCTGATTGGTCAGAAGACTAGAAACACACTATTATGTAAATAAAAGACCATATTAGACATGAAAGTATAAAGATGTTGTGTTAACGAAATGGCATCTATCTATTCTATGTTTTTATCTATTAAAAAATATAGAATTTGTTAAAATGGTGTTTTAGTTCATTAAAGGAGCCGTATGTAAGAATTGTAATAAAACGAATCATAAAATGGCCCTGATATGCCAACAGACATTTAAAAATCATGTTCATTTCAAATACTTGTGTCACTGACAACAGTATGCAAGTCAGGATAATCGCGTTTAAAAAGTGCAGTTGCAGCCCTCAACTGATGTTGATGTTGTCATTTTTTGTTTTGGCCGAAGCGCCACCCTCCACTCATCTCCCAATCACGAAGTCAGAAGAGTTTCGGCATCCAGGTTGCCAGCTCAGCTCTAGTTACCGCAGCAGCTGCTACTAACGTGTTGATAAAGAAATGTCTAACCTTCCGAAACCTAAAAGACCTCGTTATGAATCGGATTTTTTTAAAACATATTGGAGTCAATGTAAGCTTGCACATCACGGCGAATTAGCCAAATAGCGAAAATGCGACTATTTTCGCTTTTTGTTTTTTCGCGTTGGTGTCGATTTTTTCAGAATGCAGCCTAAACTGCTCTGCCGTGTAGAAACCCAAAACTGCAGCGCATCTTTCTCTTTCTCTCTTTCTCTGTGTGTGTGTGTGTGTGTGTGTGTGTGTGTGTGTGTGTGTGTGTGTGTGTGTGTGTGTGTGTGTGTGTGTGTGTGTGTGTGTGTGTGTGTGTGTGTGTGTGTGTGTGATGCGATGCGATATTGTATTGCGCATCAATCCATGGCCAAACTTCGAGCTATATACGATCTGCAAACAATGAATCTTATGCCTTAATATCTCATAATAAGGTAGGCAGTTTGGTAGACACTTTGTACATAATATAGAACAGCTTTCTCTAGGGCAAGGGGTCTGGAGCGACACGCGCTCATGCTTTAATAGGATAACCTCTCGTAACTTCCCGAGATGTTCTCATCTTGCGGGCCGCGGACCCCCAAATGGATATACAAGTCATTGAAATGAAACCACGAGGAGTTGGGAACTTTACCAAGTAAGTGAGTAGTCCTGGCGTTGTGCATTTCCTCTTGAAATTGGCTGTGGTGCCTATAAACAGCGGGTAAAGCTGCTGCGCATTTGTCACTGCTTGATCTATCTATTTGATTGATTTACTTCGAGGATTTTCAACAGGTGGTCCGGGGACCGCCAGTGGTTCTTGAGAGAGTTCCCGGTGGTCTCCACGCAAATGAAAGTTGGTTAAACCAGATGAAACTCTTTGAGTTCGTAAAAATGAAACCAAATGGACCCTTGCGGCTTGCGGGTCCATTTGGTTTCATGTTTACACATAAAAAGTTAATAATATTCATTAATGTGAATTAGCCCAAGTCTATACAACTAGAGAATGTTGAAGAAATGGCCTGGTATTGTGGACAAAAGCAAAAGAAATCTTCAATTTTAGGCTCTGTGGAGCAAATGTCCTCGAGTGGTGGTCCGTGGCTCAAATGCTGAATAAATAGTGGGCCCTGGTATGAAAATGGTTGAAAACCACTGAGCTACTTAATAGGCTTTAGATAAAAGAGCACGGCGCCTAGATTAGGCTAATCTGTATAGGTATATGATCAGATGGATGATAGGCTATGGCATTTTTAATTTGGCTGAATAGATGATCAAGTTGTATTTCAGCCTTTTAGCGCCGTCGGATTAATTAATTAATAAACTCGATCGTGGGCATTCTCCGGTCATGATACAAAAAACTTTTATGAACATTCGATCGGCTCCTGCGTGCGTCCTTCACGGTAGGAACAAAATATATCAATGACAACGCAGCAGAGAGGAGAGCAGTAGAAGGAGGAGAGGAGGAGAGGAAAGGCGAATTTAATAGTTTTATTCGAGTCGCATTTAGATGTGTGCCCGTACACACAGCCGCGACTAAATTCGCCGGCAAATATTTCGCCTTTTTTTGGTCGCTTTTTCGAGTCGTTCCCCTTTTTGCCAATGTTAACCATTACTGTGTAGGATTCATCACTTGCCATGGAAGCTCCTGCAGTCTACGTTCCTGCAGCCTAGCTGGCAACCTCTAGTCGGGGGGAAGGGGGAGGGGACACACCGCTCAACAGTATTTTGAAAGTGATTGCAGTACCAGTTTTGGCCACAATCTTACATACGGCTCCTTTAAGTGTGCCTGGTTTGCCTGAGGTGGTGATTGGTGGAGATCCACGTGAACTGAAGCCACACCCACAGCTTTTGTTGTATGATAAAGGGGGAGGAGTTAGGGGAGGGGCTGATAATATGATGTCACTATATTAGTTTTTTTCATTGGTACGTTTGACTGGAAAGGTTCAGCCCCCAGGAAGAAAGCCTAAATACAAAGGGAAGACATCATTGCACATAAAACACACCAAGAGGTAATGCTGTCACATCTTAAACATGTACAAAATTGGAAAAAAACGGCATGCTGATGGTGGATATCCAGGTTTTCATCTTATCAATGTCAGTCGTGCCAGTCGTTTCCCAGACTACATGCCGTAGGTCGATGGGTT
>CM076965.1:26306784-26344284 GCA_039105355.1 Benthosema pterotum | reverse complement strand
CTTCAGTGGATTCAATTGATTTTCACAATTATTTAAACGTCTCACGTTAAATAAATTGCTACTTTTTGACCAGAAAGATCCCTTTACTGGTAGATTATTGGGCCTGTTTCTCTGTTTGTTGAGATAACAAGGCTTTGTCGTTACTTTTTGGGAATTTACTCACTTCAGTATTTAACTCTTCAAAGTAATACCTACTTACAGCAAACCCTCAGGACTCTTTAACTTACTTTCTCACAGTAGTTTTTAGTAGAGCACTGATAGTAACTGTTTCCATTTTCTTGATTACCTCCCATCACAGATGTTGGAGAACTCAACAGAAAATGGTTTACACATCTTATACACATTTTTGCAGGACCATGTGTGTGTGTGTTTGTCTGTGCGTATGTGCGTGTCATTAACACCTAATACTGCACTCATTTTTGTTACCACATGTGTGTGTGTGTGTGCGTGTGTGCGTGTCTCCCAACACCTAACACTGCATCATTTTGTTACCACATGCGTGCGTGTGTGCGTGTCTTTAAACACCTAACACTGCATTAATTTTGTTACATGTTTGCGTGTGTGCGTGTCTCCCAACACCTAACACTGCAATAATTGTACATGTAAAGTTAAGGTAATACCAAACATTATTTTCCATGTTAATACCTATTTCAGGTCTGTACTCAAAATGCATTGTTGATATTACTTTCATCAGGAGCATGAGTTTGTGCGTCGGCACTTCTTACCACATTCACACGTAGGCTCATTTCACCGTGCTGCAACAACAAGGATTAATTACATGATTCAACATTCCTTTCCTATCTTAATACCTTTTTCTGGTGCGTACTCGGTAATGGTTCATGGGTATAGCATTAATTTCACATACATTGGCATCTTTTAGACATTCTTAGTCCATAAAGAAGGGCAGTATGTGTCCTGTTGTGCGCTCACTTTCTGAGCCCCCTCCTCTCTTCCTGCTGGAGAAGGGGTGTGCGTGTGTGTGTGTGTGAGTGTTATCAGTGACGCTTGTTGCAGATCTCACAAGTCTTCATTTTGACTTTGGGGCAAGCTTCAGTTTTGGGTTTTATTGTGACCCGTTGCTCTGAATAGCTTGCAATGGAGAACACTGCTTTGCAAAGCTTTCTCCAGCTCTGCTTTTGTTTCCCAGCATGCATGGCTCCTTTTGCTGCTGGCGGTGTGGGGAGTGGTTTATTACCACCTCTGCCATTCACCAGATTGGCACTGGCACTCACTGAGGCTGGGCTCGCCTGTAGGGTGACCAGTGGCTCTTTCGATGCAGCGCCTACCTCTTGGTGGGTGGTCACTGTCTTTGGGACCGGTGCAACGAGTTGGTCTCCGCATACCTGCTCTCCCAGGCACGGAGTCGTTGCTAGCTCCCTCAAACTGAGGATGAGCTCCGGTGTCTTGTCCTCCTCTTCATCTTTCGCTGTAGGTACGCCTGGGGTGCCGCTCAGGGTCTCCTCCAGTGCGTCCGCGGTGAAGAGGGGTTCAATCGATGCATCTCTCCTCCCAGAGAGAAGGCTTGTCGGGTGGGGGTCATCGATGATGCCTCCTTCATCCTGCAGGTCTGCTTCGACATCTGCAGGCGTCTTTATGGTTGCCGTTTCCTCCTCTGTGGAGTTTATGGCTCCGTCTTCTTCTGCTGTCGCTGTCATCTCAGTGGCCTGACTCAAGTCTAGATCATCACTGCAGCCGCAGGCAATTTTTATGGCCTCCTCCTGAAGATAAGGAGGTGGTGGTGGATGGGCTTCTGCCGTCACTTCTTCAGTGGCCTGGCTCCCGCCTCGATCATCACTGGAGTCGCAGTCACGCCTCATCTCACTGGCTAATGTGTTAGTAGCCCTAATCAATTGTACACGGATCATTTTTCCGATTTGTTTAAACTTATCCTGGGAAAACCTTTCGATACAGGCTTTCATAAGTTCATTTGCCTGTTTAGCAGGCTCAAGCTGGTCTACCTCATGTAGAGCATCAGCATAGTCAATTGATGAGTCAATGACTTCATCAAGTGTTAACTTTAACTTAGCAAACATTACTGTTATTTCACTGAAGTAACCTTTTTCACAATACAGTTCACACTTCGATGCTATTTTTTCGAAACAAGATTGTGCCTTCAAGCTTTTAACTCTTAACTCATTTAAGTCAGCCATTTTTACCGCAACCTGATAATATCAATTAAAACTGAACTAGGAACTTTAAGTAATTATTACCGCAACCTGATAATGTCAGCTTCAACTGACCTAGGAACTTTAAGTAATTAATTACCGCAACCTGATAATATCAGTTTAACTGAACTAGGAACTTTAGGCAATGCTGAACTTAATTTGTTAGGTTTACTTTTGGCAAGAGGTATTTTTCTAGTTGGCGTGTTCACACGGTTCTAGAATTATAGCTAGGTGTTCACTGGTTTACCTGCCCCTCATTTAACAATCAAGTTATAACACAATAGTCTTAATAGTGGAAGTATCTCTAGGCTTATTTATTTCAGTATTCAAGTATGTGCTTTGGTTAAAGATAGTTGTGGCTCAGGTTATCTCAATTGAGTCTCTGTATGTCCCTGCTGCACCATCCCCCCTGCTTTTTGGGGTGAGATTCTTATCAGCTAGCAGGCCAGCCACAGTACCAACCATCCCCCTTCAAGTTGATGGTTGCGCAATGTCAGATTGCTGCTCTGTCTCCCCACAGAGAAACAATGGACATGTTACGCTAACTTACTTAGCAAGTTAGCTTTAGTCTGGCGGCCATTTTTACCAATGACTCTCCCAGTTTTCAGCCACTATTAGCTTTAACACTTAGCTCTCAACTTCAAAGGCTCAATAGACTCCCATCTATATGCTCTCTGGATTTAGCTATGTTTTGCTTTATATTTAGTGGACTTTCATCAGCTTTTAACAGTTTTGTCCCCCAAAGTATTAGACTCCCATCTATTTTTGGTGGGTAATAGCTCCCCTTTGGCTGACCCCCAGGCCTATTCAATGCCCAAACTTGCCACGCTTTCTTAATTAATCTATCGGTGCCGATTTTGCTGCCGTGATTAATATTATTTTGCGCTTTACTGCAGTTAATTGCGGGTTTTTGCTATTTTGTTTAACTGTGTGACCTCAGGTCACATTTAGCTGGTTTTCATAGCTCCCCTCAGACTGGCTGACCCCCAGGCCTATTTAATGCTCAGTCCTTTTATCAAACATACTACGCTTCATTTGTGTAATCTAAGGTGCCGATTTTGCTGCCTGATTAACATTATTGCGTTTTACTGTTGTTTGTTAGGGTTTATTGCTATTTTCGGGACCTGTGCACAACACTAGGACCGGTATTTTACGCTTTCCAACACTTGAGTCAGAAAGCGGAGATTCCCTGCTCAGACAGAAGTTATTACTGTCCATGGCCTGTGCACAACACTAGACTCTACGGATCAGATTTTGTCAACTCTGTGCACAACACTAGAGCGGCTTTATTACTTCCATGATCTGTGCACAACACTAGACCTGGAATCAGACGTGACCACAGCTTATTTAAAGCTGTACATCACGATTTATTACTGGTCAGCTCTGTGCACAACACTAGAGCTGGTGTAGATCGTTGACCACAGTTTGTATGAAACTGTACGCAACGATTTATTACTGTCCAACTTTTTAACCGGTCACGAAGTTATTAGCTATTCATAGCCTTTCACGCCAGTTAACCCCATTGGAAGGGTCCAGCGATCACATAGGGTCTATTTATTACTCTTGCTCAATGGTCTTATCTAACACTAAAGAATTGATTCAATATGTATTTTGGCATATATTTATTTAATTAGCATGCATAACATAGTTCATAATCTAGAGGTTAGTACACATTGAACAATAGTCAGTAGCAGTAGGTAATAAATCTGTATACAGAAAGAGACAGAAAATATAGAATTCATGTAAATCACACAGATAATACTCTCACAATTACATATATATTTGCAGAATACAATCATTATAACATTTCCAATATATTTACCGTTTGGTCTATGTGGTCTCTGGTTATATTGGTTTCTTTGCGCTCCCAGCCGGGCTGCACAAGGTACGATGCTTCTGCTGTGCTTGCTTTGGTGAATCTGATTAATTTCACTCATGCAAGCAGTATAGTCACTTCCGTAAGCCATCCCCTTTGGTGTGTGACTCCAGCCAATTGACACCATTGGTTGCTTATCAGGAAGTGTTTTGAGGACCAGGAAGTAACTCACTAGCATGTGGACATGTGGCCTCCATGCAGGGGTCCTGTTTCTTAGAGGAGAGGGTCTAACTCCAATGTTTACACAAGCAAGCGTTATCTATCAGGGGGCAGTTTATGGCAGTGGGGTTCCAGTCACAGTTAATTCAAACATTCCTTTCCATGTTAATACCACTCATTCAGGTCTGTACTGGGATATGCTTTATCAATATGACATAAGATGAACACATACGCCCAATGCCCAAATTGGGCGCCACACTATTAAAACCCATCTCTTTACTTGTGCACGCTCCATAAGCATTTTAATCCAAAACTTGGATTAAATACTAAATGGTCTCATTTTTTCTCATTTTTCAATTCAAGTAGTAATGTTAACATGAGCGTTATGATTACTGTTGTCTTGGTATTCCTTTTCACCAACCGGTTCTCATCCCCAACTCTTCACTCTGACTTTCCCAGTTAGTCAAACCACTGACTACCAACGCACTCTTCTCTACTGGAGTGGAGATGGGGTAGTTGTTTTCTGTGGTTCATTTCCAATGCCACCTGTATTTTCCACCTGTATTTAGAATCAAAACAAAACTTCAGCAGCCGACGGCAGAGTCAGTGCTAACAACTGTTCACAGCAACACCAAACAGGCAGAAGGAAATATGTCTGTACTCTTAACATGTGCCAGTAGTACACTACACACTGCTGAAGGCCAGTTTAAACACTCTCTCCTGCCTGTGCCATGAAGGACCATACACAATAGAAATGGAATCCCCATTCATTTTCCTCAGACTTTTCAAAAATGATCTACAACGTATATAAAGACTATTACGCTGCGGACAAAGCCAACTCGGTTCTCAACAAATCATGACAACACACAAAATGTTTCACAATCACATAATTTCTGAGAAAAACAAAACAAAATGTGTTGCATCCTGCCGTTTTTAACTTCTTGCTAATTAGATATTGCCTGATAATGTTGTGGTGGTTGTCATGATTTGTCACGACCCGAGTTGGCTTTGTCCATGGTGTAATCGTGTTTATATTAACCATATTCGAAAAGTCCATGAGGAAAATGAATGAGGATTCCATTCCTGGAACACGGGCAACGTCATGAAAGGGTCGGGACTGCCCTACAGCTTCTCTTTACTTCAGGCCCCTCCCCCCACAGGCCCCAAAGCTACTGCTTCTATTGCCCTGCCTACAGTCACGCCCATGAGTGGGTTCCAAACGGCCCTGTACGGGTGTGTGTAACAATAAAAGTGTAGAGATTGACCCGTAAGAGTCCATTTGGTTCCATTTGTACAATCGAAAATGTGAGAACCAGTGTACACTAATATAAATGGGAGAGAGCCGCTGTGAAGGAAGTCATCATCATCTTTCGACCGCGGTCGAGATCATGGATTCCACAACGCCATGCCAGACTTTCCGGTCCTTCATTGCCATCCCCAGTCCCTGCTTACTGATGCATATGTCCCTCCTATGACATCAGGGAACGACAGTTTTCTACCCATAGAAGAAGGGAACATAATAACCTCATTGTCAGCTCTATGGCCGGCAAACAGTGTTCTTCTGGATAAGGATATAGTGAAGAAACACTATGGAAGGTTGCTGTATATTACGTTTGTAGATTTGTCGATGGATGGCTCTTCCCAAGAGAGAAGGAAGGAAGGAGGGAAGAGGCCCGGAAGTATCTCTGAGCATAATACAGTATAAATGTGTCCATGAATTTGTGTGGATTTGAATAGAGTTCAGAGAGTTATGGAGGTACTTTGAAATGACATATAGGTTTGAGAAGTACTCTTTCCCTTGCGGAGCCAAAGTGCAGTAAGTACGAAAGAATAAAGCACTGATATATGGATGTAAAAGGGTGTACTGTACATGAACCCACAGCACTGCACGGGGGAAAAACTCACAAATGAAACAAGGTATAGCTTACAGTGAGGACTGTCTGCTCCCCGCCTCCCACACACACGCATGCATGGCACGCACACACCTCGCTCGTACTAATCCAAACCACTGCTAAATTCCTGGCTCGAGTGGAACCAAACAGACTGGCAGGTAGTGGATGGTGGTTGACAGGAATGTCACAGGAGCATGGCCGGCCGCTTCCGCACCACCCCCTCCCTCCCAGGAGGAAGCATGGTGGGGTTAGGATGTCCCACAGGGGAAACGTTGTCATCCTGCTGTGAGATTCCCACGTACCGTTCAGATCTTTGAACATTACCTGTCTGGCCTCATGTCTGGCCGCACATGCCCAGACGCAGCCATGCATGCTGCCTCGGCTGCACTGGCCAGGTAACTATGTAAGCCAGACAGAAAGTCTGTGAACATATGGGAAGCAAACAACAGGAATGCAATGTACAAAATGTTATTATTATTACTGTGAATTCAAACTGCGTCCCTATTTTCAGGCATTTTCAAACAAAACCCAAAATAGTGAAAATAGCAGACGTATGACGTATGTGCACAGACATGCAGCTTGTAGATCAGCGATGATTAAGTATAAAATTGGGGCTGCATTTATGAATATAAGATGAAATATAAGATAGAGAGACAAGGTTTCTGCCATGCAGTGATATGGCTTATTACAGTATGTCAGTTGTGTATGGTTGTGCGCGCATGTGTATGTGTGTGTGTGTGTGTGTGTGTGTGTGTGTGTGTGTGTGTGTGTGTGTGTGTGTGTGTGTGTGTGTGTGTGTGTGTGTGTGTGTGTGTGTGTGTGTACTTAGCGTCTGTTGGCCAGACTCAAAATGTTGGCATTTCTCAGATGCAGCCATTGATAAATGACTCGGCAAGGTGCCCTGCAAAGTCCACAGCACAAATAAGATGATGGATTGACAGAGATTACCATCACTGCTTTACTTTTCATGAAAGCTTCAGCCAGGGATTCATCTCTATACGCCCAGAGGATAGGAGGGTATATGGGTTCTATTTTTCATCCATGCCAAATCCCTTATCCCTAAACTATACTTTGCCTTTTCTTTGTATCTTTAAAAACATTTTTGAATAGTTGAAATAGCAAGCATCTACAAGCTCACAATATGATTTTTAACCATTCGTGACATCTTGTGGTACTTTTACGTTTGCTGTACTTTGCTGGAGTATAATTTCCAATTGCATTATGGATCCAAAACTGTTATCTACTTTGTGGAGTTTCATTATTATTATTACTACCCATATTATTATTACAGCACATACAGTAACTATTATTAGTATCATGACTTTGTTTTGACCATTTGAAAATATCAGATCTACAAACTCACAATGTGTCATATCGTAACATACTGTTTGTAGTTGTGCTATTTCTTTTTCAAGGTTTTGTAATACATTTGAAAACTTGAACATGATTTTCTGACCACTACGTAAATATCAAAGCCATTAGTTTTGTACTATTACTCAAGTGCTTTTGGAATTCCAGACTTGTACTTGTAAAAGAGAATGCCTGCATTGCCCTATTGATCGATCGAAGTATCAAAATCAGTAAACCACCACTGCTGTTTATAACATGGGGGATCAGGAACCCTCCTGATGAAGGACACAGTGAGAGGGGGGAATGGGAGCCCCAGTCTCAGTATATCCACAAGCAACAATACACAGCTGGACCTTGACATAACCTTCAATCCGTGGACTGGGGATGAATGCGAGCCTGTGGTAAAGTGCACATTCTCCGTCCAAACGTCCTCGCCATCATCGATCGTGTGTGAAATATATAGGCTGGGCGTCCATGCATGCGTGGTGGCGAGGCAGGGAAACACATAAATGAAAGGAAGGGGAACTATAAGGAGCTGTGCCCGGCTCACATTAGGTTGAAAAGTGTTCACATTCGTCTTTTGGCTATGGTAGGAGGAGGAGGGGGTTCACACAGGATGGAGTGGTGGAGTTGGAGTGGCTAGAGTTATAATATTTCTCTCTCTGTCTCTCTCTCTCACACACGCACACACACACGCACACACGCCAGCCCTTCCTCCCTATAATCCAGGGTAGTAGCTCCAGTGAGCCTATAGGGTGCAGGTCTAATCCTGTTATCAGGCCCAACAGATGCTGTTGACAGAACAATAAGCAGGGGGCCAATATGGCAGCACAGCCCCGAGGAGGTCATGAGCCAAGTCCTCACCAGCGTGCGCGGTGGCAGGATCACTGGCCGGTTAGAGAATACTGGACAGCACTCTGTCACAAACACACACTCACATGTTTGGCTCTCACAGGTTGTGTGTGTGCGTGCGCGCACAACCATTTCACTATGTTAATATTGGTCAATCGATACCGTCCATTTGGACAAGCACTTCACTATCACCCAATAGCATTTAGACATACTAATTTCACTATATTTCACTGTGACCGAAAGTCGTGGATAGCAATGGAATCGCGCATTTCAATCACGCAGTGTTGGCTGGGCATGTGACATCATCAGGGAAGGAGTTCCCTGATGTCGTCCATTTTAGGACCATTTATGGAGATACCTGATTGATGTCATTAATATTGGCCATTGGCCATATACAGAGCTGATGCATTCATCATCAGCTCCATATATGGGCTTAATATCATCCATCCTCTTCAACGTCTCCCTTTTGACAGATACCTGTCTGTCTTAAGGCGAGGACATAGATCAGAGGTACCCAAAAGGTAGATTGTGATTTACCAGTAGAACACAGGCTGTGCAGGTCAATCACCTGACAGTCCCCTAAAATATATACTGTAGATGTCAACTCCAAATACTAAAAAAAATTTAAAAAAAAAACCTTCCAAATCTCCCCCTCCATTTTTCATTTCAGTAACCCCATCGCCATTATTTCAAAGCTCCCACTTTTCTATGGGTCTTGGAATGGATTTTTAAGCAATTTCAGCAATGGAATAATCACACCTTTGATTGGTAGACCTTGTTGAGCCGGTCATTTTCGAAGTAGCTCTCAAGTCCAAAAAGTGGGCACCGCTGTCATAGATTATAGATATTAGATACGGTAGATAGACAGAAAGAGAGAGAGAGAGAGAGAGAGAGAGAGAGAGAGAGAGAGAGAGAGAGAGAATTGGTGTTGTCTCTTTACCCACTGCACAAATTACGCTAAGTTTCCTAAAGGAAAAGAAAAATTGATGAGATTGAAGTTGAAGTCCACAAGCAACAGGTACAGTACACAACTGTCGTTCACAACCAATAACCCACTTCACAATGTTCATATCGTTCAGTAGTGTTCACTTCACAAACAAGCTGTTCATATCATTCAGGCCAAGGTCAGCAGCATTACGTCGCCGTGGGCCAGAAACCTTCTATCTCCATACTTCAGCTGTCAATGTTTGTTGGAACGATGCCCTTCGTCTTGAAGCTGCGGTACAGTGACAATAGCCAAGACATTGCCCACATGTCAGTGAGTTCTTCCACTTGACAAAGGAAAGAGTCAGCCTTGGGCTGCGAGAAGGGACGCGCAGAGAGTGTTAGAGGGGCAGGGGCTGAAATCCCATAAAAGAGGGCACTTTTGAACGAAAATACCGGAAAATGAGATCTACAAGCTCTCAGCATGTCACCTTGCATTCTAGGCACAATGCAGAACCCTTTAGCCTGTGAAATGTTGTAACAGCATGGATTTCTAAACAAATGTGTTGCAATGCAAAATACTGTGTTCAAGTTCAAGAGACTTCAGGAAAAAAGCAGTGTGGTAAATGGTGCATTTCTATAGTGCCTTTATCCATGGCCCGTTACATACTGCATTACATTCACCATTCACACACTTTCATACACTGATTGCTGTGGAACTTGCCATGCAAAGTACCAACCAGATTGGGAGCAACTTGAGATTAAGTGCCTTGCCCATGCAAGGACACTTGTACGGCAGGAGAGAGAGGCCGGGATTCGAACATCGGGATTTGGGCATCAATAATAACATCATTTGTTGTTGAAGTTGCAACAGGCATGCAACATGCTTAAAGCTAAAGGTCTGACTCAGAGGGTTTTCTGTTTTGAATGATCAAATGATGTTGGTTTAGTGGTGCTACAATTGCATTTAGTTAGTAGCAGTATTAGTGTTTCAAATCATTATAAATATAAGCACCTTAATTTGAAACATCTTTGAAATTTGGGTTGTTTTGCATGCCATCATGTTTGGTGGGGCACGGGCATTGGAGGGGGGGCAATGCCCCCGTAAATGCCCTCATTTAGGGGGGCATTGCCCCCCCATGCCCATGCCTAGATTGGACCCTGTATGACATCCAACTGTTCTGACATCCAACAGCCTCTCTACAGTATGCATACAAAGAAAAAACAGTCTATAATGTCCTCTACGTGAAATAAGGTATGAGCAGAGAGCCTGCTGACTCACAGAGCCACTGCGCAGCACAGGGCAGCATCACAACATCCTCAAAACACCCTCAGCCTCTGCCTACGCAGATCTGCTGCCACAGAACTACACATTGAAATTCAGAACAATAAGAGAGATGAGGCACGTTCGTCAGAGAGCGCCGTTGGGAACACGCAGAGAGAGGAAACGTTGACATTAGAGGACGGTTACAGTCTGGGAAGAGGAGGCAAAAAAATAATAATCACAGTACGTGGTATAAAAGGCCACCATTTTATTACAAGAGTGACGCGACTGGCTTGATCACGGGGGTGGATAAGATAAAGTGAAGCACTTATAGCATAACGCTTACATACTGAAGACCCGAGGTGTTCTTGTCCCCCCGCTTGTATTCAAATTGCACCAAATCTCTTTGTCCTAAAATAGCTGTTCTACAAACAGACGACAAAGACACCTTATTTTTGCCTAAAATACATCACTCAGACTATAAGCAGTCAAAGTGGCAAGAAAAAAAAAGACGTCACGTCATACGTAGGCAAGAGTAGAAACATTGATGACGTCATCGGTCATACCGAGGAGGTGTTATTCCTCGGCACCCCCCCCCCCCCTCTCCCCCCGGATTGTGTCCTAGTTTAAACCAAATCCCATTAAAAAGGCTTTCATCTCACTGCACTTCATTACAGGCATAAAGGCTGTGGCTCACCCCAGAGAGAGGCGCGGATTAGACAAGACGACCTCATCTGAAACGCTACGCTCTCAAACGCTGAGCAGCTTTTTAATAAGGCGACTCACTTTAAACGCCCGCATATTGGATTAGTTAAACAGACCCTCCAACATACAGGCGCAGAGTGAGTGAAGAAGATCAGGTCTGCGGCAGTTTCCGCATATTTATGCGTGAGTGAGTGAGTGCTTCTTGCGTCGTTTCGCGCCTATTAGCCACCTGCCCTTCCTTCCTTCCCAACATCTGTGACAGACAGAAGGCTCTTCCCGTCCCTGTCCCTGTGTGTTGTGTTGCCAATGCAATAGGCTAGTTGACTGTCGTCGTTATTCGCACCGTGTAGCACCGTCACAAACCGGATATTCAATACTAAAACATGCGCCATGCGAGATACGACGTCGTCCCAAAGGAACCACACAAGGCGGAGGAGAGACCCCTCCCCCCCCCAAAAAAAAACATCAGAAGTGTTGACAAATCCTGAGACATGTCATACAGACATGTAAGAGAGAGGAAGGAGTGAGACGGGGACTGGGGGGGTGAGAGAGGGGACTTAAAAGCAAAGATGGGCATAAACAGGGAGTGAGATGAGAGAGGAGAGAGAGGGCAGATTATTGGTTTTCATTCCACAGTACTTGGGTCACATACTGTACATGAGATGTATGTGTGTGTGTGTGTGTGTGTGTGTGTGTGTGTGTGTGTGTGTGTGTGTGTGTGTGTGTGTGTGTGTGTGTGTGTGTGTGTGTGTGTGTGTGTGTGTGTGTATGCCCTGTATGCTCGTGCATGTGTGCGCACATTCGTAGCGCATGCACGTGCACATGTGTGCGTGTGATTGGGCGCGATGGTCAGAGGCTTTCGCACAGCATTTCAGAATGCTTATTTTAAGCAGAGCCCAAGCCGGGCTAATCTCTGCTGCTCGCCTGAATAAGGCGCTGATTAAAAGCTAATTATACGCTACAGAATTGGCCCTGTGGCGAAGACCCTGCTGATTTGACACGGTTGGGCCGGGGGCCAGGGGGTGTGTGCCTGGGGAAGGGACAGGGGCGGATCTAGGCATGGGCATGGGGGGGTGGACATGACGGCATGGAAACAACCCAAATTTCAAATATATTTCAAATTAAAGTGCTTATAATTAAAATGATTTGAAACACTACTATTGCTACTAACTAAATACAATTGTTGTACCACTAAACCAACAGCATTTCCTCAATGAAACCATCACATCAGGTGTCTGTTGCAACGTCAACAACTGATGTTATTATTGATGCTTTACTTGCTAATATAAGTCCTGTAACTGAAAATGGTATGGTTGCGGCTTCATCACCCGTGGCGTGAAGCGACACAGGCGATGAAGTCGCCCCCATACCATTTTCTGCTGCCCCCCCAATTGGGAAATGTTACATCCGCCCATGGGAAGAGAAGGGGCTGAGGACAACAACACGTCGACACGTGCGCAGGATTTGGAGTGACGTGTGTGTTGAGACTGTGTTTATATAATGAAACAGTTGCAAGAAGAGGCATGTGGCACAAAGTTAGGGTTTGTGCATCGGTCAATGTACACACACCCACACATGGCGCCACAATGTAAATATATCGTGCCTGCTGCATCCTTATAGACTTCTCTATCCTTCCTCCTCCTCAACTTACATCAGTGATCTTTCAACCCTACAGTATTCATTTCAAGGAACATTATTTGTTCTGCATTTGAGCCATGATGGAAATATTTTTGTTATTGTTTACCATGCTTTTCTTTTGTTATTGTTGAATTGAGGTGAATTGCTGGATAAAGGAGATCTCGTAAGAGGGCACTGTTGAACAAACATGGCAAAACAGCAGATCTACAAGCTCACAATGCATTGAGAGCTTATCAGCTATTTTAGGGATGCAATCCAGTGCATGGATTTGAAAAGTTCAGGAGACTTTGGGGAAAAAGCATTTATATTTTATAATGGGTAGGCGAGGGGCATGGGCATTTGGGCATTTCTTTCACACTAGTAGATCCTGCATTCATGGTCTGGAAAGGGCAGTTGTTTTACAGACGGGTAAAAGGGCAGGGGGTTAAGGCCCCTTTTGACGTCTATGTGTGCACGCCCCCATGGTTAACAGGCAAACATTGACCAAGATAATCTGTAGTGTAAAATATTTTTTGTTCTGTAATTGTGTAGACTTCTTGTAAATTAAGTAATGTAGATGTTTAACAATAATCTCTCTTGAGATTGTACTGGTTCCGCGCTGAGTGTGCTCCCAGAGTGAAACACATTTCACATGAGAAAAAGAAAGTGAACAATCGTGATGATGATGATTGGTCAACATAGGGTATCATAGGGTAATTACTTTAGGTCTGATATCCATATCATATCTATATCATTAGACTGGATATTGTCTGTGATTTTGGACAACTGGCATAAGTGCTCTTTTTCTCCCTGGACCAGTGCCACTGGGAAAATATTTTAAAAGTAAAGTAGTTACATTCATAACTTAGTAACGAGTGAACTAATACATTACTTTTTCAGAGAAGCAACTATATCTATAACTCACTAACTGCTATTTAAAAGTAACTTCCCCAGCACTGGAGGCAACTCACATCACATCAACTATACAGTATATGCAAGGCCAAGAGACCACACAGAGGTTTCATGCACTCTATAATTGACGTGATCAAGCTGCCATAACTGTGTGATTGGCTGACATTTTTTAAACTGAAGCCTCGCAGAGCAGCAGTGCTTCCCATGCCCCTCCATCCATTCTGTGAGCTGTCAATCACACCCACCCACACACACAGACCGGAGGGGGGTTAATATCTCATATATATGCATTAGGGAGGGAAAAATAGAGGGTATTCATCGGCCCCTTTTAACAATAATATGTCCTCCACATCTTCATGTCACCTCTCCTGCAGAAAGCCGCAGTGGACCCTATACATGCCTGTGACCTCTAAAATGAGAAAGACAGCATAGTAGTGCCTCGAACACTAAAAGCGCTGGCGCGTCACGTATAGCCAACAGTATTGATTGTCGATAGCCAGCTAGTAGCTATCCCATTGGGTATCTACACCTTTACTGGGAGGTGGAAACACAGGTCATTCAGTTGTTAGACGCAGCAGGCATCTTGATAAAGTGCTACAGTACATTCAACATTTTGTTTTTGTAGGGTTATTATAATTATTCTATCTACCCAGTGAATTGAAAAATGCGCTTTTTCACACTTTTAGACCACACCGGTGGTCATTATATGGAAAATCCAGACAATGCATGCCAAAAAAATGAAATGGGAATATTTTCACTTTTGTGTATTTTTAAATAAAAACTTCATAAAGGAACACGTTATTCCAACCAGTTCCTTTCCCCTCCATCAGGCGCCACCGTTGGACAGTGAGAGGCAGTCTAGAGACCAGGATTACTGCATGTTTCTTTGTGATGATCATATACCTACCCCAGGGGGCAAAAGGGGAACATGCAAACTCCATACAGAAAGGCCCTTTCGCTAACCTCGCCTCGGGTATGTGCACAATGACGCGGAGGAGAGAACACGCCACCGGTGCCCACAGGCTGACTTAATTATGTACCCACAACCACACGTCCCTCTGGGGGTTTCATAATAGGCAAAAAATAGAAGATCTATTTGAACTTACAACACCTTATAGTGGGTCTAAGCGGTTAATGAATCAACACGTCAAGAGTGATTTTAAGCAAGGTTGGCTGCATTTCAGGGGAGATTTAATCGAGGGTTATCACCTGTCAATGTTCATTGTTATATGCTGACTGCTGCCTAACAGTATGTGCTGTCCATGTGTCTGCCCTGGCATGTGGAAGGGTTATTATCCACCTACAGTATATATGGGCATGGCGCTGCCCTGCTCTCTGCTCCAGACAGGACAGGATGGTATAAGGCCTGCATGTGGAACAGCTCTGGTGTCTTGTCAACAGTGGACACAAGACAGCTCTACATGCTGACCTTCATGTCAAGAACATCAAGGGCGTTCGCAGCGAGCGTCCACCTGGTCACCGGCTGTACACGCGGGAGCGTGTGTGTGTGTGAGTGTGCGTTGCACACACTAAGGATCAGGGCGGATGTAACATTTCCCAATTGGGGGGCAGGAGAAAATGGTATGGGGGCGGCGTCATCACCCGTGGCGCGAAGCGACGCCGCAGCCATACCATTTTTGGTTACAAGACTTTTATTAGACAATGAATGAAGTATCAATATAACACCAGTTGTTGTTGAAGTTGCAACAGACACGCGGCATCCATAAAGCTAAAGGTCTGACTCAGAGAGGTTTCTGTTTTCAATTATGAAATGGTGTTGGTTTAGTGGTGCCACAACTGTAGTTAGATAATACCAGTAATAGTGTTTCAGATCATTTTAAATATAGGCACTTTAATTTGAAATATCTTGGGTTGTTTTGCATGCCATCGTGTTTGGTGAGGCAGACTGGGCATTTAGGGGGGCATTGCCCCACCCCCCATGCCCATGCCTAGATCCACCCCTGCTAGGGATATACTGTATGTGAGGTGAGGGCTAGCTGAGACCTGGAGGCATCTTCACATGTCCACCCCCCCTCTCTCTCCCTCTGTATACCCCTCTCTCTCCTCCGCCTCCCACCCCCTCCTCTCTGTCTCCTCTCTTCCACCTTGCCTGTCTTTATTATTAGTGGCAGCTAGAAGCAGTGGACCAGAAAATTCCCATCGAGAAACAAACCCACATCTGCATATTACAGCCCTGTTTCACGTCTGCCATGAGCGAATAAATTAATACATGAATAACAATGAAAGTCACCACGAGTTACCTCACTTGCTCTCTAAATGGCACCATGTATGTGTCTGTGTGTGTCTGTGCGTGCATGCAAGTGTGCATGCGTGTCAACATGTTCATCTGCATGTTAGTCGAGAGCAGCTAAAGTTCTCCCGCCACAGCAGACAGAGAGAGATTTTAGGAATATGTAAATGTGTCTTATTTGCATTATTTTCCCCTCCAAAAGTTGACGTATGCACAGGGAAAGGGATTACGCAGAGGTCAGGTGTCAAAGAGAGCTAAAGGCATGCAGGAACGAGGCTCCGGACAGCACTTGTCTTACACACTATAACGTGTATAACATCGCAGTCGGGTGGAAGCTTTTCTATGTCCTAAACTGTAGCTTTTTACTCACTTAAAAAAAACATTTAAAAAGAAATGCAATCTGTCGAGGTGCCAACTTGTGTGCAAGCAGAGCGCGTAAGCACCGCTACAAACTAATGTCTATTACAAGAGCTGTTCTAAATCCTTTAGACCTGTTATTGACCTTATACCAACCTTGAATGATACCTTAGTTACTGTACATACCCATCAATAGGCTAGCCAATAAACAAGCTCCATTCTTATACCCTGAGCTACCCAGCCGATTATCAAACATACCTTAGTTAGATCCAGTGGCACAGCTACAGGTGGGCCTGGGTAAAAATAAATATATAAAGTGCTGGACCACTCATCAATTAAAAAAGCAACTCATGTTGTAATAACGTAATAATGCACACATGCATGTAGGCCCATCCACTCCTGGCCAGGCCCACCCTAAAGTGAAGCTCTGGCTTCGCCACTGGTTACTGATTGGAATACATCCCCAGCCAGTATACTTGTGCGCTTGTTTGCTTAAGTAACTATGAAAAATAGCAGATATACAAGCGCACAATGTGAGGTTTTCTGAACGTGTCGATCGTACTTTCACTGCTTTTGTATGATGAAGCAGTTGGGTATTCATCTACAGGGTCGAACATTGAAAAACGAAGACACAAGCTTTCTGCCCGACAAGAGGCGGTGTACTGTATATACTGTATAGACTGAGAGCCAGGTGTTGCTTGACAACAGAGTGTCTCATGGCAGACTGCACCATATGGCTTTTGTCTGTAGATTAAAAGGACAAGAACTGGTTATATGAACATAGGATGTTTGTGTGTCAGTGCTACGTAGTACGGGAGAAAAGAGAGACTTGTTCTCAGATCGAGATCATTTTCAAATATTTATTTCAATATTTTTCATTAATTAAGTTAAATTCACAAGTCAGTAACTTGTCGCGGCAGCAATGAACGTGAGTTTCAGCAATGAATGTGAATTTCTACACCACTGAGTACCATCAGGTGTTTTATGAGCAATTTTGAGATGGTCCAAGTCAGCACATGAATTGCTGGAGTTGAGATCAAAGGATTTATAGTACCACGTACTATAACTACAACCCCAATTCCGTTGAAGTTGGGACGTTGTGAAAAATGTCAATAAAACCAGAATGCATTGATTTGCAAATCGTTTTCAACCTATATTCAGTTGAATACACCACAAAGACAATATATTTAATGTGCAAACTGATAAACTATTGTTTTTTGAAATTATACAATCTTTTGTAAATTGATCCCTGCAACACGTACCAAAAGAGTTGGGACGGGGGCAACAAAAGACTGGGAAAGGTCATGAATGCACAAATAACGCCTGTTTGGAACATTCCACAGGTAAACAGGTTCATTTTAAACAGTTTAATATTGTGATTGGGTATAACAGGACCATCCCAGTCGTTCAGAATCAAAGATGGGGCGAGGTTCACCACTTTGTGAACAATTCTGTGAGAAAATCATCCAACGGTTTAAAAACAATGTTTCTCAACATTCAATTGCAAAGAATTTGGTGATTTCATCATCTACAGTACATAATATGATCAAAACATTCAAAGAATCTGAAGAACTTGCTATAGTAAAGCGACAAGGCCAAAAACCAACACCGAATACTTTTGACCTTTGATCCCTCAGGTGGCTCTGCATTAAAAACTGACATCATTGTGTAAGGGATATTACTGTGTGGACTCAGGAACACTCAGAAAACCATTGTCAGTTTACAGAATTAGTCGCTACACCTGCGATTGCAAGTTAAAACTCTACTATGCAAAGCAAAGCCATACATCAGAAAGGTTGGTTTGAAAAACAACCAGAAATGCCTTAGAAATGTGGACTCATCAGACCACAGCACACTTTTCCACTTTGTGTCTAACCATTTCAAATGTTATTAGACCCAGAGAAGGCATTTCTGGTTGTTTTTCTGTTTTTTTTTTTTCAAACCAACCTTTTTGATGTATGGCTTTGCTTTGCATGGTAGAGTTTTAACTTGCAATCGCAGGTGTAGCAACTAATTCTGTAAACTGACAATGGTTTTCTGAGTGTTCCTGAGTCCACACAATAATATCCCTTACACAATGATGTCAGTTTTTAATGCAGAGCCACCTGAGGGATCAAAGGTCAAAAGTATTCGGTGTTGGTTTTTGGCCTTGTCGCTTTACTATAGCAAGTTCTTCAGATTCTTTGAATGTTTTGATTATATTATGGACTGTAGATGATGAAATCACCAAATTCCTTGCAATTGAATGTTGAGAAACATTGTTTTTAAACCGTTGGATGATTTTCTCACAGAATTGTTCACAAAGTGGTGAACCTCGCCCCATCTTTGATTCTGAACGACTGGGATGGTCCTGTTATACCCAATCACAATATTAAACTGTTTAAAATGAACCTGTTTACCTGTGGAATGTTCCAAACAGGCGTTATTTGTGCATTCATGACCTTTCCCAGTCTTTTGTTGCCCCCGTCCCAACTCTTTTGGTACGTGTTGCAGGGATCAATTTACAAAAGATTGTATAATTTCAAAAAACAATAAAGTTTATCAGTTTGCACATTAAATATATTGTCTTTGTGGTGTATTCAACTGAATATAGGTTGAAAACGATTTGCAAATCAATGCATTCTGGTTTTATTGACATTTTTCACAACGTCCCAACTTCAACGGAATTGGGGTTGTATCTGGATTAAACCATTACGGTCATGCTCTCCAGTGACTTCCAAATGATTCTGTCTAAGTCTTGACTCAGACTTGCTTTAGGTCCTTGTGCGTATGTGCACGTATATGCGCATGCATGCGTGTGTGTGTGTGTGTGTGTGTGTGTGTGTGTGTGTGTGTGTGTGTGTGTGTGTGTGTGTGTGTGTGTGTGTGTGTGTGTGTGTGTGTGTGTGTGTGGGTGGGGTGGGTGGTGTGTGTGTGTGTGTGTGTGTGTGTGTGTGTGTGTGTGTGTGTGTGTGTGTGTGTGTGTGTGTGTGTGTGTGTGTGTGTGTTCTTGCATGCCACTTTGCTTTCTTCCCGTGGGCACAGAAAGCCTTTGTCACACATAGACAAGTGCAAGGTCTATTTTAGTGTTGTCGTTGCCTGCTATCTGCTGTAGTGCTGTAGTGTGTGTGTGTGTGTGTGTGTGTGTGTGTGTGTGTGTGTGTGTGTGTGTGTGTGTGTGTGTGTGTGTGTGTTATACACTACAGTAAGTGCATGCCCTCCACCCATGCACAATACACTTTGTCGTTCCATTTCATCTACTTAGTTTTATGTACAAAAGAATCCCTATATATTTCAGCTCTGTGTTACAGAGCACACAATACTGTAATATCTGGAGCTTTCACGCATTATATCCTATAGTGGGAAGCTGTTACGACAGTGTTTTTCACACGCATGCCCCCCCCCCCCCCACACACACACACACACACACCCACACACACACACACACACACATGCAATGTGTGGAATATGAAAATGACCAATCCTGACTAACGAAAACAACCTCGGTGAACCTCAGACAGCCTGCAGCCACGTTCAGGCGGTACACATGCTCTATATCCATCCCATCATGCATTGCTTCCGTTTGGCTGCGCACTAAGACGTCAAGGATGGGAGGTATGTGCGAACTTTGGGATTTTGGAAGCTGAGCAAACTTTCAGCTCCATCCATCATGAGGCCTGCTCACCTCTCTAAATGACACTGTTTATCTATGTCTGCCCTCTCTCTCCCTCTCTCTTGCACAGGCTGTAACTTCATTTAAACTGTATTAACTGTAGTAAGATGCTGTTGCTTGGAGGAAATGACAGATTTTTAACAACGTTCAGCTACCTTGTGACTGTTGGTTTGGGAATGTATTATATTCAGCAAGCGACACCATTGTGCGCTGGAATATAAATTTACCTTATCAGTGTCTCGCTCATGCACGCAAATGCACACAAATTCTCTCTCACGCAAACGCACATGCACACTCACATGCACATACACACGTACACACACCTCAAAATCATCACTCCTCACTATCTGAGTTGAGCCGATGCGATCGTTCCTCTCTTCTCATCCTGTTGCCTCTATCTTCCTCTTCTCTCCTCTCCCTCATCCCTTTTATCCTCTGTCTCACCTTCCCTCCTGCTCTCTCTTCCTCTCTCTCTCTCTCTCTCTCTCTCTCTCTGTCTCTCCCTCTCTCTCTCTCTCTCCATCTCCTGCTACAGCTGGTAATAAGTCACTCCAGTGTAATTTGGCCCTTCTAAGGGTCTGTAATGATGGGGTCTCAGCAGATGGGTAACGTAATGCAAGGGGAGAGGAGAGAGAGGACAGAGGAAGGGTGGCGGTTAGGAGGGGAGCGCACACGCGCACGCTTGTGCGGGCGTATGAGTGCAGTGTGTGTGTGTATGTGTTAGAGAAATAGAGAGACAGAAGCAGACAGACAGAGGCGGACATCACAGTCAGACAGACAGAAACTCATAGAGACAGAGTTGGAGTATGTCTGAGAAGGTCTGACTAACAGAGCAATGTGGAGACTAAATGATACTTTGAGACAATTAAAGGACCACCACCACTTTTCAGACAATTTCATATAATTGGTCCTCACTAATGTCCAGGATAAAATGCCACATTCTTCATACTCGTCTCGGTCTGTGTCTCATAAGGAGAGCTGTGGGCAGTTCAGACCCCCATCCACGAACGATAAGCACCGTGCCACTGAGTGCCGACAGACGAGAATCGCGTAGCGAGGAGAAAAAAAGCTCACAGGATTGAGGTCTAAAATACATCACGGGTGTGTACGCGAAATGAGAACGCACGCAAAAACAACACTGGACACCGCACGATCATGCACTTGCTTTATCGCACTGCGTTTTCTAAGCACAAAGCGCTGATCCTGTTGAAAATGAACGAGAAGGCGCGATTTGTTACTCTGTAAAGACCTTTAGGCAGCATCTTTTAAAACAATATTTCAAATATACACACATATTTACATTTTTATTATCATGAGAAAGATATCTTCCATTATCGTATTGCAACTTTTCAGGAATAGAAAGCTTGCCGTTTATATTAGAATTGGATTCCCCAGCATTGATGATGATAGACGCTGCATGACTGACCTGTTCACGTTGTGGCATTTTATCATGAACATTAGTGAGGACCAAATATATGGCAGACAAAAGTTGAAAAGTAAAGTGGTGAAGTTTAACAAACTGCCAAACAGTTCCTGTCAATTAACAGAGCTGTCTGTCTGTCTGTCTATCTGTCTGCTTCAGCAGTGGCGTTTCTAAGCAATTTGGAGCCCTAGGCAAGATTTTCCCTGGAGCCCCCCTTACCAAACGGACCCTTACTGGTCCATTTGGTAAGGGGGGGAGGGGGCTCCAGGCAAAATCTCCTGTAAAATGGCGTCCCCAAGGGATAATAGTATGAACTATTTTTAAACTAAATAACATGTGTTTTAAATGTTCAATTCTAGTTATAGAGGATAAGTATAATGTATTTATCCATAGTAGGCTTATTAGCCTGGTATCCTTTTAAAGCATGTCTGGAGGTCGCCCCCTTCCCCTCATGGTGCCCTAGGCAACTGCCTAGTCTGCCTAATGGCAAAAACGCCTCTGTGCTTCAGACAGACAGACAACAGCGGTCCTGTTGCCGTGGGCCTGTGCTTCTGTCAGGCCAGATAAGAGCTGAATGAGTTTTGTTCGTCTGCAGGTAAACACAGATGCGTTGCTACATGTGCCCTGCAGGGAGATGTGCTGCTGCTCTCCCTAAAGGACTGCTCCTCTCCTCTCCTCTCCTCTCCTCTCCTCTCCTCTCCTCTCCTCTCCTCTCCTCTCCTCTCCTCTCCTCTCCTCTCCTCTCCTCTCCTCTCCTCTCCTCTCCTCTCCTCTCCTCTCCTCGTGTTTGTTGTCGCTCCACTGGACCGTGTGTGTGTGTGTGTGTGTGTGTGTATGTGTGTGTGTGTGTGTGTGTGTGTGTGTGTGTGTGTGTGTGTGTGTGTGTGTGTGTGTGTGTGTGTGTGTGTGTGTGTGTGTGTGTGTGTGTGTGTGTGTGTGTGTGTGTGTGTGTGTGTGTGCCGACCCCCGGAACGCCGCACTGACCTTTTCCCAGAGAATGACCAATCCTCCGCATGGAGGGGCTGCTGCACTGACTACACACCCTGAGGCAAAGCATGTACGGCGGTGGGAGAGTGAGACAGGACAGGGGAGAGTGAGACAGGACAGGGGAGAGTGGGGCTGGGGGTGTGAAGATGAGCAGAGGCCAAATAATCATGCACAGATAATCAGATTGGTTTTGATTTGAGTATTTTTGGTATAAAGGGACAGCCAGTGAGCGTTTTGGGTGGACGAGCAAATGATTTTCACTTTAAAAATGTAGATTCAATTAGGTCCAGCAGCACAAATCTTCATATTCATAACCTCCATTTCAACATTGCACGTTGTATTTGATAAATGCTCTACTACTTGATCATACAAGAGTGAAAATTTGCAATCGATTTTTAAATGTTTTCTTTAAATAATATTATTAAAAAGGAACTGTTTTGGACATTCAAGGTTTCCATGTGAAATGCATAAACTGAGCAGTAGTTGTACTGCAGTAACAATAGTATGCTATGGTACTGAAGCAGCAGTATTGGCAGGAATAGTGACAACATCAGTAGCAGAAATTGCTTTAGCAATACTCCAAACTCCCACCAGCTGTATACTACTGTATACACGACAGTAAATAAATGCAGTAAATTAAGAGTGTTGGTGGTTATGAGTGACAGCATGTCTCTGTGAGTCTGCTACTGAAGTGTTCCAACATGTGACAGATATCGCTCATATATATTTAATAGTGGCAGAAATAATGACTGGCTCAGATGCAATTTCTCATGTTTATTTGAGAACGCGTTTCGGCACTATGTGTGTAGCACCTCATTGGTTCATTTAATGAAGGTAACATCATATGGTATATGTTGCCAGTGATTGCATTGATTATAGCTTCTGAGCTCAATCAACCACATGCTGATATTTCTTTTGTGTGTGTGTGTGTGTGTGTGTGTGTGTGTGTGTGTGTGTGTGTGTGTGTGTGTGTGTGTGTGTGTGTGTGTGTGTGTGTGTGTGTGTGTGTGTGTGTGTGTGTGTGTGTGTGTGTGTGTGTGTGTGTGCACGTGTTGGACACATAGTGTGGGGCAGTGGAGTAAACCTCAGGAGCTCTTTGTGGCTGCTACACCATAAATGTTAGAAGCAAAAAATCATGGCTTTATGCGAAATAGACCTGCAGTTTATTTCATATGAGTCAAGACTGGTTAATACTGAAAATTCAAACAAGACTCAAGGCTGTCAGAGTGTGAGATTTTTCACAATGTGAAGTTTCTGTCAGATAACTCATAAATAGACTGAACAATGATTTACTGTAATATACTAGGACCTTACCCGTTGTGAATATATGAACACCAAAGGATGTACTGTGTGGGGAATGTGATATCACCAAAGATGCAAGTATTTTGCTGAAGGATTGCTTTAATGCACACATTTGCACAGACACTGCAATGGCCAGTCATAAATTGTGTGTGTGTGTGTGTGTGTGTGTGTGTGTGTGTGTGTGTGTGTGTGTGTGTGTGTGTGTGTGTGTGTGTGTGTGTGTGTGTGTGTGTGTGTGTGTGTGTGTGTGTGTGTTTTGCTATTTGCATTGCCCCCTGTGGCCGAAAAGGGAATTGCCAATGTTAAGTGAATGGAGAAATTTAATGCACCAAATAAATTCATTATTAATCAACAATTTGTTAATTTGAAAAAAGGGCTTCATCAGTCTCTTCCTAATGTTATGGTCAATGACTGTGTGAGAAATCATAGAGATTGGTGCAGCCAGTGATGAGTTACGCTTGTTTCAGACATTCAGACATTCAGACATTCAGACATTCAGACAGACATTTCCCTAATTATAGTATTGATATACTGTAGAATGACAATACAAGTGTGGATATAATATTTCCTCTTGGCACTGAGCTCTGCTACATATTTTCTCCCTGCCCAGCACAATGAAACAACCGCCATTGAACCTTAAGAACAGGGAGATATATTAGGGGCCTCCTGGTGGCGCTATAACAGGACAATGTGAAAAGGGTAGGGTATAGGGGTCTAATGATATAGTAATTGCATTGAAAAATGTATTTTTAATTTCATTAACTGAATTATATCAAAAAGAAAATGTCAACATTGACTATGTATCGTATTGTATAGTTTTACAATGCAAATACTCAGCATCAAATTGTTTCTTTGCAGATAAACACCTGCATTAATACTATTTCAAAGAAAAAAAGAAAAGCAGTGGTTTGATTACTTCCTCAGACAATTAGAAAAGTGTGTGAAAGATTTCATGTAAATTGTACGCTGTGTTTATGATTTGAGGCTTTGATTTGAGGCTTTGATTTGAGGCCAATCCTGCAAACTTCTTTGAAAGCCAAGTCAATTAGGATGGAATATCAGACAGATATCGGCCAGCATCACCTTGTACCCATGACTATAGAGATTTGCAGGATCTTTGGACAGAATAAGGAGGAGCAATATAAATCTACCAGAGATTAGCTGGTAACAGACAGACGGACGGACGGAGGGACTCACACACACTTGAATCAGGAACACATGAACAGTGCCATACTTAGATGAGCCCCTGCTCCCTATTGGTCAGCTGATTGTCACAATGATTTTGAGAGAGAGACTTAGGCGTTATGTGTGTATATACACACACGTATGTTCTCTGGACCACAAGGCTACAAGGCGCCCACCAGGCTGATTGTTGATTGTGAGTAGTCTAAACATGGATGAAGTGAGATCAATTCTTCTTAGAAAGGAGCACCGGTGTAGAACTGTGGCTCAGCACCATGGTGAGTAGTTGTTTGAGTGTTTGGGAAACAAAGGTTACCAAGCTGGAGCTGTTGTGTGTGTGAAATACAAAGCACACTGAAAGCTTTGGAGAGGAATAAATAATCCACTGGTTGGAGGATATAAAGGAAGGAATTGTTATGAGACTTGATTTGTTATCATGTAAGCTACAGGGACGAGTTGATATCAGTTGGTATTGTGTTCTCTGCTGAACATATACAGTTCCACAGATGAATGGAGAAACCAAGTCTGGAGAACTTTGATTGTTTTCCAATATATCTGTGTGACATACTGTATATATATACAGTAGCTTCTGCTTATGAACGCAAACTTGATTTGGGATGATGTTTGGGAAGCTCCTGGTTCTCATTAAATACTAAGCTTCAGGTCTGCAGGACGAAGCAAATGTCTGCCTGCAGGGGAAACAGCTGCAGCATCAAAGTAGAAGCAACATAGAGGGGGCAAAGGCAAAAAATATAGCTATATGGTGTATCTATTTTGAATTTGGGCTAAAAATGAAGAGCCTTAAGGGTCCATTTAGTTTCATTTCACTTCACAATCTCAAGAGTTACAGATCTATAAGGATCCATTTGGTTACCAATGGTCCTTTCTAGGAAGGAAGGAGGACTCTATCATAGGAGGAAAAATTCAGACTCAGGGTGTCCCCCATGGCTGACTGTCTGCAACACAGCAGCACAACACTAGAACCTGATAGCATGCACAAACACGCACAGCAGCATATACTACAGGGGCGGATCTAGGCATGGGCATGGGGGGGCAATGCCCCCCTAAATGCCCTGAGTGCCCCACCAAACATGAAGTCATGCAAACAACCCAAATTTCAAATTAAAGTGCTTAGAAATAAAATGATTTGAAACGCTACTACTTCTTCTAACTAACTCCTAATCGTGTCACCACTAAACCAACAGCATTTCATCATTGAAAACAGAAAACTCTCTGGGTCAGACCTTTAGCTTTATGCATGCTGCGTGTCCGTTGCAGCTTCAACAACAACTGATGTTATTATTGATGCTTTACTTGACTAATAAAAGTCCCCTAACCGAAAATGGTATGGGTGCAACTTCATCGTTCGCGCCACGGGCGATGAAGCCGCCCCCATATCATTTTCTCTTGCCACCCCCCCAATTGGGAAATGTTATATCCGCCCCTGATATACTACATGCGTGCATGCATGCACGCAGGCACTAAAGCATGTCCAAAGGCAGGCGGTATAGAGCATGAGAGAAGTCATTTCATTCTATACAGGGAGAGAGAGGGAGAAATGCAATCGGAAGAAAATGGCAAGACGGCACAAAAATAAAACGCAGATGTGCAGATGCATTCATGCAGAAAATCCTTCCCTTTAATCCAATTCCTCACGCTTTATTAAAACAGAGCCAGGAAGATAGAGAGAGAGAGAGACAGGGAGCATGACGAAGAGGCTCGCATTCACTGACTGTACACACACACAGGCACGCACACACATACACACGCACGCACGTGCACACACACACAACCAAAACAAACACAATACACAAATCAAAGGGAAGTGTGAGAAAATAGAGGGACCTATAAAGGAACAAATGCAAATTCTTTCTCACTCACTCTCCCATTCTATTTCATTCCCTATCACACACACACACACACACACACACACACACACACACACACACACACACACACACACACACACACACACACACACACACACACAGTAGAGAGGCAGATAAAGTAAATCAACAACAACATAAGCCAGCATCACCCAGTGGTAGTCCACTCATATTTCTATCCCTGCGCCTCGTCAGTCCCACTGACACCAGGAATGGATCCTACAGTACACTGCTGATTCTTAGGCAAACATGCGGTCAAAACAGCAGACCTGCCAGGGCACTGTACAAGCTCACAGAGGATAACAAATCCAAATAATAAGGATTAAATTACAATTCACAACTTAGGCTTTTGGCAGAGCGACTTACGTCAAGCATGAACAAATGAAAAAGCTTGGTAATACAGCATAAACATACCGCATCTACCTGACGCACAGGAAGCCAACACTGTTCGCCTGGCAGTAATCTCACTCACTGCATTCACAACACAGTAGTTAATGTGAATAGTAGTAGTTAATGTGAATCATCAAACATAACGGTATATAGGCTAATTAAACTGCATATGAAATGAAGTCATAAACCTCTATCTAAGTCCACATAAAATGATGACCAAGAGAGACATACGTTGAGACTTTGCAACAGCAGTTACACATAGTTTTACAGACTTCAGTTTCACATTCAATATATTTTGCATATATATGCAAAATATTTACTGTAACGATTTTAAATCATTCGATTGTGCCGTTTTAGCATACTGAACCAATACCGTCCATGTGTCGTATCGTCAACCATGTATCATGATACAGTACATATCATATTGCTGTTAAAATCTATCTTTACGCCCCTCGAACTAGAAAAAAAAGGTGCATTTTGGGGGAAAACATCTCATAAGAAAATACTGCTGGTTGTGTTGGTTTGATGTTGCATACTGTGAAGGACATCAGTTATTATTATGATTGGTGTATAACTGTGAGCATCGTTTGAAACATGCGAGTGCTGCTGAACCGCTGGCGTAGTTGGAAAAAAAGTAGGGATATACGTAGCATAGAGCCATGAAGGACTCCAGCCAATAAAGGGTATAAGTGGTTATCAGTCCCAGGCTGTCTCTTGCTCTCCTTCCTCTCAGCCTCCACAAACCCCCCTCTCCCTCCCTCCCTCCCCCTTCGTTTCTCTTCTCTCCCTCGCTCTGCCTCCACAAAACTGCCGTCATCATCCGCCCTGAATAGGAGGATGATCTATCGCGCCATGAATTTTAGGCGTAAGTCGGTGTGTAGAACTGTGTGCTGTGGACGCGCGTTTCCGTACGCGAGAGAGTGTGTGTGCGGCGTGCGACTGTGCATATTATGAGACTGGGATGCAGCCACGTGTATGCTCTGAATGCATGCACAGGCATGTATGTGTGTGTGTGTGTGTGTGTGTGTGTGTGTGTGTGTGTGTGTGTGTGTGTGTGTTTGTGTGTGTGTGTGTGTGTGTTGTGTGTGTGTGTGTGTGTGTGTGTGTGTGTGTGTGTGTGTGTGTGTGTGTGTGTGTGTGTGTGTGTGTGTGTGTGTGTTCATTTGTGTGAGAATGTTCATAGCGTGGCGCGGTGACATGGCGGGATCAGCCTGTCCGTCAGGGGTGTGGTAGCTTTTAATGGGCTGTCTCCATATTTTCGATGGGTGTCGGGCTGCCTGTCCTTGGCCAGGCTGATAGTGATCCTAATTAAAACGGATTACGGCCTGTCTACCCTCAAAGGGAGACGACGGCCTGTTGCCTGTTGTTGACGGCTCAGGGCCGTGCGTGCAGTGAACCGCCGAGAACCCCCCACCCACACACCCACACGCTCACCCCGACCCCCAGCACCCTCAACGTGACTGGGCCGGCGGGTGGCATGCATGCAGCTCTGGGGGAGAGGGGGGTACACAGAGGACTCGCTGGGTGCTCGCAAGTCAAGTGCCAGGAGCACTCGCACGCATTTTGCAGAACCATGCAAGCACGTAATGTGCATATCCCCCTATTCACGCACGCACGCACAGACACCCAGACACACACACACACACACACGCAACAATCAGTGTCGGGCAATGTTACTTAGGAGAGTAATATACGTTTGTATTAATTCTTTAGAAGAGTATTAATATTACCGTACATTACTAATTACCTGGACTCAAGAGTAATATGTAACATCTTACACCTTTATATTACTTTTTTCACTTTTATATTATATTACTTTTGCATCACCCCACCTGCAAAAAACAACATCGTATTAGTCAAAAGAAGAGTCACTTTACAAATCCTATCAGGAGGACACACACAAGATCTTTCATTATGTTTCAATGTTGCACCAACTCTGACACCAGATGGCTTTGTACGTCTGGCTGTAATAATAATAGGTTGCTGTTCATCACACTTTTTTTTAGGTCAAGGTAAAGTCGCATTAGCTTATCTCCCTTCACCATCGCAATACTGTTGAAAGCAGCAGCATGACTAAAGTAACTAGTAGAACTGTATTTAGTAATGAGTATAAGTAACTGTAATAATATTACTGTTTTGTAGGATATAATCTCGCTATATTACTCGTTACAGAGTTACTAGTTACACCCATGTCTGACTACAATACATAGTATCACGCATGGAAACTGACAGCTGTGTACAAGGGGTTGCCCCTGAACCCAGCAAAAAATAGGCTCAAATATTCACAGTATTCTCATGATGTGTTTTTTTCCTCCCATACATGATGGTTCAGTGCCAGCCTAATGGCCACATGCTTGCCATTTCATTACCTCCATCACCTGCTATTTACTTCAATCACCTGTTGTTGGCCACAGAGTAATATGAATATTATGAATATTATGCATACATGAACATGATTAAATATACAGTATATATATATATATGCAATGCCATGTTCTAACATGGCATCTGAAAAGAAGGGTAGTGTTAAATTTAGACGCACTGGCAGCGACACAGGCCCTTTGAAGGTTCAGCGCAATGCAGAACCGATGCTGCACTACAAAGGAATTAACACTCAGATGCTGCCGTGTGATGACATTTAATGACATGAAACCTGTGGGTGGGAGACAACAACTGCAGTACATGGTGAAAAAAAACACACACACAAATGCTCTCGCCTCAGGAAGCTACGGGAAAAAAACAATATAGAGAATAAGACAGAGACATGGCAGTGAGAAACTGAAGCCAGAAATATCGAGACTTATAGGGAGAGAGAGAGTGATGTGATACTAGACTTCCATCTGGACTCTCCGTTCCCAAACAGAAACTTGGCCTTCGGATGAGAGACCTCCCCAAAATAGCATGCGTGCGTACAACAACACGCACCTGCGTGGACACATGCTCTCTGTCTCTCTGTCAGCATTTTATCCGTCATGACAGTGATTGAAAAACCATAATCATGTTTGTCATCCTCCGATGGCGTGCTAATAGTAGCACATGCCTGGTGCCAGAGACTGACAAAGGACAGGAAGAGGGTGAGAGAGAAGAGAGCAGAGAACAAAGGTGGATTCTTGTACAAGCTGTCAGCCTCACAGTGGCTGGGAAGGTACAGTAACACTCACATCCGCACGGCAATACACATTCACTGGGACAAATACACAAGCATGGGAGCACGCATGCATGCACTGGCAGGCATGCACGCAACGGGTACACGCACATACTGGCACACATGAACGGATGCACGCACACACACACACGCACGCATGCACGCGCACACACACACACACATCCTTCTATTCCAAAACATATATTTACATATTCACAATTACCACAAATCACCCACTCTGTAGCATTCAGGAATCTATAAATATCTACACCAGACATGAAAAAAGAAAATGGAATTTTATGCAGAAACTGAATGAAATGCGGATGTGCTCAAATACACGCAAGCATGAACACACACTTAGGCACACACACACACACACACACACACACACACACATGCACACACATACGCACACGCATGTTCACGTACACACACACACAAACACGCACGTACACACACACACACACAGGGGAGAGGAGCTGAGGACACAGCGGAGGACTGTGCGCCTGGGGGAAGTCAACAGAAGGTGACCACAGATAAGGCTGTGTGATTGTGACTGCATGTCGCACACTGTTCTGCAGATTAACTGCTGCAGCACCCAACCAACCACATGACAAGACGCACTGCAACACCACTGCACAGCGCAATACCACCATGTGCGTTGCAAATACAATTTACACACACACAGACACACACTCATGCACGCACCCACGCACACGCACACACACACACACACACACACACACACACACACACACACACACACACACACACACACACACACACACACACACACAATCATTATTGGGGTATGAACATGAGCAAAATCAATATCTCAAAAAGGACATAACAATACTGCGCCAATATATTGATATATTGTCGATATATTGTCCACTTCCAAATACACCAACATCCCTCTGATTAACCTGCGCCCTGTAAAATAAACCACCACTCTGTTGCATTGCTGTTAGCCCTGGTCCAGTGCATTAATAAACTCACTTTATTAATACACTTTTCAAAAAAAATAATGTTTTCAATTTTGCAATTACTAAAACATGAATGACATTTTATCAGTAATGTTCAATATATCATATCGATATCACAATATTTGGCATAAATATGGAGATAGTAAATGGACAAAGTACATAGACAGAGTCCCAACATTGAAGGAGCAGAAATCAGCCCAGGCTCGTGGTTCAGCTACTCATACAAACCCATAGATGTCCCTAATTAGCCTTTCACTAAGTCCCTCCCCAATCCGGCATTGTCCAATAGGCATGTTAGAATTGGAAAGCTTGACCAGGAAAGCTTGACCTGCATAGCAACAGTTGCTAAAGTATTTGGATTGTCATTGGACAGTGACTAAACACACCCCAAAGGGGTTAGAGAAGGGCTCATTGCCAATATAAGTCTATGTAGAAGAGCGCCCCTTTCAAACATTTGTAGTATACAGTGTATTTTGTCTTAGTGTTAGTCATCATAGTAGCAGGGTTGCCAGCTAGTTTTCATCGAAAAATAAAAAAGGTAGTTGACAAACATTTTTCATCTTATTTTTAGTTGACAAATACAACACAGCCTCCCTCCTTCTGATCTCCTATTGGTTGACCCACATGACGTCACATCGCCTCCCTCCCTCTGTTCTCCTATTGGTTGATCCAACATGACAACCCACCGAGCCCAGAGGGCTATAGCGGCCACCGGAAAATAATTACGATGACAAAAAAGTGGGACTCGCTACTCGAACCCCACAATTATCTATAGCCTGTTGATTCGGTGGACCTTCTGTGTGCCTGCAGGGCCAGATGCATGCGCTGTGATTGGATGATTGCGTTTCCTGTGGTGCTGAACCAGAAGAGGCGAAACAACATGCCATCACCACCATGATCTGCCCTATACCAGCAGTCAGCCAATGAGGACCAGTCAAGCTGTTGCCCTCACCAGCGTCGTTACCAGGGAGCATGACCCGTTGCTATGTAATTACGTTCTATTTGTACCATGGCCTGCACCTGAAGTGGGCCACGCTTTATTCTTTCACACAGAAGAGCGGGGTTTGTACTCGTTTGTGAGAGAGAGAGAGAAATATTGTCGTGTTTGTGTGTGTGTGTGTGTGTGTGTGTGTGTGTGTGTGTGTGTGTGTGTGTGTGTGTGTGTGTGTGTGTGTGTGTGTGTGTGTGTGTGTATATTCACTACGTGGGTTGAAGGAGAGGAAGCGTGAGGCTGAGTGCTTGAAAATCGAACTGTACGACTGACTAACCCAATTCAGTTCAACTCAAAGAGACTTTTATTGGCAGGAGCAGACATATACGTCTGCATTGCCAAAACAGAAATGAACAAAAACGAATGATACGCAGTCCGTCTACTGGAACTAAAATCCTAAAAATGAATTGTTCGACAGTACATGCAAAGCTTAGGAATCACAAACCTACAGTATGTAAGGAATGGCCATTCCACCATGTGACGATAAGTCAGAGCTACATGTGGCAACAATAGAGCCGCAAAGCAGTGTTTTTGCTGTAATTGAAGTCGAATTCCATAGCATGAAATCCTGCAATTCTCTGAGAACAAAGACAGCCTGGAAACAGAAAGAATGTGCAACTTTGCAACAGTCACACCACTCTCTCTCTCGCCAGCAGGAACAATGCCATCAAACACCACCACTACTTCATTAGCCACTCAATTACTGACTTCACTCAACTCAGTGCATGTGTGTGCGTGTGTGTGTGTGTGTGTGTGTGTGTGTGTGTGTGTGTGTGTGTGTGTGTGTGCGTGTGTGCGTGTGTGTGCGCGTGTGCACGCACGCATGCGTATGTGTGTGTGCACGCATGCTGCAATCACACCCTCAGGCTCTGTCTGGACATATTCTGGAGAATGGAATCCAATTTGTTTTATCTTCTACCGAAAACAAAGCAGAGGAGATGGAAGTGAACTGGGAAGGCTGATGAAAGTGTTGGGCGCGCTGCACGGCGCGCCTGTCCTCCGTCGTCTCATGTATGTTTCTGCTCTCGATAAGCAGACCATCAATATGCTACGGTAGATACCAGTACATGTCTGCAGCCGGTTACACGGCAATGAATGTTATCGGTTTTGTATTGAAAGCTATTTTTTTTTTTACAATCACAATAACGTATTGTTTTGGTGGGGAATAATCATTCACCCATTGTAAAGGAGTGTAATCAACATCAGTTGACATTGAATTAGTTTGTTTTTTATGTTTCATGCATGTGTGCGCATCCACACACGCACACTATATAGAATAGATAGGCCTATATGCACACACATACAGTACATACATACAGTCAGTAATATATACTGTATGCCATTCACTTCACATTTTTGCAACAAAAATGAGAGTAATACAAAAATAAAATAAAATACAAAGGGGCCCCACCATGACTTTTTAACATTTTTACAAGATTTTGAGTCTTTTATCCTCCCCAGTGTAAGTTTACAGTCCATGTTTACAGTTTTTTTTTTTACAGTCAGAGACCTATATTGTGATGTCTGTGATTTTCTGTGTGTGTTTGAATGATGGTGCAGGGATAGGCACACTCAGGTTCTTCTATTTAGTGATGTCACAGAAAAACAATGAAGCAGTGAAGGGGTGGGGGGGAACTATGTATGAGGCCATTTCTATTGAAAAATAGCAGATCTACAATCTCATAGTGCGCCACCGAGTGGCGCGCTATGAGCTTGTATCTCTGCTATTTTTGAAAAATCGTGAAAACATGGTGCAAATCTTTGAATATTATGTTATTCAGAAACTAGAAATCTAGACAGGAAAGTGTGTATTAAAAGGCATCTATATGATACATTTGATTCTGAATTCATGGTGGAGCCGCTTTAAAGGAATCGCTACGAAAAGGCTAGGAAACATGGTCCAGGATAAGAAGCGAATAAGGGACCAGGGTCACTCGGTCCAGCGGTCCTACCTGTGCTGCTGCTGGGGGCCTTGCCGTTGCTGATCTGCTTCAGTCTCTTCTGGTGGGACTTGCCGTTGTAGTGGATCTGGGCCTGGGCGGCCGAGTTGAGCTGGATGTTACACACGTCGCACACCGTGTAGCTCCGCTGCTTCCTCTCCCTCTTGGGCCTGTGGAGGTCAGAGGACAGGCCGCCTCCCGCCGGCTGCTCAGGAGGCACCGCCGCCTCGTCCTCCCGGGGGTCAGAGTAATGCTCCGCCACGTCCATCTGGGACCCCAAACCGGCTCCGAACCCCGCTCTCCGGTCCGTGTCGGGGTTGGTCAGAGCCGAGGAACTAAATGGGCGCTTCATACCTGTATGAGACACAAAGAAAGACGGTTTGGTTTGCAAAATGTGAATGAGACGGAGAGAGAGAGAGAGAGGTAGTGGACGGAAAGAACTCTGTTCAGTTAATCCTATATATTGAGTTCTCCATATTTTGGTCAGGCATTC
Organism: Benthosema pterotum; assembly: GCA_039105355.1. NCBI lineage: Eukaryota > Metazoa > Chordata > Actinopteri > Myctophiformes > Myctophidae > Benthosema > Benthosema pterotum. The sequence continues at coordinate 26,309,583 of CM076965.1, read as the reverse complement.
CCAAATATGAAGTGTGTGACACAGACGCACGCATGCACAAACAGCCATTTCTGCCTGGCTTACATGATGATGATGATGATGAATGAAGTTAGTTTGAGAGCGTAAAATAGAAACCAAATGGACCCTTGTGGGTCCATTTGCTTTCATGTTTACACTCTCAAGAGCTTAATGATTAATGGTCATTTTGACTGTTTTGTTTTCCCAAATCAAGCCTGGAATTGTGAACAAAAACAAAATAAATCTTTAATTTTTTTAGCCCTGTGGGGTGAAAATGTCATCAAATGGTGGTCCGTGGCTCAAATTCTGAATAAATAGTGGGCCCTGGGATCAAAAAGGTTCAGATCCACTGCTCTGTAAGACATCTCTAGTTGCATGTACTGTAGTACTGAATGAGTTCACAGCTAAAGGTCTTTAGTTGTGTCCACAGAGTCCTGGAGCCGTGCCAAGGCATTTATCCTCATCAGACCTCGTCCACAGAGAGAGAGAGGGATCAGAAGACGTGTGATGTTCAATGGCTTGTCGGCCGCAGCGCCCTGTTGTTAGCATATGCCATAGCCTACAGTGTATCACAGAGATAGGCCACCGCGCTCCCCCCCACGCTGAGAGGAACAAAGGGACCGTGGCGGTCCGTCTCTGTGCCCGGCCTAACGCGGGGCCTGCTCACAATCCACCCTGTTAAAACCCGATCGCTCCGCTGGAGTATATACACCTGATGTATAAAGATAGAGCTCTGATTCGCGGGGCTTTGAGGAGGAGCGTGCGGAATGTGATCCCCGTTCCTGTCTGTCAGCCTGCCGCCACCTCCACAAACACATTAAAGGAAAAAGTATTTGTCGCATACGTTGCTGTGTATGCAAATTGTGACCTGCATCTCTTGCAGTGGTGAGATGCAGGGCCGCGTCTGGCGTGCTCAGGAACTATTTGAACAAGTTGTATCCAACACTCCAACACTATACAGTACAGTACAGTACACTACAGTACAGTACACTGTGTAGCCACACAGTGGGGGACATTAAAGGACCACTTGGGGGAGACATAGAGCTGCAATGACTGTCTCTGAAGAGCAGTCCAGCCAGTGCCATCATAAGCCATGCTGCCTTTCTGTGTGTCCATCAAGGACCCCCAAATTGACACTCAATTCAAAATTAAATGCCAGAGCCACCCAAAAGACAAGATTTGTATGCAGCTCTGTTGGTGATTTTCACCAATTTTGATTTCAATGTTTCAGCTGAGTTAGCTTACGGACCCCCATTTAATGGCATTTCTATCTCTGGGACCCTCGATTTATATTGTAAAACCAATGTTAACTTAACTCTGAGAATGTATAAATGGAAACAAAAGGACCCATTAGTGTCCATTTGGATCCATTTGTACATTCTCTGAGTTACAGACCATAAGGGTCCATTTGGCTCCTAATTATCATTTACTGTAGCTGGGTACCTTGAAGTCCCTCAAGTAACCATGGGGGTCCCCAGACACCACTTTGGGCACCACTGCCTTATGTACAACATAGAGTTACTTATAACATAGTAACTCTATGTTGTACCCCTGCAAAACAATGCTCTGCATGGCTTTGGAACGGCTGAAAAATGTATGCACAATAAAATATAGAACAGGTATGCATACAGGGAACAACAAGGAAGGGTAATGGAAATGTAGTGTAATGAATGACATGAATGCATGTACAGTACTAAGTACAGCATGTAGGAGGCATACATTAAGTAGCCTGCATTAACAGCAAATGACTGCATTAAATGTAAATGCGTGTGTGGGACTGGGAAGAAAGGGCAGTAGATTGGAGAACTGCCTGTTGGTTTGTAATATCAGAAAAAATGTATTTTCTGAAATCAAAACAAACCACAAGCTTAGAAGACTGTTGTGATGAATAGAATATTTCCGAGGAATTAAGGCATTAAAACGACACATACGACTTCCCATGCAGTTGGGTAGTGGAGGAAGGTACGTGAATTAATAGAAGATACTGCACAATAAAATACTGACATCATAATTCATAACTGTGTTGAATGCATGACCATATGTATGTTTATTTAATAATTGTTTTATGGCATCTGTTTATTGATACATGTCTATGGGAAATCATTGAGATAATTATAAAAAAAAAAGAATCAAAGCAATATATGAGGAATTGATTTTCCCAGTGTTTTCAGAGGATAAGCCTATATACAGACTATTGATCTTTGAGGATGTTTCATAGAGTGACAGTGAAAATCTAAAGCACAAGGAGCAGAGAGATAAGACCCTTCGCTGTGGACAGACTGTAGACACTCTTTATAACCACCAGTAATCCCCAGAGTACTAGAAACTGTTCTGTAGAAAGATTTCATGAGCAATGATGATGATATTAACTAGTGATCCTCATCCTGTGGGCCGCCACCGGAGGTTACTCACACTGAACATACTGCAAGTATGTACTGTAGTAGGCCATGGCCTACTTGTGTGCAATGCGCAACTTGGCACTCTACTGAGTGCAGATCTAGTTTTATATACTTTTATGTAGTTCTGCTACACTACATCTCAAACAGGTAAATGTTGGTAAATGTTGTTCTTCTCTTTCTCTGGGCTTAGTGATAAGACTATAGACGTGCGCACTGCGCAGTGACGTCACTGCCCCCGTTCCGGAAGTGTTTTCCCCATTCATTTTTCTCATAGACTTTTCGAAAATAATTTATATAAAGACGATTTCACCACGGACAAAGCCAACTCGGGTTGTGACAAATCATGATGACACACACAATATCATCATATAATATCTAATTAGTAGAAATCGGCTTGTTTCGT